>JARDYH010000007.1:9844624-10444624 GCA_029215795.1 Anniella stebbinsi
TTACATCTACATTCCGTATACTGCTTTCATAGGGCTATATCCTACTTTTTCTTACACATTCGTAACAATTTGACACAAGGTGTAGCTCTGGTCCTGGTCCTAAGCAGTTTTTAGTGAAAACATTGAACATCCAAAAAAAAGGGGGGTCCTGTTGGCCAGCAGTTGGGGGGAGAGGGAGGACAGCTCAGAATGGGGGTGACAAGTTGGATGAAGATTCTGCCAAACTGTATGCTCTGGAGAGATAATTTTTTTAAAATCAAATTGATCCCCTTGATTTTCAGCTTACTGTTTCCCTAGAATGCACTCTTCTGACTCAGAACGTGCGGCAAAAGAGGATGCAGAGTGTGTTTAGAAATTCCACTAGATGCCTAGTCGAACAAGAGCAGCCATGTGTCTTACAGTCCTCTATTTGAAAGCATCCCAGAACTCCCAGCCACCATTGGCCATGCTGGCTAGAAATTATGGGAACTGTGGTCCCAACACCATTCCCGTGTTGGGAAAGGCTGCTGTTTTTGAAGGGCTGTCAACTCAAAGTCTAATTGACAGATAAAAAACCAATGAACGGAGAGCAGGGTGGGGCCTTGAGGTTGCCCATCAACAGTTGACACCTGAAGACTGAGCAGGCCCACAAATCACTTGGTCAGAGTCTTCCCCTATTTAAATGATAGTCATGATTCCAAACTGGCATCCAAGCCTATCAGTTCAATTCCTCTTTGCGGCCGAATGGCCAGAGAAACATAGAACACATCCGTACAATCAATATAATAAATTAAATATACAATGATTTAGGGGAAAAGGTACATAAAAACTAAAATCAGCTTATGTTAATAAATGCGCTCTGCAGGCTAGTATGTTATGAATGAATTTAGCTACCTGGGTTGTGATGTATTTGTCCTTGCCCTGTAGTAAAAAGGTTACTATTTCGTGCGGCTTTTTCCCTGCTAAATTTTTTATTATTGGGCCAATTATTATGATCCTATCATCTCCATAGAAGATACACTCCAAGAGCATATGTTCAACAGACTCAACCACTACATTGTTACAAGGGCAGACTCTCTCTTCGATTGGAATTTTCTTGAACCTTCCTATCATTAAGTTCAAGGGAAGGGCATTGAATCTCGCCAGAGAGAAGGCTCTCCTGTATTTGGGCACTATTAGCCACTTCAGGTAGTCCATTCCCTCTCTGCAGTCCAAACTTGGGAGCCCCAGAGAGTGTGGGGAGCATGGGCCTTGGGCATTTCCCCTCAAATCCTAGAGGTCTATATCCCTCAATCTTTGGCTCACAATTCTCTTAGCTACTCGAATATCCGAGCTCATTAGAAAAGGGAGAGGGAGCCCTAGCGAGTTGGTCTTCTGGGCTATCGCTTTCACCCACTGAGAATCATAAGTGTCCAGGAGAACCTGCGACACTAAAGAGTTAGGGGTGAGGCTGTGATACAGTCTGAGCCAATATTGTATTGCTTGGGTCCAAGCTATAGAGCCCAAGGAGGATAGACCCGCTTCTAAATTGAGAACCGCCCCCTAAATTGAGAACCGCCTATCAATTAGCACATGCAAACCTTATGCAAATATGTGCCGTCTTTTGATGTCTTATGTTCAAACAAGGATGTGGCCATCCTAAGCCAAATCCTGACTAGATTTTACTAATGCAGCTCATGGGGTCTGATCTTCTGCTTAAATTCTAGTATCAGCATAGGAACTGTTGTGGGAAAATATAAAGCCAAGTCTGGGCATGGGCAGGGGATTGCATATTTTGGTTTCAAGCCTCCAGTGATCTCTTCCTATGGTCCTTGATCTCCCAGGGATGGAAAATGAGTTTCTTGTTCTGGCTGCTCCAGATGAGGCCCTTGTGGAGGCACAAGAGGCTTTAAACCGCTACCTTCTCCTCCGCGACCCCCAAAGTTCTGTTTACATTGCTCAATTAACACGTCCCTGCATTGTTTGGCTAGAGCTGGCATTGAAGTGGTGGGAGATGAGACACACACAACATGACCATGTTCAACTTTGAGCAAGCGTCAGAGTTCATCGGGGACACACAAGGGTAAATACTGAAGTGGGGAGCCCCAGAGAGGGAGTGGGGTGGAAGGCACAAAGAGAATAATCGGATTTGAAAGACCTAATAAAACCCAAGAAGCCCTGCTCAGCCAAGATCAACAAGCTAATATTGACAAAGAAAGAGAATATAGATGCCCTAAAGAGCATTTGGTCTCTCTTGCTCTCTCTCTCTCTCTCTCTCTCTCACACACACACACACACACACACACACACACACACACACGGCTTCTCAATCAATACTTTGTGCTATTTGCTTTCTCCAGTGTGCCTCAGGGGCCTGAACCTATGGATGAACTTATCCACTAGGGATGTACTCCTGCTTCATGAGAGCTAGAACTTTGGTCCTGTTCTCAAGGTGAAATTGTAACATCTGTTCTAAATGAGCTTTATAGGTATGGTCTGATGGTCCATGATGCAGAAGGTTCAGGTTAGTGCCTAGATTACAGCATGCCAGGGGACCACCTTGAGTTGTGGGGAGGGCAGTAATCCCTCGTATGAAGATTGGGGAGGGGATGTTATGAGTGTGTCCCTATTTTTGTTTGTGAAATGTTGGAGGGTACTTATTTATTTACTTATTAACATTGTAACCTCCTAATGCAAGGTCTATAGGAGGCCAGTAGAACAAATACAATGTGAAAATGCCATATACAACAATGCAAACTATTAAAACTAAAATATATACTTTAAAAACACAGATGATGATGATGATGATGATGATGATGATGATGATGATTTTGTTTTGGGGGAAGAGGTATTTTTTCCTCCCCTTTTCTGCTTCTGAACTTTTTCCAGGAAAGGAAAGCTTTTGTGAAGACCTCTGTAGTTTATAAGAAACAAAGGCAGCTGAAAGGATGTGAGGGAAGACCCCCAGGGATGGGGAACCGAGGGCTTGAGTGCTAAATCCAGCTCCTGTCAGGCCCTCTGGGTCCCCCCAAAAGCCACACTCCCTTTCCCCAACTACTGGTCATTTGGGGGCTTTGTGAACCTTTCGCCCATTCTAAAGGATTGAAATGCCTCTCCTAAGGCTTGATTACTGGCATTAAGAGCTTTAAGCTAAAACATGCTGGTATTTTTGTCCCTACACCTTTTGCCTTCGGCCAAGCACTTCAATCGATGGTGGTGGTGGTGGTGGTGGTGGTGGTGGTGGTGATGATGATGATGAAGATGAAATTCTAATATATTAGGGTGACACTGAATTCATTGGGACTCACCTGTGAGTGAACCTGCATAGGATTACTATGTCTATTGAGGGCAGGGGTGGGCAACTTGAGGTCTTCCAGATGTTTTGGCCTACAACTCCCATGATGCCTCATCTTTAGTTAAGGTGAAAACATCTGGAGGGTCACAAGTTCCCCTCCCCTGGCTTAAGGGTTTCCTCTTTCATGTTGACTCACCATGGGGAGATCAGGAGCAAGATGCCTTGCAGCACAACTGATTGGGACATTTGCACATTTCTCTTGCAACATGTCTTTCTTCAGGCAAATGGGTCTACCCGCCGCCTCCCCTACTTCTGTTTTTGTTTCCTTAAATGGCTTAGAAAGCACTTAAGGCTCCTGAAGCCGGTGTTGGCTGGCATTTTCTGATTAACTAAATTCACTTTGATCCTATTAAAATGGGGGCTTTATAGCCTTCAGTTGAATGCCCCACCTACACAAGAAAATCCTTTGCCTTTATATTTAATGCCAAGGGGAATTGCGCTCTCCTTCCAGAAGATGAACAAACTATCTGGATCTAACCTTTGCAGTCCTCATGCTTTGGAAGATCTAAGGCACGCTCATGAAAATACAACAATGTTACTTTTTTCCCACCAGAAGGAACAGAGCTAGAGTTTGAGCTACAACTCAAATCACATATTCTGCTTTTCTTTTTCTTTAATGCTAAGAAGAAATGTAAGGTGAAAGGGGCATCATGAAATCACAAGCCCCAGCCCCTGACTTCCTCCCCCAATTTTAGCTACCTCCTTCCTCCAGCCATAGTTAAAGGGGGCAGTTCCTACTCTGCCCTCATATAATTTGACTCCTGATCCTCAGCCATGAAGCTCATTGGGTAATCTTAGGCCACTCCCCCACCTTTCAGCCCCACACAAAGACCTCCATCACACCTAATTCCCCCCAAGTTTGCCTTCGCATTTTTTACCTCTGATGCAGAAGCATGTCAAGCTTCTGAATAGCTGCTCTTCCACTCCACTCCACTCCGCTCCACTCCAACCCTCCCCTTCCCTTTCTCCCTCCAGCCAGGTCCTGTCAGAGGAGTACTTCAACCAGACCACCTTTCTGCCAGGCAAAAATGGAATGGCCCTTTAGTCTGGCTCTTTGGGGGCATCGAGGGAGTACAATCCTGTCTCTGCAAAGATTCAGGCATTCTATGATTTTAAAAAAATGCTTTTGAGCCTAGGATGCAAGGTTTGGGTTTTATAGTGAGGCTTGGAGCCGTCTGCTGGAAGAGATCACTTTTCCCTGCCAGGACCTGATGCAATCCATTCAAGCCCACAGTTCCTGTGAAACTACATGAAGGCTTAGAGCGCATTAAATGTGCTTAGGGAAAATAACCCAGACTTTTAGCATTCTAGGAATGGCTGGGGAAGAGGCGGCGTGTCAGCAGGACAAGCATGGTGTCAAGTGAGTACCGTGTTGCAAATCCGCACACCGGGCATGGCGAGAGTGCACTAAATCGCTGGTGTGATGGAGCAAGATGTGTGATGGAGCAAAGTGTGATGGTCGTTATCACACGGGCGATTTTAAGCACACCCACCTGGGCTTAAACTCCACTTCTTCAGCGCTGGGCTCACATGACGTCATCCCCATCCTGCTGTTCTCTTGCCCTGAGGTCGCAGGTTTTAGTTTCTGTTTCGATTTACCTCTGAACGGGCAAAGTCCAAAACAGGCAAAGTTCAACAGGCCAAGCTGAAGTATCGTAGCAATACCGACCACGTGTGATTCAAAACGCTAGACTCGAATACAAAACAGAGGGTGAAGCCGCAGAAGCAACCCGGGGGGGGGGGGAATAGTATGTGTGATAAAGCACTATGATTGCAAGGAATAAAACACAACCTACCACCATGAACATTGAAATCACTGCCATCGGCTTGAGTGGCATTTACTTCCTTGTGTGACATTACACAAAGAAGTAAATTGGGTTGCATCCGATGTTGGTCTAACTTAAGTCCCATTCATTTTAATAGGTTCACTCTAAGTAGGACTAACATTGGATACAACCAATTATTTACTGTTTGATAATAGTAAAATAATAATTTGAACAACAGCAACAACAGATGAAGTATAAATCATTCTCCACCACCACCTTACCTGACCTTCCATTACTAGATTTATAGACAAGATCCTGAATAACGTCTGAGCGTGGCCCAGTGTTTGAAGGAACATGAAAGCATTTTTATTAATCTACTACCAACCAGCCCCTTACCCCTAAGGGGCTCTTGCTGTTTATAAAAAGAAAGACGAGGGGAAAGAAAAGCAAATGAGCAATAGACATAACAACCATGAGTATTTTTAGGATTTCTCTGTTCTATTTAATTGTTTACAAATGAAATGTGTGTGTGTGTGTGTGTGTAATAACACAAACACACACACATTAAATGTTGACATACATAAATGTGGTGCCCTAGTGATGGGTTGGACTACAACTCCTAGCATCCCCCAGCCAGCCAGGGGAAACTGGGAGTTGAAGCCCAACACATTTGGAGGGCACCGGGTTGGGGAAGGCTAATCTAAGGCTAGGAAAGGAGTTTGTCCGTTGGATGTAACTGTGATTAGCGGATTCTGATCAAGGAATTGGGTTCCAGAAGATTGATTCCATCTATGATAAAGGAATGTTAAGACTCTCTCTCTCTCTCGCTTGCTTTTCCTCTCACCTTGGAATCATCAGTGAGGGTGGATGGGGGGTGATTGGCAATGTTACAGCTGAGGATGGGTGATTTTGAGGATTTGGAATAGAGGTATGTTCTCTAGATCCCCAAACCTAAAACACCATACTCACTAATTTAATAAGGCAGCCTTTCCCAAGGATGCCTTCTGGATGTGTTGGACTACAAATCCCATCAACCCCAGTCAGCCTGGCCATTGGTGTCGATGGCCACGCTGGCTGAAGACCGTAGGAGGTGTGGTCCGACATTTCACTGGCTCTCAGCCTAACCGCATCTGGACAACGGGAACAAGATTCTGAACATACACAGAGTGCCCTTTCTTCCAGGTCCAAGAGCAATGACATCAACCCTGTCCTCAATCTATAGTTGGGTTGCAAAGCCAATAGGAGGAAAAGGGTGGTCTATAGGCCAGCTTGAGCCCCGAATGATGATGAAGATGAAGAGGAGGATGGTGATGGTGATTACATCCTCCCAAACAGGATAGTGCAACCCTTTTGCCTATTGGACAGATCTCCCCCCCACACTCCCCACCCCATTCCCTAAATCTGGCCACTAGTTGCAGCAGCTTTCTGGTCAAAGAGAGATTTTTTTAGTCCTTTCACAAGAGAACATGATGAACCCTTCTTTCCTGCTTGGTTCTGGATACTGAGTGAAGAAACATCCCCCCCCCCCATGTGACACATGCGAAAGCTTTTCTTCCACCCTTTTTTTGATCATCCCCCCCCCATTTTCTATGACAACACACACACACACACTGCCACCTTCCACATTGCAAGGAAAAGGCATCTCCATGTGCGTTGTGAATGACTGATTGCAGATCTCCACTCCCCCCCTCCCGTCCTGCCTGGGTCGCCTTCACGCCCCCTCACCCCTACCCCCCCCAGCCCCTTCCATATATTTTCCAATTCCCTCCCCTACCCCCCCCCAAATCTGTCCTGTTCCCCCTTCTTGGACTTTCTGCTCCTTCCTTCCTTATTTGCACACCAATCCTTCACCCTGGAGGTGTGGATTTGCACTCATAGTGCGCCCATTCATCCCTCGCCTTTCCCACTTGGCCACTGCAAAACAATAACACCAACAAAACCCGCATCTCTTTAACTCCCCCACCCCCAAAAACCTACCATGCTTTCCAAACTCAAAAGAGCGGAGAGACTTGGCTCCCATTTTTATATCACTACTTGGGCTTATTGGGTAGAGGCAGCAGGTTTAGGTAGCGTGATGCTGTTCAGATATCTTGGCCTACATCTCCCATCATCCCCGACCATTGGCCATGCTGACTGGGGCTGATGAGAGTCATCGTCCGAAACATCTGGAGGGACGCAGTTCGCCTGCCACTGGACTAGCAGAGAATTGAAGTTTCCAGGCACCTATGCTGGCTGGAGCTGATGGGAATTGTAATATAAAACTTTTGGAAGGCCCCTACCAAGTCTCCAGGCAAGCACCCCTTTAACTCTTCCTCTTCCCTTGTAGCTTAGCTTTTGCCAGAACGTTTGTCCAAAGGTGCTTGGTCCCAAGTGTAACTTGGGCAATTTTCCCCAGAAGGACCAAATTGACTGCCTTCCATCTCTAGGACCTAGAAGGTGAACTGAGGAAGAAAGAGAAAGTAATCCGTTACTGTTCTGACCCAAGTAGAACATGTGTCTCTTTGCCCCTTTAAGGCCTCAGCCCATATTTAATAATAATAATAATAATAATAATAATAATAATAATAATAATCCTGCTTTGATGATATTACCAAAGGGATCATGGAAAGTGGTAGGAAATCGCAAAATGTTTAACTAGGTGGTCAAGAGAAATTATTACGGCTCTCACATCTGAAACAGTAAGCGTTTGTCTTAAACATTGTACACAGACACGTATGAGTACAACTCATGTGTGAATTACTGACATTAAGATGTCACATGTGAATATGTAAGTCTGGGCATGTATTCAGCATGTTATAGAATGACTCGTGATTTCATATGATAAAATATACCTTCCCTATAAAAAGAGGGATACACACACACGTCTACATACCTGCATGCATATATTTGACACGTATAATGCTCACATTTCCCCGTTGGTCGAAAAACAGATGGGAGGAGGCATTTTGAGAGGGGAGACGGTCGTAAATGAAAGGGTTAATCGCACACATCCCTCTCCAATCACCCCCCAAAACACACACCATAGTTCCGCATTCAGCCACCTGCTTTTCATTAAAAGGTGGATCCCGCAGGTAGGAAAACTGTGACACGCATCTCCTGTGCAAAATAGTTCGGCTTTCTAGATGCCCAAGACCTTGTCTGCAACATCAGGCATACTGACCAACTCTGTTCCCCCCCACGCGTGTCTATTTCACAAGCTTGAGTGTGTAACTCTGCGAAGAATTCCGCAGCTTCGATGATGTCACGCTTTTCGAGGCTTCGGCATCACAACAACCCTGTAAGGCAGGTTAACAGGACGGCGGCTGCGAATTGAAGAATTTATCACAGCTTCCACAAGCCCGGGAGACAGTGCGCCCGATTCTGGGCCTGCCAGCGACCGGCCGGGGCTCGACGGACTACAACTCCCATCGTCCTGTACCATGGACGGCGGATGATGGGACATGTAATGCGACACCCACCTGGGTGCCCGATCTTAGAAAAGGCTGCTGTTTCCTAACAGCAAACTTCAGGCAGGACGCGCGTTTTGTTTGACTTCTTTAAAAAAAATCTTGAAAGCGCAATCCTCCTACGCACGTCTGCTTGGAAGTAAGTTTCATTGAGTTCAATGGGATTTGCTCCCAGTTAAGTGTGTATAGGATTGCAGTCTAAGGTTTTTTAAAGATGCAATCCTACGCATGTTTAGACAGGGGGAAAAAAGTCCTACAACTCCCAGCATTCCCCAGACAGCTGGCTGGGGAATGCTGGGAGTTGTAGGACTTTTTCCCCCCTCCCTAAACATGCGTAGGATTGCGCCCTTGGGGACCTGGCTTCCAGTTCTAGGGCCCTGGGGCAGCTCTGCTTCCGATGGGTGAGCTGAGGTCCGGATCCTCACTAGACATCAGAAATCAAGAGTTTCCCAGACCTCGAACCTCCCCCAACCCTCTGTCCCTGGTGAATTGCATCGGGTTCTCCTTTTCCCGGCGTTTCTTCAACTCGAAGAACAAACAGCAAAAACGCCTTGTGGTATCTTAAAGAACGAACAGATTCTTGGTGATTTCTGCTGCGAAAGTACAGCGCGATCCTAAGGATGTCTACTCAGATGTAAGCGCGATTCGCTGCCATGGTGCGTACTCCCAGAGATCTCCCACAAGGAACGATGGCAAGCTGCGATCCTATATGCTCGTGCCTATGAATGAGCCCCATTGAACTCACTGGGACTGAGCAGACATCCCCAGGAGTGCGCGTTAGGCTGCTATCCTATTCTCACTTACCTGGGAGCAAGCCCCAATGAACGTCCTGGGACTTAGTTCTGAGAAGACAGCCATAGCAGTGCGAGATTAGGCTGTGATCCTGTATTCACTGACCCGGGATGGAGTGCTATTGAACTCAATAAAATTTACTTCTGAGTAGACATCCTTAGTAATGTTCAGTGAAGCTGCGATCCTATATTCACTTACCGGGGAGTAAGCCCCAATGAATTCATTGGGGCTTAGCATTGAGTTGACATCCACAGCACTGCGCTGTTAGTCTCTTTCTGAACGCGGTAGACGATGCCAGGATTACTCGCGAGTAAATTACACCATCTGTTTTAACTTTTTCCCTTTGTAGTTCGTTCTCCTTGCTCCTACCTGATTGTGTGTGTGTGTGTGTGTGTGTATGTGTGTGTATATATATATATATATATATATAATCTGCTGTCAGACTTTTCCCAATTTCCTCCTTCCCGTCTATATACTAGGACCGGAATTAAGTTCTTACAAAGTAATTTAGACACAAACATATACAAAAAAAAAAAGGGGGGGGGAGAGAGAGAATATGATGTTGTCCGGATTGTTGTTGTCTTTCTTCGCTACCCAACCAGCAATAATAATAATAATAATAATAATAATAATAATAGAACTCAATTCCATATTGTTATTCCTCCCGTTACACGGGACTTCTACCCATTACAAAAGAAAAAGTTGGAAGGACTCGGGTGTTTTGGGCGGGGGGAATAAATACTCCCCAACCCCAAAGTTGAGGATGAGAAGGGGGGGGAGGCGAGGGCAGCCTTAGATTAGCAGATGGGCGAAGGTATCAAGAGGGGCGTAATACGATTAGAGATGTTTCTTCCAGATTTCTCTATATTGATTCAGAGAATTTTAATTCTGACGCTTGCTATTTGACATAATCCGTACTTATTACAAGAGGAGAGAGGTGCGTTTCATCATTTGATTTTATTTTGAACGAATAGGGTTATTATAAAATAAAACCCAGACGGGGTTTGGGGCGGGGGGGAGGGAGGAGAGAGCGGGGAGGCATCAGCGATTATATGCAGGAGCTCATGCCATATGTTTGGAAAAAGTCATACATCCAACGGGGTCGGGGGAACGGAGGCAAAATGGGGGGTGCTTAAACTTTGAAACGCCTCGAAAAAGAACAGAGAAATTTAAATCCCACCAAATGGGATGGAATATTCGGAGTGGTGATGGTTTCTGGGCAGCACTTTAGCTGTCGGATCTTGCAGCTAAAGTCAGTCACTCCGATATACCTGTATATCTGTGTGTGGCACATGTGTGTGTACATATAATATATTGCACATTGCGTGTACGCCTCATATTTACACCAGCAGAGGTCCAATACTCGAGAGGGCAGCGAAAGTATAGAAACTATACTTTCTATATGTTAGAATTGTAATATACATGAAATATAAAGTATAACGTGTCAGAGTGCGCAATAGAAAGAGCATCCAGGTTTTTTGTTTTTTGTTTTAGTTCATTCCCAGGGACACCAAAATAGCCTCTAGTGAAGTCCCTGGTACAAATAATTTTGCTCTGGGTTATGTGAATTAATTTAATAAGCTTGTAATCCTATGCACAGGCTGGGACTTAACTTCTGACTAAGCATGTATAGGATTGCACTGCGAGTAGGTCAAATGACACGCTAGAAATGAAGAAATGAAAAAGGGAATGGCAATTTCTGAAGTTTATTTTTAACAAAAACAAAACAGCAACAACATCCAATTGGCTTCAACTATAATGAAAGCGAAATGTTGACCTCTCTGCACATTTATTTTCTCTCCCATATTATTATTAATTATTATTATTATTACTACTACTATTAATTTGCTTCTTCTTTTTTTCCTGCTCAGGCATTACTACCCCCCCCCCTCTTTCTCTCTCTTCACTCCCGTGTATCGCTAGAGAACTGAGGGACGGAGAAAAACGATCATAAATTTCCTAATTAGAGAATTCGCACCAAGACAAAAAGGTCTTAACGAGTTGCATTCAAATGCCTGCCATTGTGTGTGGGTGGGTGTGGGGGGGGGGGGTGCCACCATTTTTTTTTCACACCACTTATTTACCAACGGCCCACGGGGTTACCCCTGTGTCTCCTTTGTTAAAATTTTAATTTACCTCATTTTTCTTGCCTTTTGATGTCAAAAAAACTGACCTACAAGTCTTTGAAGTTCCTTATTAGAGGGGAAATTAACTTTATTCTCTCCCCCCCCGCACATACTTTCCCCCCCAGCTTTTCCACCTTACTGTATCTTGCCCTGCCGTCCAAAATTCGGTGCGAAAGGGACCTTAACACTTGCAGAGGGGTGCGGAGCAGGAGAGAATGAAACTGGACTTTTAATCTATATTAGTAGAGGAAAAGTCAACATGTACAGGAATAGATTGCTGGATTTGTGGAGGGTTGGGTGAAATATTCTCTCAAGAAAGAAAGAAAAATTAACCAGCGATAAATAAACTAGATGATTATTATTAACGTTTATTAGAAATCCACAATTCCATACAAATCACTGCCTTAACTCTCTCCACCCTATCCCCCCCCCCAGTTGCTTTCATTTCCAGTGAAGGGAGAGGAATAAGAATAATAAGATCAATAACCATAATATTTCATTTAAAGCAACGACTCTGGGGCAGGGTTTAAAGCTGCGTAAAACACCGAATTGATTGGCGATTTTCAACCACATTTGAAAAAGCACTCAAATAAAAGGCAGCGACGTCAGTAAACGGAGGGCGGGGGCAGGAGAGAGGGAGAGGAGCCAGAAAGAGAGAGAGAGAGCGACTTAAAAGAAAGAGGAGGGGCTTCAGAGAGAGACTCCGACTGTCAATCAAAGGAGAGAGTTCCAATAATCTCGAGCAATCTGTTAGGACCTGACCTGCAGTCCACGCAGATCAATAGGAAAAGTGAAGGCAGAGAGCCGGAGGATCGTTACGCAGCAGCGGCCGGAGGAGAAAGACCAGGAGGAGGAGGAGGAGGAGGAGGAAGAGGAGGCACCCCCCCATACACACCGGCCTCGCCTGGTCTCCACCCCACCTTCCTCCCTCCCCACCCCATCCCCCCCACCCCCCTAACCCACCCAACAACACCAATGTCTGGCAGAGTTTCTGAGAGATACTAAAAAGTGCAGGCAGGCAAGCAAAGGGCGAAAGATCCGGCGTCTTTTCCCCTTTTTTTGCTTCTCTCTCTCTCTCTTTTCCTTTCCTCCCCCTTCCCTCTTTCCCCTCCCCTCTTTCCTTCCCCCCCCCTTTCCTTTCCTTCTCCCCCCCACCCCAGCCCCCTACCCTCTCCACAAACCCGGCCATGGCATTTTCCCAGCTGGGATACCAGTATATCCGGCCGATCTACCCGTCGGATCGCCAAGGGAACAGCAGCTCCCGGAACGGAGCAGAGCTCAGCCCGTCGGGAACGCTCACCAACGTGTTGTCCTCCATGTACGGAGCGCCTTACGCAGCAGCCGCGGCTGCTCAGGGATACGGGGCTTTCCTGCCCTACACCGCGGAGCTACCGATCTTCCCGCAGCTGGTAAGGGAAGCGCGGGGTCCTCTCTTTCTCCCTCCCTCCCTCCAGCCCTCGATCTCCAGCTCCGCACCTCCCCCCGTTTCAAAAAGGGGGTTTCTCTCTCCCCCCCCCCCCTCTGTTCCTTGCCTCCTCTTGCTTCTCTCCGCGATCTGACTTTGTACACTGGGAACGAACGCAAAGCGAGGCGGCGGCAAAAGGGTGAAATTGACCCACACTGCGTTCGTAACTGACCAGGTCGATTTGTATCTCTCTTTGGAGCTGGTTAGAGAAAGTATCCCCCCCCCTTTCCTCTCCCCCGCCCCCGGCAGCCGATCGAGTTTGTGCAAAACCTCCCGGCTTGGATTTATTTACTTATTTTCTAACTCGAAGAGGTGATTCGGAAGTGTGCGTGTATGTTTAGTTCTTTAAAACACCACCCGGAGCCCTTCGAGAGAGAGAGAGAGAAATTCGCCGATTACTGGGAAGTAATGAGTCCCATTCATTTCGAGGCCACTTCCAAATCATTCCGGGTGTATGAATCTTTGGGGTGGGGGGGTGGGGGGTGAGGGAAGACAACTGAATTGAAGACGCACTTGGGAGAGAAGAAACTCCTCCACGGTCGCATTTGGGCGTCTTTTCTCGACTGAAGAACAATCCCAAAAATTTGCGCCTTTCCCTGTTATTAATAAGCACGAGAAGGAAGGGGGGGAGACTCTATCTTTTGCTATTATTATTATTATTATTATTATTAATATTGAAGCCAAAGTATCCGGCTTGGGAATCGAAGAAATGTCATAATATAATGCGTGCATGGGAGCTTAGGTTTCTTTTCTTCTTTGGATTTTGAAGGGAGCGTCTGTTTTTAATAGAGAGTTATAAAAAGTTTTTGTGTTGTTGTTTTTTTTAAAAAAAAAACTTCAAGGTTGGTAAATATAGTTGCAAAGGGGCATTTCTAGGCCTGTGTGTTATGTTTTGTTTTTCAAATGAAAGTTGGAGGGGGATCTAACCATTCCGCAGGGGAGGGCGCCTCGTATACAGATATACCCACACAGGCAGCAGACATAGGTGCTTGTATTTTTTCCCCCTTGGGTGAGGGTTAAGGCAGTTTTAAAAGGGGTTATCAATAACACCCCTGTTATGCAAAGGGGCTGAAGGGGGGAGACACCGAAATCCAAGCAGGGATTCTGGCCGTTTCAGACTGTGGATTACTTTTTACTTCTGCAAAGTTGCAAGCAGTGGATGTAAAAATCTAATAATACTCTCATTTACAGTTCTGACGGGCTTCACCTAGATGTAGGCCCAGTTTGCCTCGATCTCAAAACGTATTTTTGTTATTCTGAATCCTTTCAGCCCAAATGTGAATCTGATTCGAGAAAGGGTTTTCCTCAGTTCTGGAAGCGACGTTGAACGTGACGGAGTTGGGCAAACAGGACGGGGGGAACCCCGTTTGAATCCGACCTTTTATAGATACGTGCGACTGAATTAAACTTGGCTAAGGGACTTTTTGAATTCTGTTCCTCCGGGGAATTGGCTGTGTGGATTTGAGTTGGATGGAAATAATAGATCTGGTTCTCCCTCTCCCCTCCCCCCCTGGCCATTCCAATCCATCTTGTCTGTTACCCCAAAAACTGGAGATAAAACAGACGGCGGGATGGTCTCTCCTGTTCCAGTCTTTTTAAATCTGGCGGAGTTCAAAGAGGTGTTGGCTTTCGGGTTTCACAGCAGTCTTCGTCATGAAGCAGAAGGTTACGTTGACATTATATCGCGGTACCTCTTGGGCATCTTCCATCGTTTGGGATGAGGGCTGGTCATTACACACACACACACACACACACACACACACAGATAGAGAGAGAGTCCTTAAAAGAGGCCATTTCGGTGGTATGCTTGTTTCTCTGGGTAACCCCGTCCCACCATTCTCCCTTTTCTCCCCGTCTAGGGCGCCCAGTATGAGCTGAAAGACAGCCCCGGCGTCCAACACCCAGCGTTCCCTCACCACCACCCGGCTTTCTACCCCTATGGGCAGTACCAGTTCGGCGACCCGTCGAGGCCCAAGAACGCCACGCGGGAGAGCACCAGCACCCTCAAGGCCTGGCTGAACGAGCACCGCAAGAACCCGTACCCCACCAAAGGCGAGAAGATCATGCTGGCCATCATCACCAAGATGACCCTCACGCAGGTCTCCACCTGGTTTGCCAACGCCCGCCGGAGGCTCAAGAAGGAGAACAAGATGACCTGGGCCCCGCGGAGCCGCACCGACGAGGAGGGCAACTCCTACGGCAGTGAGCATGATGAGGAGGATGGCGAAGGCGACAAGCGTGACCCGGACGACGAGGAGATTGACCTGGAGAACATCGACATGGAGAACATGGAGAGCGGAGGTGGCAGCGGTGGCGGAGCGCCCGGGGCGAAAGCGGGACAGCTCCTCTTGGAAAGGGAGGACGAGGAGGAGGACGAGGACGAGGAAGAAGAGGACGAAGACGAGGAGCCCATGGCGCGCTCGGCGCTGCTGCACTCCGATGCCAAAACCACCGACTCCGAGAGCTCCGACGGCGGCAGCGGCGGTGGCTTCGAGGACTTGCCAGGCGCTCAGGAGCGCTTCCTGAAGGCCATGGAGGCCCGGCAGCGCACCTCGTCGCGGGAGCTGGCCCTGCAGCCGCCGGCGCGCCGCCCCCCTTCGCCGCCCTCTCCCCCGACGGCTGCCAGCCCGGCATTGCAGCCGCCACAGCCGCAAGCGGCCAAGCCCAAAATCTGGTCCTTGGCAGAGACAGCCACCAGCCCGGACAATCCGTCGCGGAAATCGCCCCCGGGGGGCTGTTCCCCTCCGGCGGCAGCGGCTGTGGCCGCCCCCCAGAGCCTCCAGCTGGTCGGGGGGTCCCACGCGCCTCCTGCCACCGCCGCCGCCACCCCGACCCCCACGCACAGACTGGTCGCGGCTTGCCCGCTGGGCAAGTTCGCCAGCTGGCCCAGCCGCCCGTTTTCCAGCCAGCCTCACCATCACCACCACCACCACCACCACCACCCCCCGCTGACCTTACTGAACACTCCCCACCTCCTGGGACTCGGGGGGGGCAATCCTAGCGGGGGGCCCAACGCAGCGGCAGCCACGGCGATCGCTGCTTTCTCCAGACCCGCGGATCAAGCGCAGAGTGCGGAGTCCTCCGGATCAGGTAACCTGACTCGACGGGGGTGAGAGAGTAGTCGAGGAGAAGGGGGCAGCAGGGCCAAGTGGGAGCTGGAGAGATATAGATTTGGGAAGTGGGGGGTTCTTTTATTTGCGGGGGGGGGCGACGGACATGCAGCCCAATGGATCTCCCTCCTTCCGAGGGCAATGCCAAGCGTATTATTATTATTTTTAAAAAATGTTCCTCTGGGGTCTTTCAAAGCAGATATAGGTATGGGGTGGGACATTGAGACCCGTGCAAACACGCGCAGCACAGCCGGATTAAGGCCAGCTGATGCCCGAAACACAGCCCAATAATGGTGCCCCCTTGGCCCTTCCATTGCTTAGCTGGCAAGACATTAAGACTCAATAAGTGCTGAAGGCGAAATAAGACATTAAAAACTCAGCTTTCTTCAAGGCCATCCCCCATGCCAGAAAACACAACTATATTAAATGTAAACTGTTTTTTCCCTTGGTGCCCTAAGCATGTGCTTATATTGCTTAATGGTTCATCCAGGGCTGAACTCTGTGCATTTTTTAAAAACCACGTCCCTCCGGACTTGGGTTTGCTCAGAAAATCAGTCCCACGGAATCATCAGTTAGCTGTGCAACTGCAGAGTCTTGGGAGTCTCGGAGTTGCAACTAAAGTCTCATTCGGAAGGGGAGGCGGTGCTGGGGGGAACTTGCAAACGAAACTCCAGGGGCTTATTTCTGAGTAAACACCCCGAGGAAGAGCTCTACTCATCTTTTAAGAACTAAAGTGTGTGGGGGAGGGGGGGAGGGGGAGAATCATCCCAAACAATTCCGAAAACAGAGGGTGGTATCAAAATAAAATAAAATAAAATTTAAAAAAAATCCGAACTCAAGAATTTGAAATCCCAAATCAACTGAACATGGGAACGAAAGGCAGACTCAATAGTCTTGTTTCTGAACTCTCTAACTCCCCCCATACACACCTTTTTTTAAAAAAAAAATCATTTCCCAAGAAAGATCTAGCTTTACTCGTCACCTGAAAGGTTTCATTCATTTATTTATTTTCAAAAAGAGACTTCAAGTTCTCCTCCACCTTCTCTCCTGCCTGGATCGGTTCCTTTCTCGTGTTTGATTGGGGTTGTGTGAGAGCCACACTTGTGATCCAAGATCACTGGCTGGAGGTTCTTTAAGAAGTTTGCCTTTAAAAGAAAAGAAACGAGAGAAAGACAGTTCATTAGATCGCCACCTCTACGAACACACTGACTCTATCTATTTAGAAAGAAGTTCCATGCAATCAAAGGGGTTTTACTTCCAAGTAAAATGCGTTTGGAGATCCAGGTGTTCTGTAACCTTAACTGTATATTGCACACTTGGCAGTGCAATCCTAGACATGTCTACTCAAAAGGAAGCCCCACTGAATTCAGTGGACTTACTCCCAGGTAAACATGTATAGCATTCCATCCCAAGTGGTTAAACAGTTCCCACTAAAATCAAGGATCAGTTTTCATTCTGGATGTGTCTGGAGTCTACATTATCTTAACAGTTTTAAAAAGAAATGTACCAAGTTCTTAAGAGTGATTTGAATTCAGGGCCTTTTTAGTAGCAAATCCAAGGTGCTTTTTATTTTAAGGAACTTTTTTTTTCTTTGTTTGCTTTCGTTTGTTTTAGATCGGTGTAGTGCCTTGGAAGTAGAGAAAAAGTTAATAAAGACAGCTTTCCAACCAGTTCAGAGGCGGTAAGAGATTATCTATGTCCTTGAGGATAAATGAAAAGATAGAGTTCTCCCATTCCACCCTTCCAAAAAAGAGAGAGAAGCTTGCATAGAAACAAGTTTCGTTGGAATCAATGGGACTTGTTGCCATGTAAACTGTAATCTCATACACTCTTACTTGGGAGTAAATGCCATTGAAGCCACTGGGACTGACTTCCAAGCAACTGTCATGGCGATTTGGCTGCATGCATATTTAGGGTTGGGGGAAAGTTATAAATGGCCAATTTTCCGCCCGGTGGAGTTCCTGCCCAAATTCAGCTGTAGTGTGATTTTTGTTCCTTGTCGTGTGACATGAAATTTGGTTATTGGGAAAAGATCAAATGTGAGTTTGATAGACTTTCTAAAAACTAGGGCTTGTGTGATGCAAAGGGCTTATATGTGGAATTGTGTCTTTTTAAAAGTTTTTGCTAGAACAGACATAAAACATTCCTTCCCATCTACCATTTAGCTTCATTTTAATAATAAAATACAAAACTGGCCATGTTTAAGGTTCAGGTTAGTGGCCAAGTATATATGAAGTAGAGTGGACAGACAAATGTAAACCTCCGGGTTTTTTTCATACCTGTGAGTAGGTGTGAAGTCTGCCGATTTATATTCACACATACACACCGTGTGTGTGTGTGTGTGTGTGTGTGTGTGTGTATGACGATGACACAAAGAGAGAGAGAGATTCTATATACACAGAGAGAGAATTTATAGCTGTATAGTATAACCTTTACCTATCACTTCTATAGGCAAAGTCTAAAGTGGCTATAAACTGTGTGTGTGTGTATCACACAGTCTCTCTCTCTCACACACACATACACACACACACACACACACTGGCCTCAGATCGATTCAACACAGAATTAAGCATATGTAGGCCCATTGAACTCACTGGATTGTATTAGGGTTTATACTTATGAAAGCATACCGAGTAGAATATAATAATGAAATAACGTTAAGCCCAAGATGGCTTGAAACTCTTGAAAAACTCATGACACTTTGGCCTGCAAATAAATAAAATGCAATGAAATTTAAAAAATGAAGGATCATGCCCATAATGTATTGGAACTGCTATGAAATTGAAGAGGAGTAGTTTTCTTAGTCCATTGCAGCAAAATATAACAAAGAGTGTTCTGACACCTTAAAGACTAACATATGTACTGGGGCATCAGCTTTTATGAAATACAGGGAAGAGCTGACCAAGGGGCTTCCAAAAACCCATGAAAGCTTATGCCCCAATAAATCTGTTACTCTGTGGGATGCCATGAAACTCCACATAAAATAGGAATCGTTGTTGGTAATTCTTTTGAATATTTGCAAAGACTTTTGTTCCCAATTAATGCAAGTGTGAGTTGCAATGCAATCTCACCTATTAGATGAACAGTTATAAATCACTTTTCAAGAAACATATATTTTTATAAATATATATATATACACATATATTTTCTGTGTCCCTTTTCTTCTAGGCCTCAGAACCAACTTGATGCAGCTATGGTTCTATCTGCGTTGTCATCATCATAGTTAGTTTTTTTAATTAATGTTCTAATGACTGTAAAATAAAATTATCTGTATAGTTACAACTTGTACGCATGTCCATGTATTAAATGAAAAGGGGAGAAAAGATACAAAAAGCCAAGACCCCCACCCTGCTCACCCCCTGCTTCTGTACTATCATCTGGGTTAGCTGAATTTGTGAGTTTTTTTGAAAGTCCAGTGAGAAATAGGCGTCTTCAAAACAATTTTTTTTGTATATATAGTAAAATAAAATGTACATACGTGTGAACCAAATTGTACAAAAGGTATATATTTTTGGCTAATAAACTGTTGCCACTTTGACTACAATTTTCTAATCCCTACTGGAATTATTATTATTATTATTATTATTATTATTATTATTTTAGTATGTTAGCTGAAATCTTTAAACCAGTTTTGAAAGATGTTTGATTGTGTTCAAAGGTTGCCAAAACAATATGTCATGACTTTCTATAATTTTGCAACGAGATATCATCAGGAGCAATTCTTAGTACAGCATGCAGTTATGGACTACAAGTAAATGTGGTGTGGTCTGTTCTGTGCATATGAGAGAGAGAGAGAGAGAGAGAGAGAGAGAGAATGAAAAAGCATTATCAATGAGAAAGAAAATCAAACTTTTGTGAAATTGATATTTTTTTTTACCTAAGAGAACACATTTCATATTTTGCAGTACTACTTTCTTTGCTGAAGCAAAGCTGTTGTGGTTGTTGTTATTAATAGTAGTAATAGTAGTTGTAGTAACGTTGCTGTTGTTGTTTTTGTTGTTATTATTATTATGCATTCTAATGCTTTTTTAAAAAGCCGCCTCCCACTGCCCTGTTCAAAGAAGTTTTACTTGAAAGCATGTTTAAATGCCCCTTTACTTCCACATTGCACGTTCCTAAGCGAGAACTCTTCGTGTGTGTGTGTGTGTGTTGTTTTCTTTTTCAATCTGCAACCGGGTTAGCAGCATTAGTATCCATAGCCAAACGTTGTTCTCTCTGTGGGACGGTTAAAACTGGTTTTAAAGGCCGACCACTTCGAGGTGTTGTTGTGTGTTTCCGTTTCTTCTTTTTTTTCGGGCTGTCGTTTTGAGACAGATGTTGGCTGGGCCGGCCGGGAAAAGACAGCTTGAGAAAGTCAGGCGTATATTCTTTACTCCTTTTTTCTTTTTTTTAACTTTCCACCTAGAAAGAGATCTGGATTAAGAGGAAAGTCTGTTGCTGGCTGAGCTAGCAGCGGGCGGGAAGGGTTGGGGGAAAGGCAGGATCACTATCTCCTGTGATTATTTTATATTCATTATCCAAGCGTTTCTATTTATTAAAAGAGGGTGGGGGAGTCCCATAAAGTGAGAGGCAAGAATCCGCTAGCTTGACTTGTTGGACGGAGCTCAAGCGAAATCTGAAACCCGAGCGCCCTCTGCAGGCGGAAAGCGCCCGGACGGTTTTGCAGGACCCTTTGGGCACGGGCCAACCGAAAGCGCCTCTCTGTCTGAATGCTTACTCGGAAGTAAGCCTCCATCAAACCAGTGGGAGCTTACTCCCAGGAAAATGGGCATGGGGTTGCAACCACGATTGCTTTGCTTTGCTTTCCATCCCCTTCCTGCCTTCCTCAATGGTCTTTTTCTGTCTCCAACTGCACGAGATCCCTTTCGTTCGTCTTGTTTTCTTAGGATTTCTAGAAGTGTGTTTTTCGCCCTCTTTTAAGGAAGGCTCGCTGGTTGCTTTCCCATCGGGATTTGCGGGGCACAACACCCCCCCCCAAATCACCCCCCCCCCTCAGATACATCTGTAAACTGTGAGAATGCTTCTAGTGGGGAAGGGCAAGGGAGCCTTTGTGGTCTTCTGGAGAGAACTGGTGAGCGATGGAAGATGCTGGGAGCAACCTCAAATTCGCCTCGCATATGATCTATGACACCCCAAGGACCTTATTACTCGCTGTTGTTAGCTATTGATCTTCCTTTGTCCTCCCACCCCCGGAAATGGAGCGATGGGATGGGGGTTGAGGAAAGGAAGGAGATTAGAAGAAAATTAAACTTCTTGAGATGTTGAGGTCTAGAGGAGAGAACAGTTTTGCAAGAGCTTCGCTGTGTATGTTTTGCAAACCGCAATGCTTTCCTTTGAGTTTCGGCTGGGGATGTTTCTGGATGCTCCGTCTGAAAAACAGAACTCTTTTGCATGTTCACAAGTGACGCATTGAAGGTAAAGAGCCAAACAAACGTGGGATTGCCTTAACGTCACTTGTGAACGCGCATCCTGTGATAGGTGTGACAGAAGGGTGCATTACAATAATTTAAAGGCTTCGTAATATTAATTTAGAACAAGAAACTCCTCTGTCTGTTAGGAGAACCCTCAGGGTGAAGAAGGCTAAAATCCTAGGCATGCTTTCTTGAAAGAGATCCCCATTGAACTAAGTGGGCTTTACTTATGAGTAATCATGCCAGGAGGCTACAGGCCCACACTTTGTAATGAAATTGGAAGGCAAGCAAGTATCGTGGGCAGTATTTTTTTTTAATCCTTATTAAATTGTGCTCCCCAATGTGCGCATTCAGGAAAGATCCGCTAAAAAACAAAATTGCAAAGTTGGAACTGGTTGTGGATATTCCACTTATCAAACACGATTGGCTAGAATGTTAAGACGTCACAGAATGTTCATTCATAAGGTACCTCCCCCTCCCCATGCCCCTCCCACCACCTCAGTTTTACTCTCTTGGAGACAGAGAGAAAACTACCTACCAAACATCTATTTCCCTCCCTCCCTCCCTCCCTTCCTATTTCACAGCAGATTTCTGTGCATTTTTACTCAGAAACCTCACTGCGTGCAATGCGGATTACTCCCAAGTATGCATGCATATAATTTCAACCAGTGAAAGTCGATGTTATCAATGCCCCCCATGTGATGTGTTGAACTACAACTTCCATTATCCCCAGCCATCATGGCCCATGTTTGGGGGGGATGTGGAAGCTGTAGTCGAACATATATAGAAGAAACCAGGTCAGGGGAGGCTGGACTAGGTTCCAGCTATCTCTCACCCACCCCTTCCCAAATTTGGCTGCAATTTTAAAAATCCGAAAAGTTTTGCATGTGAATCTGAGGATCCTCTGCCCCCAGAGAGAAAAAGAGAGAGAGAGAGAGAGAGAGAGAAGAGGAGGGCAGAAAATTGGCTCCATTTCCTTGGCAAAGTGTTGAAAATTGGCTAGCTTTGGCAGAGGTCAAACTGCTTAAAGTCACTTCAGTTTTACCTGCCAGTTTGAGAGGGCTGGACGGAAAATGAAAGCTTTTTTTCAGCCATGAAAAGAATCATGGATTTAGGAAATGGGGGAGCAGGGAATTAGAATAGGTGTGTTGGGGGGGCTTTTTCCTAGAGTTGTCTGTGCCCATTAAGAAAATTAAAGCAGACACTTCACTGGTAATTCAGAGGCCTTCTAAGCTTTAGAATTCAGGAACCAGGAAGCTATGTGTGTAATCAAATTAAAACCATTCCAGACCTGCTCCACTTCCTAACTCTTCCTTTTCTGAAACTTTTTCTCCCCTCCACCCCCACCGATCCATTTCTCTCTTTGGTGGTTAACTTCCAAAATTGCTCTTTCACAATTATGGAATATTAAACCAAACTACTAGTCAGGCCTGTAATAATGAGGTTGATTCAAGGCCCTGTTAGATCTAACATAGCAAGATGGGTGTGAATAAAGCAAGGTTGCTGGGTTTGTTTATGTATTTATTTCTGATGTGTAAATGGCAGCAGCAGAATGCTTATAGCTGTGTGTTAGTTAGCCCAACAAAGAGGAGAAAGGGATCAGAGCTCTGATTGGGCTTCCCAGTTCCTTAAAGTACTGCTTACTTTGAAAGCCAGGTGTCTTTGATCAGCTAAAACAGTGTCCTAAGAGGGAGGGAGAGAGAGAGAGAGAGAGAGAGAGAGAGAGATCCAGGCTGTAACCTTATGCACACTTACCTGGAAGTAAGCCTTATTGAACACAATGTGTAGGGTGACCATGTGAAAAGGAGGACAGGGCTCCTGCATCTTTAACAGTTGTATTGAAAAGGGAATTTCAGCAGGTGCCATTTGTATGCATGCAGCACCTGGTGAAATTCCCTCCTCAGCGCAACAATTAAAGCTTCAGGAGCCCTGCCCTCTTTTGTATCTGGTCACTCTAGAATAGCTCCTACAGTTTTAACTGTTGAGATGAAGAGGGAATTTCACCAGCTGCTGCATGCATACAAATGACACCTGTTGAAATTCCTTTCTCGATACAACTGTTACAGATATAGGAGACCTGTCCTCCTTTTTGTGTGGTCACCCTAACAATGTGGCTTCCTGTGGATGCATAGGATTGTGCTGTGAGACTAGCAGTGTGTGCGTCGGTGCCTACACATGAGCATGTGCGCACGTCTCTGTGTTAGACTACCTGTATTTTACAATGAGGCTGCCATCTTTTACAATTAGGGTCCTTTCATACCCGGTGCTAAAAGGAACTTTCACCTTAGAAGAGACACAGGGCTGCCACTGAAAATGACCTCTCTCCTTCTGTAACAAGCAGTAAAACTTACCCATGTCTTGATGACAACATGTTGGGTATTTTCACATCTCCGGGAGCAGCATCCAATTATCTCGAGAGGATGGGGTGGGAAATGCACTGTATAATGACAGCGGGACGCGGAGTTATAGTTAACATATTTCTTATTATGCATTATGGGAGAAATCAATACATGGATGTCATTTTCAGCGGCAGCTCTGTGTTTTTCTTGTAATGTATTCTTCTGACCTCGAATCGGTTCTGAGCCTTTCTGACACTCTTCCAGCACACATGTGAAGATTGTTAATCCAGGATATAAAGTGTTTTTGTGGGGGAGGGGGAGGGTAAGAAGGTGAGGGAAGCTTGTACTAAACTGAATGCGTCCAGTTCTGGGCACCACACTTCAAGAAGGATGCAGACAAGCTGGAAGGGGGGTCAGAGGAGGGCAACAAGGATGATCAGGGCTCTGGAAACAAAGCCTTATGAGGAGAGACTGAAAGAACAGGGCATGTTTAACCTGGAGAAGAGAAGATTGAGGGGAGATATGATAGCACTCTTCAAATACTTGAAAGGTCGTCACACGGAGAAGGGCCAGGATCTCTTCTCGATCAACCCAGAGTGCAGGACACGGAATAACAGGCTTAAGTTACAGGAAGTCAGATTCTGGCTGGACATCAGGAAAACACTTCTGACTGTTAGAGCAGTACAGCAATGGAACCAATGACCTAGGGAGGTGGTGGGCTCTCCCACACGAGTCCTTCAAGAGGCAGCTGGACAGCCATCTGTCAGGAATGCTTTAAGGTGGATTCCTGCATTGAGCAGGGGGATTGGACTCAATGGCTTTATAGGCCCCTTCCAACTCTACTATTCTACGATTCTATGAATGTGCTTTTCAGCCTATATAGGCTTTACATTAGAATTTTAGATAAGATACAAAGAGGCTTTAAGTATTGTGAGTGAGGGCATTTCAAGAGTACTTTCTAAGCTGGGATGTGTCGCTTGTGAATGCTCGTGTGGAGTGAAAGACAGCCATTTTCAACCCAAGTATACATTCTAGGGGTTGCCTTTGAAATGATGGGAAATGCAAAATGGGACTTCCCCCCCCCCCGCTGCATTTTCTCCCTCCTGCTCCACCCACCCCAAATCTCAGTTTGCTTTCCTTGTATATTCTACACACATATATCCATTTGAAAGGAAAACCAATTGGATTGCCACTGCACCCTCAAGGAACCTCGGAAATGTAATTTTGTGACTGCAGAGTATTTCTCAGTGAGGACTACAAATCCAATTGCTATACTTTTCAGAGAGGGTGCGGAAGAGGGCAAGGACGCAGCAAGTAGGACTTTGGAGGGAACGGACACCAGAATAAAAGCTTCTGAAGACAAAAGCAAAGAGGAGAATGAGAGGGAACCGGGGGAGCAATTTGGGATGGAAGAGAAATTTGGAACTTGCGTTGATTTTGCACTTTCGAACCACTGTGTGTGTGATCAGAAACTCAATTATCCTTTAAAATGTGCTTTACTCCAGCTTTTTCAGTAGAGTTCTCCAGTCAAAAGCTGGGTACAAAGATGGGGAAAATAGCATTGGGCTTTATGTTAGGGAAATAGCTTGCAAAAATGTGTGTGTGTGTGTGTAATGTATACATATTATAGGGTGACCATATGAAAAGGAGGATAGGGTTCCTGTATCTTTAACAGTTGTGTAGAAAAGGGAATTTCAGCAGGTGTCATTGGTACGCATGCAGCATCTGGTGAAATTCCCTCTTCAGCGCAACAGTTAAAGCTTCAGGAGCCCTGCCTTATTTTGGATCTGGTCAAGAGGGCATGACTCCTGCAGGGTTTTTTTTAAAAAAATAAATTTCATTTATTTATTAAAACATCTGTATCCCCTCATATCACTTTAACTGTTGTGAATGACGAGGGGATTTCACCAGGTGCTGCATGCCTACAAATGACACCTGCAGAAATCCCCTTTTCTATGCAATTGTTAAAGATACAGGAGCCCTGTCGTCCTTTCCATAGGGCCACCCTATATATTAAGAGAGATGTGCACAAAAATGCTTATGAATTTTGTGGAAACTTAAAGGACAAAAAAACCCCAGTTCTCAATATTTGGGATTAACCCAATTCAAGAGAAGCTGAAATTGATAGATTCATCCACCCCTAGAAGCAGCATAGGCTGGTAGTTTTTCAAACTGCCCTGAAGAACCGTATCATGAAAACTTATTGAGGGAGGGATCCTCAGAATGCATTAATAACAAACAAAATTGTCTGAAAGACAGCTTGCCGACTGATTTCCCCCTATAATGGTCAGCTGTAGAGAAAGCTGGATATAGGCCTTTTGAGGCCTGTAGTGTTGGAGAAGATGGCACCCTCCCTGGATATGTGTACCATAACCAGCGGGACTAGCATTTGGATCTTGTTTCCACTGATGGGATAGCACTCTACACTGCGCCTGAGTGAAGCAGGTATAGACCTACTGAAAACTGACCGGAGCTATGCTTGAACATTCGAGCGAGACCCTTAAATGTTGTGCCTCTAATATCGCAAACATAACTAGCTGATGATAAGGTGACTTGACTGCACATAATTCCTTGACAGATAGGGTGACCAGATAAAATCCAGGGCTCATGTAACTTTAACAGTTGTAGAGAAAAGGGAATTTCAGCCAGTGTCATTTGTATGCAATTAGTTCCTGGTGCAATTCCCTCTTCATCACAACAGTTAAAGTTGCAAGCACTATACTAGAGTGACCATAGACAAAAAAAGGCAGGGCCCCTGCAACTTTAACTGTTGTGATGAAGAGGGAATTTCACCAGGAACTAATTGCACAGAAATGACACTGGCTGAAATTCCCTTTTCTCTACAATTGTTAAAGTTACATGAGCCCTGACCTGGATTTTATCTGGTCATCCTATTGACAGATGAATGGCAAAACTGAGAAAGAGATGCATTTGGGTTCCTTGTCCCACCCACCCACCGCCACACATCATGCTGTTTGCTTAAAGAAACCTTTTGAAAAGAAATTCCTAATTCACATAAATAGTTCTCTCCCTGGAAATAAAGAGGCTCCATGTCCAGAATTTGAACCCATGAATTACAGAGAAGACTGCTCCATGGTGGGCTCAGAAGTTCTGGATGTTTAAAGCCATCTGCTCCAATCTGTTAGCTGCAATCTGTGCACACTAAAGGATCTAGGACAGCCTTGTCCTATTGCGGCCATCCAAGTTTGTCAGAATTCATTCCAACCCCCTTTGTCCCCAGTGACTTTGGCCCTGCCCAAGGTCCATGCAAGATATTTGGGTGGCTGAGGCAAATAATAAAATGGCACTCCTCCCATTCCATGTTCGAAAGTTGACTGGACTGGCCCTTGAAATATGCTTCAATGCTGGTCATGGGACAGCATCTTCCACCACACTTGTAGGCAACAAGGTAGCATGCAGCTCTTTCCTCCCACACAGTGCCACCACCTCCCAGCGTGTGGTGCCAGAGGCAACCGCCTCACTCCACCTCATGGTAGGGCTGGCCCTAGCCTGAGGGAGTGTTGGGTGTGCTGGTGCAGATCAAGAGTGTGCCCCCCCCAACACTGTGCCTGTGTCCCATAGGTACTGAGTATACACCTTAGAATAGATACCCTGGAACCCTCTACAACACACAAAGGTTCCAGAATACAGGCAGTGATTCCTTGTCAAAATTGTCCAGGTGGAAAGAGCTCCCTCAGAGCCAAAGCCTGACAGTCACTGATGTAACTCCCGTTCCCCACATTTCTGTGGTACCTGGTGTGTGCATGCACGCGCAGGCTGGGAAAGACTACAGCTGCTGGCTTTGCCCTGACATCCTCTGTGTGTTTATCACAGTTTCTGAACAGAGTATAAACATGTACAAAAGCTGTATGTACCTGTACGGCTACTGATTGTGAAAACAGCTGACGCATGACCTGAACTTACAGACTGATTCCAAATGCCTCATAGAAACACACACACACACATGTGTGTGTGTATGAGTTCAGTCACCACAAAGACTTCTTGATATGAAGAGAGATGAAAAGGACACAGATTATAGGTAAGCTATTTCATCCATCCATCCATCCATCCATCCATCCATCAGCTTTCTATTTCTATTTCACTTTCATGCTACGTAACTCTAAAGACAGCCCCATCCTGGCACCTCCGGATCAGTAGGAGTACAACAACAACAACATCCCAGCCAACACGCCCATTGGCCATGCTGGCAGGGGGGATGATGGGACCTGGAGTCTGTCACATCCAGAGGATGTCACGTTGGAGAAGGGTGTTTTAAGAGAATCACTGAGAAGCTTCTCTGGAAGTGGTGGAATAGATTCTACATGCACACACACACACCCCACAGGGGCACCACTGCATCTCTTAACAGAACTGATCAGGCTGCCAGGTGCGAAGAGTTAACGTGAGTTAAAAGTACCAACACAGAGAAGCACCCAGGGTGACATGCTTCAAGTTTAGACAGTACACGGTATGCAAATGCAGAGGGGGGTGTGCAGTATTGACATTTTGAGGTCACGGTGATAGGAATGTATTATTTATAGGCTTGGGTTACAGGAGACCGATAAGCCACATTCGGAATCCTGGAGCTTTGTAAAGCTAGAAGATTCTCCCCCCCCCCCCTTATTTTTCTTTTTTTCTTCTCTCTCTCTCTCTCTCTCTCTCTCTCTGTAAGATACACATTAGTGCGCGTAAAGTGAATATACCCGAAGGTCTGTATTTATGTGGTCATTTCACTAAGAGCGCAGGTTCTCTACGCAAGTGTAGTCCAGGAGAAAGAAATAAAAGTTTGCTATTTGATTATTATTATTATTATTATTATTATTATTATTACAAATGTATCGGGAGGGATGTAAATGTGAAGGCTTTTGTTCCATCTCTTTCCCCATATTTTCTTGGTTTTACTCATTACTTCTTATTTTTAATCTCAGCATTCCTGCAAGGAACTCATAGTGCAATGCATGTACTGTTCTCTGCATCCACCCATGTAGTCCCCACAACCTTGAAAGGACAGAACATATGAAAAGCTACGCTGGATCAAACCAAGGGTCCATCTAGTCCAGCATTCAGTTCACACAGCGGCCGACCAGCTGTCAATGGGAAACCCACAAGTAGGACTTGAGTGCAACAGCATCCTCCTGCCCATGTTCCCCAGCAACTGATACTGGAGGTAGCTTAGAAGCATCAGGTAGATTAAGGGCGCAATCCTATGCACGTTTAGACAGAAAAAGTCCTACAACTCCCAGCATTCCCTGGCATGACTGGCTAAGGAGTGCTGGGAGCTGTAGGACTTCTTTCTGACTAAACATCCTAGGATTGCACCTAAGCTGAGTAGCCACTGAGCTTCATGGATGGTCCTAGTCCGGTATTCTAGCAACTACATAGTCCTGGGTTTTCTCCTATAGCAGGGCTCTCCCAGGAAATCCAGATTTCTTATTGAAGTCACTGGGATATTTTGGCCCATTCCAAGCAGTTGGTCACTGCAGAAGGAGGAGATTTCATCCACAGACCCCATGAAGCCAGTGAGACCAAAGACACAATCCTGATGTAACAGAAGGCACAGCTGCCTAACCTGAGGCTCCAAAGGAGGGGGATGAGGGGGAAAGGAAGGACCATTCTACAAGCACTGCTGAAAGACTTCACTACCACAAGATGTGGTGGTGGCCACCAGTTTGGATGACTTTAAAAGGGGGTTACATAAATTCCTGGAGGCTGTCAATGGCTACTAGTCCTGATGGCTATATACACCAGTTGCTGGGGAACATGGGTGGGAGGATGCTGTTATTTAAAGTCTTTTTATTCTGGTCCTCAGCCCAAAAGGCTCCCAGAGTGGTTTACACACAATCAGGAAAACAACAAGATGGTCCCTGCCTGGAAGCTTAAGAGTCTAAAAAGGCATGACACAGGAAAGGGTAGGGAAGAGGGGGGAAATGAACATCAGAACATCAGAAGAGCCATGCTGGATTAGACCAAGGGTTCCT
Source organism: Anniella stebbinsi (assembly GCA_029215795.1). Lineage (NCBI taxonomy): Eukaryota > Metazoa > Chordata > Lepidosauria > Squamata > Anniellidae > Anniella > Anniella stebbinsi. The sequence goes on from JARDYH010000007.1 coordinate 9,874,371, forward strand.
CTAGGCCAACACTCTGTTCACTCAGTGACCAAACAGCTGTCAGCCAAGGAGAAGAAGGAGACACTCATACAGAATTTTATCTGGCAGCTGATCTACTTCTTATGGTTCAGTAGGGTCAGGGCCTATTGGGTAGACCTGTGTAACAATTTCAAGTGGTAGTAGCTGAAGATATAGTCAAACATGTAGGCAAGAAAGGTGGTGGGTCAAAGCCAGATGATCAGTCCATGGGATGTGGGGAGATAGACGGCAGAAGCCTGCAAAGATAATGACCACTGAATTGTGAAGCAGAAGTGTCACCCTTATCAGAGAGACAGACTGAAGACTAGCAGAAGCATGTTCTAGAGAGGGTTAGGCAACTTGTAGTTTCTCCAGATGTTCTGGCCTGCAGCTGCCATCAGTCCAAGCCAGGTGAGGGATGATGTGAGTGTTAAGTCAAAACAACTGGAAGACCACTAGTTGCTCAACCCTGTTCTGGAAGGTGTATAGTGCAGACCCTATGTATCAGTGGTTCCCTGGGTCACAGCTGCATCAAACCATGGAGATAACAGACACCTGATGAGCTATGCCTGCAATGCCTCCTTCTGGCCACCTGCCCCTGTGGCGCCCAAGAGCAGTGGATAACTGCCGATGTAGCCATGGCTCCCTCTTCTGGTAACCTGCCTTGGCACAGGGAACCGGACCTTGGATTCCTAGCTGCCAGTATTCCTGCTTTGAGTCCCATGGCCCCTCCAAGCTGCGTTGTGAATTAGACCCTGTGATTTATGCCTATGTTTCCAGTGAGAGGCTCACCCTTTGGAAACGTTTTTTTCCCTCCTTCAGATGATAGCCCTCGCTAGCCAGAGAAAGCTTTTAGCCTCGCCCGCCTGTCCCCTCCCTCATTTTCTTGGCTGCTCTTTCCCTGTCTAATCAATTATCTTCCTAGCTAGTCCTTCTCAAAGGTGAGAGCTCATTATGCATATTCATAAATCACAGCGCCCAGACCTGACACTGATTGATGTAATCATCCCCCTTCCTCCACAAGGCTCGGATAGAGGGAAGCAGGCTTGGCAGCAGATTGAGACCTGTGGGTTGTCAAAACCATGATGCCCCTCCAGCTTGTTAGCAACGGCTCCAGCCAGGAATCTCTTCCGCTTCCTATCGACTGAAGACCGAGGTCCCCGTCGTAGCACACATTTGGGCAAGGCAGCAGAAACAAAGGAAAGCCAGCCGGTTGTCTTTGAGCCTGTATGGATTTGTTTGCTTGTTCGTTTTATTCAGAATATTTACAGGTTGCTCTTCAGCACTGCTCTCTTGAGCGGCTTGCGATAAAATAAATAAATAAATCTGGAATTGAGAAAATAATAATAATAATAACAATAATAATAATAATAATAATAAGAGAGAAATATACACCACTGGCTATCGAAGTAAAAAAAAAAACTATGGCAACAGGAAAATGTCACAATTATTCTGTTAGTCACATCAGTCACCGGCATCACATCAAAAAAATTTACAGAAAGCCTTCAGAACCTGGGCCTAATAAAACACATCGGCTTCATCTATGGGGCGGTATATAAATGTAATAAATACTAATAATAATCCAGAAAGCAGACATACTTAAAACATGCTGCACAATAGGAAATTCCTGAATTAGCAAAAGACAGCATGACTTGGCAAAGCCCGTCATGTCTAGGCTGACCATATGAAAAGGAGGACAGGGCTTATGTAACTTTAACAGTTGCAGAGAAAAGAGAATTTCAGCCGGCATCATTTGTATGCAATTAGTACCTGGTGAAATCCCATCTTCATCACAACAGTTAAAGTTGCAGGCACAATACTAGAGTGACCATATACAAAAGAAGGCAGGGCCCCTGCAACTTTAACTGTTGTGATGAAGAGGGAATTTCACCAGGAACTAATTGCATACAAATGACACTGGCTGAAATTCCCTTTTCTCTGCAACTGTTAAAGGTACATGAGCCCTGTCCAGCTTTTCATATAGTCCGCCTAGTCATGTCCGTCTAGAAAAATCACTACGAGCAAGAAAAGAGAGAATAATAATAAATTTAATAATAATAATAATAATAATAATAATAAATATCACTTTAAAACAAGACAGAACAGTACACTAAAAGAGATAGATCCAGCAACAAAATATTGCAGTGTGGAATGGTCCTGCTCAGGGTTTCAGCCAGCCATGCCCTCTTCTAGGAGACTCCGTTCCATTCACCTCCTCCTACTCCCTCAACCGATTTTTTATCTCTCTGCTCCCCAACAGATACTCATCATTCTGTGGCCACACACAATAAAACCCACTAAAGTCCTACTTAGAGTCCATCCATTGAAATGAATGGGACTGAAGTTAACTTAAGTCCCATTCGTTCCAATGGGTCTACTCTATGTAGGATTTTAACTGGATTCTACCATTAGTCCTCACTGGGCTGTGTTTGGAGCCCCTTTCCCTTAGGGCTTTTCTTTTCCTAAGTGCTGTTTGGAGGCACTTCTGCAAAGCTTGGAGCTCCCCTGACCTTGCAACACCAGTCTGTTGTGCATGGATGCTGCTGTTTTGGCTACAAGAGGCTCAACACTTGGGGAATGACTTTGTTTTTAGTAAGTAAAATGACATCATAAAACTTCTAAGGGCTTAAAAGACAAGGGGCAATACAGTTTTTCACATGACCCTGCAGTGGCGGGACCCCAGTATGGTACCAGATGCATCTTTTGGAGAAGAGAATTCCAGTGATGGTGTGTACTCCTCCTCCATCTATTTCACTATCTTGGGTTTTTTGTTATTTATTTATTAAGGGAGAAGTTGAACCTGCCAAAGAAATGCTGAACTGAAGAAGAGAAAGTGTTTAAGGACTTGTCTGCTAATAAAATAAAAAGAAGCTGAAACTTATTCTGCTGTCTGCTTGTCTATTTTGGGGATGGCTGGTACATTTTCTTCCTGGAAAGAGTAATGTGTGTGAAAGAGGGATTGCTGTGGCATTTGATAGTACAACAACACAGTCTTCTCTTACACTCCTTAAGTAACACCGCATTCAGACTCTGTATGACTCTGGGTGACTCACAAAAGCAAGACCCACATTGTATTGATTTAAGGGCTTGCTTCTGGTCACGACACTCTTACTCCAAAGCAGACCCATTTATTTTAAGAGATGACTCTGGAGTAGATGGTCTGTGCTCTGCAGCCTCAAGTGATTTGCAGGTTAATAGATTTTTTTTCTCTCTTATTAGCATTTAAGATAGCAACACATTTCATAGCAATGGTGAGCATTATTTATGTTTTCAAAATGATGCCCAGACATAACCACATTCAAAATTCAATTAAAATTATATAACTTCCATGCAGAATGTGGGTTTTTAAAAAAAAAGTATTTAGGTTTGGGGCTTTCAAAAAAAGAGAGAACGAGAGAGAGAGAGAGAGAGAGAGAGAGAGAGAGAGAGAGCATGATTCTGATTAGGAATGTAATAGATGTTACAAATGAACAATAATAAATCTAATAAAGGATGGTGCACCTCAAACCATACCAGGAATATTACCAAGGAAATAAATGCTAATCAAGCGATTTTGAAAGCCTTATCTCCCCCTGTTAACAAACAGCTATAAGAAAATTAAGGCTTATAGCCTGATTGCTTTTTAATCTAAGAAAAACCAATAAAGATATCAAAGGTTCTTTATACCAAATGCTTTGAATGCAAAGCAGAATCACAAGGTACTGGCCCCCTTTTAACTACGATCGCCTTCCTTTAAACTACAGAGATGTTAACCCTTCCCTGCTATTTTAAAAAAAACCTCAAGAAGTCACATTCCACAGCACAGCAAAAGAGAAATATTTAATTTTTATGGACGAGAAAGTCTTTGGAGAATCCTGCCAAGACAAAATCCCTTTTATGAAACATTAAGTGGGCAACCAGCGTTCCCAATGGCTGCTTGCTAGGGATATATGTCCAACAGGCCTCTTTAACTATTCAGCAAATGAAGGATATTATTAAACAACATTTTGCTTTAAGGTACATTGGGGCCATTCCCATTAGGACATGGTGCCTTTCATTTATTCACATGTTAAGTGAATGTCCTTGTGGCTAATGACTAATAATCAACACTGACTCTACTTCATTCCTTCCCTCCCAGCAATGTTAAATACTCTGACAGAGCCTCTTTTGCTCTCTCTCTGTCTCTCTCTCTCTCTCTCTCTCTCTCTCTCACACACACACACACACACACTAGAGAATATAGTGCTAAAGGACATTCGTGGCAGGGGGGGAAGTAGGGAGGAAGCGGCCACACGAAAACATCCTTGAGGAAATGCCCCTTTTATTATCGACTGCCCTCTTTTATTAAGCCCAACGCTTAGAAATAACTGTGTGCTCCTCATTTTATGCCTTTCACTCAGGGGTGGGCAGAATGAAGGTCTGGATCTACTGGTAGATGTCCAGGTGCTATGCAGTAGGTCGGCAAGGGTTTCCTGGTACCCAATTGTTTTAAGAGCGTAGAAGCATATCATAGAATCATAGAACAGTAGAGTTGGAAGGGGCCTCTAAGGCCATCGAGTCCAGCCCTCTCCTCAATGCAAGAATCCACACCAAAGCATACCTGACAGATGGTTGTCCAGCTGCCTCTTGAAGGCCTCTAGTGTGGGAGAGCCCACAACCTCCATTGGTTCCATTGTTGTACTGCTCTAACTGCCAGGAAGTTTTTTCCTCATGTCCAGACGAAGTCTGGCTTCCTGTAACTTGAGCACATAATTCCGCATCCTGCACACTGGGATGATCGAAAAGAGATCCTGGCCCTCCTCTGTGCGACAACCTTTCAAGTATTTGAAGAGTGCTATCATGTACCCCCTCAGTCTTCTCTTCTCCAGGCTAATCATGCCCCCATTCTTTCAGTCTCTCCACACAAGGCTTTGTTTCCAGCAGTAGTAACAAAATGCCTCCCCTCACCACCCTAAATGAAACTGCTGAAATAAAGGAAGAAGAAAAAAAATCTTGGGGAGCGGAGTTTTGGGTGGGTGGATTGTGAGCTCTGTTCAATTCTGGCCTTCAAATCTAAGTCCTGGAATCCTAAGGCTTGGAATCCTTTCATTCTAAGTGCATGCCTTTTGCACTAGTTGCTGGTTGGTGAATCTTGGGGTTGTAGTAAAAACGTTAAGCAGATCCTGCAAGCCTGAAGACTGGGATGCCCATCCCTGTTTTAATTCTCTAGGATCCTCAGCCTTTCTTAAACCCATTTAGTTCTTTGCTGTTCACAGAGTCCTCCGCCAGCTTGGGAACATGCACAAGTTAGAAACACGAGGAGTTGCCAAATATTGAGTCAGACCATTGGTCCATCTAGCCCAGTATTGTCAACACAAGTGGGCAGCGGCTCTCCCTGCAGGGTTTCAGGCAGGATTCTTTCCTGTCCCTACCTGGAGATTCTGGGAATTGAACCTAGGACCTTCTGCATGCAGTTTTATGTATTTTATCATGTTGTTGTTCCCCGCCTTGATCCAGACGGAGAGGCGGGTAAGAAATAAATTGTTGTTATTATTATTATTATTATTATTATTATTATTCAATACAGAGACACCCGATTAAGGAAGATGACGTGTTCACAATATTTGTTTTCTATAAAATAAAATAAAAATAGAGCCATGAGAGTGCCACCTGTGTTTAAGTTATAGCCTGGTATACAGAAGTCCTCTTCTCAAATCCTAGATGCTTAGGAGCTAAGGATGGGTAAATGTTCATGAATATATTTCAGGGATGCTGGAAACATCTCCCCCCCTTAGGATGGATGTTTTGTTTTGTTTTTGGAGGGTTCTTGTGAAAATATTCATTTATTCCTTTCAATTGCCCTTATTTGTCCTTAGTTAACCCAGTCTGACCAATTGCATCAAACCACATCATTTTCCTGGTTGACCTCTGGTGACGATGTCACATCAGATGTAGCATTGTGATTGGGCAGGATCATCCATGTGACTAAGGGCACTATCTTATTCATGTTTAGAGAGAGAGAGAGAGAAATCTACAATTCCAAGTACTCCTCAGCCAGCCATGAAACAGAGACAAATACACTCGGCATATGCTCTGTGACTCCTCTTATTTTCACACGTTTCAGGGCAGAATGGTAACAATGGGCAGCAGGGAGTGACCGAATGCAACCCACATGGACCTTTGCTCAAATTAAGTCCTGGATGTGTAATGAATAACATATTCATTTTTCACTGTAATTTTTTTTAAAAAAAGTAAATGCCTTATTTGACGTATGTTTTATAACAGAAAGTAACTTCTGCTGCCACTTCATGAATCTATTTTATTGCATCGTCTTCAGCAGTTACCGTAGGTTCGTAAACTAAGTATATATATATATATATATATATATATATATATATATATATTGCGCAGACAATTGCTCCATTGCTTAGTCAAGGTGCTCGTAGCTTGGTTGTCTTTTGTGTCAAGTTCCAAAAGTCTGGGAGGTGTAAATGAATCATTTCTTTGCCGTGATTAAGCTTAAAGTTAGAAATAAAATATGTCAATCAATCGGGTTGGAAATGTTCCTGCTGTCTAAGCTGGTTATGCAAAGCACTCGGAGGTGCATAGCTACAATCAATTAGGTCAAGGAAAGTTATGGCACTCGGAGCCATCAATGGGTGTCACTTGAATCCCTCATTATTTTTAGCACCGGTGGAAATGCATGTCAGTAGGCCAGCCCGCCAAGATGGGAATACAATTACTTATGAGCTACACATTCAACTCAAGCTTCCGCCGCATTAACATCTCGAAATTAAATTTTATTTTCAAGCAAAACAGCCAAGGTGGAGGGTGTAAAAAAAAATGGTGTGTGTGTGGAGGAGGAGGAGGAGGAGGAGGAGGAAGAAGAAGAAGAAGAAGAAGAAGAAGAAGAAGAAGAAGAAGAAGAAGAAGAAATACCTTCCTTTCCATATGGATGCACCACTAGTCACCATGCAGAATGCCTTGATAATGATGAGCCCAAAGATCCCAATAACTGCCACACTTAATCTAGGACAGTCTGCATAAATAATCCAAGCAACCTCCAAATGCTCCTGGAATGGAAGAAAAGAAATGTATATGATAAGCAAATGCAAAACACTGCAAGATACAAAGCAGGATTGCAACCCCAAATACAAATGTGTGTGTGTGTGTGTGTGTATTTCTCCTTTTACCCATAATACCAGAACCTAGGCTCAGCTGGTGAAATTGATCAACAGTACATTCTTCATACGAAACGCAATTAATTTAAGGATTTTTGGGACATGGTAACGGTAAATTATTGTTCAAAGGATCAGACTGGATCTGCACCAAGAAGGACACGACACTTTGAAAACGTTTTGAAAACTGTATACGGAGTGTGTCCTGAGCCCCAACAGTTGTCACTACTGTTATAAACCGTTTTAAACCATTTTAAAGCAGCAGTGTAGATCCTGCCAAACTCAGCAAAGTTAGTTCAACCAGCAGTCATTAGCTATCGCTCCCTCAAATAGCAAACACAGGTGCTGCGCGCCAACAAAAGATGGAGACAGACTGGGGGCACTGAGAAATATGAAGGTGGAGCATATGAGGGGGACCCCAAGATTTGCAGTACAAAATTGTTGGTTCATTAAAAACCATCACGTCAATGGGGCAATCCTCTCAAAATCAGCTCAATGGGGACTGAGCATGATTCATAGCCATCGAATGTTGAACTTCAATTGGCTTGGGTGGGGGAACGGCATGGGGGGGACTCACCACTGACCTCGGATCAAACAGGAGGTGGAGCTTTGAATTGAGTCCTGCCCCCTGGAGGAAAACCAGAGCCTTTGTGGGCCAAATTGGGGAGCCCAGTAGATCAAATTAGGACCATGGGCAGGCAGGGAGTTGCACCCCTGTTTTAAAGGGTTTTGAAGACCTATTTCTTCTGGATTGCTTTTGAATGAGCGTTTTTATTTTGGATCACCATTTTAGAGTTTGGTTTTTAGATCGCTGGGTCATTATTTTCAGGCTGAAGAAGTGTTTAAAAGGTTATGTTAAGGGAATCATTGTTGGCTGGTATCTCTGTTTTTGTTGCTATGTATTTTTTTAAATCATTGTTGTGCTAAATTTTCATCATATTATTTCATTTGTGATTCATTCCACTGTGCTTGTAAGCCATCCTGAAAAGACACTGAGTTGGAGCCAGGCTTAGTCTTATTTAGAGTAGACTTACTGAAATTAAGGCAACTAAAGTTAGTCCTGACTAACTTAAGTCCTATTGATTTCAACAGGTCTATTCCAAGTATGACTAAGTTTGGATTCAACCTATTCAAAGCCTTGGAAACCTTTACATAAATGCATAAATACAAAATGACAAAGTTTTGTTACAGTTTACACTTATAATAGCTCAGTGGAACCTCAGTAATGAGATGCAGTATCTATGATAACAGACAAGCAATGGGGGTGTATCTTCAGAATCAGAGGCATTGCTGGGGAACAGGGGTGAGAGGGTGCTGTTGCACCCATGTCCTACTTGTGGGCTTCCCACAGGCAGCTGGTTGGTCACTATGTGATCAAAATGCTGGACTAGATGGACCCTGCATATGTTAATTTATCTGTATAGATGCCAATTTAGAAATAATTATTGTACTTTAAATAAAAATGCACTACATCCCACCATAGTGCAGACAACTGTGACCAGGTGACTCATATGCTCGCCACTTGAGCATACTGTTCAGATGCTAACAGTTGATAGACAACTTCTTATGGTTCTTTCTCTTTAAACCAGAATTGAATAGGCCACCCTAAAGGAAATCATGGGTGTTTCCTTCCCCCTCCCCTGATGAAGGCTGAAAAAAATGCCAAGTCAGTCCAGGGAGAGTGCCACTAAAATATTTTGACTTGTGGTTTCACCCTCTCCCACTTTATTAATTGCTTAATGACACCTCTATGGACCCAGTGTATTCAAACTGCGCCCATCCAAGCCCTGAGATGTAAGATGTCATCTCTATTGTATTGCTGGTCTCACTTTGATGCTGTTGAAGCTCTTTGTATCCACACCTTACAATTCTTTTATAACCCCCCGCCCCCAATTGTCCCTTTTGAGCACAAAAGCTTGCCTGGTTGAGAGCGTTTTTCAAAGAGTCGGAGAAACCAAATGAAGGCAAATGGTCTTTCCACTTTCTAGTGTGCTTTGGTAATGGCAACTTATCAAAATCACAAGGGTTGAAATCAAAGCGTGGTTGTAAACTAAGGAGGACATTCTTAACTTGGATCAGATCTTGTATCTTGAGATCTGGGAGGAATGTAATGATTTCCAGGACAAAAACTAGATCCATTGGGCAAGTTTTATAGGAGAAGAAAGGATTTAAGTGAAAAATTCTCTAGGTAGCAAGACCTCAAATGATGCCCCTTCTATTGCAGTTGGAGTAAAACCTACAAATAGTGGGCAGCTTTGATGATCCTGCTAATAGATAATAAATGTTATTTTATTCATTACTACCACCACTAACATTATTAATACTTCTTTGTTATTAATAATCTTATATAAAAGTAAGTCAGTGTAAGGCTTATTACTAGAGATGTACCAAATCGATTTTGCTCATTTTTGTTTCAGACTGAAGCTTGAGCAGTGTAGACATGCAGAAAATGTTAAAACTTCAAAAAAAAAGTTCAAAGCTCCAACCTATTGAAAGCTCTGTGCATTATTTTCTGAAACATATAATGTCTGTGCATGCATATTCAAGTGAGTGATTTGGGGAACAAACCAGCCAATGACAGCAAGCACATGGTATACATCTGACTGCTTAGCCAGATATGTTCCATGTGTCCTACTGGGCTGGCAGAATTTAGCCTCACAAATTTAGCTGAATGAGTGCTTTGCTCTTTTTACCTTGCACCTCAGTAACAAGTAAACAGAATGGCCCTTTCACATCTTTGTCCATTATTTAGCAGCGCTGTTCAGAATCTCAGAGCTGCCTGCAAACGGAGAAGGCATTCTTTTTTGCTGTTAATGTTACGGAAGACAGATTAGAAGGTCCAGAAGTAGAGGCTGGAAAGTAGGAATTTGTTTTCATGATGCTTTCCCTGCAGTTTCTCATGTGTGTCAGAGACACACGTCCTGCCAACATTGGGAGTGGGGAGAGAAGCAAGGCCCTGGAGAATAAGGAAGGGACAAATTTAATCATATTGTTTCTCTGATCAGGGTGGCCACTTACTCATCACCAAAAAAAGAGGAAAAAGAGGACATGTATTTGTGTATGCTAATGTATACATTTAGAAGGAATTGCTATAATTTAAATAGAAATGCACAGTGAGATGTCCTCTGTGCCTGCTCAGTCTACTGTCCAGGGCCTAACTGTTAAAGGGTAACTTCAAGGCTCAGCTCTTCCTTCTGATGGTTATATTTGACTAAACTTTGACTGAACAGCCTATCAAATAGAAGACAGTCTTCTATAAAGTAGGACAGATGCCCACCATAAGACCAACACTGCTTTTATATGGGCCAGGCCTTATCACATGACCTGCCTTGGCCTATTGCTGTTCAAGAGGATTCTTGAATGGTTCTATTCTTAAAGGTACAGCAACACAATTTTACGGTTCCATGCGCCACAGATACCTGTCTGTTAGGCCTTCGGTCCTGCTGTTGGCTTGACAGTTGGTTACCATTGGGTACATATTGCATACTGAGAACTAATAGCCAAGGTTGACATCAGGTGTTGTTCTATGCCTCACGAGTGGGGAGTGTTTGTGGGCTTCCCATTAAGGCATCTAGTTGGCTACTATGAGAATAGAATGCTGGACTCTCTTCTTACATGTTGGGGGGCAGAAGAGGGAAGGATGCCCACTTCTGCATCACCCCAAACAGGAGAAGGCACCATAAAAAAGAGGATGCTAATTTGCATCATATTTAGAAATAATAACTATAATTTAAATAGAAATATGATACATGTCACCCTAATTAGCAGCGCTGTTCAGATTCTCAGACTGCAACCATGGGATTTCTCTGTACCTTCTGCTCAGTCTGTTGTTTTGGGGCTGTTGCTCATCCACAGTTATCACCTGAGCAGCAGACCGAAGAGGGAGGCGCACGGGTCACCTGGTCAGAAATTGACTGTATTTCTACTGGCATTATGATAATTACTTCTAAATTTGCATCTATGCATTTAAATTAATGTTTGCATCCCCTTTTATCCTGTATTTTGGAGGGTGCATTTCCTCTTTGGGGGCAATTGACCCTAGATGCCGCCTACACAATACTAGGCTAGATGAAGCAATTGTCTGACTCTGTATAAGGCAGTTTCAGATGTTCAGATAGATAAATAAATAGAGATAAGATGATAGATGATGATAGATAGATGATAGATAGATAGATAGATAGATAGATAGATAGATAGATAGATAGATAGATAGATAGATAGATGATAGATAGTGCTTCCAACTCAGGCTCCAGTCTGATCTTGAACTTTGACACCAGTGGCAGCTATATATGAAAGATGATAGACAAACAACAACAGAGTAATTTCAAAATATATGTCGAGCTAAACGCTTTTGCTTCGGCCCTCATCAGTACCTTGGATGTTAAATGGATACCTGAAGTGGTATTAAAATTCCTGAGGAGGACCCCCCCTCCCCCCCGAGATATGCCTGGTATAGTGCTTTTGAATTGTCCTCCAGATTACGCTCATGTGAAGTAAGATTTGGGAGTCTGTAGATCCAGAAGGTTTACTTTTTGCCAGGTAATGTCAGTGTCCTTCGTTTGTTCAATTGGAATCAATTGTAGATCTGAGAGACCATGCGCAGGTGAGTTAAAACGTCTTGTATCAGGCTGCTTTCGCTTTTTGGTAAGAGTCACAGATATGCAGTAAACGAACCGTGTTCTTAGGTCCGTTGCAGTTTCCCCTACATATTGCATTCAACATCCATTTTTAAAAATGCTGATCAGAGCAAAACGGCCAGATCTTAGAGTGCGGTGCATGTGTCTCTTGTATTATTGTTTGATGGTCCAAAGGCCTCGGTTTGTGCTTCTTTATGCTGTTCGGAGAAGGAAAGGCCCTCCTTACCAGCACCCACAGGTGAAGGCCCCAGAGCGCTTGCTGTGCTGCCTTCTGCTCCTCTTCCCAGCTGCAGGTGGCATCCTGAGGAACAGCACATTTCAATAATCCAGCCCTTGAGGCCAGGAAGACAGAGATCCATCCTGATACGGTCTATGCCTGGAAGTAAAGGTCTCACATTTTGAATTCTTTGGAGATAGTTTAAAGGGGAGGGGAGGAGGGGGAACAATCCAGCTTTTGATGGAGGCGAAAGATTACTGCCAGAAGCCAAGTTTTCTACATTCGGCTTTACTTTCACAGCTGACCTCATCTCTCTCTCTCTCTCTCTCTCTCTCTCTCTCTCTTTCTGTCCAAAGGCAAAAAGCTTCTTGCTGGGCTCCAGTCCCATCTGCAGATAAGATAAAACAGCAAGAAAATGGGGGAGCCCTGTCCCTTGAGGGAATCTTTTTCATCTGGCAATAGAGTGAACCAATTTTCTTGAAACTTCTCCATTTGAAAGGGTGCAAGTGTAAAGGAGGTTTGGTCCATCTGAATCATTTATACATAGGAGGCAGTCCTTCATCTGCTCATCAAATTCCCCCTCTTCCTATAACTATATATGAGTTCCCTTGCTATTGTCTGCACTGCTGAGAAGCCATGGAAGATTTGCGAACATTCTAACTGATCAGGGTGAAAGTGTCAGCAATAGAATATTGACAAACTCTGCAGCTTCTGCAAGAAAAGCAGTAGTTCAGCTTGGGTGGAGGAAAGCATCATCCAGGGCACATGGCAGGAACTAAGAGGTATAGTTGCTTTGGTGTGAGCAGGGTCTGTGGGGCAAGGAATACTAGATTCTGTACTGATCTTCCTGTACATAGACAGAGCCTGCTAAATTGTCCTCAGGCTCAGGGGTTGTCTTTACCAAATATACAGGATGAAACAGATCTTCATTGTTCCCATTCTGAGCTAGCTCTAGGCCACTAATGCAGCATACAGGATTCTGGAATGGGTCAGAAGCTTACATGCATTCAGTAAGGATAAGCCACATTCACAAGTTGAATAAGAACCTGTAAATGATAAAACAGGTGCCTTAAGTCTAATGAGGCCAAGGCTTACATTTTTCAAATAAACTAAATTAATTCATGTGTCTGGATAGTTCTGCATAATTGCCCCTAAATCAGCACTTAATATTCATCTGATGAATAACTATATAATTTATATCCATGTGCATATTTTGATCTCATTGTTGTTGTTGTTTTTAAAAAAATCTTTAAAATATTTTTATTGAATTTTACATTAATAAGAAAAGGCTGTGACATCCAATTACGTCAAACATAACACAATGATCAAACACGAGATACACTTGATACACACAATCAACATCAATCCAAATTAATTAGGGGACAAAGTAGACTGATTGTAATTGTATGTATACAAAGCTAGAGGAAAATGTATACAAAGCTAGAGGAGAGCTAGAGGAAAACATCCCCCCCAAGTCTTATCCTAATAAGTCTCTCCAGCATGTTGCATGAGTTGACGGAGGTGCAGTAGTGTCCTTATTGCTATTATCAATTTATGACTCAGATCTATACCTCTTGACCTATTTGTTAGCTTTGCCATCAACAGCCCAGAGTTTATTTCTCCATTGTTTTTTTCTCCATGAAGATGCTATTATTCTAGCAGTCATTAATTAGCCGTCATCTTGGATGCATCCACCAAAAATGGGGAAGTCCTGTGCAACACTGATCGGCCCCCTTCAGCATTATAGGTGGACAGGAACATCATCTTGAGGGGAGGGTGCACTGGGTTCCTTGATGCAGCCTGTGCTACAGCTGGCACCCATGTGGGAATCCCAAACACGTCACCAGAAAGCATGTTCCCCATGAGCCCCAACTGTCTGGACAAAGGGGAGGACACTCATCAGGAAGCAATACCAGCTGGGCTATTCTGTGGATACAAAAGATAATGTTTGCTAACTGTTCTAGGAGATGTTCATTGATGTAAGCAATGAAAAAGCATGGGTCAAAACTCACAAGAGGATTCTTCTGGCAAAACAGTAAGGCTCAGATGCTTCATAGAACAATAAAGACCAGGTTCCTGTCACACCATCCTCTCCATCTGGATTTGCATATGAATCACCAAAGAAAAGTGGGGGTGCATGGAGGGTAAGTTGTAAGCAAGCACAATTTATAACTTTGCTCGATTTTATTGCTGCCTGGCACGTCCATTAGATATCAGCTTACCTTCCAATTTCCAGACTTTCTGGAACTTGAGCCAATGTGTGATAGCCTTAACTCGAGTCCTAAACCAGCAGGTTCTTTTATCACTGAATGCATCCATACACATGCACTCATCTTTCTGAGTAATAATCACCCCCTTAGGAACTTAGGAAGCTGCATTATACTGAGTCAGACCATTGCCCTGTCTAGCCTAGGTTGACCATATTTGGGAAGCCAAAAAAAGAGGACACCAGAGGGGGCAGGAAAGCATGTCACCCCTACCACTTTAAGAGCTCTGACTGGAGTGGAGGAGAAAAAGTGTGTCATTCCCACCCACCCCACTGCTCCAATCGGGGCCTTAAAGGTCCTGATTGGAGCAGTGGGGGTAGGAAAACGTGATTTCCAGGAATTCTGGACAGTGCATCATTCCCCCCCCCCCATCCACTGCTCTAGTTGGGCCCTTTTCTATAATGTCTGGGAATGACGCACTTTCCCCTTTAAGGCCCCAATTGGAGCAGTGTGGGGGTGGAATGACGTGCCTCCAGAAAGCACATCATTCCCCACCATCATGCTCATGTTGGCCTTAAAGGGGAAAGTGTGTCAATCCGGGACATTATAGAAATGTCAGAAAATCCCCCCTGACACCAAGGATAGAACAAAGACCAGGACAAATCTGGGGAATTCCTATCAGTTGGTTACCCTAGCTATTGTCAGCACTGACCGGCAGCAGCAGCGCTCCTGTTGTAACTAGAGATGTTGGGGGTTGAACCTGGGACCTTCTGCATGAAATGCATGTGCTCAACCACTAAGCTATGGTCCCTCCTTGAATTCTACATGGAATAGCAAAGGAGTAACTTCTGAAATTTGATGCCAGTCAACATCCTACCAGCAGTTACATGGACTCAGGCTATGGTTTTAAAAGGACATGTTCTCCATGGACAGTTGGTGGGCAATTCTTTCTTTCTTTTTTTCTTATTTAAAGAAAGGGGGAGGAGTTATAACCTCATGCTGAATTCCACAACACTCATGTGCTGAAAGGGTGATCAGATCTGTAGTCCCTCAGGTGTCCTTTACACACCCTTTATGAAAAATCTCACAGGACTCCAGCATAGTTTTTGTGACAAACCAGAGTTGTGAAGTGCTTAGTTACTGCAGTCTTGACAGAGTGTCCATGAGAGAGCGAATGGGAACAGCATCCTAAGAGAGCACACACACTCAAATTCTCAGGGAAGACGGTAAGATGTGGCATCACCTGGGATACTATGGATCTTATCCCCACAACCCTCAACTCCTGGACTTTGAAAGAATGGATGCAATGAAATACTGTGCAAGAAAGACATGTGTCACAACTGTTTGACAACAGATGCAGAATTGTAGGCCTGGGCTGCTATACACATGCAGGAGGTTGGACTGTACCACTTAAGGCTGCTCGGGGAGGTATACATTTTTGTATACCGGGCTGGTGCTACCATTAGGCAGATGCCTCAGGTGGGAGATACTGGGAGGAAAAAATGTGTTGGAGGAAAGAGATGCATGCCAAGCAGCTTGCCCTGTGGCCCCTAAGCTACCTTGCTGCCTTCAGGTGTGGTAGAGGATGCTGTTCCATGACTAATTTCAAAGCATGTTTCAAGGGCCAGTCAAGTCAGCTTTTGAATATGGACTGGGAGAGGTGCCACCTTGTTCTTTTCCTCAGCCTTCCAAATATCTTGGGTGGCTTGCTTGCTGGGGACAATGGGGCTTGTCATCTAACACATCTGGAGGGGGCCAGGTATGGGGACGCAGTTCTAGACCCTATTGTGTGCATCCAGAACTTTCAAGGCCATCCTGTAGTAGTGTTTTCTGTAATTCATGTGGTCAGTGCCAGGCCTGGAGAATTTTTATTTCCACAGAGAAAACTATTTATGTTAATTAAAAAGGATTTCTTTTCAAAAGGTTTCTTTAGGCAAGCAGCGTGAGGGTGGGAACAATGTGCATGTGCCGGGCGGGGAGGGAGGGAGAAAAGGAATCTAAATGCATCTCTTTCTTAGTTTACCATTCATCTGTCAAGGAATTATGTGCAGTAACCTTATCATTAGCCAGTTATGTTTGCAATATTAGCTACATATGATGGCAATTAAAGGCACAACCTCTAAGGGTCCTGCTCAAATGTTCAAGCATAGCTACGGTTATTTTCAGTAGGTTTATACTTAACGGCATAAAAGACTCACAAGGGCAAGAAGGGGAGGGGGAAAGAGATGAAAATATGGTAACTGTTGCTTTAAATTATAGCTATCATTACTTCAAAGGGTATTCAATCAGAAACCCCCGGCAGGCCCAAACAATTTACTACTTCTTACCCAGAAAGGGGAGTTGACAGTTTCACCCTGTCATATATCTTATTTTATTTTATTTTATTGATAAGAGAAAAAGATTGTTTGCTCTGCAAAAAGAAAAAGAGACAAAAGGGAGGAGGGATCATAGAAATGTTTATTTGCTTATTGGTGTTGTTGTTTTTTCTATGTTATTTCATCCTGCAGTAAGTGCTCAAAGTGATGTATACACACAAAAACTGGTTCAAATAAAATCAGTAATGAACCGATTTGTAATTAAGATCCTTCTTGGAGACCCTGCTCTGCATAACAGCTGTGTGGTTGCTGATGTCACAAGCTACTGGATCTAGACCCAGGAATCTACAGATCTGGGAAATGTATTTTCCCATATGCCAAAGCTACAACTTCGAACTATTTCTGTGATGGTACCTGAAACTCCTTCCCTAGGAAGATCTTTCTGGCTTGCTCCATCGAGAACTGCATGAGGTCAGTCAATATAGGCTGACCATATGAAACAGAGGACAGGGCTCATGTAACTTTAACAGTTGTAGAGAAAAGGGAATTTCAGCAGGCATCATTTGTATACAATTCGTACCTGCTGAAATTCCCTCTTCATTACAACAGTTAAAGCTGCAGGGGCCCTGCCCTCTTTTGTATATGGTCACTTTAGTATAGTGCATGCAACTTTAATTGCTGTGATGAAGAGGGGATTTCACCAGATACTAATTGCATACAAATGATGCGGGCTGAAATTCCCTTTTTTCTGCAACTGTTAAAGTTACATGGGCCCTGTCCTCCTTTTCATATGGTCAGCCTAGTTAATAATAATAATAATAATAATAATAATAATAATAATAATAATAATACTTACCTGCCTCTCTCCCTGGATCGAGGTGGGGAACAACACTGAATACAAAATACTATAAAATATATAAAACTGATTAAAAACATATGAAACTAACATGTTATTAAAATAACAGACAAACATCTTAAAATTCAACTGGGTAGGCCTGCCGGAAGAGATCAGCCTTTATGGCTGTCTTAAATTCGGAAAGTCTGTTAAGTTGGCGAATCTCTCCCAGCAGGCCATTCCACAGTCTGGGAGCGGCAGAAGAGAAGGTCCTCTGGGTAATGGTTGTCAGCCCAGTTTTGGCTGACTGGAAGAAATTCTCCCCAGAGGACCTGAGTGTGCAGGGCGGATTGTATGGGGGAAGGCAGTCCTACAGGTAACCTGAACCCAAACCATGTAGGGCTTTAAAGGTAATAACCAACACTTTATACTTCGCCCGGAAACTAATTGGCAACCAGTGAAGTGAGGTGTACTGGTGACCAACCTGTGAAGACATGCGGATAGTCCTCCATGTCGGCATGAGCTTTTGAGGGCCCTTGGGCAAGACTCCCTCAATGGATCCCTCCTTCGGTGAGTTTACCTTCTCACCATCATTATCACCACCTGCTGTTGCTCCTCATCCCTTGTCTTATCATTGCTACCACTTGTTTGCTTGACAGGCAGAGAGCCAGTGAGCAAGCAGGCTTCTACTGCTCCTTCTCATCACCACTGTTGTCCAGTCCAGAGCCAGAGCCAGCTGAACATGCAAGTTGCCACCTTGAAGAGGAGGAGCAAATCCAGGAGGGTGTGGGCCCATGGCTCTGGCTCTGGACTGGACAACAGTGGTGATGAGAAGGAGCAGTAGAAGCCTACTGCTCTACTGAGGTGTGGGCCCATGGCAGGTGCTCAACCATGCTTACCCTCAACACTAGTCCTATATCATACACCTCACTGAAATGCATCTTGGGAATGGAGTGTGCTTAATGCAACGTTCTTTCCCCATCCCTGCGCATCACTACACCAAGCATCATGACATGTTCTCGGCCGGCCATTATCACATGCGCTTTGTTTACAAGCTAAGTAGATTGACATGGAGCCACAGGAGAGGAGGCATTGGCTGTGAAGAAACACAGATCAGAAGCAGCAACAATGTTCCCTGCTCGTCAAGGACTCAGCATATTGTAGCTAGGGATGGACAAATCTGTAAGTTTCATCTTCTCTTCCATTTGCGTGTTTTAAATCTCAAGTTCTTTTATGAAGAAATGTGCAAATGTCGGTAAATTCTGATCAAAACCAAACTCAGCCTTCTGCCCAATTCAGTCAGTATTGCAGTTTCCAGCATGGAAAGAACCATCTTGTACCTGCCTACTTTGTTAAAGATAAGGAGGGGGGGAAAGGGATGGCAACCTTAATTTAGTACCACAAACACGGCTGAATACACAAGGAATCCAAACCAGACTTTTAAGCCCTAAACCCTCAAAATCTTGGGCCATGGGTGGATTGGTCTGTGCATTTTAGTTTCTCCCACATTCCTATTTAAAAAAAAGAAAAAGAAAGATTACATGTGCTTTCCATTTATGAAGAAATGTGTGGATTTGGGTGGGTGTTTTTTTGTTTTTTTTTAGCAGAGTTTGGCTGCTTACTTGCACCATCCATGTGGCCTGCACAGGTTGGGAGAAGAGAAAATGAACTTGTAATAAATCTTTCTTTTCATTGCAAAGTTATTCATATTTTGAAAGGTCAAAGTCTGGGCAAGAATTACAAACCATTGAATTTTGAAGTATGGGCCCAACAATTATGAGTTTGGAGGCATCACTAGATAAAATGGAACACTGCTACGGAATGGTCATGGCATTATTATTATTATTATTATTATTATTATTATTATTATTATTATGTAACGTTTAATGGGCAGGTTTAAATGCCATTGTTTTTACGATGTGATTATTGCCCTATATTCAGGAAGGCATTGTATAACAAAGGGCCTAAAACAAATTGTAAAATACACATAACATCAAAACAGATTAAATGGAGATTACAAACTCTTAGGAGCAACAACAACCAAAAAAAAAAAAAAAACCAAACCACACGCAAAACAACATACCAAAAAGAAATAGCACAACCACAGCAGCAGGAAACAAAACACAGAATGACCATAGCAGCCATCATTCAACGTTAAAAGCCAACTTAAACAGGTGTGGTTTTAAACCAGATGCTAACTTCTATTTTTGCTGCTATGGTTCTGCTGCATTTTGTTTGCTTGTTTGCTTGTTTGCTGCAAGAACCTTGTAATCTATCCATTTGAACTCTTCCTGATATTTCTTTTAGGCCCTTTGCTGCTGAAAAGCCAGATACAAATATAGAAAATAAAATAAATTTACTGCACGCTGCGTTGAGAGCAATGTGACATTAAAAGGCTTACCCTGGGTCAGATTTGAATAGAAAATGGCATTCATTCCCCACCGACAGCTGGCTAGTTAGTTATTAGTTAAAAGATAAAGCCACTTAATAACAAGCCAGCATTTCTATCAATAGCTGTCTGAGACAGTTCTCTACAAGTAGACCCCAATACGCCCCCACCCCCCAGTGCTGTGACCAGCTGTCCATTGCAATTGGCGATTCCAGTGACTGATTCCCAGGCAAGGCTGCAATATCGATAACCAATCTATAATGTTCTCCTGCAGAAAGAGAATGAAAGACTTGAGCAAAACTTAAATGGGGGGAAAAAGGAAGGAGAGGCCATTAACAACATAAATGAAGTCTCACTTCTTCTTTTTTCTTTTAACCAAAATGCATTAAAGAGGAAGTCAAGATGAAATCTTAGGAAACACTTAGACTGCAGTAAAATATAAAAAAAGTGGGGAAAGAGGGAAAGGAACAGGTAGAAGAAAGCGGCCTTCCTTGTGGGAATAATGTACTCTCTACATCTCATAAACCTGCTCTTTTATGAGAAGATCAGCCCCCATTGGTCGCAAAGATCCAGTAAGAGAGTAGCTACATTATGCGACAGAGTCTTTCCCATAAGTCACGCGGAATTGAAAAGGTTGCTGACATTTTCGGTTATGTGTCTTTTCATTAAAGGTAACTACCACTTTAAGCAAATTGTTTCAGAGATCGGAATGCAGCAATAGCTGATCTAATTAGTGTAGGCTGTAATTTAGGAGGGTTCGTTATGTCACAGACATTATGACTCCTGGGTATTACTAAAGGACTCATTTGTAGTACTCGGAATGAATTTCTCGTGAACACACAGAATGTCATCCGTCTACCTAGGATGCAGATTTAAGATGACTCGACATGTTCTAAAATCTCCTGAGTTTTTAGTGGGGATTAAGTTTCCAGACAGTCGTAAACAAATCTTCAAATAGCACAGATTTATGTTTTGCAAAATATAAATTAAAGATGTCCACACAGTATTCTTTTCTTGCTGGATGCATGGGAAGTGGAATTTATGTTCAGTCCTAAACACTTCTGAAAAAGATGCTTACATGCATGAGGGTTGGAGGTTCTGCAGGGAAAGGTGTTCCTACAATATGAAGATGTAGTAACTGCCTCCAAAGCTCCTTTCTTAGAGGAATGATCTCTAGAGATTAGGACTTTATGTTTTCCAGGATGCTAAACCCACTCTCTGTTTAGTGCTACAGTGTTGAACTGAGATGATAGAATGACTGTGATTGTTTGGCTATTGATGGGTTTGTCCCCATGCTTGTACAAGCAATTGTCTGTGCATTTCCCAAATACCTCTCCTGCATTAGGTGTTGCGTATCTCTACACTGGACAATTCCATTGTGAGGCAGATTTTTTTTAAAAAAAATCCACAGCAATATAACTGTGGACAGATAGTACTCCACTTGATGCAACCACTCTATCTGGGGCTGCCTTTGGAGACTGTTCAGTAACAGCAACTGGTGCAGAACGTGACAGCTAGGATGCTTCTGGGAGCTAGGTGCTCAGATAATGTTATACATATTCTGTATCAGTTGCATTGGCTGCTTATTCATTTCCAGGCCCAATTCAAGGTACTACATGGTTTGGGACCCTGTTATCTGAAGGAGTACCTGTACTTGTATCAGCCTATCCAAGCATTAAGATCAGGGTCAATAGCCCTCTTCTTCGCTCCCCTTCTCCAGCAAGAGTTGTTAGGCTAGCAGATATTAGCATCAGGGCTTTCTCAGTAGTGGCCCCACAACTTGGAATTCCATTCCTGGGGAGATAAATAATGACATCATTACTGCTGGAGGTTTTAATGGGGGAAAAAACAAGCAAACCAAACCCTCTGAAGACACATTTATTTCAGTCTGCATTTGGTTGAACTGTGCAGCACTTGTATAATTCCTTAGCTGCAGCTTTTCCATAGAATCATGGAATAGTAGAGTTGGAAGGGGCCTGTAAGGCCATTGAGTCCAACCCCCTGCGCAATTCAGCAATCCACCTTAAAATATCCCTGACAGATGGTTGTCCAACTGCATCTTGAAGGCCTCTAGTGTGGGAGAGCCCACAACCTCCCTAGGGAATTGATTCCATTGTCATACCGTTCAGTCAGGAAGTTTTTCCTTATGTTTTATTATTTATTTATTATTTATTATTATTACATTTATATACTGCCCCATAGCTGAAGCTCTCTGGGTGGTTTACAAAGGTTTTGTGGTTTAAATGATGAAATGTATGGTATTTTCATATGTTTTGGAGCCTCATAAGCCACCTTGTAAACAGTTCAACAATCCTGGTTTGTTTGTTTTTTAAGGTCTTGTTGAATTCATGTTGGCTTGTGATTTAGATAATGTGTTGAGGCCAACACAAAAAAAGAGGATACACCCAAGCCTCCTTCCAGACATGAAAAAGGAAGTGTGATAATAAAGTCCATTCTTAACTATAGTGGAAGATCATCCAGGAACTCTCCGTACCCTAGAGAAACTTACGGTGAATAAAACGAGGTGAACATTAGCAAGATCATGTTGGGATGAATAAATTATTGGATGTAGCATTGACATCTGAGGTCATTATTGTTCCCTTTGTTGTTTGCCTAGCTCTCCTATAAGCTTTATAACATGTACAAAAGAAGCAATTAGATAAGCTGTTTTGATTTCACCTTATTTTTAATTAATGCCCTGGCAAGCTTTCTAATGTATGTCCATATATTTAGACAAGTCACAAGAGCGTGTAGAGATTTTTTTCCCGTTTTCTTCCAAGGACTGCTTGTAGGCCTTTGGATGCCCTGCTGGGCATATATTGGCCACTTTAAGAACATAAGAGGAGCCCTGCTGGATCAGACCAAGGGTCCACCTAGTCCAGCACTCTGTTCACATAGTGTCCAACCAGCTGTCGATCAGGAAAGCTACAAGCAGGATATGAGTGCAACAGCACTCACCCACCCATGTTCCCCAGCAATTGGTGCCTTCCTGCCTCCTGCAAAGAACTGTCCTAGACAATTGCCTTACATACATATATATATATATATATATATATGGATCCCAGAGCAAGTAAAAACCTTATTCAGTATGCATGAAACATAAACTAATCAATTGTCCCTTGGATTTGCAAAACTCCATTAAACTGATTAATAATTGGTTTGCTGACAACTTAAGTGTCTCGTTGCTGTTAAAACTAAGTATATTTTTTAACATATCTGACTTCCTCCTATTATCTGTCATCTCCTTTGAAAAGATGGTCAAGTTAAAAAGGCTGGTAATTGGAACCGTGTCAAAGCTTCTGTATCATTAACATACTTAAGTTATTACATTAGACTTGGTCTCTTCCACTTAGAGTAATTTTGCACGGCCCAAATCAGTCCTTGAGTATTGGCACCTGCATCAAAAAGTTACGTTCTATCTTAGTTTTTCTTTTGTAAATGGGAGAACTCTGGGATAGACCGACAGGCCTCTCTGCTCATAGACTCAAGAACCTTTCAAAAGATGTGACACGTTGACTGTGGTCAAGGAAATCAGTTTTCTGGTTTCAACTATAACTAGTCATATCTTTTCCATTTTGGAAGCATTTCTGCCAAAGAAAATGTGAGGCACTCTTTACTGTTTGCTCCTGATGTGCTAGTAATCATTTCATTTTTGAGGTCATACAGGTTCTGTCGTGACTAGACCTGTGCGAAGGAGTTTCTGGCAATCAATTGGAATCAGATTCTGAAGCAGAAGAGACAGCGCCAGAAACGTGCCAGCCTACAAGCAAAGTGGGGAAGGTGATTCTCATGGGCTCTTCACCAGCTGGGGATGAATCTTCGCCAGACCTTATCACTGAAAATGTTAACAACATACAGTCTATGGGAAATTGGCATTCTTCAGAGGGGGAGGGCATTTCAAGGCTAGCTGATCCTAGAGTTTGCTGCAGACTCAAATGGGCGGAGCTAAAGAAAGGAAAGAGAAGATTGGCCTGGCTAGCTTCTCACCAATTGCTTCTTCAGAACTATCCTCCTTGAAGTTAAAGCATTCTGGGAAAAAAGCTTTCCCTTTTTCTTGAAAGGACAATAGTCTTGCTTCGTTTGCATAGTGTTACCTAGAAGATAGTTCCTACAGCTTAGACTTCTCTTCAGGTGGGAAGAGATGTTTATTGCCTGAATAAAGCTTTGTGGATTACCTGGCAGACCTCTTTATTGACTCCTAATAGGGCGGGAGGTTTTTGGAAACAAGACAGGTTCCTCTAAAGGGGTGTTTAGGTGACCCCCACATACACACATGTTCATTGAACACATAATAATAATAATAATAATAATAATAATAATAATAATAATAATTTATTTCTTACCCGCCTCTCCGTCTGGATCGAGGCGGGGAACAACAACATGATAAAATATATAAAACTGATTAAAACATGACACATATTAAAACTGCATAAAAAATCCTAAAACATCCTAAAAACATCCTTAAAACATTCTAAAATGAGGGAGAAGGGTGTCCAGATGTCCTACTTTGCAGAGGGCAGTTCTCTATTTGAAGGGCTTTCCAGCCCAAGTCCACTTTAAAGATAAAGAATGATAAGAAGGGAGGCATAGTCCAGGAGCCTTAAAGTTGCCCATCATGACTTAGCACCTGGACAGCAGACTGAGCAGGCACATAGCTCACCTCACCACAATCTTCCTCACTATGATGAGATGTACTTTATGGCTATTTCAATTATAATTATTACTTCCAAATTGGCAAATAGATAGATAGATAGATAGATAGATAGATAGATAGATAGATAAGCATGTTCAAATTTCATACCCATTTGTGTCCTCTTTTCTTTCTTTCTTTCTTTCTGTCTGTCTTTCTTTCTTGGTGATGCAGATGTGGCCACTATAATCCTTAGGTTGGCCACGTGCAAGGATGTACAGACTCTGTAAAATCTGTTCCATCTGCATTTCATGTATTGTCAGGTGCCTTTTATTCCATCATCCACTAATTGAAAGAATCTGATTCCCCCCCTCCCAATTTCTCAAATTTGTGCAAATTCACATTTGCACAAATTCACACTTACAAAAATTCGCAAATCCCCCAAATGTGAAAATCTCCTGCCCACACACACACAAAACACACAAATCCTTCAAAATGTACTTTTTCATGGTTTAACCTATGAGGGAAACACATATTTTTGGCTGATGTTTATTTATTTAACGTATTTTTCTATGACTAACTTTGCGTAAAAGTCCGGAAAGTAAAAGAAAAAGGTCCATATGACTTCGCAACTTGGGCGAGAAAAGGTTTGCTGTGGAATCAGTGTGACAGATTCATAGAAATCTGAACTCATTCCATAGTGCATTTCTCTGACATTCCTAGCCATGTGCCTTCTTTTACAGTCCTCTATTTGAAGGGTTGACAGAGTACTGCCCACTATTATGGAGTTGTCTTCTGTTTGAAGAGCTGTCTGGTTCAAGTTTGATTTAAAGATATAGAACCATCACAAAGAAGAGCTGGGCACTGAAATTATTATTATTATTATTATTATTTACAATATTTACAATATTTATATACCACTCAATTATCTAACACAGATTCCAGAGAGGTGCACATAGGTATAAACAGTAAAAGGAAGAAGATTAAAAGAAGATTAAAATTTAAAATTGTTCAATTTAAAAACAAAGGAACTAGAAAAACAGTGACTAATCAGTTGAGGAAGGTTTCTCGAAACAGAGTTGCTTTCAGTAGGCATGGGAAGCAGCCTAGTGTTGGCACCTGCCTGACCTCCAGGGGCAGAGATTTCCACAGAGAAGGGGCTACTACACTAAAGGCTCTTCTCCTGGTGGATTCCAGTTGAGTGACAGGTCTATGTGGAACCACCAGGAGCATGCCCTCTGATGACCTCAGTGATCAGGCAGGTTAGTAAGGGAGAAGACACTGGCTGCATTCGGACAACACATTAAGCAATTGGGGATGGGGGGAAAAGAATCATCAGTTGTGTTGCTTATTGTGTTGTGTGGAGGGTAACACGCCGCTCACAAACTACTGACGGTATGCTATTCCGCCCAAATAAGCAACTGAGAGAAACAACTGCCTTGCAAGTTGTTTAGCTCGAAGCCAGTTGTTTAAAGTGTTGTGTGGAGAGGTGAGTGTGTTAATGGCATGTGGTGAGAGGGTTAAAACACAAGCCCAGAGAGGCAGGCGGCAAGAGCGATCAAAGCAGCGGCTGCCACTCTGCTACAACTGGTGCAACTTGCAGAGGCTGCTGGGATAGAACTGGAGGACTGAGGGAAGAGGGAGGGTGGGGAGAGGGGAGAGGGCTGTGTCAGTCAAATGCCGGGTTGACTGTTAGTCCACTCAATGCCAACCCTGACCACCCACAGTTGTGTAGGAACATGTTGTGTGGGGAGTACCCACAAAATAACCAACTGTGAGTTGGCTACTCAACCCACCATTGACTAATGTGTTGTTCGAATGCAGCCACTCTCTTAGGTATCCTGGTCCCAAGTTGTTTAGGGCTTTGTAGACTAGTACCAAAACATTGAACATGGCCTGGTAGCTAATAGGTAGCCAATGCAATTTCTTCAGCAAAAGAGTTATAAACTGAAAAGAGGCAGCTCCTGACAACAGCCAAGCTGCTGCGTTCTGTACTAGCTCCAGCTTCCAGAGCAGTCTTAAGGGCAGCCCCACATAGAGTGAATTACAGTAATCCAACCTTGAGGTTACTAATTCCCATACCACTGTGGCCAAGCTATCCCTGTCCAGAAGAGGCCATAGCTGGCGAGCCAGCCAAAGCTGGTAAAAGGCACTCTGAGCTGCCACAGCCACATGGGACTCCAATGAGTACCCCCAAACTACAAACCTGAAGTTGCCCATCAAGAGCACCTGATGGCAGACTGAACAGGCAGGTACAAAAGGTCACCTGGTTACAGTTCCCAGTATGGTTAGATGTACTGTATTTTTGTTTAAGCAAGGGGTGTTACTTGGTGACTATTTATGCTCCAGTGTTGTTTATTGATATTTTATGAGTGCCTTTTGATGTGACTTTCAAATCACCTCTGGAGGGTTCATATTCTGAAATGGAATTGGGACACGCCATCTGCATCTTGTAAATTCTACTGGAGTATATCCATTTTAGGTGGCAGTGCTCTACAGGAAATGGTTTTAGAGTTTGCAACTTGCACTACAGAGACCCTTGTGAAATATATAAATCTATTGCCCAAGTAGACCTAATCTATTCTCAAGAAGCTGGCTCTTGTGCCAACAACCTCACCAACAACAGTCCAATTTAACTCCCATCCAATGTGTTTAACATATACAACCCATCGCAGTTAACTTGCAATGATATGGTCTATGATTTCCAGTGATATGCCAAAGAGAATTTCCGCCAATATATATATATATATATATATATATATATATACACACTAAAATCCAACACAAACTAGTGCTGTCATCCAGATTCCTCAGTGCATGGAGGAGATTAGATCCTGGCTGAAGAACAGCTGGCTCCTGCTGAACTTTTGAAATCTAGCAGATTAGTCTCAATGGAAGAAGGGATCGCTTTCAGGAACGAATGTTTGACCTCCAGCCAGCCATCAGTCAAGGGTCTTTAGCTGGAGCAGCTTTGTGGACATGAAGCTGAGCTACAAATCAGAGAGTCCTGGGTTCAAATCCCACAGCTGCCAAGAACTTAAAGGTGGCTTTAAAGAAGCCACCCTCTCTCCAACCCTCCCTTTCCCCTCAAAATGGAGGTGCCAATGATACCCTTCTGCCTTATAATGCTGGAAGCAGTCTTCTCCAAACTGGTGCCCTCTGGGTGTTTGAGGTGACACTTCCCAGCATTCCACACAGTTGCCCATGCTGACTGGGGCTGATGGGGTCTGAAGCCCAAACCATTTGAAAGGCTCCTGGTTGGGACAGGGTGATTTGTAAGGATTCAAGAGTCAATGTGTTTAGAGAATTCAGATTGAAATAGGGATGTGGCGGGTGCCCAACTGAGTCCAGGAGTCCGCTGGACTCCCCCTCGTCCATCCCCAGACCCAGTTGGGTGCCTAGGAGGGAGTAGAATGGGCAGGGAGTGGAAGACCATCTGACAGCTAGTAGGTGTGAATGAGTGAAGGTCACAGACAAGGCTATTCCCCAGATAATGGTCTGAAGGCACATAATGCAGCAATCTTGCTGATGCTAAGTATGTCTGAGCCTGGGCTGGGTCTGGATGGGAAACTGCCTTGAAACGCCATATACCTTGAGTTCCATCATGGAAGATGCATTGGGACAGGAGGGCGGAGAAAGCAACGTTCAACAGAGCTTATTCCCAGGTTAGTACGGATATAGAATTGCAACCTTACTCCTATTCATTATAAATCTGTACAGAGGACAGAAGATGCTGATGAAGCTATGCAGTCATTTTCACTGTCACCTGGGAGAGCAATATCCTCAGTTGGCTTCATGTTTCCATGTTCTAGTATTATTATTATTTTACACAATGGCGTAATACCAACCATATTAGCCATGCAGCAGCTCATAGGATCAGCCCGTAAACAGCGGATCAACATCATGTGATCTTAGCTAGTGCCCCTCTTGTGCCCTGTGTTAAATCTGAGTAAGGAGTTTGAGACTGAGTGGGTAATGTTTGCATCCATGAGACACAGAGAGGGGAAAGCCACAGGTTTGAGGAGAAATCTGAAAGGAGCGAGAGAGAAAAATCCATAACATTAACTCAGCCATATAAAGAGACTAAGTATAAAAGACAGCTCCCTTGTAATATCCAGCTGTTTCTTCTAAATATTTCCAAAGAACCCACATATGTATAGTTTCAGAAATATACCAAGAGGGAATATCTGTTGGGTGTCAGGTGCTTCATAGACAATTCACAGGGCTGGCCCTGTGAATTGTAGACTGAAGACTTGGCAATTTGTCATGAGAAAATGTATCTCTGCTTCTCTGTTATGTGCTTATCTCAAATGGTAGGCCGAAGGCCTTGAAAGTTCTCTGGGAATTAAACTATGTTTTGCAAACGTGGGGGCTATCTTCCTCACACTGTGGCGTCATCAGAAGAGGTTGAACCGTGCCGCCCTGTTGGCACGTGAGTTTAGATTACAGGCCTGAAGCCCTGTCTATCAAAGTAGCTTAGAATTGCCCAGCCTCCACACTATATTACCTTTGTCCTGAGAGTAATTCCTTTGCTAGGAATTATCTCGTCTATCCTCTTGCTGCTCTGCTGCTGCTGTGAGTTACTATCTGATGTGGAATTGTGTGATGCACTCTGTACATGTTCTATTGCTGTGTGGACTTGGAACTTCTAAAGAACTCTGCCATGAAAAGTGCACTGTGGCTTTTCATAGATTTGGACTTGAGATTACTGTTCTGGATTCGTGTTCTATAGCCTGCTGTTTCTCTGCATGGAGCCGAAGTTACGGGCAGAGGGAGGCAGAGGCTGATCGTTGCTGTTCTGAAACGTGTGTGTGAGAGACCCGCGAGAGGACCTTTCCTCAGTGTTAAAGCTACGAGATTTGGGAAAGGCCCCTAGGTCACAAAGGTTTGTTACAGTAATTAATCGGAGACCAGTCCAAAGTTCAAGTTCCAAACAGATAGCCTTTATTTGCTAGCAAAGTCCACAGACTGGAATCGTTCCACAGACTGCAGCCCCCCCTAATGGGTAAAGCAGCCTGATATACATTTCAAACAAACAGGAAATATGCGTGTCATACACAGGATAATGCGCGCGCAACATGACGTTATGGTAGCCTAGGTGTTGCCTTATATGGTCTGGAACTGTTTCTCTAGGTCAGGTCACATGGTTTGCTGTTTGCATACAACTGCATCGAAGCTACTTATGAGAGAAAACAAAGAGAACACAAAATGGGGGGGGGCATTACTTAAAATGGAGTCACTTTGGTCAAGCTGACTGGGGCCAGTTCCCTCACATTCCCCCCTTTGAAACTACTTTGTACTAAGGAGTTTCACTATCTTCATCTGCCATAGGACAGGGCAGTAGTCGCGCAAGGCCATTAGGTGGACAGCTGTGCACCGGTCTGCTATCTGTTCCACCATTCTGCGAAAACTCTGTAACAATAAAGGCATTAAACAGGGCAAGAGGATACAGATCAGGAGTCCTACAATTACTATCGCTACGATCCCCTTCAGTTTTCCTATCTATGTGAACCAGGGTTTCAGTCCTTCTGCCCATTCAAATCTTTTCCAGGTTTGCACAGGAACATGAGCAAGCTTAGTTATTTTACTGGTGATCTCTTCAATAACTTTTCTATTATCATCAATATGCAGGCAGCAATTAGTAAGATTAAATTTTCCACATACCCCGCCCTCAGCAACAAGCAAATAATCAAGAGCCAAGTGATTCTGATACACAGCATTTCGCAGTTGGGTCTGGGTTTTGGATAGGACATTTAGTACTCTTGCAGTTTCGTATGATTCTGTTAAGCATATAAATGGGGGTTCTGTACCCCGACATTCTATCTTGTGCCAGGTGGCAGGGCCATAATACTGAACAATCCTCTCAGGGGGGCCACTTATCATCTTTCCAGTCCGCAATTTTAACATTAGGGGATATGCTGCGCTTGTTGTACGCTGGGTGGCCCAGACGCACACCACCTGACAAGGGAATCAGAAAGAAGGAGGGGCGGATCTCACCTAGAGTGCAAGTGCCTGCCCAGGGTTCGGGGAGTTCAGAGTAAGCATACTGCCCACAGATCCAATACAATCTTTTGGGGGCCGGCCAATTAGAGCTTTGACTCTGGGTGGTGTTTATTCGGGACTGGAGACTCGCTGGCCACAACTGATTGTTGGGAATTACGGACTGGTTTGGCCAGTAGGAGATTTCGGAGCCATTCAGGGTGGTGAGTGATTCACAGGGGGTTTCTCTAATCTTGGGGGCTGATGGATGCAGACGCTGGAGACACCACTGACCCACAATAGTGTCTTTTAACATCTACTGACTGTGAGGATTTGGCTCATTATAAGGCTGGCTGACATTTAATTCAGCTGCCTCCCATGGCAACTGGTCCCCAATTGGGTACCTCCACATACATAACAGTTACTGACATTGAGGGAGCTAACAACAGTAAAAATTACTAGATTACATCCCTGGGCGGTGCAGGGACTTAGAACTGGAACTTTGGTGAGGCTGGCATGTAGATTTTCTCGTGTTCCTTTTCTCACGTGGCCCATCATACACATCTCTACATCGGGCACTCATTTATACAGCCTCTGGAGCCCCGGGGTATGTCTGGGGACAAATATACTTGTCATTATGCGTGTATTCTCTCTCCCAGCTCAGGTCCCCGCAGGACTTTGGCCACTTGGCATGGCGGCAAGGGTCTATTGTTATGGACACCTGGGTAGTGGGACTTTTCAGGGGCAATTTCTGGATCAGGGTTCCCCTTTTCTGACTATCCCTGACTTCTAGATACCACTGGGCTGGGGTTTCTTTTGGGTTGCCTGTGTGCAGGCGGAGTAAGTGACGTTCTGAAAAGTGCAAGGTTGCACTTTGCCTTTACACTGGCATCTGTTTGATCTGGTTATACAATTTAACAGTCTTGATACATGACTGACAGGGGGCGACGTCACCTGAGGCTGGGGCAAGGATTAATAGGAGTATTAATACTGAAAGTCTTTCAGGAGTCTTCGGGCGGTGTCCACTTCCTCTATCCGGGATGGGAAGGGATGCAGCGCCCCCAGTCACTTCGCTCCCACGGGCACCGGCCCTGGGGAGGCTTCTCCCGTCGCGACGTAGGCAGTTTCTTCAGCATCATGTTCAGTCGGTGTTGCTTGGCAACTTGCCATTGGTTTGTATGGGCAGCTGCTGCTGCTTTTACACGGCTCCAATGGATCCAGATGGGGTTCTTTTAACTTTTAAGGCAGTAGGAATAATCAGTAAAACTGTGGAGGGGCCATCCCAAGTTTTTCTTAAAAGATTTTCCTTATAACTTTTGACATGTACTTGGTCCCCGGGCTTAATAGACCAGTTCATAAGGGGTCAGTCCATTAGTTCTTGGTGTGCAGTGCATATGGAGCAAGGCAACGGGCAGCATGGGCATCTATTTCGCCCTGGTTTCTGCACAGAGTTTCTCAGTGACTTCTGCTTTTGCAGGCCAGCCTTCCATCCAGCTAGGGAAAGTGCAAACGGAGGAGCTTGTCTGCACAGAGGCTGGCCAGCTTGTCAATGTACATGGTTTTCTCGATGAGGTGACGGAGAGCTTCTTTGCCCAAATGGCACTGGTGATGCATGTGAAACACGGATGTCCTGGCTAGGCTTCTGAGTACCCAGATTCGGTCATCTGGGAGGACATTAATTCTGGCTGAGGGCTTCCTTCTTTTCTTCTTCATTTTAAGGCACATTTTTGGTGAAAGGATGTGGTTTCAGCGTGCTGACAGGAAACAGCTTCGCTGTAGTTTCCTTTTTGCAAACAGCCTGGAGGAGCTTCTGAATTTTTGTAGAATGGACGATGTTTTTTTTCTCTCAGCAGTCAAGAATCTTCGCTCTCGGTATAAAATCAGGTATGACAAAACTGCTTCTCTTTTGCGTTACTAGTTCTGCTTTCTGGGCAGACGCCTGGGGGCAGGGACTCTGCCAGTAAAATTTCATTTTCAGTGACTACTGCATAGTTAAAGTATCTGGTTTCATTTCGGACAAAACTGCTTCCTTCTGTTGGCAGGGTTCAGAGTGGCACAGTCTTTCACGTGTACATTTGGATTTTCACACAGCAAGGCACGGTACTTTCAATAGGTTGGCCATATGTGAGCTTTATGGCCTTAGTCAGGAGCAGGCATGCAGTAGCGATACAGCGAAGACAGCCGGGCCATCCACGACTGACAGGATCGGTGTTCTTACTTAGGTAAGCAACAGGGCGGTTCCAGGAGCCTATACGTTGGGTCAGGACTCCGACAGCAGTTCTTTTTCTTTTATCTACATACAAGTGAAAGGGCTTGCTGATATCAGGCAGTCCTAAGGCTGGGGGGCTGGTAAGAGCAATCTTCAGGTCTTGGAGGCTGTGGGTGGCTTCTGTTGTCCACTCGAGCGGGGCTGACTCAGGTGGCTGTGTTAAGGCTGCATGATTCAGGATTCAGATGCAACAATAGCCGGCCATGCCGAGGAAAACTCTGAGTTCTTTTTTGCTGTTAGGCTGTGGTACGCAGTTGATGGCTTGGGTTCGGCTGGAACTTAGGAGACATGTGTTTTTTTCTTGAATCACACTGATGTCTGCGTCCTTCTGTCTTGGGACATAGGCGGTGTTGCTCTGGTTGGGGTCGGGGATGCCTTCTCTCTGGCCCCGTTCTGTGGCTGCATTTTCGAGATTAGCCTGGGTCTATAGTCTCTGTTCAGTTGTCAGGAGATATCCCATTAGTTGTTGGATATCAGTCCAGGTTGGATTATGGGCAGTTATTACATCTGCAATTATGTCTACAAACTTCTCGGGCTCTTCTTCATAGGAGGGTCCGTGGTTCTTCTAGTTCAGGAGTTTAAGAGCTCAGTTCAATTCAGGCAGTTCAGTTCGGGAATTCAGGAATTCAGTTCTGGAATTCAGTAGGAGAGGGGACGTAGGTCTGGTACGTGGACACATTCGTGGCTGGGTCGGTGACGGCAGGAACGATGGCGGGACTCTCACGGACAGGGAAAATTCTTGTCTCGGTGCCTGTGTTAGCAGCCAAATTTCTGAGGTGGAGCCGGCTGGAATAGCGGGGTCCGGAATTCACGTGACTAAGTGTCTCTAACAGGCGGGTCAGGTTCTCGACTCTCACATCAAACAAAGAAGTGGGTCTACAGGTGCAGAAGTGACGCCTGATGGCTGGGCAGTGGAGTCTTGGGACATCGGAGAGGGGGCCAGGATGTCTGGTCCGGACCTAGGGATGTCTGGGACATCAGGAGGTGGCAGTCACAGGAGCCTTGTGTCTTGGGGTTTTTTTTACTTGGTTCATCATGATAAGGGCTGCATCTTCGGCCAACTTCTCGTGCCTATGGTGGGGGGTGTTTGGCTACTTTCAACTAGCTCTCTGTGCATGGAATGTCCTCTGAACTGAGGGCCCCCCCTTTCTATGATGGCAAGGTTCTAAACTCGGGAATTATAGGGGTCAGAGGAAGTACCTTGGGGGGGCAATTTTACAAGGGGTTCTAAAGCGGGCCAGTCATAATAACACTTTGCTTTTATGGCATCTACATTGCACTTAGTCAGATTAAAAACTTTACTGAAATGCTTAATCATCAGGTTCAGTGGGGTCAAAAAAAAACCTCCCTCCATCCTTTTTCTGACTAATACACAATATAATCAACCAGACAAACAGTACACAGAAGGGCAGTCAGATTGACAGGGAACCGTCTGACTATAGGGATTGGGGGAGTCAGGCGGCTGATACAGCGGAATGCAGTCTCTTCACTACCAGCCCACGCTGCCGGCAATTCAAGACACCCAGAGGCGTCCCAGGGCTACTGCCCAACGGTCAGCAATGGAAATCAGGCAGTCATACACACACCAGACATCCAGGACGACACCCGTCCTCCCAGACCTCCCAGTTCAAAGAAACAGAAACAGTTTACCGTTACGGGGAGATGATCAGGCTCCCCCTTCGACTCTACTGAGTCGGTCAGTACAGACAGAACGCGCATTTCCAGTTACGAGGGTTGATCAGGCCCTCCTTCGACTCTACTGAGTCGGCTGATACAGAACAGAACAGGAAGTTTCCCTTTATACTTGCCTGGTTCAGATGTCCTGGCGCCGGACAGGAGGGTATCTGCACTGAACTTCCACTCGGTCCGTTTTTGTTCCGCACTGTCCCCGGACCTGCCACAGAACCTGAATGGGCACCAGCTAAAGGCTGGAGGCGCGCTCCGAAGGAGGACCACAGCCGGCTGGGGGCCGCGGGGAACCAAGCAGAAGTGGGGGAAATCTCCCTGGTATGGTTCTCCGATTAGCAGGTCTCCCAGTGAGGGATGTTTCCCGGCCAATGCACCAAAATGTTACAGTAATTAATCGGAGACCAGTCCAAAGTTCAAGTTCCAAACAGATAGCCTTTATTTGCTAGCAAAGTCCACAGTCTGGAATCGTTCCACAGACTGCAGCCCCCCCTAATGGGTGAAGCAGCCTGATATACATTTCAAACAAACAGGAAATATGCGTGTCATACACAGGATAATGCGCGCGCAACATGACGTTATGGTAGCCTAGGTGTTGCCTTATATGGTCTGGAACTGTTTCTCTAGGTCAGGTCACATGGTTTGCTGTTTGCATACAACTGCATTGAAGCTACTTATGAGAGAAAACAAAGAGAACACAAAATGGGGGGGCATTACTTAAAATGGAGTCACTTTGGTCAAGCTGACTGGGGCCAGTTCCCTCACAGGTTCATTCCCTGGCTTCTGGCTTCCGTGGTCAGCTCAGCGTTCCCTGACAGGCTGAGTGAAGATTTAGTTGCCAGTTGACCGATGTTCTACTGTCAGGAGGCCTAATCCTAGAGTCTTCCTTTGTTTCCAGAGGATTCAACGCAGCGTGGCCGCTCCTGATCTCTGGGGAGTGGGAGTAACTCTAAACGTCATTCCCTGAGTGTGTGCTATTCGCATTAAGCTGTTCTACCTGAAAGCTGTCTGGTCTGTCTTCAGCTTCAAGTGTGTGTTTGCAGAAATGAAACCATATGCTTTGAATTCCGTGTGATTTACAATAAAAGAAATCTCACTGTTATTGTTGTGTATCAGTGTGCCTAAAGTCGTGAGCAAAAGCTTAGAGAGTTAGCCAGAGTCACGACAATATCAATACTTATGTTTGAAAGAAAGAAAGAAATCCCCTCAGATTACCTCATGTTCTATATCTTTTTCTCCATCTCCTTCTTCCACACCTCACTGTACTGAAACCTGTCAGGATCGGACAGGTGTTACTTCAGCGCCATCCTAAATAGCTTTCCTACTGCCTTGCTGTGGATTGATCCATTTTCACCCTTTCTTGCTTTTTCTGGAGTCCAACACAGATGCAAAAGAGATTAAGTCTGTGTAGGGAGCGAGGGGGCAGCGAAAGAGAGGAAACGCTTAAGATTTTGCTGAGCTCCTCCACAATAAAATTCAGGGAGGTGGATAAAACGCCACAAGAGACTGTAACTAAATGACGAGGGTCTTGACTGATAGCTTCAAGGGATGACAGCTCAGCAAGGTCGTTGTGTCAGGGTGTGCATGCTTTCATGTTTCTTTTTAACATCTGTGGCAAGGAAACTTCTCGTATCTATCCACAAGCCAAAACCTATGTCACGAAGCGCCAGGGCCTTGTTGGTTGAAGCTTGCTTTCCCTGCTTTGACCACTTTAACCACTTTAGGAGAAAGCCTTGAGAAAACTGCTTAACTTTGAAAGGAGAAGGAATGTGCGAAGGATTCAGTTCAGTTCCTTTTTCACCAGAACTTAGCCAAATTGCACCTCCCACAACTGAATGCAGACCCGGATGCAGATGCCGACCTAGATCCAAATGCAATCTGTGGTCGAAGCCCGTACATTTCTGAATTGCAACGTCATTTGAGCAAGAAGAATAAAAATGCACATGAAAGCATGCATGCATTTGAAAAAAAATGCACACAAGCACATTTTAATCCAAGGGAGAATATGCAATAATTTTAAAACTGTGTGGAACTGAGGTGTCCATTCAGAAAAGGTGCAGAAAAATACACACACCTTTTTTGTGCAAAAAGGAAAAAAATGAATCTCACCATCTGAGATGGGCTCTGAGGTAAAGATTCGAGAGCCCTGGCTCTCTGCCTGTCAAGCGAGCAAGGGATAGCAAGCCTGAGAAAGGGGATGGGTAGCAAGAACAGCTGGAGGAAATAGGGGTAAAAAGGTAGACTCACTGAGGAAGGTGGTTCATTGATGGTATCTCACCAAAATGGACCTCAGTAAGTGGAAACCCGCACTAGGTTATCCGAAGGTACTCCTCCTCCCATATGTACCTGCCCAGACCCTAAAATCATCCTCGGGGATGCTTCTCCGTGAGCCCCTGCCAAAGGAAGTGAGGCAGGTGGCTCCCAGGAGGAGGGACTTCTCTGCTGTGGCACCCCAGCTGTGGAATGAGCTCCCTAGAGAGGTTCACCTGACACCTACATTATACTCCTTTCAATGCTAGGCAAAGACCCTCTTACGCTCACAATATTTTAACAGTTTATTATCATAGTCTTTTAACTCTGTCTTTTAAATCTGCATTGTTGGTTGTGTTTTTTGTGTTGTATTTTTATATCGTGTTTTTTTGCTGTTTTGTTGATGGTTTTAACTTTTGTGAACTGCCCAGAGAGCTTTGGCTATTGGGTGGTATACAATTGTAATTTATTATTATTATTATTATTATTTACACTTATATACCACCCCATAGCCAAAGCTCTCTGGGCGGTTTATAAAAATTAAAATAAATAAATAATAATATAAACAAACAAACAAACAAACAAAGGCCACATTGGTGCCCAACGTCACCGCAATGGAGGCCCCAGCACTAGAAGCTCTGCCTGAGGACCTTGAGAGCCATTGCCGGTCAGGGGAGACAATACTGGACCTGTTGAACCAATTATCTTACCTGGTATAAGGCAGCAGATACAAGCCCTGCTCCTTCTCAGGTGGCCAGTTGGTGGTTTTCAACGATGCTACATCAAACCTGAAAAATCATGTTTTCAGGTTAGGAACAGAGCAGCCTGCAAACTGAAATATTTGAAAAGTATTCCGAAAGAAAATGGTTCAACCCCAATCTGATTTTGCCACATGTTGCTGCGGGACTTGGAGGAGATGATTTTGTCAGCTTCTTCACTTTCATACTCTTTGCTTCCAGCAATATATATTCTGCTAGTACCCAAAAAATGTCAGCACCAGCCACACAATAGACACAGAGCCAGGAAGCTCAAGAATGGGATGTGGCCGCATCAATCACATCACAATACATATTTTGGTGACCACAGCTCTTCAATGACATGTTTTACACAATAATCAACCAAGCAACAACCCAGACTATTTCCATAGCCTGTAGCAATCTTCCCCAACCCAGTGTCCTCCAGTTGTGCTGTACTACAACTCCCAGCATACCCCAGCCAACATGGGAGTTGTAGTCCAACAGAACTGGAGGACACCAAGTTGGAGAAGACACAGTTTGGGAGGGAGGGAGAGCATGACATTTTTCGCAAAATGCTTTTATATGTGTTGGGTGGCTTAGTTCTGAGTTTGAGTTAGTGTGACTGTTTAATGATCCACCTTTACACATGCTAGGGAAGGGGCTGAAGCTTTGCATGCAGAGTATCTTTGGTTCCACTCCTAGCATTGTTCCCAGTCAGCATGGTCAATGGTTATAGGTGATGGGAGGTAAACCAACAGTCTGACTTGGTATGAGGCAGCTTCCTATGCTTTTTAACAGCACATTTTCATGCCAATCTTTACTACCGTAACTTGGTTAGAATGGAGGAAAAGAGACTCTCAGAAATGCCTATTGGAACATGCCAAGTAAAGAAATCCTCATGACTGGATGCCCCAAGTGTAAAACTAAAACGCAGGCATTTGGTATTGACTTCTTAAATTTAAGGAATTAGAGCCTGGAACAGCTATGTAAACAGTCATTCTAAAAACAAGTTGTGGGAACTTTATGCTCTCCAGGATGTGAAGCTCTTTAGACATTGCTGTTTTCACCGTATCTTCATTACATCAAATTAACACATTATTTTTTATGATTTGACATCTTCTCTTACAAAAGGCCTTCCATGCAATACAATTTCTAAACATGTCCTTCCAGTGTCTTGAGGGGAAACATTACGAAATTCCAAAATATATTTAAGGACATTTTGATCCAGCCTTTCTGTTTTAACAACAATAACAACAAAGCTATCAGGAGTCAAAGTCAAATAAACATAAACACCTTTCAATTCTACTGGTTTTAAAAATCCTTTTCTCCATACTTTGCTTGTTTTAGATTTGCCATGTGGTTGCTGTTTTAGTTACTGTCTTATGGAAAGTGATTTTATTTGCTTTCAGTACTGTGATAACCTGGTTGGCTTAACAATGTAACTTAACTGAATGGGCGATGCTAGGGTTCAAACCTGCAAAGTTCAGAATGCCACCTACCACAGAGCTAAGGTCCCTCTCTGATTCCAGATGGTGGTAGGTACAAACCCAGATACTTTTTCAGTTCCACATTTCCGTAGAAACAGCCCTGCCAATTTCGCTGACGGGAAGTCGACAGGAAAGGTTTACAATTGCAGACCGCTGAACTTAAACAGGGTATTAATACCATCTACTTAAGGAAATAATATTTGTGTTCAATTTGCTTTTTTATTAGTGCCTCAGCACCAAAGGGGGGCGAGGAGAAAGGCATCAAAGTATAATTCCAGTGGCTCATAAGGTTCTCAAAAATGTGATTTGCACTCGATCCAAGCAAAAATTCACAGCTGGTGAAAAAGCACAATTCTCCGGCTGTTCCACAATCCGGCCTCCCTCCCTCCCTCTCCCTTGGTGCTCAGCTGGTTTCTTAAATGCTGCATATTAGCTGACTGGTGATTAGCTACCATATTCAAAGGGTCTGTGGATATTAACAGCTTCTTAGGCATATGGAGAAAATGTTTCATTTCCTTATTCTGAATGATCCCTCTTCTACTTGATGGGTGCAAAGATTTTCTCTCTCTTTGCTGCAAAGAAGAGGCTTAAGTACCTCATTCCCATTAGCATTAACGGGAATTACCTGTGTAAATCCTTAACACATTGAATGGAAATACAGACTCCAGTAATTTCTCTGTCTCTCTCTCCCTCTTCACATGGGAACAGTATTAATACAACTGCGCTTGTTCCATAGAAACAACTTATGGATAAGTTGTTGTGGTTGTTTCCCAAAGTTCTTCCCATAAGTCTTTTCTGTTCTGTGAGGGGACTTGAAAAAGAATGAATTTACCAATCTCACATAAGAGACTTTTGAACTCTCATCCAGAGTTCCGAGTGCTACAGAGGCATTATGCCCCTAGAACAGGAAGTAGCTTTTTAATGAGGGTGCACTTCCTGTTTTCCCTCTAGGGCAGGATAAAGGGCTTAGCCACACAATCCCCAAATGGGTGTCCTGCTGACAATTCCCCCTTTGTGCTGTTGTCCCTCAGAGAGATGATCTATAATGAGTTAATTGGAAATTTATCGCTCACAGAGATGACAGTATAATTTTCAGCTCACCTGTGATAGATTGGGTGGTGTGAGGAGGTGTTCAATGTCAAGGAGGATGAAGGAGGGACTACAGCTCAGTGGTAGAGCACATGCCTTGCATGCAGGGGGCCAAGGTTCAATCCCCGGAATCTCCAAGTAAGGCTAGGAAAACCCTGCCTGAAACTCTGGAGTGTCGCTGCCAGTCAGTGTTGACAATACTGGCTAGATGGACTAATGGTCTGGCTCAGTATAAAGCAGCTTCCTTGTTCCTAAGATTGAGGTTCATGAAACACCTCAAGAGACGGTCTCTGAAGCAACTGCCCCCTCCCAAAGAGTCCAAATGAAGGGAAGCTCCAGGTAGGGCTAGTGATGCTTTCATCATCTCCGGTTCTTGTCCTCCATCACTGACTCAGGTGATTCACACACACCTCAGAAATACTTGCAGCTTGGGCAAACCCACCTCTCCAACCACGCCATGTCCACGGACAGCAGAAGGTTTTCCAACTCAACTGAACACAAACCATCACAATTGATCATGACCCCTTTCAGCTTCCTGCACATCTTGCGATAGTGTTTTGGATACAGGTCACAATTTAATCTAAATGGACAGGCAGTGATGGATTAGGATTAGAGCTACTGTAGTCCACAAAATAATGACTTTCTTTTTGTGGGGGGGATCATGATTACAAAGTTTTGTGAGTGTGCAGCATCATGGGGTTCAAACAGTATATAAATACAAACATTTGTGGCTGTCTGGTGTTATAGATCTCAAAAAGTATATAAATGCATCGGTGTGCATGTGTGTGTGTGTGTGTCTGTTTGTGTCTGGGTTTTTACATCGTTCTTTGAAGCAATATAAATCACGGAGCTACATGGCAAAACCACACTCCACTGACAGTACATATGTAAAACCCCAGTTAGTGGTTGATGTGAAAATGAGAACATGCTGTTGGCATGGCCTCAAAATGCCAGCCTTCTTAACCATAAGAACCGGCTTGTTATTACAGACTCTCTACTCTTCCTTCAAATCTTTGTGCTTTGTTTTGTTTTCTTGAAGCCTGGAGTTCCATAGCCCAGTTCCTCTTCAGACAGAGGCTGCTCCTTGAGAGAAGCAGAGATATTGGCTGAATTCGGACAACACGATAGTCAATGGTGGGGTAATAATCAACTTTACAGTTGTTCATCTAGGGGGTACTCCCCACACAACATGGTAATAAATAATCAACTGTGGTGTGGATTAGGATCAGCGCTGAGTTGACTATGGCAGCATTCGGACAATATGATAGTCAATACAACTGACAATTGTTCCCACACACACACACAGTTGCTTAATGTGTCATCCGAATTCAGCCATTAAGTACGTTCCATGTATACAGAGGGATTGTATTTGTGGCAGAGCTGACATTTTGTCAGCATTTCTATCATAACTCCCCAACTTCCCTCCCCCACTTTATGACCCTGATTAAAGAAATATCTCTCGCTGAATGTCTTTATAGGTGTTATGTTCTTAGGATGAATCTTGGGGCTTAGTTGTCCCCTCTCTCCTAAACGGTCTCATTTCACATCTTCTTTGAATAATTCTGTTTTTGCATGCCTTCAACCACTACAATATCAATAGCTAGAGAGGTTTCACCCAGTTGCTTATCTAGTCTTAAGCATCTTTGATATACGATGTGAAGCCAAATTAGTTTTACCCTCAAACGATCTCCCAATTCACTTAAATGCCAATTCAGCCATCCGAAAGTATCAAATTCGGGGCAGTCCTTTCTCCTTTTCTAATTTCGAAGTCTAAGTTGCTAGGGTATATACCCAAGTCTCATATACAGGTAGATCTTTTGCTCATTTTGTGAGATTGCTTCATGCATACTCATCAGTGATGGCTTAATGCGCTTAAAACAATGCAATTAGATTACACATCCTATCTACACTATAAAACGGCTCTCAATCCTGGGAACTGTACTTTTGCAAAGGTATACTCAACTCTCTGTTAGATCCCTATGTCCCTTCTCAAACTACAATTCCCAATGTTTCTTCTTGTAGAGCAGAGGTAGGGAACCTGTGGCCCTCCAGATGTTATTGGCCTACAACTCCTGTCATCCCTGGCCATTGGCCATGCTGAACAGCTAGTGCTTCCTCACCCCTGGTCTAGAGCATGCATGGTGTCAAAAGCCTCTGACTTAACTTTAAGTTCTCTATAAGAGCTATCACTTCTAACAGCACCAACAGCCGTCTGTAGAGAGCTACCTTCTGGCCCTCTGCCAGCAGCACCACCTTCACTCACCTTCCTGCAGTGCTTGGCTTCTTCTGGAAGCCAACAGGAACAAGAAGGGGAGTGAAGGGGAAACCACAGGAACATCTTTGTTCCTCCTCACAGCCAGAAGAAGGAAGGTGCTGCCAAGGGTGAAGAGACAGGAGGTAGAAGTCCAGGGACCACCCTGTCTTTAGGCAGAGTGAGGTGGTTGCCTCAGGTGGCAAATGGTGGGAGGTGGCAGCAAGAAGTTGGAGGAGAGAACAGTGGACCACTCACCCTGCTTTGAGACTTCTAAGCGACTGTCTTCAGTGGTGATGGAGGACGCTTTTCCATTGTCAGTGTTGAAACAAGATTCAACTGCCAGTTGTCAGCTTTTGTACATGGAATGGGAAGGGGCACCATCTTGTCCTTCACTTCAGGTAGCCCAATATCTTAAGGTAGCTTTGCACAGCAGAAAGGTCTGGAGGGGGCTTTCCATGGGGGGTTGTGAAAGTTCTCAGAACCAAGCACTTCTATAGTCACCAGGAGGTGATTACAGTAGAAGCTCTAATTAGGGCTACTAGACTAAAATGGATATATATATATATATATATATATATATATATATTCATATGATCTGGGATATCCACAGAAATAGACATGTTAAAAGCAACTATCACAGTGGCTGGAAAAAGAATGGTGTGAACGTGATCACAAACAACAATGGCTATATCCACGGAGAAACTGGTTAATATAAAACACGCTGTGAACAGCTATTTTCATGGGGAGCATTGCTGGAGACAACTGTCCACATTTTTACTGACATTTATTTATCACTGCATTTATATCCTGCCTTTGTTCCTCCTGCAAGGAATCCAAAATGGCTTGCATATTCTTCCTCCTTTCTGTTTTTATCTGTAGAACAAGTAGGTTAGGCTGAGAGATAGCGACCGGCCCAAACTAACGTAGTGAACCTCATTGCTCAGTGGGGACTAGAACCCAGAACTGCAAAGTCCCACTCCAGCTCTCTAGCTACTAAACCACACTGGCTCACACAAGAACTAGTCCTGGGCTTCCATGACATTTAGGAATGCCCCATTACTAATGCAACTGAATTTCAATTTGCATAGTGGTCCGAAAGTGCAAAATTAATGCAATCAAATGCAAACTGAATGAATTTCTGCGTGCACACACACGCACACACACGGAATGGAAAATCTCACAATAGTCTTGCCACGGAGGCGTACTCTTCCGAGTTCAGTATGAATGCCAGGCATAGATTATTTACCGTCCTGCAACACAACCTCCAGTTTTAAAACAAGTCATCGTTGCCTTCTTTTATTTATAATGCCCTAGACCTGTAAACCTCATGTCAAAACAGATTTTATTTTAAAGAAAATATTCCTCGGTTGATGGTGCATACCAAGTTTCAGCCATGAGGAAATGTTTATGCATGAATTACCATCTATGGGGTTACAACAGAAATGGAAACATATACAGGCCATTAACTGTAATGCCAGGACTAGGACACATATACATCATATTTATTGACTAGTTACAGCATCTTACCAGTTTCTAAATGCTCCCAAAGTTGGAAAGTTTGTCATGTGCTGAAACCAAAGATTAAGGGCAGTATTTCACTGCAGAATTAACTTTTAGAACCCAAGAATTTTGTGAGCAGCGGCTTACCTTTAAAAATTGGGTGGAACCACAGCACATCAATGGCCAAGCCTGATTAATAATAATAATAATAAGAATAATAATAATATATTTATTTATCACTCGCCTCTCCCAACGGATCGAGGCGGGGAACAACACCAAACACAAGATACAAAAACTGATTAAAAGCAGATAAAACCAGTACATCATTAAAATACCAATAAAACACCAATAAAACACTTTAAAATTCATCTAGGTAGGCCTGCCAGAAGAGATCAGTCTTTATAGATCTTTTAAATTCCTGAAGACTAGTAAGTTGGCGAATCTCTCCCGGCAGGTCATTCCACAATCTGGGAGCAGCAGAAGAGAAGGTCCTCTGGGTAATGGTTGTCAGTCTAGTTCTTGTTGACTGTAATAAATTCTTCCCAGAGGACCTGAGCATGAGGGGCGGATTGTATGGGAGAATGCGATCCCATAGGTAACCTGGACCCAAACCTTGTAGGGCTTTAAAGGTAATAACCAACACTTTGTACTTCGCCCAGAAACTGATTGGCAACTGGTGTAATGTGGTCACCCCTAGATGTACCGGTGACCAACCTGGCTGCCATATTTTGAACTAGTTGAAGTTTCCAGACTAGGCACAGAGGTAGCCCTATGTACAGCACATTGCAGAAGTCAAGCCTCGAAGTTACCAGCGTGTGCACTACTGATTTTAGGTCTTCCAACTCTAGGAAGGGGCGCAGCTGCCGTATAAGC
This sequence comes from Anniella stebbinsi, assembly GCA_029215795.1. Classification (NCBI taxonomy): domain Eukaryota; kingdom Metazoa; phylum Chordata; class Lepidosauria; order Squamata; family Anniellidae; genus Anniella; species Anniella stebbinsi. The sequence goes on from JARDYH010000007.1 coordinate 9,918,858, forward strand.
CTTCCAGTCCCCACGAACGTATAAGAAGCTAGGCACACACAGCAGTATTCAGGTCGAGCTAAAAACAAAAAACTTCTTCTAGATAGGCAATTTGCAGGTGATACCCAGGGGGTGTTCTCCCTTGGCGGTCGATTCTGACAAGACTGAAAGATGATTCGGATGAATGCGAACTCTGTAGCTCCATTGAGACAACACTCCAAATCAAGTTTTTTGTCATTCCACAGCCCCAAGCAGCTGAAATTTAGCTCATAGGTAGTTTGAGAGCACAGTTCATGGTTTAGAACAGGGATGCAGAACCTCAGCCCTGGGGGCCAAATCTGGCCCTCATGGGGTTTCAATATGTCCCCCTGGGGTTCCCTAGTAGGCCATACCCACTTTCCCTCACCCCACCCCCTTTCTCCAACCACCAATCGCTTTGCAGTTTCCCAGCTTTTGTGCAGCTTTGCCTCATTTTAAAAGGTTGAAATGACTCTCCTAAGGCTGAGTTACTAGCAGTAAGTGTTTTAAGCTAAAATATGCTGGGATTTTGGGGGGGCATCCTTTTACCTTTGGTTTGCCCCATATCCTTCACTTCCCCTCCACACCAGAATGCAACTCCCAAGAGATATTGCAAAATGGAATTCAACCTTCGGATTGAAAAAGGCTCAACACCCAGGGTTTATAGACTCTTCCAACAACCTCATGTCCTCCAAATGTTTGGGGCTTCAACTCCCACCCACCCCCAGCCAGCTTGTCCAATGGTCAGGCATCTGGGAATTGTAGTCCAAAACATCTGGAAGATATCAGTTCAGGGGAAGGCTGGCCTATAGACACAATTTGGGAGGGAGGGAGAAGATGCTCAGCAGGGCTCCCCAGCACTTCACAAGTCAGCAGATAAGGAGAGGGAATTTTTTTGCACGTTCTTCTATTTTCCTTCTAAGTGATCCATACTCCAATTAATCTCTTTTCCTCCCTTTTTCCTGATATTCCATCCCATTCTATCCCATTCCAAACTGCACAACCCATTGGCTTTGGAACTCCTTTTGCGCCTCTCCATCCACCCATTCCCCTCCAGAACTCTCACACAATTAAGTTGCTGCATCACACATTGAAAAGGATTTATATTAAGGATAGAATCACCATACCAAGTGCCTAACCCCTATTTATTCAGTCACACAACCACATGAAAAGATTTTTAAATGAATTAATTGGGCTCTTATGGGAATGTATTTTTGTTCAAACAAAAGCATTTGTCCTGAGGGAAATGATTCCCTGCTCACCCAGAAAAAATACAAATGAGATCACAGCAAGCATCACCAGCAATGAACATTTTTTTTAAAAAAACAGCAGTAAGATCATACCATGATGATGATGATTATGATGATATTCTTGAAACTGTCTGAACAACTCCTGCCAAACACAATGATGAGCCTCCAGGAGTCAGCGCATGCTGCTGCTGCTGCCCCCACCAAGCACTCCATGGGGCTTGCTCAGACTGAGCCCTGCACCACCCAAAGCATCCTAAAGCACACCTGGGACGGGGAAGGCCCTAGTGGCCTCCCGGAGAAACCTTGAGCCTGCTGCACGCGCTCACGCAGAACTCCTCACCAGAAGAAAGGCAAAGCGCAGAGAACTCCATCTGTCTCTCCTCGCTGCCAGCGCTCCTGATAGGGGGCCGATGGCTTGAATATAAGAGAGGGGAAGCAGGCACTGCTAGGGCTAACCAACAACCCGGCTGGAAGGAAGGGAAGCCGGTTCCACTAGCGTGGAAAGCCCTCGCTGCTGTTGCTGCCTCTTCACCCCCTGGACCGCGCCCTTCCCCAACACGGGCTCTCACATTCGGCTGCAGAAGCCTGTCCTCCTCACTCTGCAGCTGAGAAGACAGCATGGGTGGGGTGGGGAGGGGAGTGGAAGCGGCTCCTCTGCTATAGGGATGGTACGTTTTACCCTTTAAGGTCCAGATTGGAGCAGTGATTATAGGAAATCCTATAAAATCCCCCCCTGACACCCCAAAAACATTGATTTTCCAGACAAATCCAGGGTAAAAATCAGATATGGTCACCCAAGTTATAGAATACTTTTCAAAAACACTTTTAAGATGTGTTGGCCGGTTTGGTTGTGTGAACATTTAACAAAGCATTAAGGGGGTCTGGAAACAAAGCCTTATGAGGAGAGACTGGAAGAACTGGGCATGTTTAGCCTGGAGAAGAGAAGATTGAGGGGAGACATGATAGCACTCCTGAAATACTTGAAAGGTTGTCACACAGAGGAGGGCCAGGACCTCTTCTCGATCAACCCAGAGTGCAGGAAGTAGAATAATGGGCTCAAGTTACAGGAAGCCAGATTCTGGCTGGATATCAGGAAAAACTTCCTGACTGTTAGAGCAGTATGACAATGGAACCAATGACCTGGGGAGGTTGTGGGCTCTCCCACCCTGGAGGCATTCAAGATGCAGCTGGACAGCCATCTGTAAGGGATGCTTTAATGTGGATTCTTGCATTGAGCAGGGGTCTGGACTCAATAGCCTTATAGGCCCCTTCCAACTCTACTATTCTATGATTCTAGGATTCTTAATATAGCGATAGATAAATCTGTTAATTTTGGTTTCTCTCAGTTTCTCATTTTTTTCCAATTTTAAGTTTGGTTCATGCTAAATGTTGACAATTTTATTTTTAAAGTTCACATGAACATTCATGGATGGTTTTGTATGCATTTCTCCAAACACGTGCATTTTTGTACACAATTGCTCAATATACACATTTTTTGCAAGCAGTTATCCCAATTTAATGCACTGTAATGTTATTTTCGCAAGTTTGTCTGCACTTTTCCATATTAAATATATTTTCGTAAGCATTTGGATTGGAAATTCAGAGATGTGTGAATTTTGAAGGATAACTCATTTTCATTCCAAGTATTGGTCAGAAAGTGCAAAATTAGGTAAGTTCCATTAATGTGGATTCCTGCATTGAGCAGGGGTCTGGACTCGATAGCCTTATAGGCCCCTTCCAACTTTGCTATTCTATGATTCTATGATTCTATTATCATAACACTAGATATTAGACAGCAGTACTAACTAACAGTATACAGACAGACTCTCCAACTTTACAGAAATATGGCCAGTTTCAACCAGGTTTTCCCATTGCTCCCTCATTCAACATATTATCCTGGCAGGGCTAGAAGTACCTCTAATCTCCAAAAATGCTTAAGCAGTAAGCAAGGTCAAGAGGAAAAGTAATGTGGGGTGGGGAGAGGTTTAGGAGAGGAATCCCCAATAAATAGGCACATAAGGGGTTTATCTAAACACTCAAATGCCGTCCCTTTATCTGTAAACCCCAAGGGTGAAGAATGAAGGGAAAAGAAGAAAGGGCATCCATACAGAGCGGTCCTGCAATAGGAAACATGCTAAACTCTGATTATATTGTTCCTCTTATTCCTTCTCTTCAATAAAAGGAAAGTGTGTTTGTGTGCATTTTTCAAATGCATGCATTCTTTGAACACACTTTTGTTCCCTGAACCACGAATTTCTCATGCATCTTTACCTTCTGCAACAGAAATATGGGGCATGTGTCTCTCTGATTGCACATAGGTACGAACAGCCAAACATCTTGGTCCAGCCCTGGAAATGAAGCGTTGCTTTCCCTCCTGTCTCTGTTTGATGACAGGATGATGACAGTCTGATACTGTCCAGGAAAGGCCGTACTGAATTAACTTGAAAATAGAATGCGGCCAATGCCCACTAAATGGTGCGGGCATTCATTAGCACAAGATTCCTTAAATATGTTGCATTCCTTCCTCTGGGTAAAACTTCACTAAGTAATTCTTATCTGAAGGATGAGTAACTCCTTTTAGCAACCAGCAGCTCTGATGAAGGGCTAGTGCTTAAGAATTAGCCTACCCAACCTGCGTGTCATGCATATTTTTTGTCCCTGGACTGTGCCATTTCAGACTGGAGGACACCCTTGATTGAATGGAATGCTCCCCCATGAAAAATCTCCACCATGCACAGGACCATGCAGGTCCTTCTTGAATGCCTATCATTAAGATCAGTAAGGCTGGTTTGCACTAATGACAGGGCCTTCTCCACAGTGGCCCCCTTTACCTTTGGAAATCCCTTCCAATTGGCCTATGCCTTGCTCCTTCAACTCTGGCTTTCAGATGGGCCTTGAAGACCTTTCTCTTGAAGGCTACCTTTGATTCATTCCATACGTTGGTAGAACAGCTTCAGAAGTCATTTTTGGATATCTGTTGTGATGAGATAACCTGTGCTCCATACCATTTTCTCACATCGCTTCGGGAAGCTGTAGCCCTAAGAAATGACTGTGAATTGATTAATTTAACCGAGAATCTTCTGATAACACAGGATAAGTACTTAGTGCTCAATATAAAGAAATCTCTGGTTCATACATAAATATATTTTTTAAAAATATTAAAATACATGATAAGTTTTTTCAAACTGCAATAACAATACAGAATGATAAAATGAACATTAAGATGGAGCAGCCTATCATTAATTGCAATTATTTACACACATGCATATACACACTATGGGTGGTACAGTCCAAGCATAGCTGTACCATGTAATCTGCTGTTTTTGTAGTTCTATGCAGCAGACTCAAAATGTTTAATACGGTCTTCCCAACCACCCCACCCACCCACCCCACTTTTTCCAAGAGAGAAATGCAGCACTCGCAGAGTTAACGACTTAAATGCCATTCCTAATAAAAGCCACTTCCATTTTTTAAATCTTTTGTGCAAGTTTAATAAAATAAATTTTGAATATCAATAAAGTACATTCTATTTTTCTTGGCATACCTTTGCCGCACTAGATCCTTCTGTTGCAGAAGCCCGTGCCATCGGCGGATGGCTTCTCCGCCGCCCATTGAAGTCTTGCCATAAAAGCTGGAGATGGTTTGCTGCAAAATGCTCCAAAGGTATTCAAATTTCTTTCAAGAAGAAATTCAATTTATTGCATTTATATTACAATGTCTGTCAGGAAGAAAGGTTATAATCACCAGCATATTTGCAATTTACATTTTCTTCTTTACATGAGGTAATGGTATTAGAAGCAAACCCAGAGACTTAAAGCTGAATCGGCCGCATTGAATGGGCTTTTTGTCTCTCTTTCATGGCTGCCTAAAGAGCATTTTCAAAGCTCTTGAGGGGAAGCATAAGTTACCGTGCGTTTAAGGAATGCCAAGAGCAAGATGTTGGGTGGCTTAAGGGGCTAAATGACGTCGCTTGGTTTCCTGAACTCAAATGTCAACTAGATGGGACAGATTGGATGAGGTGAGACAACCTGTAGACCAGGGGGATGGACCACTTTCAGCCCAAAGGTTGAATTCAATTTTGGAGAAGCTCTTCATGTTGGGAGGGGCTTCAGGCAAAAGGGGCAGAGCTGAAAATACTAGCATATTTTAGTTTAAAGCTCTTACTGACAGTAACTGGGCCTAAGAAGAGGCATTTCATCCTTTTAGAATGGAGAGGAAATGCACAAAAGCCAGGAACCATCAACAATCACCATTTAGGGGAAAGGGGTAGGGCAAGGGAAGGAAAATATGGCTTTCTGGCAGGGCCAGGTTAAGACATGCTGAGGCCCTAAGCCATATTAAGATTCAGAGGCCCCATGTCATCATAAAAATAAAGATAATAAGGTATATTACATTATAATAGGAGGGGTAATGAAAGGGTTCTACCCAGCGTTAGGGGCTGCTTGTATTTAAATAGTGTTAGATAGTCTTCTTTGAAAATGGCTATAAAAACACTAATGAAGAAAGTTGATTTGAACGTCTTCTAAACCAGCTCTAGTTTGGGCTTATTACCTAGGCTGACCATATGAAAAGGAGGACAGGGCTCATGTAACTTTAACAGTTGTAGAGAACAGGGAATTTCAGCCAGTGTCATTTGTATGCAATTAGTACCTGGTGAAATTCCTTCTTCATCACAACAGTTAAAGGTGCAGGCACTATACTAGAGTGACCATATACAAAAGAAGGCAGGGCCCCTGCAACTTTAACTGTTGTGATGAAGAGGGAATTTGTCCAGGCACTAATTGCATACAAATGACACCAGCTGAAATTCCCTTTTCTCTACAGCTGTTAAAGTTACATGAGCCCTGTCCTCCTTTTCATATGGTCAGTTTAACAATACAGCTGCAAAAATAATTCACCAACAACTGGCCATCAAATTCAACCTTATCAAACAACCTACACCATACTATACAGACTCACCCAAAACAATCTTGGAAAATGCAGATCATAAAACATACTGGGACAGAACGGTTCATACCAACAAGACAATACCCTGCAACCGACCAGATATAAAGGTCATAGATAAAAAAGAAAAACACACATACCTCATCGACATAGCAATACCGAATGACAAAAATATTGTTGAAAAGGAAGAAGAAAAGAGAGACAAATATACACCACTGGCCATGGAAGTCAAAGAACTATGGCAACAGGAAAAGGTTACAATTATTCCGTTAGTCACTTCAGTCACTGGCATCACATTAAAAAATTATACAGATAATCTTCAGAAACTGGGCCTACCAAAATACATCCACACCTACATCCAGAAAGCAGTCATATTTAAAATATGCTCAATGGTCAGGGAATTCCTGAATCTGTAAAAGACAGCATGACTTGGCAAAGCCCGTCATGTCCATCTAGAAAAATTGCCATGAGCAAGAAAGAGATAATAATATAATAATAATAATAATAATAATAATAATAATAATAATAATAATAATAATATATAATATTTATTTATTACCCACCTCTCCCTCTGGATCGAGACGGGGAACAACATTGAATACAAAAATACTATAAAATACATAAAACTGATTAAAAACATATAAAACGAATACAATATTAAAATAACAGTCATACATCTTAAAATTCAACTGGGTAGGCCTTCTGGAAGAGATCAGTCTTTATGGCTTTCTTAAATTCGGAAAGACTGTTAAGTTGACAAATCTCTCCTGGTAGGCCATTCCACAGTCTGGGAGCGGCAAAAGAGAAGGTCCTCTGGGTAACGGTTGTCAGCTTAGTTTTGGCTGACTGGAGTAAATTCTTCCCAGAGGACCTGAGTGTGCAGGGTGCATGTATGGGAGAAGGCAATCCCACAGGTAACCTGGACCCAAACCATGTAGGGCTTTAAAGGTAATAACCAACACTTCATACTTTGCCCGGAAACTAATTGGAGCCAGTGAAGTGATTTTAAAATTGATGTACTATGGTCACCCCTAGGTGTACTGCTGACCAACCCGGCTGCCATACTTGGAACTAGTTGAAGTTTCCGGACTAGGCACAAAGGTAGCCCTATGTACAGCACATTGTAGTAATCGAGCCTCGAAGTTACCAGCGCGCGCACTACCGTCTTTAAGCTTCAAGTAAGATTCAACTGCTGCTCTCGACAGATTCTGTATGTGGAATGGGGGAAGGAGGCACCATCTTCTCTTTTGCCTCAGGCATCAAAAATGCTTTGAGCTGGTCTTGCCCAGGAGAGTCATCAGTGGATCGGGATGGGAGAACTAAGCACGGTTCGAGCTCACTGAAAATCTCCAAACTTTACTTCAAAGATTCATTTGTCTTACTCCCATTCTCATTTGTGACCAGTTGATCAGTTTTGTAATAGATAAAGGGAAAAGTGTCCTTCCTTTCCCCCCCCCCCCCAAATTGTGCATTTTTAAAGTTACGTATTTTTCAAAAGTTGTGCATTTTTAAAATCTACATCTTGCTAACATGAACGCAAGTTTGGGAATTTGCAAACATTTTCGTAGAACGTGCACTCCCGTTTGCATTCACGTTGGGGGTTGCGAACTGGGCATTTTTGAGTAATTTGTGAATTGAAGTTCTCATACATCCCTCTCAGTGGCGACTTTCTGGGGTGGGGGGTGCAAGCTTGTGCAGGGCAGAAAGAGCTTGACCTAAGAAATGCTGATCATCTCGGCAATACTGAGATTCCGAGATCCATGTGTCCGTACTCAGGGCCGGCATATTTCCCCTCCCTTATTTGGGGAACGTTGAGGGAATGGGAGGCTCTTGCAACTCACCCTCCTGATCCATCCCCTAGTCCTGCTTCCTTTCCCCTTCTACCACTATCAGAGCATTGACAGTGAAGGAGAAATGGAGCCAATGGTGTAATAAAGAGAGCTTTGGGAGGTAGACTTCTTTCTCTGCCCCCAAAGGGTGGAGCGGGAGTTCCGTATTATCCTACATTCCTGGACATACTCCCAGAAACCACAGGATTTCAGCCTTAGTTCCCTGTTGGGTTTCACTCGGAAACTTTCTTCAGTTAAATAAGTTGTAACAGGAATCGACGGCGACTTAACATTTTCCCCGTTCTACCCATATTTACCTTGAGCTTGTAAATTCATTTCAGATGATGCCTTCCATTTCTGGAAGCTCTCCCAGCATATGGAAGCATCAAATCTGTTACAAAATTGATTTCCACAGCACGTTAATTTTGATACGAGGAAGTTTTGCTGCTAGTGGAATTGACGGAAACTGTTTGGTATTTCCAACCACAACGTTTTTCAACAGTACACTTCGGAGGAACAATGACCGATACCCACACATGCTCGCCTTCCTGTTCAGAAGTTCAAACTCTCATCTATCATGCTGACAGCATGAAATGGTCACCAGCACCCAGCAATTAAGAACTTCTTTTGATGTCAGGAAGATGACTACTTGAGGGGGGGGGTGCCCAAATCATGGAACTGCCTCCCCGACATGTTTGCCTGGTGCCAACTTGGTTATCCTTTAGGTGCCAAGCAAAACCTATTCTGTTTTAAATGGTATGTGAGATCCTTTAAATGGCTTTTTATCTGCCATCAGACTATTGGCCCATTTGTTTATTTATTACATTTCGAAACTGCCCAATAACTAACGTTCTCTAGTATTGTATGTTCTGATTGGCAGCTGCTCTCCATTCTTATGCAGAGTGTTTGTTTATCTACTATCTAATCATTTTAACTGGAAATCCAAGGATTGAATTTGGGACTAGGGTAGATGAATCTGTCAGTTTCTCTTTTTCCAGCATTTGAATTGTTTTAAGATCAAGTACTTTCTTTCCCATAGATGAAGAAATTCGCAAATTCAAGTAAAAGCTTTTCAAAACCAAACCAAACAAAATTCTCATCCATCCGCACTGGCCAAATTGGATAAGTTCGGCTATTCCCAGGATGGAGAGGATCATGTTGTACCTGTCTCCCATGACACTGTTCAAAATTAGGAATTTCTCAGAGGTGGCGACCTAAACATGGTGGAAATGTGCTGAGATTTCGAAGGGCTAAGCACGCAAAGTCCTGAGCGTGGATGGATGACTCTGTCAATTTTGTATTCTCTCTCATTCAAATGTTTTATAATCTCAAGTTCTTTCGGTCTGATTGATGACGAAGTGCATGGATCCTTACTTAGAACTTCCTCCTTGCAACACAGGTACTTTACTTTGGGGCTATAGTTTGTGGCTTCTCCCAGTCCACTTCTTCTGTGGTTCCATCGTCCATACTCCCGCCTGCTGGAGCACGGAAGAATATTCCTGCCACAGCAGGTAGTGGCACTGGGTGAATGGTGTTGTGGGTAGCTGGCCACTTCAAAATTAAGGCCGACAATGGCTCCTTCCCAGCACAGACTTTCAAAGAACTGCTCTAAATTATTGATCCTGCTGCAGTATTTGACAATCTCGGAGCAGGCAGATGCTATGAATTTTCTAACACTACATCCAAACAAATGGAAGGGGTTTTTTTTGGTGGTGGGGGAGTTGTTGTTGAAGCCGACTCAGTACATAAGTAACACAGTTGGAATGCAAGCCGTTTCTTGGATTCTTTTTCGGAATGTTGTCGAGGAGTAAATGCCGGGCTCAAAGGGAAACCCTGTGGATGAATGATGCAGACCATTTCCCTGCTATGTATATGTGCATTGTTGAAGTCCACTATGCGGCACGAAGCTGACTTGGTGGGAAAGCTCCTTACATCTCCTGGTTAGAGCAATTTGGTTAGGATTTGTTGCTAACCGTGAGCCGCCTTTTAAATATCAGATGGTTTAATCAATGCCTGTGGTGGTGGTGGTGGTGGTGGGGATAACCCAATGAAGGGAGAGGGGGTAAAAAAATATATATTTTGGAACAAATTGCCCTTGGAGCTAATGTGCAGTGGATCTTCATATGGTTCACCAACATGGATTGCGATCAACAACATTAACTTGAAATAGAAAAGGATTAAAGCAGCGGTGGGGAACCCATGGTGCTCCAGATGTGGTTTGACTGTCACTCCAGTCATCACTGACCATTGGCTATACCAGCTGGTGCTGATGGGCAGAGCTGGTGCCAGATTCCAGTATTGCCAATGGGTCCTTGCTGCCATTGAAGCCCCTCGTCTGCTCACTTGCCCAAGACCTCTGAAGCCTATGTGAGACATCCCCCAGTGGTGCCTATCACCCACCCCTTGAAGGCCCTGTCCCACCACCCACCAGCTGAAGCCCTACCCGCCACTGCCAAAGCCCCCTGCCCTGCCACTGCTGAATCCACCCTTGCCCACTTGTCTGCCTGCCTGCTTACAGAAGCCCACCCACCCATCCACAAAATCCACCCAAAGTCACCCTATATATATATATATATATATATATTAGTGTTTACCTGGTTGGGGGTTCCTCCTCCTCCTTCTCCTCCTCCCATGGTCCATCCGGCTCCACTGGTAGAGTGCCACAGCTGCTGTCCAGCAAAGCTGGCAGGCCCTATGCACGTTTTAAAAAGAGAACAATCTCACTAAGGTCAATAGGACTTACTCACTAAGAAATGTCTTTATCATTGCAGCCTAACAGAGTGATCCTATACATGTTCACTCAAAAATAAAACCCTACTATGTTCAGTAGAACTTGCTTCAAGGTAAGCGTGCATCAGATTGCAGACTTAGACTGGCGCAATTACAAAAAGACAAACCGCTGTAGTTATTTGCTTATTGACTACTAAGTAGGAGTGGGTGAGAATTTTGATTCAGTTCAGTTCAATAAGAATTGGCCCCAATTTGCAAATTTCTCCATATTCAGGACAAAAAGAACTTGAAATCAGAACAATCGAATGGGGACGATTTAAACAAAATTGGTAGCGGGACAAAATGGAACTTACCAATTCAGTCATTTCTATGGCTGCGTTTAATGATTGCTTGTTTTAACCTGTTTTATCGGTAGAAGTGGGTGGGGCTACGTAGATGGCTACGGGGGCAGAGGGATTTTTTTATTGGCTCCTGGGGGGATGTGCACAAGTGCAGGCATATATGAGGGGGAAATGAACTCCATCGAATATGCGCTCCTGCGCAGAGATATGTTTGTATTTAAATAATAATAAAAAAAACACTCAGAGGTAAAACATGCCAATACCCATCCAAAACATGTGGTGAAGGGTGAACAGGTCCACTCCTGCACACCTCTGATACCCATGCACAAATCCCTCAGAGCTGACTGGTTGTTTGCTGAGCCTGGAACCCGCGTCAAACAGCAACAACCTCGCAAAGGGGGGGCACACTGCAAACATTATTTGGAATGGAAGCGAGAGAGAGCCGGAAAAAAACATGACAAAAGTAGTCAGGGATATTCCTGGAAAACTGAGCGGTGGAGCTGAGATCACCATGGGAGCACATGAACGTCATGTGCCCCGTTAGTGACGACTGCGATACAATACTGCAACAAACAGCTGGTGTAGACACCCCCCCCCCCAGTACTCACTGAGAAGAATGGTTATAAATATTTGCAGCACAATCCTATGCACATCTGTTCAGAAGAAAATACAGTAAGGGTGAAAGCCTATGCATGTTTAGAGAGAAAAGCCTACCAACTCCTAGCTTGTCCCAGCCAGGATGCATAGGATGGTGTCTAAACATTCATAGGATTGTGCCTTAAGTGTGTACAGGTAAGTGATTACGGTGACTTCTTGCTCCCAGGTAAGTGTGTACGGTAATCCTGCCCGATCTAGTGCCTCTTCAGATGTGTTGAACTATAATTCCCATAATTCCCAGCCATTGTGGCTGATGACCGTGCTCGCTGAGAATTATGGGAGCTGTAGCCCAACACACCTGGAGGGTAGCACGTTGAGGAAGGCTGGTCTACTGGAAAGGAGCTCCAAAGCCAAACAAAAACCTCTGCAGAACATTCCTCAACCTATTCTAAAGTGACTATTTTAAAAGAACATCAGTGTCTATTTTAAAGCAACAGCAATGTCCAAGATTTCAAATGAAAATATGACACATGAGTACCAGTTGACAAGGGTTTTATGCATCAGTTAGAAAATGGAACAGTAAGTAGGTAGCCTTTGAGTTACCATTTATTTTAAATACATAATAATCGCTCTTTGTAATTGTCCCCAGGCACACAGCTTGTACACGCCACATAATTTTGTAAAGACTGTGATACGCTGATCAATATCTGAAGAAATAGATTCTTTACTGTATAAATCATGCTTATATGTAACCGACAATCCATCCCCACAGGGGAAAATAGATGGAAACCAAGATAGCCCAGGTGTGTTGGCTGGTAGGCCACAGCATGAAATTCGTAAGTTATTGGCATGGGAAATGAATGCCAAAGTTTCCACTTTTCCTCCCTTCCTGGAGGAGTGGCACATTCTCAGCTTGGCAGTGGTCCATTGCCAGAAACACATCAAGGGCTTTTCAAAATCATAGTATGAATACATTAGTCTACAATGTTTCATAAGAAACAGCCTATTGAATTCTTGGAATACTGAACTTCAAAGAGTGTTAGGTTTAGATATTCTTCCACTTTCAACAACTTACTCTTCCCTCACAGAAGCTGGACTGCAAACATTCTGACTGTTTTGGAACATATGAAGCTTCCTGATTCTAGGTGAGTCTATTTGTTCATCTACTACCGTGTTTACTCTGAAATGGCAGAAGCTTTCCAGGATCTCAGGCTGAGATGAGTCACCTACTACCTGATCTTTATTTTTTTTTAGGGGGGGGGACTTTGAAGATGCCAAGAATTGAATCTGGGATCGTCTGTATGCATTGCAAAGTATGTGCTATACTTGTGAGCTACGGTCCCTCCCCAGGTACGCTAAAATCCACATTTCAAATATAGGTAGGAGAAAAAGCAGTTGCACTTGGTATATTAGGTTCCAAAAGTCGGCAAAAGTTCCATCCATTGACTCTTTTGGGGGCTACTGTACAATTGAGCATATGAGGCCACCGTCTACTGAGTCAAATTGGTTGGTCAATCCCATCCAGTATTAGCTGCTCTGATTGGCAGCCAATCTCTGGCAGAAATTCTTTCCAGGTTTGTTACCTGAGAATTATTTTCCTGGTGATTCCGGGGACTCAGCCCGGCATCTTGGACGTGCAAAGCACATAAACGGTGAGCTAAGGTTGCTCCTCAGAGCAGAGATGCCCAAGTGATCCTTCAATGTGTATACAGGAGCTGAGAAGGCCTGAGCTGTCTCCAAAACACCTTCTAAACTTTGCAACTGTGGAACAGAGGTGCCTCAGCAACTACTTAAAGAAAACCAACAAACACCTCACCTCTTTACAAAAGTTGATGCCATTAGTCGAAACCAACATGGTTCATGATGCCTTAGTGAGGCGTCGGTGGAAAATTCTGGAAGGGCTGAGATCCTTTAGATCCGGATGTCTCCGAGATGTCCAGTCAATTTTGTTTGTGTTTGTTTCTGAGGTGGGAGGTGGCAATGGAAATTTTAATGACTTCCCTGAGGGGCTGACTCTAAAGGAGCACCTCCCAACGCTTCTCTCTTTGCTTATTTATGGCAGCTCCCAGTTATCAGAGCCCTGGCTGTCCAATTAGCTTAACGACTAGAGGCTCCTCAGCCGGTGTTACATTATGCTGTCTCAGAGCTATGTAATCCCTTCTTAATGATATGGCACATTCCAAGCCCACTATATTAATTTCAAAGGGAAATGTCAGTATGTGTGTTGCAAGGAGCCGGCATTTGCTCCACAGGCTCCGAGTCATTTAACGGTAACATTGCTAATGCAAAATATGTGAGGGGAAACAAGCACTTGGGTCTTTCAGTACATCCCACCCCTTATTGCTTCTGTAACAAAACTCTCGACTGCCGAAGCCGCTTCACAGGTCACATTTTTTTCAGATGTCCAGTTCAGGCCTTGTGTTTTGGTCTCAGTAGAGAGCAGCTTCTCCATATATAAAGAACAGAAAATGCAGCCTGTGGATTCGGCCTTTTTCCTCTAGGACTTTGACAACAGCCTGACACTGGACATTAAGCACGTTATTACTGAAAAATATTTTTTTTCTCGTGTACAGGTGGGGACAGCTTCACTTCCTTAATTTTGGAACAAGGCCAGAATTTTTTTTAAGCATCCTAACTCAGGCCAAGATCCAAAGAGCTACTTTAGGCATGCCCTATGACATCTTCAGACAGTAATACAAGCCGCATAAAGAACATATGGCGAACCATAGGGTGGCCAGTTTTCCTACTTTACCGAGGTCAGTCCTCTATTTTGGAGAGGTGGCAAAGGACATCCCTCTATTTGAAGGTGTCCTCTATTTGATGGGCTGTCCAGTTCCAGTCTGGTGTAAAGTCAAAGAAGCATAAGGACGCAGTGCAGAAGAGGCCATGGACAGCTAGCATCTGGAATGGCAGACTGAGCAGGGCACCTGGTCAGTCTTATCCACTATGATGCATTGTATTTCTATTTAGATTATAGTGATCATTTCTAGGGCTGTGCATGGACCCTCCCCAACCTGTTTCGGAAGGCGAAGTGAGATTCAGACATCTGAAACGGATCGACGTTGCGGTTTCCGGAGCACCCCCCCCCCCCCCGCTCACCCCATGAACCAGTGAGCTATTTCACACAAGCCACATAGGGGCCAGGACTTAGTGGTATCCTTGTTTTTGCACAGTCCTGCCCCCTACATCCTAAAATGCCTTTTCTCAAGCTTAATTAGTAAGAGCTTTAGGCTAAAATATGCTGGTATTCTTTGCATTTTCAGCCCATCCATTTTGCCTATCACCCCATCTCCTGTTGCCTTCGGCCCCACCTGCCGCTGAAATGTGTGTGTGTCCCCTTGGGCTGAAAGAGGTTTGAGACCCCTGATGTAAGGCCTGAGTCACTGTGGCCAAGAACAGGCAGAGTTGGTCCACTAACCTCAGCTGTGCGCCGCTGAAACCTGGGCATCCTGCTTCAGAGCCGAATCTAGGAGTACACCCAAACTGTGAATTGTGAGTCTTCAAGGAGAATGCAACCCCATCCATGACAGGTTGAAGGCCTATTCCCAGATCTGCCTTTTGTTTTGACTGGCTAGGAGCACCTCTGACTTGTCTGGATAAAGCTTCCATATCCAATATCATTGTGATCTTTAGATGTCTTTTACCTCTGTACGTGAATGTCTGGACCAGGGCAGGGGGATTGCTATAAATAATAGGTAAATATTTTGTTCCAGTAAGCTTTAAAAATAATAATCACTGACTGTTAAGCCCATTTCAGTCTGTGTTGTAGATGTGTCCCACTTTTCAAAAGCAGCTTGCCACGCAGCGTTGGGGTTGGAGGGAAGGCTGTTCAAGAAATACAAGTCTGAGACCTCCTTGGGCTTGCAGAACCAATTCCATCCTTCTTTGGATTCTGGCCAGAATCTTTGACTGATTGATATTATTACTGGTATTGGGAGAACAAGAAACCAGTAATTTATAACAGCGTATTTTACTTTTGATCTCTCTAACCCTCCTTTTTTCTCATTTAAAATTAATTCATCTTAATATGCATGGCGGAGAGGTGGGGAAGATTTATTTAGAATGATATCAAATGATGAGATTGAAATACAGCGAAGACTTCATAAATTCAACGTTGGGTTTCCGTTGTTGTTATTTTTATTATTATTCACCCTGAACAACCCAAAACCAAACCGTGGATTCTCAAGGTATTCAAGGAAAATAAGCCACACTGTACGTTTAACAAGCCACCCTACAGAAAATGTCCTGGGTTCAGAAAACAGTCTAAGCCACAGTTCAATAAACAACCCATGGTTCAACAATAACCCACACACTGCCCTCAGCCACTGAGTGTGGGTTTGCATGTTGTGCAAACCCAGGCCCTGTGTCTTCTTAGAACCTTGATCATGCAGGGTTCCAAATGGGTGAAGAGCCTGCATCCATATAGTTCCCAGTTCCAGATCTTCCCCACCAACACATGCAAGGTGGCTGGGCTGGGCGAAAGGAATCAAGGTGCTTTCGCCCAGCCCATGCAATTCTAATTGCATGAGGATTGAACACCTGAATTAGGTTACTATCTTATAGAGATCTCACCTACCTTGTACAAGTATCATGAACAGCCCTGAAGTTGACATGTAGCAGAGTCTGAAATCTACATAATCGTTTGCAGTTATCTAGACTTATTTATGTATTTATTTATTGCATTTTTATACCGCCCCATAGCCAAAGCTCTCTGGGCGGTTCACAAAAATTAAAACCATGAAATCATTTTAAAAATATAAAACAAGCCACAATCTAAAAACACAGAATAACATACAATATAAAAACACAACCAGAATAAAACCAAGCAGCAGGAATTAATACAGATTAAAATACAAATTTAAAACAGCAAGGATTAAAATTGAGTTAATTTAACTGTTAAAATACTGGGAGAATAAAAAGGTCTTCACCTGGTGACAAAAAGAGTACAAAGTAGGCACCAGGCGAACCTCTCTGGGGAGCTCATTCCACAGCCGGGGTGCCACAGCGGAGAAAGCCCTCCTCCTAGTGGCCACCTGCCTCACTTCCTTTGGCAGGGTCTTGAGTACGTTCAAAGCAAAAAGACAAACAAACCAACAAAACACACACACACACACACACACACGTGAGCTGACTATTCCCTAAAGTTCAATAAATCCCTTGCCTTTTTATGCTTCTCTTTTAAACGACTCAATCATATTTTTTTTCATACTTCTTGAACTTGTACAGGCAACAATTTCATACGTGGATAAAGTGCTAAACAAGTATCATTACCCTCTTTATCCGTGACACTCTGCGGAAGCATAAATTCAGCATTAACGTGATGCGAAAGAAGAACTGGAATGAATTTTAATAAAAGTCCCCCGTGACTTCACTGTTGGGTAACTCGGCAGAATAAAAAATGAACAAAACATTAGGAGTGTTACAAAAAACTGAATAATAATAATAATAATAATAATAATAATAATAATGATATACAGATCACTTGTTTGCTTAGGTGACTAAATTTACTGTGTGCTTATTTAAAATAAAAAAGCAGAACATTAGAAAACAATTCACATTAGGGGAAACGTTACTGGTCCATTCTTTATTTTTATTTTCCTTTAGGAAGGAAGACTGATCTGTGAAAGCAAATCTGTGATATGTGCTTTATGCAAAGAAATTGCTTCTCTCTCCACTGCCCCGGGGACATCTACAGGCAGAAATTCAACAGGTTGCACAAGAAGAGCAACAATTCCATTTGTACAAGGACAGCTCGAAAGCCTCCCTATGCCAGCATTGCAGGAACTCTCAGAACATGCCTATGTTCATGGAAATCAACATGAAATCCTAGTGCCCATGATTTCAGTGAGACCAAAGTCTGACTAATTTGGTCTGGATCCAATCTGTAGTGTTTCTTTTTTTAAAAAAATAGCCATATTTATGCCAGGGTGTAGAGATTATTAGAGATTATTAATAAGTATCATAATTCTAGGGGTGTGTGGTCTAGGGTGTTCCAAAACACTTTTGCTTACATCATGCCCTACTGGGAATGATGGGAGTTATAGTCCAGCACATCTAGAAAGCACTTGTTGGGTGAAGGCTGGATTAGATTATCACAGTAATCCTTACAACATCCCAGCATTGTTGTTATCCCCATCTTGAGGCAGAGAGAGGGGGGGCATGCATAGAGCTGCCTGGGGCTATGGAAGAGGACAGGAACAGCACCAAGGGTAGGCATGGTCAGGCAGTTGACTATGCGTGCTCGACAGGCAGGGAGAGGCAGTGATGAGAAAGAGGATGAGGAGCAAATACCAGCTGGTAACAAAGGCAGGGAGAAGCTAGACTCCCTGAGGGAGGGGGCCCACGGAAGGTGTCTTGCCAAAGGGGTCTCCAAAACCAGGAGCTGGCTCTGCCTGCAATGAGTCTTTCCTCCTCTTCCTCTCTTCCCGTTATTGACTTCTTTCCCTAATTTGAATAGCTGCACTTACTGGACTCCTAATGGCCCATGCAGGAAACGGACGGGATCAGATTCTCAGAGAAGGGCAACAAGGATGACCAGGAGTCTGGAAACAAAGCCTTATGAAGAGAGGGAGCCTATCTACACATGCAGGATAAAACACTTTGAAAACATTTTGAAAACTGTATATGGAGTGTGTCCTGGGCCCCAACAGTTCTCAAAACGGTTATAAACTGTTTTAAACCATTTTAAAGCAGTAGTGTAGATAGGTTCACTCTGAAAGAACTGGGCATGTTTAGCCTTGAGAAGAGGAGACTGAGGGAGGACATGGTAGCACTCTTCAAGTCCTTGAAAGGTTGTCACACAGAGGGACAGGATCACTTCTCAATCATCCCAGAATGGGCTCAATTTACAGGAAGCCAGATTCTGGCTGGACATCAGAAAAAAACTTCCTGGCTGTTAGAGCAGTTCGACAATGGTACCAATGACCTAGGGAGGTGGTGGGCTCTCCCACATTAGAGCCATTCAGGAGGCAGCTGGACAGCCATCTGTCAGGGATGCTTTAAGGTGGATTCCTGCATTGAGAAGGGGGTTGGACTCGATGGCCTTCCAATTCTACTATTCAATGATTCTATGATCTCTACTATTTCTCTGGAAGCTGCCTTCAAACTTTTGCGTCTGATATGCCAGGGAACATTTCTCTCATTGATGAAATATGGATGAAGAAAAGAAATAAGCTGGATTGGAGAGAAGATTCCTGAGTCCTGCTCCATCATTAATATAGTTGCAATTGGCAGTCTGGGATAGGACAATCAGCAATCAATGGTGGGAAGGTGACCTGCCATCAGCCTTCTGCAATACCAATCAATATATAATAATTCTTGCTACAGAGAGGGCACTCTCTAGATGTGATGTTTCATCTCAGTGGGTTTCATTGTGGGATAAATGTACTTTTAAATAAATAGCACGAGAAGAATACCATGGGTTAGTTTAAACTGCATCCATCTAACTCAAAGGTGAAAGCAGTTCCACTTGGGAGATCATGCCCTACCGTCCAAAACAAAGTACTCCAATACACCCCCCCCAAAAACAAATAAACCCTCTCTAATCATGGCTGGTTACACGGTGTGCAAGTTTGCATTGCTCTGTATCCACATTATCATAAACCATTTCCAATTTGATCAAGGGTCGCTCATAGTGAAAATGCAAGCCCTTATAATTTCTTGCATATAAAATAGAAAACTAGCACAGAGGACTGGTTTATTTGCTTGCAATTATAATCGGAAAAGGCACACACAAGTATTACTTGTCGGGAACATGAATTTTCATGAAATGCTGTTTAATGTTCAACAAAAACAAATTATGTGCAGGAAATATGAAAAGGCAGATCTTTCTCCCCTCACACATAAATAACACACACACACACACACACACACACACACCTCTCTTTCTCTCTCGCATTAGATCAGTGTCTTGGGAAATGATTGCTAAGTTATTTCAATGGGAAAAGCAATAATACAACGATATCAGCATGTATTGGTTTTGTCTGTTGGTTGATGAACAACATCGATTACTTCTGGATCAATTGGCTCAAGAACACTTTATTTGCTATCTTTTAGACTGTTTGTTATTCTTCGGCTTTGCTTTCATTAGGGAGATACTGCTCCGTTTAACAGTGAAATGTCTTCAGGTGGGGACTCCAATATGCGAAGAAAACACAAAGTTGGCTTATACTAAGTGAGAGCGCCAGTCCGTTGGCCTCAGGCATTGGTGCTCAGAGTCTCAGGCAAGGGACTTTTCCAGTTGCACAGCCAGAGATCCCATGGGAGAGCCTATGACTGGGGATGCCATTAACATCTCCCATCCCTGAGGCATCATTGGGTGCAGAAAATAATTAGAAGCCTGGGTCAACTTCCCCATGAGGATAAGCTACTAAGTTTGGGCTACTGTGTTTAGAAAAAAGATGAATGACAGGGGGAGATGTTAGAACAGGGGTGTTGAACTTCAGGCCTGTGGGCCAAATCTGGCCCAACTATGGCCCCAGTCTAGCCCTGTGGGGTTGTCCAGAAGGCCAAGCCCCTTCCCCTGGCCCCAATTCCCCAACTGACAATTGTTTGGTGGTTTCTCAGCTTTCGCGTGGGGAGTTTTCCCATTCTGAAAGGATGAAATACCTCTATTAAGACTTAGTTCCTGAGAGTAAGAGTTGTAAGAAAAAATATGCTGGTATTTTTGGTATTTATGGACCTGCACATTTTGCCTTTGGCCCCTTCCATCACTGGAATGCAGCCCCCAAGAGCTCCTCCAAAATTGAATACATTCTTGGGTTTGTTTATTTATTTTTTTATTATTGCATTTATATCCCACCTTTTTTCTTCCCAGGAATCCAAGGCATCGTACATAATCCTTCTGCTCTCTATTTTATCCTTACAACGATAGGGTGACCAGATAAAATCCAGGTCAGGGCTCATGTAACTTTAACAGTTGTAGAGCAAAAGAAATTTCAGCCAGTGTCATTTGTATGCAATTAGTTCCTGGTGAAATTCCCTCTTCATCACCACAGTTAAAGTTGCAGGGGCCCTGCCTTCTTTTGTATATGGTCACTCTAGTATAGTACCTGCAACTTTAACAGTTGTGATGAAGAGGGAATATCACCAGGAACTAATTTCATACAAATGACCCTGGCTGAAATTCCCTTTGCTCTACAACTGTTAAAGTTACAGGAGCCCTGACCTGGATTTTATCTGGCCAGCCTACACAATGACAACCCTGTGAGGTAGGTTGCACTGAGAGAAAAAAGGTGGGATATCAGTGCAATCAATCAATCAATAATAAATAAAGAAACCATCAAACTATGGGTGGCTAGGGGAAAGGGGGTGGAGCCAATGGAAAGGGCATGGCCATCTGGGGAACCAGGATTGGGACCCCTAATGGGACAGATCTGACCTCTAACCCACTAGGTTCAGCTTCTGTGCACTTCTCGTAGGTGCCCAACCCCTGTTTAAATAGAACCATGGTTAAGACGTATAGAATTGCAGGATTGGGGGCAGTCCTGCATAAAAGGCAGCGGGAGCTCAAATACAGGTCTGATTTGAGAAGATAGTTGCATGCAATCTGAACCTGAAATTGGTTTTCCCCAATCCTAGCTTTTGGGATGGGAGAAACATCCGCCTATAGAATCTAAGGGGCGTCTTAATCATTCCCATGAAGTTATTCTTAACAGCATGAAGCAAGGACAATGCAAAGCTCACCTGAAAGCAAACGTGAAAGGCGTTCATTGGAAGTTTCGACAGGCAGGGAAAGAAAACTTAATTAAATTCAAGCAGGGAATGTGGGAAGGAAGTAATTAAAGGCTATTTGGGGACACAAAACGTAAATAGCTCCAGCCATAAAATATTCATTTTCTGATATGGAGAGGGGTGCGTTTTGAATATTTTATGGCTTTTCCTCTGTCCCCAGTGCCTTTCTGGAGAGAGAGGCTCCACTTCAAAGGGTGGGAGGCCTTACTGGAGTGTTGGATCTCTCGCTCTTTGGGGCCCCTCTGCATGTCTATCAATGGTGTATATACCATGGTAGCCCGAGATACACTTGCCTGGTGAAAATCTGAAATGCACGTGGTCCAGAAGATAGTCTCGTTCTCTAGGTCAGCAGCTGACCTCCTCATTGCTGTGCCGAACTACATTGGAAGCACCTTGAAGGTCTCTCCAAACTAGGCCTTGGTTCAAATTAAAGTTTTCAAAAAGCCAAGCTTGCAAATATAACTGTGCATGCTCTCCAACATCCCATGGATGAAAAACAAGGACACAACTCACACCAAGAAATCAGTATCCAAGGCCTCCTACCCCACCCAAATACATTGCTGAGTTCTCCTCCTCCTCCTTCTCCATTGTCATCTCCTCCTTCTCTTTCTGCTCCAGGTTTGCTGGATAATTATGATTATATTTATGATTGAATAGATTTATATGCCACTTGTCATAGTTTTTTAAAAAAATCTCTAGCTCTAGCTCAGAGCTTGTGCAGGGGTTGGCAGCGCCTGGCTTTCCACCATGCGCATTGCATCCCTGACTGGCTATGTGTGAACCACTTCATAGTTGGATGCCAGAGTAGACAACCTAGTGCCTTGCAGATGTTTTTGGACTACAACTCCCATAATCCCAGCCCATTTGCCATGTTGGCTGGGGATAATGGAAGCTGTAGTCCTAACCATAATTAGGGCGCATGGTTACCTGTCCCTAATTAAATGCATACTTCCCGCTGAAGTATGCATTAGGAAGTAGGAATATAGTAAGCTGCCTTCCAGCGGGTCCAACCATTTGTCCATCTAGCCCAGTATTGTCCACACTGACTGGCAGCAGCTTTCCGGGGTTTCAGGCAGTTTTCTTTCCAAGCTCTATCAGGAGATACTGGGGATGGAACCTGCGACCTTCTACATGTAAAGCATGTGCTCTATCACTGAGCTACAGCTCCTTTTTGGCACACTTTGCTTTCTCACCACTGCTCCCAAATAAGTTCATATTATAGAGAGCTATTTAAAAAAAAGAAAAAGAAAAGTTCACATTATCAGTAATTGGAATAACCCATTTGTAAATAAGACTATTCACAGTTTTCCAGCATTTACCATTTCTACCAATTTCCTGCTAGAATTGTAACCTGAAAGATCAGATGAGAGATGATTCGGAAGCACACAGGCTAACCGCACCAGCTCTGAAGAACTAAGGAACTCCGGCTGTTTTAAGATTTTGCAGGGTCTGGAATTCTCATCAGAAGCGATTCTGACACCGTTCCCATCTCCGGGTAACCTCGGAGCACCTCTTTAAAATTCCAAAAAAGAAGGTTCATGTTTTCTGTGTCTCTTTACTCCGCATGCGATGAAAGTGGGAAAAAATTAAAGAGAATGTGAGGCTCATAATGGTGTGTTCATATCCCTTTTGTTCATTATGTGTCAAAGGCTTATAACGCAGCTTCAGAAAAACACATGTTTGGCGGATATTTCAAATACACATAGTGAACCCTGGAGGGACTTTGAAAAGTATCGTATTAGGATGTGTCAGACAGCTTTCCTTAAATAATGTAGAAGTGCCATACATACACTGGATCATCGTTTCTGCGATCAGATGTCCCTTAAAAAAATGGCATGCAATTAATTCATAAGGAAAAAGCGCTGGGTGTGTGAGTTGGCATCCTGATGGAAATCTAAAAATCTCAGTTCCAATATATCAACATACAGTAAAACAATACATTATAAATTCTCATTAGGGGTGCCAGTGAAGCTCTGCAAAGCTCAGCCTTGGATACAAACACTGGGGCTCATTAAAGCACACCTCAAAGGAGAGGCCGGCTTTACAATCCCCCAAATTATGAAAAAAATCAGAGCTGGAAAAGAATTCCCGGCCTATTTCTCCCTCCTCTCGCAGCCCCCAAACCACAATGGCAGTCAGTCATCCTTGGGAAAATCTACGTTTCCCAAGCACCTCTGTGCCTTCTTCTGGAACCCTCAATGAGTGCATTGGAAGGAGGTCAAATGTCCCTCATAGGGATGTCATGTCCACCCAACAGAGACCCTATCTACACTACAGCTTTAAAACGGTTTAAAAGGGTTCATAACAGTTTTGAGAACTGTTGGGGCCCAGGACACACTCCATATACAGTTGTCAAAATGTTTTCAAAGTGTTTTATCCTGCGTGTGTAGATAGGCTCTGGGTCCAGGAGTCCAATGGACTCTGCTATGTCTGCCCCCCAGACCCAGCTGGCTGGGCTGGGCTGTGTACACAGGCTTCAGAAATTACGTATTTCCCATATTTTGTAAATGGCAGCTGTAAAGCCATCATTGTTGATGCCTTTAATCTTGCGTAAATGAGGCTCCCTCTTTTGCACTTTTTTTCTCATCCTAAAAGGTTGAAATAACTCTCCGAAGGCTTAGTTACTGGCAGGAGGTGCATTAAGTTCAAATATGATGGGATTTTGTCCCCACCTGACATCTTTTGCCACACCTCCTTTTGCCTTCGGCTCCACCCACCACTGGAAGCTCACCCTGGGGCCTTCTCCAAAATTAAATGTGACCCTCATGCTGAAAGAGGTTCGAGAAACCAGTAATATGGAGATGATGTGCAATTAAGTATTAGAAGGCTACCAGCAAGGTATTTTGTGCTTGCATAGATAATATATAGAGAGTAGTTAGAAGGTAGGGAGCACAGACTAACATCTCTGAACAATTCAGAGCTGGTCCTTTGGGTTAAATTAAAGAGAAACAACACAATCATGACATATTTGCTGATCCCCTCCCTTAATTATAGCTTTGAAGAACTACCACTTCAGTTCCAAAGTCGTAAACGTTTGCATGTAACTGGAAATGTTTATCTGGGGGAGTGAAGCTATCACTAAGACATCTATTCGTTTTCTCACAAAGATCTGGTATGTGTTTCAAAGAGGCTTTCCTAGACGTTACATTTTTACATGACAAAGGCGGGAGCAACTCTACCTGTTGAAAGGTAGGTGCAATCCTGCACACACTTACCTGGGGATAAACCCCAGCGTGGTGATTGATACATGCAGAAAGAATTTTGATAAGCCGTTTGTCATTTTCACAGCAGTTCGTTTTATTTGGTGGGGGGGGGGGGGGTTATGCCTAAAATGACTGCCGGTGAAGCATCACTTAAAATCATGGCCAAGTTGTAACAGTTCATTTTCTTGAAAAACTTCATTAAACTGTAATGCTGTGCTTTTCTAGCAAATTCAACTATGTTTGCTTTCCGTTCAGTTCAGCTGTATTCACAGCAGGGCAGGTTCCCCCCCCCCCTTCTTTTACTATTAAAGAGCTTCCCTTGATGCAACATTCTGTCACAGATCTTAACTCAAAATCATTTATTTAACATCTGCTCTGCAATCATTTCTTCAAGATTTACTTCCTTGAAAACACAACTGGGACACTTGATCCTCCCTTGTTTTCAATCTGTGATATCCTTAAAAAAAAAAAAGTAAAAGACGTTATGAGCAGGGAGGAAGGGGGGGGGGGGGAAGTCAAGCTGACACCAATAAATTGCAATGACTCATTTCTTTTGCATTATTCCTGCTTGGGTAATTTCTGGGACGAGATGAACTGCAGAGACACTCAGAGGCAGCCTAGTAGAATTACAGAAAAAAAATCTGTTGAATATACACTGCTAAAATAACTCTGTGTGTGATTATGAGTATTAAAACTGTTCAAATGAAAATAGACATATTAATGCATATGACCTGGGATGTAATATTCCCTTTGTTGCACTAGCATTTTTTTAAAGGCATTGCACACAGAACCTAGTCACTGCTGGTTGAAGGTACCATAGATTAGCACAGAGGTATGATCTCCATTTTCCACTTCATAAGAATTGAGCTGCTGGATCAAAGAAGGCCCATCCTGCTTCCTACAATGGCTAATCAGCTCCACCGGCTTCCGGTCTGTTTCCGGGCACAATTCAAAGTGCTGGTTATGACCTATAAAGCCCTATATGGCTTGGGTCCAGGTTATCTGAAAGACCGTATTCTCCCTTACGAGCCTGCCCGTCCTCTGAGAACTTCAGGGGAGGCCCTTCTCTCCATCCCACCACCATCACAGGCACGCCTGGTGGGAATGTGGGAGAGGGCCTTCTTGGTGGCTGCCCCACGGCTCTGGAACTCCCTTCCTAGAGAATCTAGACTGGCTCCCTCCCTGGTGTGTTTCCAGAGGCAGGCTAAACCTTTTTTGTTCTGGTTGGCCTTTAGAGAGTAGTCTGGACCTCTGCTTATGTGTTGTGTATATATTGGATTATTTTTTTTAAAAAATGCATTTTAATTTTTAAAATGTTTTAATATTGTAGCATGTTTAATTATATATTTTTATTTTTTATATATTTCTATCTGTTTTAACTGTACATGTTTTAAATTGTAAAGCCGCCTTGAATCCCAGTATTGGGAAGAAGGCAGGAAATAAATAAATAAATAAATAAATAATTAGATGCCTCCAGAACCCATAGGCTTAATGTGATGGCTATATAGCCCGGCCCCATTATTGCTCCCCAGTAGCTGTGATTTAATGGTACTGTTGGGTGTCAGGTGCTTCGTAGACAATTCACAGGGCTGGCCCTGTGAATTGTGGACTGAAGACTTGGCAATTTGTCATGAGAAAATGTATCTCTGCTTCTTTGTTATGTGCTTATCTCAAATGGTAGGCCGAAGGCCTTGAAAGTTCTCTGAGAATTAAACTATGTTTTGCAAAGGTGGGGGCTATCTTCCTCACACTGTGGTGTCATCAGAAGAGGTTGAACCGTGCCGCCCTGTTGGCACGTGAGTTTAGATTACAGGCCTGAAGCCCTGTCTATCAAAGTAGCTTAGAATTGCCCAGCCTCCACACTATATTACCTTTGTCCTGAGAGTAATTCCTTTGCTAGGAATTATCTCGTCAAACCTCTTGCTGCTTGTGTGCTACTCTGCTGTTGTGAGTTTCTATCTGATTTAGAATTGTATGAGGCACTCTGTACATGTTCTGTTGCTGTTTTAGACTTGGTACTTCTACGAACTATGCCATGAAAAGTGCACTGTGGCTTTTCATAGATTTGGACTTGTGATTACTGTTCTAGATTCGTGTTCTATAGCCTGCTGTCTCCCTCCATGGAGCCGAAGGTACGGGCAGAGGGAGGCAGAAGCTGATTGTTGTTGTTCTACAATTCTGTGTGTTTGGGACCTGTGAGAGGACCTTCCTCAGAGCTAAAGCTACGTGAATTGGGAAGGCTCCCTAGGTCGAAGAGGTTCAATTCCTGACGTCTTGCTTCGGTGATCTGCTCAGCGTTCCCTGACAGGCTGAGTCTGATTTAGTTCAAGATAGTCTTACCTTCTGTCTGGAGGCTTTCCGTGAGTGTCCCTATGTTCCAGAGGATTCCAGTGCAGTGTGGCCGCTCCTGCCCTCTAAGGACTAGGGTTAATCTCTAAATGTCTACCCCTGAGTGAGTGCTGTTCTCATTAAGCCATTCTACCTGAAAGCTGTGTGGTCCGTATTCAGCTTCAAGTGTGTGATTGCAGAAATGAAACCGTCATGCTTTGAATTCCGTGTGATTTACAATAAAAGAAATCTCACTGTTATTGTTGTGTATCAGTGTGCCTAAAGTCGTGAGCAAAAGCTTAGAGAGTTAGCCAGAGTCACGACAGGTACATTACTGAATGGATGTTCTAGTTAACCATCATGTTTCATTTAGCCATAGACTTAATTCTCCACGATTTAGTTTAATCCCCTTTTAAAGCTATCAAAGACAGGGGCAGGCAGAAGGTAGATCAGGATCTACCAGTAGATCTCCAGGTGATTTGCAGTAGATCTTCAAGCAGCACATATTTTGGGAGCAAGTACAGTTGGTATTAACGTTCAAAGCCCTTAATGGTTTGGGGCCAGGTTATCTGAAGGAACGTCTCCTCCCATATGTACCTGCCCGGACCTAAGATCATCCTTGGGGGTTCTTCTCCGTGAGCCCCGCCAAAGGAAGTGAGACAAGTGGCTACTAGGAGGAGGGCCTTCTCTGCTGTGGCACCATGGCTGTTGAATGAGCTCCCCAGACAGGGTCGCCTGTCATCTACATTATACTCCTTTAGACGCCAGGTGAAGACCTTTTTATTTTCACAGTGTTGTAACAGTTCTTCAGTTTAATTTTTAACCTTGCTGTTTAAATTTGTATTTTAAATCCCTATCAATTTCTGCATGGCTGCTCAGTTTTTTATCCTGGTTGTGCTTTTATACTGTATTTTAAATTATGCTTTTATACTGTCGTTGTTTTATATTTTGAATGGTTTTGATTTTTGTAAACCGCCCAGACAGCTTCGGCTATTGGGCGGTATAGAAAGGCAGTAAATAAATAAATAAATAAATAAAATGCATGGACATGTACTAATTACTTATCCGTCAGCGTCAATATCTCCCCATCTGTAAAATAGGACTACTAATTGGTTGCTTTTGACCAGTAATTTATTCAGCTCTGCTGGCCAGTTTTAGAGTGTTGTGACCATCTATGTTCTCATTTAGGTTGAAATATATGCCACTGGTTGGTTCATGAGGTACATTAGATACATGATTCCGTCCCCCACAAGCCGCCATTTCGTGTCTGGCTTTGGTTTTTGTAGATCTCGGCCTTTTAGTAAAAACAAAATCGATCTCACAAACCTGAAGTCTGACCACCTAATCTAGTCACTACATCTTGTGGTAGCTAATTCCATAAATGATTTATGCATTATCCAAGGAAGCTGCTCTAGTTCTAACTCAGTGTCTGGTGTCAGGAGAAGCCACGGCCTACTTGCTCACTGGCTCTCTGCCTGTCAAGCAAGTGAGTGATGAGAAAGAGGAGGAAGAGCAGGGTGGGTGAGTCACTTAAGGAGGGAGAGACCTTGAGGTGTCTTGGTCTAAGACCCTCCAAAGCCTGGAGCTGACACTGGACCTACGTAAGCCTAATTTTCATAGCGAAAACTAGCTAAGTTACATTTCAAAATCTCAAGTTCTCCAGAACTGTCCATCAGGCTGAATGTTACGCAAAGTCAAGGCTCAAGGCAGTGGAGGCTGGAGGCTCCGATTTCAGTAGGGCTGTAAGATCCGCTCTGACTATCCAAAGTGCTGAAGCCAGCCTCCCCCTGCTAGAGGGGAGAGATCAAAGTTGGCCTGGTGTTGCATTTAGTCATCCTCTCAAAATGAAATGTAGGAGGAAGTTGCCTTTCTTTCTCACATCAAATCAGTGATGCATTTATTTTCTACCGCGAAGCTTTAAATATGCAGAAACTCTGTGTGTGTGTGTGTGTTTGCAGGGTTGTGGGGGGACATCCAGGCCTTGGAATGGCGCCAGGTATCCACTTTCTCTTTCAACACCCAACTATTTCGTTCTGTGAAGGGAAAGCCAGTAAATCCAAATCAATAACTCCATTATGTTTACAGTGTTCTTTGTTGAGTTAAGGTTTCCAGCCATACAGTGCAATCTTAGGTCCCCTCTACAAGGATTCGCTTTTGCACCTGGTTAGGCGATTATGCGCATAATCTCTGAAGCGCATTTACGCCTATTACCTCTGCACGAGAGGCGGCGAGAGGGGGCGAAGCGCATTAACGGATGACCAAAATGCGCTTTACAAGTAGTTAATGCGCATAATCGCTTGTTCACATAGTCAAAATGTGCTTTAACGGCCGGAGCAAAATAAAACTCGCTGTTTAACGCGCATTCGATAATGCGCATAATCGGAGAGATAACGTGCCTCTACGCCCGATTTGCGCTCCGTTCTTGTAGAGGTAAAAAAATTTAAGTGCCTTGAAAGAGCATTAAACCTCTCTTGTAGAGGCAGCCTTATACTTGTTTACTCAGAAGGAAGACTCACTGAATGGGTTTACTCCCAAGAGTAATTGTGTGTAGTAGGCTGACCATATGAAAAGGAGGTCAGGGCTCCTGTAACTTTAACAGTTGTAGAGAAAAGGGAATTTCAGCCAGTGTCATTTGTATGCAATTAGTTCCTGGTGAAATCCTCTTTTCATCACAAGAGTTAAAGTTGCAGGCACTATACTAGAGTGTATATATTTCTCAGTAGCATCATTCACATATGTGTTTCTAATCTATTTACAGGAGTTCAAAACATTCTATAACACATATAACACATTGGGAATATATGAATTTCTGTATGTAATTAATGGTAAATTTATATATTGTGTTATAGAATGTTTTGAACTCCTGTAAATAGATTAGAAACATGTATGTGAATGATATTATATGATTACAGTTACTACTGAGAAATATATACATAATACAGTGGTTTAAACATTTGTTTGACTCCTTAATATATTTAGGTGGTTGGGTGCCAGTCACCTTGATTTGATTTTGTAATACAACCACTGCCTCCTTTTTGTGGAACTATACTAGAGTGACCATATACAAAAGAAGGCAGGGCCCTTGCAACTTTAACTGTTGTGATGAAGAGGAAATTTCGCCAGGAACTAATTGCATACAAATGACTCTGGCTGAAATTCCCTTTTCTCTACAACTGTTAAAGATACATGAGCCCTGACCTCCTTTTCAGATGGTCAGCCTACGTTGATCCGTGTGTGTGTGTGTGTGTGTGTGTGTGTGTGTGTGATGAGTCTTAATTGCACATTCAAGACCAGAAAAACAAGCAGGGAAGGCACTGATATGTCACAAAACAGAAGAGAAAAGACTCAGGTTCCTGAATGAAATATCTTTTCCTACCAGACACAGAATAGTTTTAGTTTTATTTCAGATAAATTTGCAAGTAGCTTTATAAAAGGGAAGCTTTGCAAACTGAACATTTTGGGGTACATTTTTACAGACCAGTGGGTGGATGCAAGAGATTAGAGTTCCCAACGAACAATAGTTTAAACATAATGATTTCTTTGAATGGAGCATGTTGCATAAATGGTACAAAATATGGGTTCAGTAGACAACATCAATTAATGCAACTTTTAAGATGAATTTAATTTCTTAGATGAATGACAAAACGTTAACATGGTTTTATGGGGGTATTTTAATTCAAGTTCCCGAGGAAATAAATTTCTTTTGCATTGAGCAGGGGGTTGGACTCGATGGCCTTATAGGCCCTTTCCAACTCTATGATACTATGATTCTGAAGCACATCGGGCAGAATAAAATATTTCACTCTGGGACCTGAGAACTTCTTTTCTCTTCTCTTCTGTGGCAATTCAAGGCATGGTGACCCAAAACATTTTGCATTGCAACAGGGATAGCTCAGAGCAACATCTTGATGCTGGGAAAATCAGTTTTCTCCCAGCTAATGTGAGGATTCAGTTGAGCTCAGAGGAACAGGAAAGTCTGAGTAGGGTGGCAGATGATATCAAGTCTGTGCTAATCAAAATGTCCTTGCGCCTCAATCCTGTGAACTTCTGCTCCTCTACACTTCTTTTATACTGGAATGAAAGTTTCCATTGGCATGAACAGGAGCTTTCCTTCCAGTGCAAACAACAGACATGCAAGGGGGAGGGACAAGCCAGATTGGGACCAAACAAGAGGGACCCCTCAACAGGATCCTGATCCCCTACCAGGCAAATTCACATCACCCCTCCCCCCGTACCTGGTATGGAAACTTCAAAAACCATTCATGCAATTGCTAATTGCAAGAATGTGTCACGTTTAGTGCTCCATCACACCAGCGATTTAGTGCACTCTTGCCATGCCTGGTGTGCGGATTTGCAGCACGCTACTCACATGACGCCATGCCTGTCCTGCTGACACCCCGCCTCTTCCCCAGCCTTTCCTAGAATGCTAAAAGCCTGGATTATTTCCCCTAAGTGCATTTAATGCACCCTAAGTCTCCGTGAAGTTTTAAAGGAACTGGGGCTTGAATGCATTGCATCAGGTCCTGGCAGGGAAAAGTGATCTCTCCCAGCAGCCGGCTCCAAGCCTCAATATAAAACCCAAACCTTGCATCCTAGGCTCGAGAGCATTTAAAAAAAACAATAATCATACAACGCCTGAATCTCTGCAGAGACAGGATTGTACTCCCTCGATGACCCCAAAGAGCTAGACTAAAAGGTCCTTCCATTTTTGCCCCCCAGAAAGGTGGTCTGGTTGAAGCGCTCCTCTGCCAGGACCTGACTGGAGGGAGAAAGAGAAGGTGCGGAGTGGAGTGGAGTGGAAGAGTGGAGCGAAAGAGCAGCTATTCAGGTGAAAGGGATCATAAGCTTGATGCACTTTTGCATCAGAGGTAAAAAAAAAAAAGAGGAGGCAAACCGGGGGGGGGGGGGGTGGATTAGGTGTGATGTTGGTCTTAGTTTGGCCTAAAGTGTGAAAGACATTAAGTGAATAACTGAAGGTGACTATCCCAGTGTTGTCTCCCGCCATTTACTGCAGTTGGATTGCCCCAAATTTGGCATTTCACTATTGTTTTTATATTTCACATGCATTTCACTGCTGATTTCAGCTTTATTGGCTTCCTCCTGAACACAATTATCCATTACGACGGCTCATGTTTTGTTTTTTATACTGCTGCTAAAAGAGGGGGGGGATGGTAACAAATAATAATAAAAACCACCCACATTCATAAAATTGACAATCAGTTCTTTTGGCTTGAACATTTCACCATAATGAGATAAGATAAATATTCATAGCCCGGTCCATCTCCTGGCACATGGAAGTATATTTTATGGGTGAACACAGCATATTATGTTGGCTGGCTGGAACGCATCACTGAATGGTAACAGATCTTACTGCATATGATACCCTGATGTCCCTTATAATGTGGAATGTTTCATAGTTTGGCTAGCAGATCTGCCAATGTATGGAATATATAATTTGCCTGATCTTGCAATCTGTTCCATACACAAAAGATCCAATGTTTCTGTAGTCTCATCACCATTCATTTTAATCCAAGCACCCAATGCAGATGTGGTGTCCTTTGCACCTGCAGATCAGTTCCCTTTCCTGAAGCATGTATAAAGAGACCCATGTGGGCATTAGTGGAATTTGCACAGGCAGAATATGCCATGGGTTGCAGAATTGCACAAGAGTTACGTGCAACTGGTTGCACAAGCATAATGCACAACTCCTTACACAACCATGCCTGTGCAAACCTAACTTTAGTTGAATTCTTCTCTTGCACAGAGTTCTGAACCTAGTTTCCACTAGTGTGATGTCATTTGTGCTACTGGACTAGTGGCCCAGTCCAGTAAGAGTCTTCTGAACATGTAGTTGGGTCACTAGATTCCGAGATGATGAATAGTCATGGACTTTGAAATGTAGGGATAAGGCCCCGGTGGCATCTCTCATTCCCTCCCCAGATAGAAATGTAGTCCAACTCTCTCACCAACCAGTTGCCACTGATCAGGGCTCCTGGAATGCCCCACTGCAAGCAGAGAAGGGGTGGATGAAAAGGCTAGGGAAGGAGTGGGCAGGAGAAGCCACAGCCCAATTTTCCTTTGCCATGTCAGGAGATGCAAAGGTATAGGAATGTTCTCCGACCCAGCCCAGGTTTGAAGGGTCTTCAGCAAAGTGCCTCCTGATTGGTGTCCTCCTAGATCAGTGACACCCCTGCCCCAATGGGCTTACTTGGACGTGGCGGACAGTGGTAGTACTACCTCCTGTCGTCTGGAGTACTACCTCCTGAGAGGTTTTAGGAGCTGAAAATTGTAGTTTCCCAGAATGCCTCTGCCAAAGTTTTACTCCATTGTATTGTAGGAAATTGAAATAGTGGCCAAATGCCAGAACAAATATTGTTAAATGGTTCACGTCTGAGCAGTGGGCTTTGCCAACATGCTGAG
This sequence comes from Anniella stebbinsi, assembly GCA_029215795.1. Taxonomy (NCBI): domain Eukaryota; kingdom Metazoa; phylum Chordata; class Lepidosauria; order Squamata; family Anniellidae; genus Anniella; species Anniella stebbinsi. The sequence continues at coordinate 9,952,229 of JARDYH010000007.1, forward strand.
GTCTCAGCAGTTGCCTGAAGGTTCCAAATGCTCGCACCAGGCCTATCTCTAGCTACGGATCTGGCTACTCTATATGCATCACCTCAGCTTTTCTTTTATATATTGATGAAATGGGCATGTGTTATGATCAAGGATTTATTTCCTGGCAGCAGCATTCCTGAAAGAGAACCAAGGTGTGTGTTGTGTCATGTCAAAAGGTGACCCTCAACATCTGAGGTTGAGGCTCTGCTCAACATCACTCAGATGCAGACAGACTGGTCTCCCCGAGCTTTTGCAGGGCTCTTCTGGAATCCATAGAATCTCCAGCGCTCTTCTTATGCCACAAATGGAACTCCAACTCCTTGTCTTCTGAGATCTTCATTCTCCCATGTAACCTTTCAGCAGATCTAGTCAGGTTTGGAAGGCTTTTCATTAAGAACTTAAGAAGAGCCATAGTAAATTGGATCGAGAGTCAATCTAGTCCAACATTCTTTTCACACAGTGGCCAACCAGCTGCCCATGGGAAACCCACAAGTGGGGCATGAGTGGAACAATACCTTCCCCTCTGTGTTCCCCAGCAACTGGTGTACATCAGCTCTGATACTGGAGGTAGCATATAGCCACTGATAGCCTTCTCCTCCATGAATTTGCCTAATCCGCGTTTACAGCCAACCAAGTTGTCATCCATCACTACATCTTGTGGTGGTAGCAAATTCCACAGTTCAGCAATGCCCTGTGTGAAGACATCTTTTGTTTTATCTGAATCTCCAGCTATCCAGCTACAAAGGAGCACCCTGGGTTCTAGAATTATGAGACAGGGAGACACCTGTCTGCTTTGTCCTCATTGTCATCACCATCACCATCACAACTATTGCCACTGTTCATTCCTTCGGCATCGTCCTGTCCGCTTTGGCCCATCATCCAAATTATAGGGAGGGGGAGGAAAGGTGTGGTGGTGGGGAAGCCCAGCGCAGGAGAGAAACTCCCCTCAGGCCAAAATGGCTCTGCCAAGTTCAAAAGGTGAAATAAATGAATCTTTACACATTATAAGAACAAAATCAACATTCTTCAGTGGCATAAAGTGCCTGGGAAAAGAAGCAAGTAAAAGCAGGTGTGAGGTGCTCCTTGACAACTTACGATTGCTGATAAGCTCCCCATGCCTGGTTCTGCTTCATTTCAAACAGAAGAGGTGGGGGTGGGAGAGAGAGAGAGAGAGAGAGAGAGAGAGAAGAGGGGGAGGAGGAGGAGGAGGAGGAGGAGGAGGAGGAGGAGGAGGAGAAGCCAGAGCAGAAATAATTGCTGGAGCTCCGAGTTAGCCGAGAAAGCCTGCGGGCGAAGATCAGTGCAAGAGATTTCATCCTCCTCCTTTTATTTCTATAACCTTAAACGTTCTGCTATTATAAAAGTCATCCTGTCAGCTTTCCCTCGAGCCTCAGCAGCGGCCCCATTTTCAAATTGTATCAATTGGTAAAGTGCTGGGCTGAACTATTTTCATCTTGATTTGAAGGGCTGAAGCTTTAAAGATGATGCAAACGGTTTAAAGATGTACCAGTTCCAGTGGCCCGGCCTATCGAACGATGGATCCATGGGTGTCTATCCCAGGAGTGTCCTTTCAAGAACATACTACCACAAGGAGGACCCTGCTGGACCAAAAGTCTAACCAGCCCAGCATCCGGTTTCCCTATAGATATTTGCGCAATAACCCTGTCTGGCCTCTGCTCCTCAGCAACTGGTCTGCAGAGCCACGCTGCCTCTGTTCCTGGTGGTGGCTTATAACCACTACTATTAGAAGCCATTGCTTGGGTGGCCATGTCCTCTACTACAGAAGATAGTCCTCTATTTGAAGGGCTGCCAGTCCAAGTCCAGTTTATAGACCACGTACCATCAGAAGGAAGAGCCAAAGGGCCTTGAAGTTGTCCATCAAGAGAGTGTCTAGTCAGCAAAATATGCAGTGCATGGAAGTCACTTGGTCACAGTTTTCCACAATATGGTGAGATGCATTCAGTGCTGGTTGCAGGTTTTGGAGGGCTTTGGGGCAAGGTAGCATCAACGGGCGCCCTCTCTCAGTGAGTCTACCTTCTCCCCACCATTGTCCCCAGCTGCTCTTGCTCCTCCTGCTGCTCCTCGCCATTCCTACCACTTGCCGGCTCAACAGGCAGAGAGCCGGTAGGCAAATAGGCAGTGACATCTACTGCTCTTCTTCTTCTTCCTCTTCTTCATCACCACCATTGTTTGGGACACAGAGAGAGGCAGGTGAAGAACCTTCAAGAGCCGAAAAGAGAATATGGGTGGCAGAGAAGAACCTTTAACAATCTGTGGAGCTGGGAAGGGGGACGTGTGGCCTCTCCGGATGGTGTTGGACTGCATGTCTTAGCCCAAGAAACAGAATGTGGAGTAAGGCGAGATCTACACCAAGCAGGATATAGTGGTATGAAACCAGTATATAAAAGGCAGGAGCCACACCAAGCAGGATATAGAGGTATATGGTATGTGTCAAGGGCCCCAACAGTTGTCAGTGCACTTCAATACCGCTGTAATGCAGTAGTGTGGCTCCTGCCTTTTCTATATCTCTTTCATACCTCTATATCCTACTTGGTGTAAATCTAGCCAAAGAGGTGGGGCTATGCAGGTAAGAGGAGGCATGGATCGCAATGGCTGGATCACAGAAGCAAGTAGGTTTTGCTCCCCAAGGGTTTCCCAGAGTGCGTTCCACTACTTCCTCCAAAACAAAAGGATGATCCCCAAATCAGAGGACAGGAGCTGATCTCCACACCTACTGGCCCTCAATGGCAGCAATCCTATTTGCTCCTCCCACTAAGGTCCTTGCTGTATAGAACTCCTCCCCCTGTACATTTTGCTTATTACTAAAAAAAATATCCATACCCTACACCTGGGAGAGCCTCTACATCCAACTCAAAAATTTGAAACATTTATGCCCTGGCTGGAGTGGGAGGGGCATACCTGTTACAAAGCTCTTGCAAATTAAAATAAAAAGGGGCCATATAAATGGCTTAAGTGATACATACAGACCAATTTTAACAAGATTGTCAGGAGCCCTTACCTATAATTGATGTGTGTGTGTGTGGTGCGTATGTTTAGTCAAAGCCATAAATGCTAGCCTTTTTTGGGGGGGTGGGGGGGTGGGGGACGGGTTGTGTTGAGAATGTTGACAGCTTTGACAGAAACTGTCTTCATTGACAAACTGTGTTTTGAAGTTCCTTTGGAAATAAATGGGCTAGAAGAACAGGCCCGACTCTGACGGGAGGCAGAGATGCAGGACTTCAAATGCAAACATTATGAAAAAAGGGGAAAAAACAAGCAACATCTGCAAACAGTAAGTACTTATTTATATTTTATGGAGTGTATGCTTGGGATTTTGACAGGCTTCCTTTTTAAAAAGAGAGAGGGGGAGTGAGAAAGAGAAAGAGAGAGAGAGAGAGAGAGAGAGAGAGAGAGAGCACTTATATAGGACTCAGACAAAGGGGTGAATGTCCCTTTTTAAAAATGCATTATGCCACTGAATAGCAGTTGAAGGCGGCTGTCCAAGCCTCAGGTGAGACACAGTGACCCCCTCCTAACCTGGTCTAACAAAACACATATGCAGTGTTTGCAAGAGAACAGTTTACTGCTACTTTCTCAAGGTCAGGACAAGGCTAACATGAGAGGGCGTGCATTCTGCAAGCTTTTTTTTTCCCCCTTGGCTGCCAGAAGAGCCTTTGAACTTTTCCCTTTTGAACAAATAGGAAACGAAACTGTGAGGAAACAAGTGCTTGGAATCAGAGAAAGGAGAAACATGCACAAAGAAAGAGAGAGGGGGAGAGAGGGAGGGAGAGAGGGAGAGAAGATGTGAAAAAAGTCGAAGAAAATAATTCCACTTTCAAGCCAACCAAAAGAAAAAGAGAAAGAGGATTCACATTTAATTTGCGGCATTAAAATTACATCTTGTGTAGCTTGAAATGTTCGAAGCATCACACACACACACACACACACGTACGTATACTTTTACGTGGCTTTGCCTGTTATTTTTATTTTTTCCTCCTTTTAAAACCTTTCCATCCAACTAACAAGTAAGACCGGTTGGCAGGTACAGTACGCCGTGCGCTATGAAATATTTAGTGAGGCAATAGCGACTCCCTGGGCAGCATAAGAAAACCACAATTATAGTCAGAGGGAAAGTCAGGAACAAACAGAGGAGATGGGGTGGGGGGGTAGGTGGGGGGGGAGAAGAGACAAAGGCAAGTCTTTCATCCGATCTTCCTGTCCAATAATACACACAAGCTTGATCCATATGTTTTGTGTGCGGGAAAAAAAAATATCAAAGTGTGATGGCTACCCAAATGTCAATAGCTCCAGCGAGGAATATTGTCTAACATTTTCTGTTATACTCTTAAGGAATTTGCCTCGCAGCACAAATTGGAAGGGCCTTTTAGTTCTAAAATTATATATGTAAGTTCCAACGAGGACAAGGCACGCTTGTGTGGAATGCGTAATACAATAACGCTGTGGCCTCTTCCCTCCCGCCTGCCATGACTATCGTGGAAGAAAACGGATACCTTGATGAAAACGAGTCCTTCGCCAAACCTCTCATATTTCCCATTTCTACAAACAGACAGTGCTGTGCGCTACTTCCTGGTCAGCTTGATCTAAAGGAGTATTCGCCACCGAGGTGGGGAACTGGAGACGTCCCTGCCTTTTTTACCGTCACTAAAAAAAAATCCCTAATCCCCCAGAAATGACCCCCAGGATTTGCTCATGAAAAGGAGGGATAATCTTCCTATGCGCTCGGTATTTCCGCGCATTGCGTGTCGGCATGACATCTGCCAGTTTAGAGTTAGCCATTTATTTTCCCCATCATCTCTAAACAGGCCATTTATTTCTGTGCCTTGGCAAAGATGTAAACAAAATCACAATCCTTTTTTTGTTCCCTGCGGGGCAAATCATAGGTAAGATACAGTTAGTACGTTGACATTTTAAAAATTCTTTTCTAAGGTTCCAAGACAGAGCAACTAGGACCAGATCTACACTAAGCAGGATATAACACTATGAAAGTGGTAGATAAGAGGAAGAAGTTACACTACTGATTTATAGCGGTATTAAAGTGTTCATGACACATACCGTATACTCCTTTCATAGTGCTATTATATATACTACTTTCATACCACTTTCATAGTACTCTGTCTTGCTTGGGGTAGATCTGGCTTCTGCCTTTATGCTTTTGAGTTTTAAACCGGAATTGAGTGCACTGTATGAGATCCAAATAGGTTTTCGAATTAGCCCTTATGACAAAACTGCTCTGGTGGGGGAAGATATGGGAAATGCCACATTATGGCTTATTACGCACTGGTCCACCCAATACAAATGGCAGATGCTCCTGGCGAAGGGCAACAAGGCGCTCGCACAACAGGTTGCGTAAGCATAATGCACAGCTGCTTGCGCTACCTCGCTTGCACAAGCTTAACTTTGGTTGAATTCTTCTCTTGCACAAAGTTCAGAACCTAGTGTTCACTTGCGCAATGTCATTTGTGCTAATTTATTTACTTATTTATTTATTGCATTTGTATAACGCCCAGTAGCCAAAGCTCTCTGGGCGGTTTACGTAAGATTAAAACACTTTAAAAAATTATACAAAAATTGAAAACTGCAAAAACATACAACATACACATACATTTAAAACCACTATAATACCTTTAAAAGCTATAAGCCTAAAAAACCAAAGAGGCCCAGGCTCATCAGCTCTTGCTAAATGCCTGAGAGAAGAGAAAAGTCAACCTGGCGCCAAAAAGATAACAATGTTGGCACCAAGTGAGCCTCATCAGGGAGATCGTTCCACAATTGGGGGGCCACCACAGGGAAGGCCCTCTCCCTTGTTGCCTAATGGAACAACATGGTTGGTTCAACCGCACATCCTCCTCCTGCTGTTGGAAAACATATCACAGGAGTATATGCCATTGAGGAATTTATCCAACTGCCATCAAGGGTTGTGTTCCAAGCACATGTCAGCAGTTCCACACAATGACTATTGGGGCATGGAAACTCTTCGTGAACCAGAGCTGCACAATGTCTCTCAACTCCATTCCCTTCTCCGGGTGTCGGGGCCAGCAGTAGTTAGGCCTATTCAGGCATTCATCTTAAAATCATGTAAAGGGCGAGGGGGATGCACTCCCCACCCATACCATCTCTACTCTCGTCTTCCCCATGTCCACAGGGGAAGGCCTGCAGTGAAAGCAAAAGTGTATCCAAATGAAAATGATTACAACACTCCACCAATCAGGGACCCTGCATTATCAAAATGGGAGGCACCTGGCAACCTGTGAAACACAAATGGAATGGATTGTACAAAATCCATACATCCCTAGTGGATGGGGCAGCGCTTGTGTCCCCTGCTAGATGATTTCCAAACTGAACACTGGAATAGGGCTAAAGGGGATTCAGGAACCAGGAGCTGACAGGGAGGGATAGTCTAGGGATCCACCCAGGCTACACAGAAACACCCCCGAACCAGGAAGAAAGGTGATTCAGGAAACATCTCAGTCCAAACATGAATCCTTTTATAGCTCTTTATAGTGGGCAGCCTGGGTGGGAGTGGCCAGCCCTGGGCTTTAGAATACCTCACTGCCAGGAAGATGTTCCAAGCTACAGGGGCAGCCGCACACAAGAGCAGCACCTGAAACTGGGAGACTTGCCAGATGTAGCATGTGTGTTTGCAAAATGTCATATCAATTCATGAATGACTTGGGGCCCAGCTATTTGAAGGCAGGCATTCTATCATACGCGACTGGCCAAACACTTTTTTCCCCATTAAAAGCCCTCCTCCAGTCCTCCACCATCTGAAGTGAGATGAATGGTGACCAGGGAGAGGACTTTTTTGGTTATGACATTATGAGCCGATCTACACGCTAGGTTTTTAACGTTTTATAAGGGTCACAAAAACTCTTTGGGCCACATGACGCACTCCCTATAACGTTGTATGCCCGAGGTTTTTTAAAACTCACTTCAGTTATATACAACGGTTTCACTTTTAATAAATCGTTTTAAGTAAAATAATGTGTCCTTCCTTACCGTTTGTGATTCATGGGGGCAGTGCTTCATTTACTGGTGCCCAAATGCTTAGCAGTTGATTGGTGGGGAAGAAAGCGGGGCTAAGGAGGAAGGGGCGAGTGAACTACAACACCCACAATGCTTAGCCCTATACTTGCTAGGGAATGACAGAGGAAAAAGGAGGAAGTGGGTGACTGAACTACAACGCCCACAATGCCTTGCCCTAAACTCATTGTAAAAACGAAACAGAAAGAGACGGGGCAGAAGAGCGTGTGACCGCACACACCACTTTAAAGACTGAAGAATTTTTCTCCTGTAACGTGAGTACTCAGTAATGTGGCCTAAGACGTTTTAGAACGCACCTATTTGGAACGTTTTAAAATACTTTTTAAAACGTTCCAAGGGACTATGTAGATAGGTTCTATGTATCTCAAATCTCCTCTCCAAAGAAGCTCATCTGGGACCAACCTTGATGGCTTTTGATGGCTGGTGGAATACCTCCTCCACTACCAAATCCTCTTCTTCTTCTAGTCCAAGCATTTCAGCATGTTGTATAGCTGTGTATTTCATGGATTTCTGGATTTTATAGATTAACCAATTCTACTGATTCTTGGCTGCCGCTTCTCTGATTTGTACTGAATTTATATGGCATTTTATTGTATCGTTTTTTACCGGGTTTATTGTACGTCGCCCTGGGAACCTTGCACTGGAGGGAGGCTTTGAAATTTATTAAATACTTTATAAATAAACAATAAAGGAAGGTTTGGGTGCTTGTTTTCCTGGGAGGGAAAACAAGATTTGAAGTGTTGATCCAGGCCCAGAAATGGAGCACTTTTCATATATTATGATTCTCCAACACCTTGTCTATACAGAGACATAAGGTTTGCCTCCCTCCTAATGAGTGGAAACAGATCAGACAGCCAGAGAACTCACGTGGAATATTTAATGGAAAAAATGGCACCATATTTCCCTTTAGAGGAGAAAATATGGTTCCCGGGTGGCTGAAAGTCCCGTCTAGTCACTAACAGTAAACAGCAACAGAAATCAAAAAGTCACAAGGGTGCAACTGTCATTAGTATGTAAATTTTAAAAGCTCAGTCAAAACTATCAATATTTCCCACTTAATTTATTACTCTATGAAGATGGATGATAGTAAAGTGAAACATTGATTGTCAATGCTCTTTAAAAAGATGGTGATGAAGAAAATACTCAAGGACAACTACCTCAAAATGTACTGTCTCAAAATTAATTATTGTATTTCAGTTCTCTCTCTCTCTCTCTCTCTCTCTCTCTCTCTCTCTCTTTACAACTGCAACTGCTTGTTCAGTTCAATCCGGTTTGATTGCTTTTTTTAAAATGAAGAAAAGGGATAGAGCATTTATGTAAAGAGCCATTTTAACATTGATTAGATGTAAAGGCAGGTTAGCATTTTTACAGTATTGACAGAAAACCATTAACGGAGCAGCCTCTGGACATGGTCACTGAAAGTTAATCGAAGTGAATAGTAATTCAGTAGTGCTTTGCATGACAATCATACAAACTGAGTACGTCTCCGTCATGGAGCTAGAGTAATAACTGATCTCTAGCAAGCATACAACTGTCTCTTTTGAAAGCATTGCATAATTCGTTTTATATCATCGCCGCTAGGTTTAAGCAATTTTAAATGCAGTGTTACAGTGGTCATCAGTTCAACTATAAGTCCTAGGGATGATGATTCTGTTGGTTTCACTTTCTCCCACATCCTATATATATATATATATATATATACTTTCCATCCTGTTTATAAAGAAATCTACAAATATTGGTAAGTTCTTATAAACACACACACACGCACAGAATGAAATTGTCACCCAACTGCACTGGCCAAATTCAATAGTTATTTCCAACATGGAGAAAGCCATGTTGTGCATACCTGGCATGTAGCCATTAAAGATGAGGAGCTTGACAGAAAAAAATACGTGGCTATGCTAATTCGGCACTCCTGTGAAATGCACAGGAATGCAAATCCAGACTTTTAAGAGCTAAGCGCTAGAGCTGTGCACCCGCCAGATCTGGTTCCAGATCCGAATTACTAACTGAAGTAGGACATTTCAGACTGCTTCGGTCCACGTCCAAAGTGGGTTCGGAGCAGCCCGAGGCAGACCACTTTGGTCTGAATCTGAAGTCCATGGATGCCTGTAATGTTGCATAAATGGTTGCTTTACAGCTGCCATTTGGGCAGGATTTGGTATATGGAAATAGACGAGTCACCATTTTAAAAGAAAATGGCGACCCTTGAAGAGCTGGGTCTAGGTAAGGGGCAGGGTGCTCACGTGGTTCGGAGGGAGGTCACATGCTTGTTGATCATGTCCAGGGGTGTGCTCAGTGGCCATCTGGGAAACCGTAACATCTGACCTGGTCCAGATACCCAAATCTCACTTGAACTGTTCCCACAAAGACAATAAAAAGAGATTGGGGGCTGTAGCTCAGTGGTGGAGCTCCTGCTTTGCTTACAGAAGGTCCCAGGTTAAATCCGCAGCTTCTCCAGATGAGGTTGAGAAAGAAGGTTGCTTGAAACCCTGGGGAGCTGCTGCCAGTCAGTGTCAGCAACACTGGGCTACATGAACCAATGGTCTGACTCAGTATAAAGCAGCTTCCTACATTCCTATGAGTCATTGCACACACCCTTTTGCTCCCCAAATCCCACTCAATTCAGGATGAAATTTCCACATTTTCAAATTTTCAACCCAGCCCTAAAACCGACCCATTATAGCATGGCACAAACTCTTCTGCAAACTTTGATTGCAGAAACATTCGTCGGATAGCTGCTTACAGTGGGTCTTGGGATCTCATCCCAAATACATTGTTTTTGCCGTGCAGTGATTTAGCTGCAACCTTCGGCTTCAGATTCATTTCCGATACCGACCTAGAACATGTTCTCTGGGGCATTTGCGGTTGTTCGTGGTGTAAGTCAGACGCTGCACTTTTTCGATGCAATTTCAGCTATGAGAGTTGCTGGTTTTTTATTTTTTGAAAAGCAAAGCGAGGGGTAGAAAAAGAAAAGTGTGGCCTGGCAAGCATCTCCCTCATTGAAGTGAGAAACCGTTCAATCTGAACTTTGAAGATGGGATGCCTGCTAAAAGCCTGGTGCGAAAAAGAGCTCCTGTCCTCTTCTATTTAAAGGACATCTAGACGTGAATGCAAAGATGCTAAAAGCTGGCAGGACGCAAATGAAGAGACGCTTACCAAAGGTCAATCCAACCTGTAGACGCTCAGCAAAAAAAACTCCGAAGCATTTCGTGACTCGAGGAAGGCTGCAGCGAAAGAATGAGTTGGTTAGTTCCAATCGGTCAATGGAATGCAGGGCCTTTCCAGCTCTGCTTCTTGGAGAAATGTCCATTACTGGAGTTTCCCTCAGTGCGTAACCTACTCAGACTTCTTCATTTTAATTTCTAGCAGATTTTACTCGTATGAAGTGTAATGTTTCTTCTGCCCTTAATTTTAAATTGATTTCTTTCTGTTTCTTTTTCTCTGTTCTCTCTTTGAAAGCAATCTGTGATTTTATAATGGTGGTCCCATTTTGGTCTGCATTTGGTCTGGTGGTCTGCATTTTATTGTTATGTTTTATGTTGATTTTAATTCCTGGGAGCTTATAAATTGCATAAATTATAAACAAGTTCTTCAGTCACTATAAATAAACAGGTTTTAAATAGTGCAGGTCCTATTGTGTTCATTGGGTATAGAATTGCAGCCTAAGACACTTAAGGCTGTAAACCTATGCACGCTCACTAAAGACTGAGCCCCACTGAGCCCAATTGGACTGGCTTCTGAGTAAACATACTTTAGATTGTGCTGCAAGACTATAATACTAGGTGCCTCCAGCTTTCCCCAACCCGGGTCCCTCCAGATATTTTGGATTACAACTCCTACAATGCTTGACCATTGGCCATAGTTGGCAGGAGCGGATGGAATTACAGCCCAAAACACCTGGAGAGCAATAAATTGGTGAAATCTACTATACCCACACCTACTAAGATCTGAGCCTCATTGAGCATAGTGCGTCTTATTTCTGAGTAAGCATGCATAGGATATCGCTGAACATTTAGCAACCGTATGCTCCCTTAGCTTCCTTAACCAACACTTCCCAAACCTCCCTTATCTTTCCACTTGCTTTCTGTTCCTACATCTAATGCAATTTTGGGGGCCAACTGTGATTTTTCCTTTGGCTGTCCATGACCCCACCACCCGCTGTTTCTTCAGATTCTGGCTTTGTAGACCATGATCATGCCCACTGGCTGTGTCCTACCTTTCATCCAGACTCCTTCCATATATCCTAGGACCTGATCTCTGCTGTCCCACAAAGCTCTATATGCACCTTGGGCCTCTGTTCCATTTAAATCCCAGCCAAACTGGCAACTTCCCTTTCCCCCATTCTTTGACCCTTCAGGAATTGCAATGCTCTATGTCCTTACACCAGCTCAGCCAATTGGTGTCAGAAGCTTCACCACCACCACCACAATCCAATATAGATCTTCTTCAGCAGGTTTGTGTGGTTCCACCCCCCATCCCCACAAAGAGAATTAATATTCCCTTCTTCCAGACTGTCCCCCCCCCATTCAAAATATTTATTCAAGGTCCCTTATGGAATCAATGAGCCAAGCTTGAAGTTATTTGACATCTCAATTACTCCAAGGCTAATATGGAAAGCTATTTGGTGAATGTCAATCAAGAGATCACAGGCACTTCTGACACCTTGGCGGAGAATCAGTGGAAAGGGGGAACTCCGGGTCTGTCACATCTTAATGCAAAATGCTGCCGATTATGAAAACCATTTCCATAAGGCACCCTTTCTCCTGCGCACCTGTAAATGCATTTCAAAGTTTATTAAAAATGATAAGCATAAACAAGGAACATGGTGTCAAAGCTCGCCTCTCTGCTAATTTAGTAGCATTGATGAAGTTATTTAGTGATGCTTCTAAATCGGATTGTCAGGTCTGAGTGCCATGATGCGGGCATCAAAATTGCAAGTTCATGTTAAGTTCGGGGATTTTTAGGGGACAGCTGGCAAGATTTTTTTTAAAAAATACCTTTCGTTCATCTTTCATTTGGGCTCTGTATTAACACGAGAGAGAAAGCAAGAGATCTTCCTCTTAAAATTGTATTTCCCTAAAGACATTTTTATTGAGTGGTCAGATAAGACACTCCAGATCAGCCATCCCTAACCTGGGACCCTCCAGGAGTGTTGGACTACAATTCCCATAATTCCCAGCCAAGCAGGCTCTCCGGTTATATGCAAATCTGAGGAATTTGTGATTTGGAGGAGGGCTGTAAATAATTTCGGAAACAGCAGTGGAAGGGAGAAAGACATTAGTTGACAACAGATGCAGAGGGGTTCTTTGCTGTTAATAACTCTTATCAGCAAAAAGGAAGCATTCTAGAAGGGAAAGAGGAGACTCCTCAACACCCATTTTTAGGGTGACCAACTGTCAGGATTTCCCCGGATTTGTCCTGGTTTTTGTTCTATCCTGGGTGTCAGGGGGGATTTTCGGTAATTTTCTACAATGTCCTGGAAAGACACGCTTTCCCCTTTAAGGCTGCCGTTAGCATGGTGGGAGGGAATGATGTGCTTTCTGGAGGCAGGTCATTTCCCTCCCATTGCTCCAATCACAGCCTTAAAGGGGAAAGTGTATCATTCCCAGATATTATAGAAAAGGCCCCGATTGGAGCAGTGGAGGCAGGATTGCCACACTTTCCCATCCTCTGCTCCAATTGGGCCCTTTAAGGAGGCAGGGGGAATGACGCACTTTCCAGAGGCCCAAGAAGGCTGCTTTCCCGCCCACCCTCCCAGCTTGTCCTCTTTTTTGGTCTCCCAAATATGGTCACTCTACCCATTTGTTAACCACTATTCTGATAAAAGGACTGGCCACGGTAATATTTTGTACCAGTTAGGAGTTTGTGCAACCACCTCCTATTGAGTCAACCCATTATCCATCTAGCTCAATATTGTCCACTCCGATTGGCAGCAGTGCTCAAAGACAGAGGTTACTTCTCATCCCCACCCACCCCCCGCACATTTTTTTTTTTTAGCTGAAAACACCAGGGATCAAACCTGGGGCCTTTTGTATGGTAAGTATTGCTCCCTCTAATAGTAAGCATGGGTGGTGAGCGTCAACAGAAAATGAGCCAAAATGGAGTCACTGAAAACAAGACAGAGACGTAGAATGCCTGGAGGAATCCCAAGATTCGCTGAAATTAAAACACTTCAAAAATGGTCAAAATAAACCCAGCCCAGTGAGGACAAACATGCTCATTTGCCATGGATTACTGAGTGCCATTTTAATTTTTTAAAAAAATATAAAATAAAGGGGTATGAAATGCTCTGCTTGAGCCCTTTACAGCAGGGGCGGTCAACCTGGTTCTCTCCACATGTTTTGGACCACAATTCCTATATTGGCCATGCTGGCTGTGGATTGTGGGATTCGGGGTCCAAAATCTCTGGAGGGTTCCAGGTTGCCTACCTTTAATCTCTAATGTCCTGGAGGAAGTCATTAGCTAAATGGCTAGAAGCTTGAATAGGAGCATTTCTGTTAGCAGGTGAGCATTCATGGCAGCACATCGTTGTGAGTCCCATTTGTGTGCTCGGACCTTGAGCTTCGGCCCCAAACCAAATTATCACGAGTAAGTGAGGCTAAACAAATACCAAGGAACCGTTGGTCCCTCTGGATATAATGGTATTTTCCAGTGCACCTGCAGTCTGGTAAGTCTATAAAGATAGGTCGGGTCCGTCTCCTTCTCTATTTCATTCTGTAATGAGGGAGCTATGGAGTTTAATTTTGCAGGTTGCAAGAGGAGTTTGAAAAGTACTGTTTTTTCTGCTCTCCTTTTTGGCAGCTTTAGTTTGAAGTTTTCACAAATCTGGAGTTTTGAATGGACTCAGTTTAGTTTTTATGAGATTGGTTATATGTTTCCCAGAAAAACAGTATTTTATTCTTAATGGGGGGGGGGAATGTCTAAGGCTGCAGTTCTACATCCAGGGCGAAAGGGGGAGCCAAAGGAAAAATCCAGGACTCAGGGAGAGGGGGAATTGAGGGTGTCTTGACCAAGTGCTCTCAAAAACCTGGAGCTAGCATGGTGGGTACTTCTTCTTCTGGGATCTGATTGAGAAAATACATCTCTCTCTTTGGCTCATCGGGGTTGTGGGTGGGTGGGGACACATCTGCACCCCAGGGATTGAAAAAAAGTTTGACTTAAGTATTTCTAATGCTTGCTGAGAGTTTTTTTGACCTCTACCAACAAGTCTGGAGTTTCTTGGGGCTTACAGAAGCAAACCCTGTCAGCTCCGTTTCATCTCCTAAGCTTAAACACCTCAGTGTCTCTCCAATTTTCAAAAAGGCCTTTGTATATTAAGGCCCTTGCTCTTATTGACATCAGTTTTTTTTTTAATATTAAACAGGAGAGACGTGATGGCCTCCGTATTGACACTCCTAAGTCCATTAATGACCCCTTGTGACATCACTTTAATTTACACTTTGAAAGGGGAAACGGCTGCTTTCTGAGTCAGGGGCGCAAGAGAATATTGCTTATATTAAAGAGCTGTATAAAAAGAACATCCACCCTGACCCGCTGAGGCAAAGTTGATCACTCCAAACAATATTTCCAACTCTTGCAGTGCAGAAGAAATAATATTATGAAATGTCTGGGCTTCCTTCCAGCCAGCAAGGTTGAAAGATCTCAGTGTTTATATAGGGAAGGCGAAGAGGTCCTTAATATTTTTTAGTTAGGAGCCACAGGCATGAGAGCCCATTTCGAAACTAAGCTTTGGAGAAAGAAATTATATCGTTATGATACTCACAGACTATGGTATGACTGGGAAGCAGTGTGTGTGTTCGGCTTCATGTGTTAGCAAACATCTCCGTGGCGGTTGACTTGTTAGCAACTCGGATCTCTTGAACCAATAATAAACTGCCTGATTGTCTGGGTCTAACCTGTCATTGTTCAATATTTACTAGTACATCTGCTGCTATCACATTGTCATCGGAGAGCGTCATCAGGTGAACATTTTATCACATGCACGCTCCTGCCCTTACGGAGGTTCGCACATGCTTGTTTTTCCATTGCAAAATAGACCCCTTTTGATCTGTCTTTAAAAAAAATGGAAAGTGCCGCCATTTCCTGCTATGTGCAGGAAAAGCCCCACGATAAAACACGCCCCCTGAATGGGCCATGTGGTCATTGCTTCCTCTTTCTCTCCCCGTGTAAAGAGATTGTCACTTTTGTGGGGCAGCAGCAGGAGGCCATAGCGATGGTAGGGAAATGCAAAAATGCCCCCTCCCCAGTCTGATGACACCCTAAGGCTGTGGTCCATTATAGTTTCCCATTGGTTGTTTGGTGTTTCCTGCACATTTTTCCTCATTCTGAAAAGTTCAAGTGCCTCTCCTGAGGCAGGGTCTACACTACTGCTTTGTAATGGTCTTGAGGTGCACTGACAAATGCTGGAGCCCATGATACACCCCATATGCCGTTTTCAAACCACTTTCATGGTGTTATATCCTGCTTGGTGTAGATCTGGTCTTAGTTAATGGCAATAAGGGCTTTATGGTAAAATACGCTGATATTTTTGGTATTTTGGACCCACCTCCTTTGCTGTTTTGGACTCACCCCCTTTTGCTGTCAGTCCTGTCCATCACTGAAACGTGGCCCCTGACCTTTGAGCCTAAAGAGGTTTGACATCCTTGATTCTTTTCAAGGTTCAGTGGATTCATGCAAAGGACAGGGCTTTTTTCATTGTGGTTCCAGCTGCGTGGAATTCCCTCCCCTGGGAAGCCTGCCTGTTGCCATTATCATGTTCCTTCTGCCACCTCACGAAAACAGGGCTCTTTAGAGAACTCGTTGGGTAAGGCTGCTGGCTTCAGGATTACTCTAGGGCAGCCATCTCAAACCTAGTGCTCCCCAAATGTTTTGGATGACAACCTCCACCTTCCCAAGCCAGCATGGCCAGTGGTCAGGGATGATGGGAAGTGGAGTCCGACATCATGTAGAGGACCCGTTTGGAGAAGGCCACTTTCAGGCATGCATTTGTTATGGGACAAATGAAATGGAGTCAATTCGGCTCAAATTCTATTCTTTCCGAAATATATGAATGGGTTAATGACTACACATGTGTGGGATTTGTTTTGGTGCTCCTTCCATGCTCATTGGAGGGACTTGCCTTTTCTGGCATCACTGTTAACAGAGGTGATTTCAGCAGTGGCTCGTGGCGGCTCCTATTTTGTTTTCCCAGAATCCCCAGAGGTTATATCCTTCTGCAGCATTCCAGGGGGGAAACAGCAGTTGCTATTTCCTTTTCTTCTTTTTGACGGCTGCCATTTTTATTCCAAAACGCCTCAGAATGGCACAGCAGCGGGAACAACTGCAGAAATCAACTTTGCTGCCATTGCTGCCGCGGGTAGCCACAAGAACCATGAAAGATGGGGGTAAACCATGAAAGGAAAGGGAAACAAAATGAATGCAAGCAATGAAGCAAATGTGAAGTTAATAAATAAATACTGAAATAAATGCAAGGTGTCTCCCCGCCTCCCTGCAGATGAATCATGAAACAGTTGAGCTCTCTGATGAAAATGAATAGAGCAACTAAATGGAGTGAGGGGGGGTCTTTAAAATACCTAGATTTCTTTGCGCTCCTTCTGATAGAGGCTGGCTCCCCCTTTTGTGCTGATGTTTCTTTTGTTCCGGCCAGTCTCGTTTTTTCTTCTGCTGACTGATGCACTCTGGGTTTATTATCAGTTTTATTGTGGTGTCCATGGTGAGTTGTATTTGATTGTTTGGATTGTTAGCCACTTTGGAGGTTTCCAAAGAAAATGGGTCCAAAATGTCTAAAATACAGCTAGATTTCCCTTGGAACTAGGCAACCGTTGTGCACAGTCACCATTAATTCCAATTTAACAGATTCCTAAAGATCAATGAAACACACACACAAACACACACACACACACACACTGGCCCTAAGAGTGTAGAGGGAGGGAGGGGGCGATCCTGGACTTACCTGCTTCTGGGATCATCCCCCAGCTTCTAAACAGAAGCGCAATATCCTGGAAAGAAGCAGGGACCTCACGCCTGCCATTTTTTAAAAAAAGCCAGAGCTGGGAGCGCAATTGTGCTCCAATGAAAAGGGGGGAGGGGGAGTCCGGAAGGGGAATTTCCATGAGCTGTTTTTATCTCCACTTTTGTCGACCCCATGGGCTTTAAATGGCCATTCAGACCAAGCCACAACCAAATACTTTCCATTATTTACCCCAGGGAGAGCTGACAACACTATATGGTTAATGGGAAAATCCAGCTTTTGTGTGGATTGCCTTTGGGGAAAAGCTCAGAGGGGGAAAAAGCACCCCCTGAAGGAGGTGGCACAAGATGTCACCTCTGCTAATCATATCGTCCCAACGCTTGGACCCTGTGAACTCTGGCTCCACAAAAACACTGGTGGTTAGGCTGACCAGATAAAATCCAGGTCAGGGCTCATGTAACTTTAACAGTTGTAGAGAAAAGGGAATTTCAGCCAGTGTCATTTGTATGCAATTAGTTCCTGGTGAAATTCCCTCTCCATCACAACAGTTAAAGTTGCAGGCACTATACTAGAGTGACCATATACAAAAGAAGGCAGAGCCCCTGCAACTTTAACTGTTGTGATGAAGAGGGAATTTCACCAGGAACTAATTGCATACAAATGACACTGGCTGAAATTCCCTTTTCTCTACAACTGTTAAAGTTACATGAGCCCTGACCTGGATTTTATCTGGTCACTCTACTGGTGGTGGCTCTACCGCCTTGTGGGAACATCTGCTGGTAGTAGCTCTACTGCCTTGTAGGAACACCTCCATTTACACTCTGCACTTGTATCTGTAACTCAGGGATGGGGAACCTCTTCCGCATGGGACAGATGTGGCCCACGGAGCTTCCCCCTCCATCCTATGAGCTTCTTCCAAAGGCTCCGCCCCTTCCCCCTCCAGTTCTGCACAGGAAATATTACTGCAAATATTACAAAAACACCAGCACTTCCTCTTCCAAAAGAAACCAAACCCAGATAGCTCCGCCCTTCATACAACTCACCAGACAAGTAATTGCTGTGAGCGAAGGGAGCATGCCATTAGAACAATCAGAATACTTTGAAATGGTGGTCCTCTAGACATCTCTGGATGTCTATCGGCAGATGCAGCTTTTCTCACAGGAACGAGAAAAGCAACATGGGCTAAACGTCCCCACTTCTGAACAACTTCTTAAAAAGCCTAGAAGTTTGTTCCTTTTATGGTCACCTTATGACTCATGTAGGCAAAAACAGCTCTGGTTTGGGATTCTGTCCATCTACTTTCCCCCACCCATGAGACATCAGCCCAGCCTGTTTGAGTAGCAGCTCCTGAGCACACAGAGCAATTTAAAGATATTGGCAGTCAGCTTTCAATAATTCCCTGTTAGATTACTGTCTGTGGAAGAGCATATAACACAACAGCTACAAATGCTCGGAGCAAAATCTTCAATAACATCTCCGTGCCTCTGATAACTTTCCCAATTTCCTGCATCTACACCGCCCCTCTCTCTTTGCTCCACTCTGTAGCAGCTTGTTTCTATATTGAACATCTGCCTTGGGATGGCCTGTCACAAAAAGTAATAAACACATCAATCCAAAAGAAGGAATATTGTTCAGCTTCTCTTCTCTTCCCGCAACCCCCACCCACCCCCGCCCTCCACAACTACTTAACCAATCAAATCGGCACCTGTCAGCATGAAGGTGCATTTTGAAAACTCAAGAGGTGCGTTTTGCGCAGGATGTTTCTAACCATCTTGCACACCTGCTGCCATTTTACACACTCAAATCACCGGCACGCTCTTAATAAGTTAATTACCATTCAAAGCACCAATTACCGACTTCAACCTTTGTTTACAGGTATCAAGCAATGGGATTAATTTGTAAAGCTGCTATCTAGCCAATATTTTGACAGCTATTCCTTTGATTTCATTGAGAGCTACAGGAAATAAAGACGAACCATCTTGGGGAGGTTGTGGAGAAGAGGCTTTAACTAAATATAAGGGAAAAGAGCAATAAGCAAAGCCTTGTAGCTTATTACCAACAGGCCCGCGACACGTAAAAGTGACAGTAATTATCATTGTTCTCACTTCCCCCTCCAGGCTTTGGCAAACACGACAATGACATCTGAAAGGAACAACAAAAGCAATTTGCCATTCCCACTTATCCTAATATAAATATCCATAGATTACTTGCGCACAGTGTAGATCAAATCTAATCATGCCACATTGCTTCTTGTAAGTTGCAGATTACGTTTTTCTCAGGTGTGCAGAGTTTGACACATTTAAAACACAGCTTTGAATGAGAATGAAACTTTATTGACTTTGTAGGAAGAAACAGCAGGTGATCTGTAAAACAAACCTGAAAGCTAAAATCTTTTTTTTTTTTTTTTGCCGTGCCTTGATAATTGATTTTCTGTAATAAGTAATTCAGAAATCTTGCAATCTTTGGTCAGTTCGTAGAAGACCCCGGGAACAGAGCTTTATGAGACCAGAAGCCTCCAAGTGCTTGTAGCAGCTAGTAAGTCCAACAGCTGCTACCAGCCACTTACTGAGAGCCAGTCTCCTTTCTCTGTCATTTTCCCCCCACCCACCCATTCACCCTCAGGTGTTATTCTATGCGCTGCTGTTTCAAGTGGTAGTTATGTGCCTTCACATCAACTTCGACTTATGGCGACCCTATGAATCCATGACCTCCAGTTGCATCTGTTGTAAACCACCCTATTCAGATCTTGTAACTTCAAGTCCATATCTTCCTCTATGGTGTCGATCCATCTCTTGTTCGGCCTTCCTCTTTTCCTTCTACCTTCTGTTTTTCCTTGCATTGTTCCTAGCATCCATCCACTTTTTGCAGCAATCCTTGATTACTTCTTATTCCTTGCTGTTTCAAGTACAAGAAATAATCAAGGATTGCTGCAAAAAGTGGAGGAAGAGAAGCAGTGGCTGTGAGAGAAGATTGGAAGAGCGTTTTCATCAGGTGGTTGTAGCAGCTGTTGGAACTGCCATTGTCACTTGGAGGCTTCTCACCATGTGGATCCTTCATCCCCATTTCCCATGTGAATTGGAGATAAGGTTGTCAGGTTGTCACCCTCATGTACTGGATGAACTGGATCTCAAGTAACTTGGCCTCTGGCTGTTGCATGATGCCATTCTTTCTATTCAGTGCTGGGGTACCCAAAGTGGAGCTCCATATCATACCTCATAGGAACATAGGAAGCTGTCTTATACCTAGGGATATGTGAGAAATTCTTTACAGTTCATTCTTGATTGGGATTCACAAAGTTTGCACCTTCTGGAACAAACATGGGCCAGATCTACACCAAGCAGGATATAGCAGTATGAAAGTGGTATATGGTATGTGTCAATGGGACCCAACAGTTGTCAGTGCACTTCAATACCACTATAAAGCAGTAATGTGGCTTCTGCCTTTTATATACCGCTTTCATACCGCTATATCCTGCTTGGTGTAGATCTGGCCACAGACTCAGATGCAATTTGAAGTCCATATATTTCCAAGCTTGCCATTTGATAAGCAACCCTCCCTCCCAAAAAACTGAGTACATTAGCACGTGTACATTTTAAAAATGCCCATGGAAAAAATGTCCTTTTGAGAAAATGCACACCAATACGCTTTAATCCATGGGAGAAGAATGTGCCCATTTCAAAGATGCAGCCAACTGATGAGTACATTCAGGAAAATACGCACAAAAATATGCACGGGGTTTCATGCAGAAAGGGGAAAAAAACAAGCTGGCAATCTGATACTGACTTGAGTCAGACCAAGCTTTGAGATAGAATTCAGAGAATTTCAGGGAGCCTAAGTTTTGCTGATTTGCACACTTAAGCCATGAGGCCATCTAGTTGAGTATTGTCTACCCTGACTTGGCAGGAACTATCTAGGATTTCTGGAGGGTCTTTCCCAGCATACCCAGGGATTAAACTTGGTATTTATTTATTTATTTTGTAACATGCAACGCTTGCGTTCTTCTACTCAGCTGGACCCTTTCCCAAGCAGATTTGAGCAACAAGTTGGGCTTTATCAGAGGCCGAAATACACCCCATTCAGTACACATCTGACTGCTTTGAATGCTAAAATCTGAACGCAGCTGCTTAAATTACTGCTTACATTTGAACATGCCAGTAGATCAAGGTCGGGGTATTTGCCAGTTTCCACAACCCAGCCTCCAATGTTGTAAACATCAAAAGCAAAATTGCCTGTCAAAATAACTGTCTTCCTAGCAAGAGTGACACACAGACACAGTCAAGTTGGAGCTGAGAGTCTTCCCCCCCCCCTCCTTTTCTCCAAGGGAGAAGGTGTTCCGTTTTTAATATACAAAAGCATGCCAATTTCCTGGAGCATGCATGGCAGTAAAGGAGTGCGAGCTACCGCACTGGCTTCAACAACAATAGCCAGAGGGCGCTTTAGGAGCCGCAACTAACCTCCCCAATTGGAGCCGAGACGACTACAATCCAGAGATGAATGAAAAATAAATAAAGTGCCAATTTCACCTGGAGCTTTTTCCTATATTGCAGAGATTCCACTCCTGCCTGAATTGGATTCTGTCATGAAACATTAATTGAGTGAGACAACTAAATATTAATAGAAGACTAGCACCAAAAAAAAAAATGCCTATGTTTTGGTATCTGGGTGTGCGTCCTGCTCTTCCATAAGAGGCCACAGGACCAAAGTCCTTTCGGAGTCAGGGAGGCCAAGCTGCAAAGATGAGGAGAGCCACTTGGGTCTTCTTGCTGTGGCGTATCTTAGCCTAGCCCCTGGAGCAGGGATGCACAACCTCCGGCCTGTAAGGGGAACAAATCTAGAGCTCTGAGGTTCCCCGAGGGCCACATCCCCTTTCTCCTCACCACTGATTATCTGGTGGTATCCTGGCCTCTGGGCATTTTCCCCCATTCTAAAAAAGCTAAATGCCTAAAATTAGTTACTGGCTCTAAGAGCTTTAGGCTAAAATATGCTGGTATTTTTGGCTCCACCCCTTTTACATTCAGTCCTGTCCGCCACTGGAATGCAGCCCCAAAAGCTTATTTGGAAGGGAATTCAGAGGTCGGTCTGGAAGAGGCTCAATATCCCTGCCCTGAATGCAAGGTTTTCCTCTGCAGAGGCAAGCCAGGTGTAATGGGAGAAAGAGGCAAGGACTGATGAATCAGTCAATCTCAGTTTCTCAGTTTTCCAATCTCAAATTTGGTTTGAAAGTTGAGATTGTCTGCATTCTTAAGCTCAGTTCATCCCAAACGGAGAGAGAGAGAGAGAGAGAGAGAGAGCGCATTAAAATTCATAAAGATTTTCATGCATGTTTCTTATAAAACATGGATTTTGTTTGCATTTTTGCCTACTATGCACATTTTATGAGTGATTTTCCTAATAGAATGCATTTTAATGTTATTTTCATGAACACAAACTACAAATCCAGAGAAGAAGAAATTTTGAAGGATGGATGAATATCGATTTGCACAGTGGCTCAAAAGTATGAAATTAGGTGAACTGAATGAATTTCTCCCCTATCCCTACATGAATCAGAAACTTAACATTTTTGCATTTTTTCAAGCAATTTTTCCTAATACAATGGATTTTATTTCCCCTAATATACACTTTTTCAAAACTTTGAGAATTCCTTTGCAAAATTCAGAGATGTGTGAATTTTTAGGGATAACTGAATTTCAGTTATTTATTATATTTCTATAGGGTCCAATAGCTGAAACTCTCCGGGTGGTTCACATAGTGGTCCAAAAATACAAAATTTAGTAAGTTTGCATTCAAATACATACTGAACAAATGTTTCATTTGAAAGCCTACTGTAGCCATACATTGCACAATAAGATGGCTGCTTTGTTTGAGGAACATCTGGGGATGATTGGAATTGTAGTCCAACACATCTGGAGGGCCCATGTTAGGCAAGGCTGATGTAACCTGTACTTCCAGACTCATTTATGCTTCAAATTTTCATATCTATCTATCTATCTATCTATCTATCTATCTATCTCTATATCTATCTATCTATCTATCTATCTATCTCACCTAAAAATGTAGTACTACACCTTTTTAGGTGAACTACATTTGCTACAACTTTTTGCTCCTATTTTTCTAGTTGTACTTAATTAATTATACAAATTCTACCACCTTCTGCAAAGTTATCAGTGGTGAATATCCTATGTAATTATCACTAACATAAACAATAAAACAAAACAATTGAACAATACAATAATAAAGAATGACTGATTAGAGCTAAGTAATTTTTGCGCACCGCCCAGAGAGCTTTGGCTACTGGACGGTATATAAACATAATAACTTTACGAACCACTGAGAGATGTTATTACATTTAGCAGTATATAAATGTTACAAATAAAATAAGTAAATAATCAAATAAACTAATGAAAATGAATTATTGTTGATGACTGTACATTCTGCCTGGGTCACCTCAAGGAAAGCCTGTAGGGATCGATGGGTTTGAAGAAGATGTCTGTACATCAAAACAGTGGGCGCCTGTCTAATGGCAATTGGTTATGCATTCCAGAGGCTGGATACTGCGACACTAAATGCTCTGCTTCAAGCACTCCTGAAGAGAACCTCAGGGCCATGTGGCACCATCACAAATGCTCCCTCTGAAGATTGCAGAGACTGGTTAGGGACATAAGAGGGAGGTGATCCCTATGGTAACCACGTTGTTATGGGCTTTATATGTTAACAACAGGTTAAACTTGGCCCGGTAGCTTATTGGCAGCTTATTGGCATATGTTACGTGAAGCAGCCTTAAGAGAGAGTCTCTCTCTCTCCCTTCCCCCCCCCCCCGTATTCTCTCCTGTTCAGGGTCACAAGCATGACTGCAGAGTGCGGTACTTAATTTCAGAGCACATTATCATTGATTGGCAGGCAAAGTGACTTCATTGAGCATTTCGCTGGCCTCCTAATGCAGATGAGGTCCAAAATCCTCCTTCCCACCCCCACCCCACCAAAAAAACCTCTGACTCTGATGCTTAAGCACACGAGATCCTGCTGCCATTGTGCACAGCCAGGAAGATTTATGCCCCTCCACGTGACCATTGCCATCTATCCATCACTATTAGCTACAATAAAATCTTTCTCCTTGTTTTTAAAAGCCCTTTGAGTTAGATTCCATTATGGAGTTAACGTATCACAGATGTTCAAGCTGCAAGTCAAGGTGAAGAAGAAGAAGAAGAAGAAGAAGAAGAAGAAGAAGAAGAAGAAGAAGAAGAAGAAGAAGAGAAGGAGGAGGAGGAGGAGGAGGAGGAGGAGGAGGAAGAGGAAGAGGAAGAGGAAGAGGAAGAGGAAGAGGAAGAGGAGGACATACTCTGAAATTCTCGGGACACTGAGTAACCAGAGAGAGACCACGATGGTCAACAGCCCTCTGCACACCTTGGCAGGATCTACACAACTGCTTTAAAATGGGTTATAACAGTAGTGACAACCGTTGGGGCCCAGGACATATACAGTTTTCAAACCGTTTTCAAATTGTCATATCCTGCCTAGTGTAGATCTGGAAGAAAGAAGCCAAAAAAAGCCAAAGGCAAAGGGATGGAGACAGAGAATGAGATTTAACAAAACATAAAATGGCCCTTAACACATTGAGAGACCTGCATGGAAGATTCCTCATCCAAGGGTAATTCCGTCACTGCTCCAAAAGCGTCATCTTCTGAAAGCACAGCCTTGAACTCTAGGATTAAAAGTCCCACCTTCTGTGACCAAAAGGTGAGAAATTGGTGAGGTGTATATGCTCTTCTCTCAGCCTAGAAGCTATTTTTAAAACTCAGTTTGGTGATTAATCAACTCATACGGTATCATCAGTGGCATGGCACTCTAGAAAGTAATGTAAGCAAGATGACAAGTCCACCACTCTCAAAAAGTTTACAGTTTCTATAGGGAGGGGTAGAGGAGGAATGGAAGGAAAGGGGAAAGGAAGACCCTGGGGGCTTCAGCTTCCTTCCCTTTTCAACGCTACTGGTCTACGCTGACGGACAGGTGCTCTGCAGGTTTTTAGAGAGGAAATCTGGGGTGGGGGGGTTGAACCTAGGACCACTTGCCTGCAAAGCATGAGTTCTACCACTGAGCTACCGCACCTTTCCTAAATTGTTCAGCATCAATGACCTAATAGCAGAAGGAAACAATCACCTTTGCTATCCACAAAAGCAGCGCCCGCCTACCACACAGGTGCCCGTGTTTTACAACCCCGCTCTATCTTGTCATTTAGGAGAGCTCCCTGAACAAATTGCCTGTCATATTTGAAGATAAAACCCAACAGTGGCAGAGCTGACAAGTCGTCCTCAAGCCCTGACGTACAACGCCAAACAAAAAAAAAACTTGGGATTTTGCTCGACTCGCTCTGGATGGATTTGTCTTCAGAGATTCACAGTGGAGTGGAGCGCCGGCAGAGAAGGAGAAGCAGAAAAGGGGGTGGGGGAGATTTCAAAACACCACTATTACTGAGTGTTGGCCTTTATTAAAAAGATAGCTTTAAAGAGGAGCCTGAGCACTGGTTCGACCAACCTTATTTATTTATTTATTTATTTTTCAGTCAAAATATTTTTTTACATCGTATGTCTCTGCAAAATGCGTAACACAAAGGCTTCTAAGCGGAAAACTCTACCACCACTAACCTGGACTAGGGGGGATGATATATTTCCATTACTCTTTTAATACAGAAATGTATTTTCTTTTATAGGCCATCCTGGTTGTGTTTTTATTAACAACAACAACAACAATGCCCATTGAGTATCCTTAGGCATAGTGTATATGTGTTATAAATAAGCACTAAATAGCAATTACCTAGCAGTTTCAGTAATTATAGAAATCATGCTTCTCCAGTGGCTTGCCTTAAGAAGCGATAGGATTCTGCCTTGGAAATTACCATAAAGATTCTGCCTTAGATGAACAGATAAGGTTGCATCTATTTGCAGTAGTCCTTCTAATTACCAGAGAGGATAGCTGGGGAATGTTAACTTAATGATATTTATTTAGCTATTGCACATGATCGGCATGTTAGATCTTTTGGAGTGTCCATGCGATGATTGATTCCTAAATGAAGCTTTTGACTTCTGGAGAAAAGTGGCTTTTTAAAAAAAAAAAATAGGTTGTATATTAGGGTGACCAGATAAAATCCAGGTCAGGGCTCATGTAACTTTAACAGTTGTAGAGCAAAGGGAATTTCAGCCAGTGTCATTTGTATGCAATTAGTTCCTGGTGAAATTCTCTCTTCTTCACAACAGTTAAAGTTGCTTGGGCCCTGCCTTGTTTTGTATATGGTCACTCTAGTATAGTGCATGCACCTTTAACTGTTGTGATGAAGAGGGAATTTCATCAGAAACTAATTGCATACAAATGACTCTGGCTGAAATTCCCTTTTGTCTACAACTGTTAAAGTTACATGAGCCCTGACCTGGATTTTATCTGGTCAGCCTATTGTATATTCACTCTCCAAATTATGGATGTAACTAGTTCTGGGCATTGAAACAATGAACCTATGCAAATTAGGGGTGTGCATCGGATCGGATCCGATCCACGATCCGAATCCGATCCGACCCAAAATCGGGAAAATCCGATCCGATCCGATCCGATCCGGACAACCTCCGATCCGATCCGATCCGATCCGATGAGGTCCGATCCGGATCGGACGCCATTTTGAATGCTTTTTCCCATAGCCAAGTATTGTTTTACAAAAACGCCTATAACTTTTTCATTTTTAAAGATAGAAGGATGAAACTTGGGCACATTGTAGACTGGTTAGGGGTAGTTATCTGTGAGAAATTTCAGAAAGATTGGTGCATGCATTTTGTGGCAATTAATTTTTTAATAAATACCCAGGAATGCCTATAACTTTGTCATTTTTAAAGTTACACACATGAAACTTTGCCACATTGTAGGGGGTACCTTGGGACCTATGTGTGTGAAATTTCAGAAACGTAGGTGCTTGTCTTGTGTGGCAATTAATTTTTAGAAAAATGGGTAGTAGTGGGGTAAATACAGTTACGCCTCCCATTTTTTTATTTTTGAAGATACAAACAGGAAACTTGGGCACATTACAGGTACCACTTGCCTTGATATGTGTGTGAAATTTCAGAAACATTGGAGCTTTCCTTGTGTGGCAATTAATTTTTGAAACAATGAGGAAAGAAACACCTATAACTTTGTCATTTTTAAAGTTACACACATGAAACTTTGCCACATTGTAGGTGGTACCTTGGGACCCATGTGTGTGAAATTTCGGAAACGTAGGTGCTTGCCTTGTGTGGCAATTAATTTTTTAATAAATACCCAGGAATGCCTATAACTTTGTCATTTTTAAAGTTACACACATGAAACTTTGCCACATTGTAGGCGGTACCTTGGGACCTATGTGTGTGAAATTTCGGAAACGTAGGTGCTTGCCTTGTGTGGCAATTAATTTTAGAAAAATGGGTAGTGGTGGGGTAAATACAGTTACGCCTCCCACTTTTTTATTTTTGAAGATACAAACAGGAAACATGGGCACATTACAGGTACCACTTGGCTTGATATGTGTGTAAAATTTCAGACAGCTGGGTCCAGGCATGTGGTGGCAAGGTATTTTTGAAACAATGAGGAAAGAAACGCCTATAACTTTTTTATTTTAAAAGTTAGAAGTCTGAACATTGCTCACTTTGTAGATGGGTTAGGGGTAGATATGTGTCAGAAATTTCAGAATGATAGGTCCAGGCATTTGATGGCTATGGAATTTTTAAATTACATGTTTCAAAACAATTTCTACAGAGGCCAGGTCTTCCCCTCCCGCTTCCCGCGAAGAAAAGGAAACACTCTCTCGTCTCGATCCCTTTGAAGTTGCTAGTAGTATCCATTACAGGGCTCGTGTTTCCTTTCCTCCTTTCACTTTTCAAGCAGAACGGCTGAGCCTAGCTGAGTTTTGCAGCCATGCGTGCAAGGAAGGATCACTCTGGTCTCGATCCCTTTGATCCTTGGTAGTATCCATTACAGGGCTCGTGTCTGCTTTCACTTTGTACTCAAGCAGACACGAGCCCTGTAATGGATACTACCAAGGATCAAAGGGATCGAGACGAGAGAGTGTTTCCTTTTCTTCGCGGGAAGCGGGAGGGGAAGACCTGGCCTCTGTAGAAATTTTTTTGAAACATGTAATTTAAAAATTCCATAGCCATCAAATGCCTGGACCTATCATTCTGAAATTTCTGACACATATCTACCCCTAACCCATCTACAAAGTGAGCAATGTTCAGACTTCTAACTTTTAAAATAAAAAAGTTATAGGCGTTTCTTTCCTCATTGTTTCAAAAATACCTTGCCACCACATGCCTGGACCCAGCTGTCTGAAATTTTACACACATATCAAGCCAAGTGGTACCTGTAATGTGCCCATGTTTCCTGTTTGTATCTTCAAAAATAAAAAAGTGGGAGGCGTAACTGTATTTACCCCACCACTACCCATTTTTCTAAAATTAATTGCCACACAAGGCAAGCACCTACGTTTCCGAAATTTCACACACATAGGTCCCAAGGTACCGCCTACAATGTGGCAAAGTTTCATGTGTGTAACTTTAAAAATGACAAAGTTATAGGCATTCCTGGGTATTTATTAAAAAATTAATTGCCACACAAGGCAAGCACCTACGTTTCCGAAATTTCACACACATGGGTCCCAAGGTACCACCTACAATGTGGCAAAGTTTCATGTGTGTAACTTTAAAAATGACAAAGTTATAGGTGTTTCTTTCCTCATTGTTTCAAAAATTAATTGCCACACAAGGAAAGCTCCAATGTTTCTGAAATTTCACACACATATCAAGGCAAGTGGTACCTGTAATGTGCCCAAGTTTCCTGTTTGTATCTTCAAAAATAAAAAAATGGGAGGCGTAACTGTATTTACCCCACTACTACCCATTTTTCTAAAAATTAATTGCCACACAAGACAAGCACCTACGTTTCTGAAATTTCACACACATAGGTCCCAAGGTACCCCCTACAATGTGGCAAAGTTTCATGTGTGTAACTTTAAAAATGACAAAGTTATAGGCATTCCTGGGTATTTATTAAAAAATTAATTGCCACAAAATGCATGCACCAATCTTTCTGAAATTTCTCACAGACAACTACCCCTAACCAGTCTACAATGTGCCCAAGTTTCATCCTTCTATCTTTAAAAATGAAAAAGTTATAGGCGTTTTTGTAAAACAATACTTGGCTATGGGAAAAAGCATTCAAAATGGCGTCCGATCCGGATCGGACATCTGGTCCGATCCGATCCGACCAGCCTCCGATCCGATCCGATCCGATCCGACCCCCCAGGTCCGATTCCGATCCGCTATCCGATCCGATCCGGGGGGTCAGTGCACATCCCTAATGCAAATGACACTCTAAGCCACGATGGTTAAGCCTTTACACTTAAACATTATGGCTTAGCGTGCCATGTTTCCCTTGTCTTAGCATGCCATGGGAATCATTCCTAACCATGATGGCTACATAACCATAATTTAAACATACTCACTAACCATTTGCTGCAAAAGGGTTAGCAGCCTAACCATGGATTAGTGTGTTGTCTGAACAGGTCCTATACCATTTTTTAACCCTCAGCTGAAGAGTAAGGAGTGCACACAAACAATGCCACAAGTGGCAATAGTGGTGGGGAAAACAGGAAACGTAAAAGGAAGTACCTCGTGAAAAAGTAACTTCCTGTTTCAGGGCCTTACAGCCCCCATTGATGTTTTAATGAAATGGTTGCCCTTTCTCATGTGCAGAACCTGCTACTCAGTGTCAACCAGCAGCAATCGGAATGATTTCCATTCTTCCTGCCCCTGTTACGGCCAAATGTACAGATTACTTCTTTATTTGCTTATTTGCTTATCTAAAGGAACGCCTCCTCCCATATGTACCTGCCCAGACCCTAAGATCATCTACAGGGGTCCTTCTCCGTGAGCCCCTGCCAAAGGAAGTGAGGCAGGTGGCCACTAGGAGGAGGGCTTTCTCTGCAGTGGCACCCCGGCTGTGGAATGAGCTCCCCAGAGAGGTTCGCCTGGCGCCTACTTTGTACTCTTTTCGTCGCCAGGTGAAGACCTTTTTATTCTCCCAGTATTTTAACAGTTAAATTAACTCAATTTTAATCCTTGCTGTTTTAAATTTGTATTTTAATCTGTATTAATTCCTGCTGCTTGGTTTTATTCTGGTTGTGTTTTTATATTGTATGTTATTCTGTGTTTTTAGATTGTGCTTTGTTTTATATATTTTAAAATGATTTCATGGTTTTAATTTTTGTGAACCGCCCAGAGAGCTTCGGCTATGGGGCGGTATAAAAATGCAATAAATAAATAAATAAATACTCCTTGCCACTGAATGGTGCCCAAGACAGGGCAGCCAGTTACGTATTGCCAGCAAGACATTCCAGAGCCTGGGAGCAACTACTGAGAAGGTCTTGTCCTGAGTAACCATCAGAACATAAAAACTTAAGAAGAGCCATGCTGGATCAGATCAAGGGTTCTTCTAGTCCAGCATGCTGGGGGCCAACCAGCTGCGTGTTGGAAGCCCAAACATACTTCAGATGTTGGGGGGACATGAAGGTATTAAAACCTGGGCAGTCTCATATAGATGTTCTCAGGTTATTGGCATTTCGTCATGCAGCCAGGCCAATTTGAGGTACACAGGGATGAAGAAGTTTCCACACATCTTATCACAGGTGGAAAATCAATCTGTCCATACAGTGGAGCAATCAGATTAGTATTTGGCTATGTGTGGTGGACAGAAAAGCCCATCATGAGCAACTCTATATATTCACTGCATATGTGCGCACTCGCACATGCATGTGTGAGACTTTTTAAATAAGCTCAGTAAGAAATACAGTGTTAACTTGTTCTGAAAAACAGACACTTGGCATTGGGAATATCGTTCATGCGCTCTCCAAGTTTAGTGATACAACTGCATTAATAGAATAAAGCTATGTGAGGACCAAAAAAAAAAAGAAGAAGCAAAAAGAGAGATATACCTATCTTAACAGTTCTACTGCAACATTGCAATGGGATGCACATTTGTTGAGCTCTCAAGTAGATTTTGACATATTTTACTGAAAGAAAAGAAGAAAAGAAAATGCTCAATGATGGGGAAGTTAAGTGAGGAGATTTAGCTTTCTAAAGATGTAGGATTTTCAAGAAGAATTTGTTTGGGGACTTGCCAGAATGGAGGGTGACGATCAGTAAAGCAATATAGTCACCACCTTCTGGCACAACATAACTCTTCCCCGTCGAAGTCTATCTAGAGGTTGAAATATCTGTCTTTGTAAACACTCAGTGCACATATTCAAAATGCGTTGTAGCCGGAGGAGATTGGGGAAAGAAAATTTAGGGTCTGCAATTCGGTTGGTATTCAGGTATCGACAGCAGAAGCAACAAGGAGGGGGAATGGTCTTGTTATGTGTGAGCGAGGGGGAATTGTGGGTGCTGAGATGCCTGTTGCACTAGGGCATTATAGAAAGGATGGGGTTTTATATAGGGCTATGACCTATGTCCATGGCAGTGTAGGGGCCTGTAATTGAGATGCCCATGTGCCCAGTATAGTATGCCAAAGTGGCTGGCAATGAAGTAAGACTCACTGAGGGACAGCCCCACTCCACCCATCTTCTATAAGAAAGAAGGGGCTTCAATTCCTCCTATGGATGTAGTAAGGTGAATGAATCAGGATCTCCTACTTTTGGGACCATCATAGAATCACAGAGTTGGAAAGGACCTTGGACAACATTTAGTCTAAGCCCCTGCTCAAAGCAGACTCTACCATGCAGGATGCGGCTGCATCATCCCTGATAGATGGCTGCCCAGCCTCAGCTTAAATACCTCCAATGAAGGAGAACATACTGCCTCCTGAGGCAGTCTATTCCATTGTCAGAAGGACTTAGCATTTGGACGTTTTCCTTAATGTTTAACTGAAATCTGCTTCCTTACAATTTCCACCCATTGGTTCTAGTCCTGCCCTCTGGAATGACAGACAGCAAGTCTGCTCCATTTTCTGGATGATGGCCCTTCAGATATTTGAAGATCACTAACATGTCTTCCCTTAATCTTCTCCTGGAGAAATTTACCCAGTTCTTTCAACTGTTCCTCATAGGACTTGGTTTCCAGACCCTTCACCATCCTGGCCGCTCTTCTCTGGATATGCTCAGTGCCCTTCTTAATATATGGTGCCCGGTATTCCAAATGTGGTGTCACTAGTGCAGAATAACAAGAATCGAGTGACTCTCTGACCCAGAGAAGTAGCTAAGGAGCATCACCTTTTAGAATGTGGGGGAAATCACCTTTTAGAATGTGGGGGAAAACTGGAAACACCAAATGATTGACAGTTAGAGAAAAGGGGGCAGGGCCTGAGGAAGAGACCATGGCCCTCTGATGAAGCCTGGAGGGACTGATTGAGACCCCAGGCAGGCTGGATTTGCCCCTCACCCCAGCCAGAGGTTCAATGGTTTGGGACCAAGTTACTTGAAGGACTGTCTTCACCCATATCAGCCTGCCCGCACTTAAGATAAAAAAGAGAGGCCCTTCTCACCTGCCCACCAGTGAGAGATATTAGGTGAGTTTCCACACGGGAGAGGGCCTTCTCAGCAGTGGCCCCACACCTGTGGAACAAACTTCCACCGACAATCCACTATCCACCATCCTTTCAAAAAGGCCTTAAAAATGTTTTATTTTACTACGGCCTTGTCTTAAATACTGTTTTGCTGCTGTTACCCTTGCTGTTTTATTACTAGTTTTTAATGTTAGCTTTTATTGTTTTAAGTGATATTTTACTTTTATGTTTGTATTGCTTTTAATGTGTCTTCTGTTTTTATATATGGTTGTTTTTATATGTGGTTGTAAGCCGCCTTGGGAGAGCTTTTGCCCTGAAAGGTGGCTAAGAAATATTTTAAATAAATAAATAAAATATGGCCTATTTGTGCAAAGAAGCTTCCAAACGGATGTTTCTGATCTTGTTGCTGTGCCTTTCTTTGGCCAAGACTGGGTGGGTGGTGTACAGCCTGAATCCCCACCTGATATAGCTCACTCAGCAGTTCATGATTCTCTCTGGCCTTATTGTTTAACTTTTGCGTATGGACAGAGTAAGCCCCATCCATCCCCCTGACCCCTTTTTGCCTACACAGATGTGACCTGATACACCTACTTCAGAGACAATCAATGAGTTGTGACCTATGTTCTTGGAAAGGTCACTCAAGAGCCCACGTCTTGTGGAATGCGGTTCTTACCTCCGTGAATCATTGTAACTAAACGCTGTAATTATCATTCCCTCGAGCCGCATCAAATGTTATTTAACAGCCAGTCCTCTCATTGTGGTATGTCTCTCAAAAGTCTTTTTCTCCCCCACCCAAGGGACTGGCAATCTATTTTAAAAGGAACCATTCTGACCCCATTATCTGGAGAGGCAGAAGTAACTTTGAACTACAGATGTCGAGTCACAGGAGAACCATTCGCGACCCAGCATCAGACAGGGACATGCAAGTGAAGGGGTTTGACATTAAGCAACCATTAAACAATGGAAAGCTGTTCTTGAGCACCGGCATTGCATGCTTTATAAATCACTGCTGTGAAGAACTATGGGGTCCCCCAAACTTTTGGGGCCAATGCACACATTTGGAATCTTGTGATCATGTTGTGGGCGCTCTCACACAATGGCTGCCATGGGGGCTTCCATTCATAAAATGGCTGCCATGGTGGGCATGGCCAGTCCCAAAACACCCATTTCCCAGAAGACAAACTAGTGAGGTGAAACAAAAAAATCACTCGCCCAAGAACTTTTAAAATCAGGAGGGGCAGGAGCCTGGCAAGTGCCCACAGTCCCCATGTTTGGGACCCCACATTACAAGATTGAGGTTCAGCCCATAAGAATGTGGAAAGAGCCCTGCTGCAGCAGACCAAAGGCCCATCTGGTCCCAAATCCTGCTGCCGACAATAGTCAACTAAATGGCTTTGGGAAACCACATTGGAATCATGCTAAACCTTTGGGCCAGTTCAGAATGAATGGGTCACCAGTCAAGCATCTTGAAATATAGGGGGTTTCTGTGGGTCTTTCCGACCTCAAGACTTTGATCTCTAATCCCAGGCACAGCAGCAGCCAATGTAGCTGTGTGCCCAACCCCAGAGAGGGGAGGCGCTTTTGTGTGAAATAACGATGTACTCCTGGCGCATTGATGCTCCCACTGATAGTAATTTGATGGACATACTGAAATGATGGGAAATCATTCCCTAACGAGGCCTGCCTGCTTCCAACATTGTTGTCGTCTTGGCACCTGGTTAAGACCTTTCCCTTTTCTCAAGCATTTAGCAGAATATGATGAATGTAATCAGACGTGTCTTATGGTTGATTGTTTAAAGTTGTTTTAAAATATACATTGTCTCTGTGTATAGAGTGTGTTTTTCTGTAAATGTACTATTATGTAAATTTACTATTATGCACTAATTCTTAGAGTCGGCCAGCAGGTACGTTGTTGCTGTTGAAGTGGGCGAGTCGCATCACAACCTATTTCTAGATTTTAAATTATTATTTTAACAAAATTGATAGCAAACGACAAGAGCGTTGCCCTACCTCTATCAAATGAAACCATGTAAGGTTTAATGTTCCTGAGTCACTGCATTATTGGGTAGTCCCAGAGGTTGAAGCAATAATTTAAAAAAACAACAAAAGTATCTTAGTGCGTATGTGTGTGTACAGCTAGCTTGAAGCTGGCAATGACTCCTTAAGCAGCTTTTAGCTTCCTAGAGCTTGAAATGCTCATAAAACGATAAGATGCATTAAAACGCTAACCATTCCCTACACAGGGTTTCATTTCCCCCTCTTATTAGAGGTCATTAAATTTTACTAGACATTAGTAAGATCTTTGTAAACAGAAAATATGAAGCCTTGATAGACCCAAGCGCTCAGTACTCAGCCTACTAATTAGCATCCAACTACAAAGAGGATAATGATGGCACTCTAATTTATGAGTTCCAGAAGGAAACTGAATGGTTGAGCTTTCCCACTCATGTTTTGAACACAGTACAACACAGTCTGATGTTTAGATGTCGTCTTCAAACTCATCCCTTCATACAGGCCTTCCCTGAAGTGTGACTCAGCCAGCTATGTTTTGTAGCTCTCAGAAGCGTGTGCAGTTTGACTGCTGATTAATTTGTATCATGTTGTTCTTGTTATATTTATACCATTTTGATGCCACTGTATTTTATGTTCCCCGCTTTGATACCTCTGTGGAAAGCGGTATATACATAAATTTGAGAAATAAAATAAATGAATACATTCAACAGCCATTCATGCTAACACAGAGATCACCCAGAGCTGTAAACGATTCCCATAATTAATGCCAAAGCGCACCCGTGTCTTATATAGCTGACACAACACTGCCCCCCCTCCATTTTTGGCCCTCGACTGGCCCCCATGGGCTGTACCCCCCTGGTGCCAAAAACACTGGCATCAGGAGTGGCTATGCCATGCCCAAAGGGTCAAAATAGCTTGTCTTCAAGCTCATATTGATCCTTTTTGTGGTCCATAGTAGCTATTGAGTACTAAAAGGTTAAAAAAATGCTTCAGAATGGCTGACCCAGATGGCATTTTGTGTGTGTGTGTGTGTGTGTGTGTGTATAATCACCTTTTTTGCTGAGGCAGTGAAGGGCATATGCAGGAACACATTAAACACCCCTGTATTACATGAACACAATCCTACCGCTAAATACGACAGTGCCATGCAAGATCTCACTTTTTGGACTTCCAAGCTACCTTATCTTTAAAAGCAAAACAAAACCCCAAATCTGCAGATGTTGTGGGTAGAGAGTGGAATTTGGTGCATGCAACGCAGGCGTACTGCAACTGAGCTATGGCCCTTTTGCACATTAGATAGCCGATTGCTATTATCGTTCCTGCTGCTGCTGGTTGCTAGTTGACTGGGTGTTTATTTCATTACATTTTCCCATTGTTAGGTGGCTTTTATTGGAAATTTGTTCTAAGTGGGTGGCTGATTCAACGAAAAGGCGGGGTATGAATGTTTAGAAACAAACAAATATTCTCTCCCAGCTCCCAAAATGGCAGTAAGAATATGGCGGCTTTTACGGAACAGTTCATTTCAAAACAGTCTGTCGAGGACTTTAACTAATCCAAGCATTCATATATTTTTTTTTTGCATCGGTTGGGTGCAAATGAATGGGAGCGCTCTCTGAGGAGCTCCGTACAGGGCTGATCTGTACATTGTTAGAAAGGCTGTAGAGATACAAATATTGCTAAGCAAACTCAAGTTTCTTAGGGTATGCTGGGGAGAGTTAATGGAGCCCAAATCACCAGGCACACTTAGGTTCAAAGTTATGTTATTGCTCACAGAAATAAATCAATGTCCCAATATATTAAGCCAATCATGGTAGCCATTAAAGCACCGGGATAGTTTAAGAATCAAATGCATTCAAGCTTAATGCAGGCGTCTTTTTTTCATCCTTTCTTTTTCCCCCCTAAGAAAATGTTTCAATGATCAAGGCAAGATGTAAGAACAACACCACTGATTTGAGTTGTGGTTTGTTTGTTTTTTAAAAAAAATGTTTTAAAGAATACTGGTGGTTTAGTAGAAAACGAAACCTGATTGTTCATATTTTCAGCTCTGCAGCATTACTCTACTCAGTGAAATAAGAGATAACGGAAATCCTAGACACCAGATTCTTTCTTTTGCTCCTCCCCACCCTTTGGGCAGGATTCTAATCAAATCGACTAATCAGATCAATATTGTTGACAAAGAAGCAAACATCTGAAGCTCCGCAAAAAATGTTGCGGTAAGGCCAAAATCTAGCCCTAGCCATACAGAATTACTTATAGAAGCAAACATGGAGTGAAAGGCAACAAGGAAATAACCGCTACTACAATGTAACACTTGATCTACCACATGCCTACTGCAGATCCATCCTGTCCATACACATAATTAACTATCCACCCTTCCCTACCAAGCAAGGCTGATGGATGTCCCAATTGCCAATTGATTTCCAAAGGAACATACAAAGAATCTTACACTAAGTCGGACCATTGGTCCATCAAGCCCAGTATTGTCGACACTGCCAGGTTCAGGCAGGAGCCTTTCCCAGCCCTACCTGGATATAGGAATGGATGAATCTGTCAATTTTGGTTTCTCCTTTTCCCAGCCTTAAAACCGGTTTGTATTGAACATCAAAAATTTCTCCTGTCTACCAAAATACACCCACACCAACATCCAGGAAGCAGTCATACTTAAAACATGCTCAATTGTCAGGAAAGACCATCATATCCGTCTAGAAAAACCACCACAAGCAAGAAAAGAGTTCATCATCATCATCATCGGGCAAAATCCAGCCCATCTAATCCAGTTTTTCTCAGATTCCCTAAATGGCCATGCACCCTCCCCCTGGTCCCATCCCCTTTCTGATCACTGATCGTTGGATTGTTCCACAGCAACTGTACAGCTTTTCCCCCATTCGAAACGGTTGAAATGCCTCTCCTAAGGCTTGAAGATAATGAG
Organism: Anniella stebbinsi; assembly: GCA_029215795.1. Lineage (NCBI taxonomy): Eukaryota > Metazoa > Chordata > Lepidosauria > Squamata > Anniellidae > Anniella > Anniella stebbinsi. The sequence goes on from JARDYH010000007.1 coordinate 9,989,794, forward strand.
TTTTAAGATGAAATATGCTGGTCTTGGTAGCCCTTTTTCCATTGGCCTCCACCCACCACTGGAATGCATCCCCTGAGGGCTTCTCCAAAATGGAATTCAACCCTCAGGCCGAAAGAGGTTCAACACAACTACTTTAAATACATACATGTATGCATACATACATACACAAGTGATGCAGGCATCAGGTTGTTATTAAGACTTAAAATGTAGAAGTGTACAAAATTATGCATGGCATGGAGAATGTGGATAGGGAGACATTTTTTCTCCCTCTCTCAAAATACTAGAACCCAGTGGGGTCATCCCATGAAGCTGAATGGTGGGAGATTCAGGACAAATAAAAGGAAGTACATCTTCAAACAGCGCATAATTAAATTATGGAATTCACTACCACAAGATGTAGTGATGGCCACCAATTTGGATGGTTTTAAAAGGGGGTTGGATAAATTCCTGGAGGAGAAGGCTGCCATTGGTTTCTAGCCCTGATGGTTATGTGTTACCTCCAGTAACTGAGGTAGTAAGGCTGTGTGCACCAGTTGCTGGGGAACATGGATGAGAAGGTGCTGTTGCACCATGTCCTGCTTTGTTGGTCCCTGGTGAATAGCTGGTTGGCCACTGTATGAACAGAGTGCTGGACTAGATGGACCCTCCATCTGATCCAGCATGGCACTTCTTATGTTCTTAGAATTGCATACCGAACACAGGTTGAACACTTCACTGTTCAGAGGTATAAAGTTGCAAACAGACAAATGAAAAGCCACCAAATGGGGCAAGTTAAACCAAAGGCCTCATCGTGCCCCACTGACAAGAGATCAAAGACCAAGTTGGCTTTATGAACATAGATATGTATCATGAACAAAGGAAAGACATGACCCAAATCCAGAGGCTTTCCGCTACAAACCTTAAATAATTTCCTTTAGGACTCCCACCTTTGGACTAGTGAGATGATAAAGGGATTTCATTTTCTGCCAACAATTTCCTTCCGCTAATGTAAAATCAACTTTAGATCTGATTTTGTTGTTGTTATATATAGACCAAAAGGGGGGGAAATGAAAAGGCAAAAGAAAAGTCTCTTTGCCTTGAGCATTCGCATTTGTATTGGCTCCATGTTTAGTCGAGAGCTTTTTGTAAAATTGATGAATATTGTCTAAAGGCAAGTGCAGACAAGCAAACAGATCTGTATCTTCTGTAATCCATTTAGCCTGACACACATGTGCAGGGGACCAATTTCGCTGCAATTCTTTCAGCGATGATGAAAAGTAAAGGCGGGCAAAGTCATGAACTTCATTTTTGCAACGGACCTGTTGTAATCTAATGAAAGTATCTAAACAAAAGCATCCCTCCTCCACCTGACCCTGGTCTTCCTCATGCAGCAGGAGGACTCTGGAGTCAATAAACACACACCAGACAGAGGGCAGGCATTGCAAGTTTGCACTAAGAATGGTTTCCTGGAGCGGACAAAATGGCACGGGGCCAATAAATTCCTGTGAATCATACCATGATGTGTTCCCAAGGCCATGTCCCACACAATCCTAACTCTTAGTTGCTTGAGGGACTTGAGGACATGCCCCATAAGGACAAGCTGAAGGAACTTGGGATGTTCAGTCTGGAGAAAAGGAGTGAGGGGAGACATGTTAGCAGTGTCCAGATACATAAAAGGGTGCCACAGAGAGGATGGTCATGAACTATTTTCCATTGCCACAGAAATTAGGACCTGGAATAATGGGTGTAAGTTACAGCTACCTAGATTTTGATTATTTATAAGGAAAAACTTCCTGAAAAGTAAGATCTGTACAACAGTGGAACAATCTACCTATGGAGGTTGTGGGTTCTTCATCTCTGGAGGATTTTAGGAACAGGCTGGGCAGCCACCTCTCATGGATAGTTTGATTGGTTTTCCTGCAAATTGCAGAGGGTTGGACTAGATGATCCTTATAGTCCCTTCCGACTCCACAATTCTATGATTCTATGACTAGCACTGAGAGAGTAAGTAGGAATGTATGACAAATTCGTTTCAGTTTATTTTTGACCAGAATTTACCCAGTTCTCACCTCCTGGACCTGAACACAATCTGTGATCCAAGTTTCTACCTTTTCTAAGGTTATGATGCCATTTGTGGGACGAAACATAATGCATTTGAAAAATTGCATACATTTGAAAAATGTGCATGAAAAAATATGGGTACTTTTTTTAAAAAATGCACACAAACCTGCTTTAATCGATGGGAGAAAAATGTATATATATTTGAAAAACATGCACAATCGATGCTTACATTTGTGGGGGGAAATGCATGAAAAAATGCACAAATTTTCCTGAGTGGGGGTGGGTGGGGAAGAAATCTCACAATCGTGGTATGGACACGAGTCACAACAAGCTTCAAGGTGAAAACTTGACAAGTTTTGCTAGTTCGCACATCTGTAAGAGTAAGGCATTGTCCCAGCATTCTGTTCCAAGTGAAGATCACAGCCAGATGGTATTTCAAGTTGCTTTGGGCTGAAATATTTGGCCTAGACTTGTTGGCATATTTGGAAGGGTGAAAACAAGCCCCACAGATCTTCATGATCTTTCTTTAAAAAATTTTTATCAGAGCCAATTAAAGTGGCAGTGATGGTTTTCTTACAGTTAAAAGAAACAGAAGGAGGCCTGGAATTCTCCACTTTCTCATATCAATGGTACCCCTACACACATTTAAAAAGACATTTAACCATCCCTAAAGTCTCTGAAAATACCCACACCTACCCACCCAGAATTGCAATAGATGAATGGCACCATGAAAATGCGAGAGGCGTATTTTAAGCCAATACATAGAGCCGAGCTACACTACTGCTTTATAATGGTTTATAACAGTTTTAAACTGGTTAATAATCAGTTTAAAACTGTTATAAACCATTATAAAGCAGTAGCGTAGATTGGCTCATAGTTTCGAGATCAAAGTAGGGGGTTCTGCAAAAGTTCAGATCAACCCAGTACCTTGGACAGCTCCAAGCAGAACTCAGGCTAGAGACTTACATGCAAGCTCAGTGACCTGAAATGTTGCTTCAGCGGTGGTCCACAAGTTCTCCGTCTGGGTAGTTAGCTCCACCCCCAGGGGGGAAGACCTTTTGTAGGCATGGGCTCTAACGGCATCGGCACAGTGGTTCTGTTGTAGCTTCTGGGCTTGAGTCCTAGAGCGCTTCGGTTGATGGGAATACATTTAGACTGGTCATATCATATTTTAATATATCATGGCTTTTTGTATTTTTGAAAAGTTAAAAGTTTTATTATTCTATTCAATCGTATTTTTTAAAAAATTGTATATATGTATCTAGTTCCCTTCCTTAGGTAGGCTTGGTACAAAAAGACAGTTTATAAATATTTTGGGATGCAATCCCAAAATATTTAGTCAGGAAAAAAAAGTCAAACAAGTCCCAGCGCTCCCCAGCCAGCATTTCATTCCACCCTAACCTCATTGCTTACTATTTATTACGGTACAAGCTGTTGTGGCCTGGACTCCTCTTCATCAGATAAATGAAATGCTATCCTAGGTTGTCTTACATATATGCATATTAGGGATGTGCACTGGATCGGACCCGATCCACGATCCGAGTCCGGTCCAGTGGGAAATCGGATAAATTATCCGATTTCCGATCCCGCAGCTGGATCGGCCGATCCAATCCGAACCGGTCCGAAAAGGCTCCGAACCGGTTCGGCGGATCGGCGGATCGGCGGGCGCCCACTGGCGCCCACCGCCGCTTCCATTGGCGGGCGCCAGCGGGCGCACACCGATGAAAGTGGACAGCGGGGGGGGGGAGGAGGGGGGCGCTTACCTTCTCGGCCCGTCCGCTCCCGTCCGGCACTAGCAGCTACTACCAGCGGGCTCCGCGGCCTGCTCTAGGGTGGCGCGCCGGGTGATGTCATCACCCGGCGCGCTACTCTAGAGCAGGCTGCGGAGCCTGCTGGTGGTAGCCGCCGGCCCCGGACGGGAGCGGACGGGCCGAGAAGGTAAGCAGGGGGTGCGTGGAGGGGAGGAGGGGGCGCGCGGAGGGGGGAGGGGGGCCCTTACCTTCCCGTCCCGGCGGCTCCCGTCCCGGCGCCGGCGCCTACTACTACCAGCAGGCTCCGCGGCCTGCTCTAGGGTGGCGCGCCGGGTGATGTCATCACCCGGCGCGCTACTCTAGAGCAGGCCGCGGAGCCTGCTGGTAGTAGTAGGCGCCGGCGCCGGACGGGAGCCGCCGGGCCGGGAAGGTAAGCAGGGGGTGCGTGGAGGGGAGGAGGGGGCGCGCGGAGGGGGGAGGGGGGCCCTTACCTTCCCGTCCCGGCGGCTCCCGTCCCGGCGCCGGCGCCTACTACTACCAGCAGGCTCCGCGGCCTACTCCAGGGTGGCGCGCCGGGTGATGTCATCACCCGGCGCGCTACTCGAGAGTAGGCCGCGGAGCCCGCTGGTAGTAGCCGCCGGCGCCGGACGGGAGCGGACGGGCCGAGAAGGTAAGCAGTGGCGGGGAAGGGGGCTTACCCCCCCCCCGGAGCCGTCCGCTTCTATCCGCTGGCGCCCGCGGGCGCCAGCGGATGGAAGCGGGCGGCCCCAGGGGGGGTAGGGAGCGCGGGGGAGGGGGCTTACCTGCCGGGGCCGTCCACAGCGGACGGCCCCGGGGGGGGAGGGAGTTAGGCCCCCCCTCAGCCACCCGCCGCCATTTTTTCCTCATAGACTTGCATTGCAATGCAAGTCTATGGGGAAAAAAATGGCGGCCGATCCAAAAATTTACGATTTTTGGGTCGGGATCGGACTCGATCCGGTCCGGGGGGCCTCCGATTTTGTCCGAACCGGTCCGGGACAAAATTGGAGGTCCCGATCCGGGTCCCGATCCGATCCGGGGGGTCTGTGCACACCCCTAATGCATATGTATGACAACCTAGGTTAACATTTCATCTATCTGATGAAGAGGTGTCCAGGCCACAAAAGCTTGTGCCATAATAAATAAATATGTTAATCTTTAAGATGCTACAAGGCTCTTCATTGCTTTAGCTATACGGATATATATTGCAATCTACTGATTGCAAAGTAAATTGAAGAAAATCTGACAAGCAGTTCTCCAGGTACTGCTGGAAGATACTCCTGTGTTTTAACAAAAGCCGTGATAGTCTGTTGCCAGACTCTGGATGCAAAAGGAAATATGTATTGCTAAGTAAATAAATTATCACTAGCCTCTCCCCTCTTTCCTTTCTTCCTTACAGAAGACTTTCTATTTCTATACAAACAAGCTCGATGTTGCATTTGCTCGTACCCTTTATGGGTGTCAAGTGGATTTTGCCACTGTGCATATTACGGCTTTCAACAATGCTTAATTAAAACAGAAATTTAATCATAAACCGACAGTAAAAGAAACACAGTTGCTTTGTTCTTCATGTAACCACTTCAGTTTCTTTCGATCCATCGTGTTTTGTTGAAAGGCAATTGCTTCATCATGATGGAGGGGAGCTGCCTTTTCTTTTTTTCTTCCCAAAGCAGGATCTTCCCCATCTTCTAGCAAACGGTCTTATATTGCAAACTCAAAGAAATTAAATAACATTCACTACAACACTGATCAAAATACATGTGTTACCTGATGGAAAAAAAAACCTGCCTGTATAAACTGTGGCATTACATTAAATGAAGTGAATGCAAAGAGGTTCAGTGTTATGGATGGGGTGTTGAACCTCTAGCCCATGGACCAAATCCACCATGCCTGGGATCCTAATGTGGCCCTCTGGGGCTTTCTAGATGGATCGTGGTCCCAACCTCTTTTCCATGACCGCAGGAACAGAGCTACTTGTGTTGGCAGTTGAATCTTCCTTCTACATGGGCAATGGGACAACATCGTCTACCATCACCTGAGGGCAGCAGGCTTGCATAGGAAGTGATCCTATATATGTCTTCTCAAAAATAAGCCTCACTGGGATCAAAGGGGCTTATTCTCAGGGAAGTGTCCATAGGATTGCAGCTGAAGGTGGCTTTAGTGCTTTCACTGATTACTAGATAGTGTTTTCCTGAAATTGTGTTGCTTTGTTTATCATCTGAAAGAAAAAACACACAACATTTACCCTAAAATAATTTGTAATTGGTTTTTCATTTCATACAGCCCATCTGACACCCAGCATGGTGTTGCCTGCTTTTCCAAATTCAAAACAAACCACAAATCATCTTTCTTTCATGTTCTTGTGCCTCTGATGTACATTTTACTTAATTTCTTAACCAATGATTTTACTGGAAAAATTGCTACTGGCTGTTCTGTTTCCTTAGAGAGATCTCGTCCCTCTTACAGAACAAATGTCTTTGCAACAGACAAGCAATGGGTTGTTGGCCAATTTATAGTGAAAACGCCTCCTTCTAGACTCCCAGGATACTTTGCAGCTCAATGATGATATCGTCAAGATTGAATGGCAGTGGCATGGAAGCATCGTCTTGCCAATATGGATGGCATTCCGGCCTCTCATCCTCCGGTAAACTCTCCGCAAGTGGTGAATGGCACCTAAAACCAGTAAGGTTAGAAATTAGTTATTGGAAGCATTTGGTGATCTAATTTCACAGGATGTTTTTCCATTGATACAGAGAAACAAAAACGAAGGAGAACGATTCAGTAGGCAAAATGGTTTGGGTCCAGATTTTGTCATGCTTAGGATAAACACACTGAAATCAACTGGACAATTTAATGACAACTAACTTCTCCCCCACTGATTTCAATGGGTTCACTCGAATTGGTTCACAAGCTGAATATGAGCCAACAGTGTGATGTGGCTGCAAAAAAAAAAGAAAATGTTATTTTGGGCTGCATTAATAGAGGTATAGCTTCAAAATTGCACGACGTACCGGTTCCCCTCTATTTGGCACTGGTTAGGCCCCATCTTGAGTACTGCGTTCACTTCTGGGCACAACACTTCAAGAAAGATGCAAACGCTTTTAAGATGTGTTGGACAATTTGGTTGTGTGAACACTTAACAAAGCATTAAGGGGGTTCAGAGGAGGGCAACGAGGATGATCAGGAGGGCAACGAGGATGAAACAAAGCCCAATGAGGAGAGACTGAAAGAACTGGGCAGCTTTAGCCTGGAGAAGAGAAGATTGAGGGGAGACATGATAGCATTCTTCAAGTTCTTGAAAGGTTGTCAGACAGAGGAGGGCCAGGATCTCTTCTCGATCATCCCAGAGTGCAGGACACAGAATGATGGGCTCAAGTTACAGGAAGCCAGATTCCAACTGGACATCAGGAAAAACTTCCTGACTGTTAGAGCAGTATGACAATGGAACCAATGACCTGGGGAGGTCGTGGGCTCTCCCACCCTGGAGGCATTCAAGATGCAGCTGGACAGCCATCTGTCAGGGATGCTTTAATGTGGATTCCTGCATTGAGCAGGGGTCTGGACTCGATAGACTTATAGGCCCCTTCCAACTCTACTATTCTATGATTCTAGGATTCTTAATATAGCGATAGACAAATCATGCTAAATGTTGACAATTTTATTTTTAAAGTTCACATGAACATTCATGGACGGTTTTGTATGCATTTCTCCAAACACGTGCATTTTTGTACACAATTTGCTCAATATATACATTTTTTTGCAAGCAGTTATCCCAATTTAATGCACTGTAATGTTATTTTTGCAAGTTTGTCTGCACTTTTCCATATTAAATATATTTTCGTAAGCATTTGGATTGGAAATTCAGAGATGTGTGAATTTTGAAGGATAACTCATTTTCATTCCAAGTATTGGTCAGAAAGTGCAAAATTAGGTAAGTTCCATTAAAATGAGAACCCCCAATCGTATTCTAAGCATGACTATATCTGGATCCAACCCAGTGGTTGTCCACTTAATGTAAAGTCATGAGCTTTTCTCTCTCTCTCTCTCTCTCTCTCTCTCTCTTCCGATGCAGGCTTTCTGTTTCCTAGAGGGATCTTTGAGAAAGCCAATCACAAAGAAAATTCAGTTAGCCCGCCTTTTGATCGTGAATTATTTTTTCATTAACTCAAGGCTTATTTGAAGTAGGTGCTTTATGCCATTGCTTGTGGGTTTTTTTTGTGATATTACTAGATTATTGAGAGAGATTAAACCAAATTTACTGCATTAAGGTCACAGGATAGATTAAACAATATCACAGGACGTGGTTTGTAAATCTGAGAGATTTACAAGTCCATCAGCTTTGGAGAAAGTAGCAAAAAGTAAGATGCAAATGAAGGTTAATAACAATTTCTGCTGATGAATAGATGGGCAAAACTTCAACAAAATTAAATTAAGAGGTTAGCGTTTGCTTAGTCCCCAGAGAAACCCTTTGAATTACAGTGTTTCTTATTAAATGGATTCTTCATCAATAGTAGTGAGAAGTCTAATTATAATAAGCAGCTAAAACAGCAGTCCTGCATGGGAAGATTTTATGAGAAGTAAACCGACACATCTCATAAGATTACTTTGTAATAAAGACTGCCAGTTATTTGCCCTGCATTAGGAAATTTGTAACAATTCAGTGTTTTTGGTTTCAGGTTTAAGTTTGTTTTTTTTTGTTTTATAAAACAATTCCCCGCTACTGGTTAATTAGGTAACGTTATAATGAATTGAAAAGCTGAAGTGACCTACATATTGTTATAATATGTTCAGCAATTTTTTAAAAAAATCCCACAAAAATGAAGTATTTTTAATTGCCCATTTTGTGTGTGTGTGCTTTAAGTGGTTATGCAGCACTTTGTAACTAATATTGGCTCGTAGGCTATACAAAAATGCATTCAAATAAGGTAGTTTAGCTTCTTCATTGAAAGAGAGTGGCTGTTATATACTGTATGTACATAAGGCAGAAAAGAAACACCCTAAAATATTTCAGCAAATAGGAGACCGCTCAGAAAGAAAAACCGAAGTTGACAAAGTATAACAGTTCTATATTTTCTATGTATATGAAATACAGAAAAAAATATTTAAATAATTAAGAACATTACATGAAAATAGCACGTACTATATGGTTCAACAGTCGTGACCTAAAAAGGCAATGCTTACATCAGATGACCTGAATATAAAGGGTTTTTGTTTTGTTTTTCCATAGGGGAGGTGTACAGTGTAAAATAAAACATACTTTAAACCTCTCTTCTTTATTTGCCATTGAGGAGATAACTGACATGTCCCAACAATTAACTGATTAATGCTTTCAGCACTGCTAAAATGATACACACACACACACAGAACTCCTTGGACACTTCCCTTTCCTGACTCCTTTGAGGAAAGAATGAAACAGAACCCAGACGAAAGGGGTCATCTTCCCTCTTGGGAATTATTGATGGCAGCGGAAAACCCAAGAGAAAGCATACTTCAACTTTACACCCATGTCGGTGTGCGGTTAATTGTGGTTCTAGCCTCCCCATGCACTCAATCCATCGTACATTACAGCGCAAGGACAGTATTAACACATAACATTCCTATATATCTTCAGCTCGCCACATCAGTCCGTGATAATAGCATCTGTTAACATGCACTGAGCACTATTATGTAGCACATCACTTCATAAATAATAAGATTAACCGACCTCGGGCCCTCCGAGAAGAGTAATGTGTTCAGATGTTCTCATTATTTATTTAAAACAAGAATTAAAGGAACACAACACTACTTTTGACAATCCTCTTAGCATAAATATTAAACTGTTTGCATTGATAAGCTGTACCGTGCAGGAGAACAGAGGATTTGTTGTGCAAGCCGGCTCAAAAGAGTTGAGCAAACGCGGTTTAGTGTAGAGCTTCTCAGTGGTACTTTAATGATTTTGCAGCCTGGAGTTGGAGATTCCCCACTTCTCAAATAGAAGAAGTACCCTGTTCATATGCCAACAAGTCTGGAGCAAATTACAGCCTCTAACAAAGAGTTTGCCTCATGTTCTGTCTCGGTTATAGAAGAATGATAGACTCCAGGTGAAGCTTTGATGTTGAAGGGGTTTGCATGCATGTTCACATTTCATGCCAATCTAAAGTTCTATGATCGAGATTCCCCAGGTGTCAGAAGCCCAGAGGGCAGCAACAAAGAGTACAGCCTTTTCAGTGGTGGCACCCATTTTGTGGAATGAGATTTGCCAGCCCCCAATACTGTATGGCATTAGGCACAATGCATAGGAATTTGCTACCCCAAGTCGTACTGAAAGCCACCAATTTGGGTGGCTTAAAAAGGAGCTTAGACATCTTTCTGGAGGAGGTGGATTTCAACGGCTACTAGTCCTGATGGTTATATGCTATCTGCAGTATCAGAGGCAGTATGCCTACATGCACCAGTTGCTGGGGAACATGGGTGGGAGGGTGTTGTTGCACTCATGTCCTGCTTGTGGGTCTCCCGTGGGCAGCTGGCACATCACTGTGTGAACAGAATGCTGGACTAGATGGTCTGATGTGACATGGCTCTTCTTATGGCAGGTTGGAAAGATTGTAAGCAGATAAACATTTATTTTCTGATAAACATGAATTTGTTAAAGCTGTTTTCCTTTCACAGTGAGCCTATCTACATTACTGCTTTAAAACGGTTTATAACAGTTTTAAACCGGTTATTAACTGTTATAACCCGTTTTGAAGCAGTAGTGTAGATAGGCTCTGTGTCTTCACTTCGGGAGGGGTGGTGGATTTGCTTTTATTGTATGTACGTTTTATTGTTCTAAGCCACTTTGAGTTTCTTTATGGGGGAAAAGTGTGGTATAAGTTTTATAAAGAAAGAGAGAGAGAGAGAGAGAGAGAGAGAGAGAGAGAGGGTATTTGTGACACATGGTGGTAAAAGAAAAGACAGCAATGAACTTGGAAATAGCTAATTCACATTCTATGATAGCTACAATGCAGTTTTAATAATATGTGTCATGTTTTAATCAGTTTTATGTATTTTATCATGTTGTTGTTCCCCGCCTCGATCTAGACGGAGAGGTGGGTAAGAAATAAATTATTATTATTATTATTATTATTAATTCAGATCTTCAGCTAATTCACACCTGCAGGTGATCTTAAAACTAGACACAATCTCTCAGCTTCATCCATACCAAGGATACTGATAATACTGACCTACTCCATAACCAGATGTCATGTTCATGATTGGAGGAGCCTGCATAGGAACTTAATAGCTCATCTGGATCAGACAAAAGGCCCTTATGGACAAATGAGTACCCAAAATGAATGCCGCTCACTGTCCGTCTATCACAAAAATCCACCTCTGGTTACCTCAAGCTTTCTTCATTTCAGCTGTATAATTTAGGGTGGCAGCTACAAGTGTGTATGTGTGTGTATATGTGTGTGTGTGTGTGTGTGTATGTGTGATTTTGTTGCTGCTATTGCTGAACAATTAGGACTCCTCTGATTTGTGCTGGGTGGCAGCCATTTTAATTTCCCCCAATGCCCCAATGCAGTGTCACTCTGGGGTAATGTGGGAAAATAAAATGGAAGCTGTCCAGCATTGAACATCAGTGTGTGTGTGTGTGTTTGTGTGCACGTGTGTAAATTAGCATTGGGCTCAGGGAAGGAGGTCCACTGGTGCCTTTTTTGAAAGACTCTGAAATTCCAGCATGGCTGAAGTAGCTTGGAAACAACACCTACTGTAACATCTCCCACGCCACTGAGGTAACATCGGACAGGGCCCCTAGTGTGAGGTGGTAATGTGATCCCAACCAGACCAGTTCAGACTGCTCCACCACTTCATTTTCCCACACATGTCGACCAGGCCTAAGATGGCTAGTCTTCTAGAATCTGGAGGAGGCAGACGGTTATTTTCTCTGTGCCTTTACTTACATTTAGATGATGGGGGCTGTCAACTACATTAGGAGGCACTGGTCACGATGCTGAAATTAACCACTTTAGCTAAAGTGTGTGTTAATTATGGGTATGCAAGCAGTCAATAAAAGGTTAATGCAAGAGTCAAAGGGATAAATTTATTTTGGGATTGCATCACTCAGGAGACTTAAAGACTAACATTATACTTGGCGTTTTTAATCAATAGGTTTTATACTAATGTGCTAACCATTTATTTTAAAACATTATTCTTCCAGCCCCACCTTCCACCCCCTCCCGGGCTAACATCTGCAGCTGATAAAGAGAAGCAATTGGGTATTTCTCTCTCTCTCCCCTCCCCCCCCACCCCATGTTGACAAATAGTTCTCGGTGTACATTTTAGAGTTCTGGGTCTCGGTCATTGCCCCATTTTTGCCCACAATATAGATCCATTGAGTTAGCTACGGTCTCAAAAGACACAATCCTATGGATGTTTAGACAGAAAGAAGTCCTACAACTTCCAGCATTTCCCAGCCAAGCATGGCTGGCTAGGGAATGCTGGGAGTCGTAGGACTGTGGACCAAGAACACAATGTTAAAGGTTTGCAAGAGCCAGGAAGGGGGTGCAAAGCAATGGGGGCATTTTTGCCTACCTTTCTACATAGGAACACAGGAAGCTGCCTTATACTGAGTCAGACCTTGGTCCATCTAGCCCAGTATTGCTGACACTGACTGGAAGCAAATCTCCAGGGTTTCAGGCAGGATTGTTTTTCTCGCCCTACCTGGAGAAACCAGGGATAGAACCTGGGGCCTTCTGCATGCAACACATTGAGCTATGCCGCCCCTTCATACTGAGCTATGGCGGATCCCAACCTTATGAAACACTTCCAGCTAGAGGAGCCTAAAAATGTGGAGCTCACTTCAGTGGAGCAAGGTTTGAGGTGAGTCCTCTATTCCTCTTGAGCCACAGCTAACTTGGACTGTGTGTTCTTATGGACATGAAGATTCAGTAGGATTAAACGTATCTAGCTAGCAATGGGTACATCTGTCCTTTTTGTTTTCTCCTGCATTTTTTTTAAAACAAAAATCTTAAGTTCTTTCTCTCCTGAATATTAAGAACTTTGTGGATTTTGGCAAATTCTTATCAGAAATGAACTGAACTGAAATTCTCTCCCATCTGCACCAGCTAAATTTAATTGGTGCAGCTGTTCCCAACATGGAGAGGACTTGAAATACTTGAAAGGTTGTCACACGGAGATGGACAAGGATCTCTTCTCGATCACCCCAGAGTGCAGGACTCGGAATAATGAGCTCAAGTTACAGGAAGCCAGATTCCATCTGGACATCAGGAAAAACTTCCTGACTGTTAGAGCAGTACGACAATGGAACCAATTACCTAGGGAGGTTGTGGGCTCTCCCACACTTCAAGATGCAGCCGGACAGCCATCTCAGGTATGCTTTGAGGTGGATTCCTGCATTGAACACGGGGTTGGACTCGATGGCCTTATAGGCCCCTTCCAATTCTACTAATCAATGATTCTATGATTCTATGGCATTCCTGCCGGCCATATAGCTGTTGAAGATGAGGAGCCTGTCAGAAAAAAACAGCATCACAAATATAGTTGAATACAGAGGGATTCAAACCAGACTTTTAAACGCTAAGTACTCAGACTGATGGGAAAATCAGTCAATTTTATTTTTGCCCTAAATACTTTGCAAATTTTGGTATATTCTAATCAAAACCAAACTGAAACAAAATTCTCACTCATCTAACATGATAACCTGGGTTGAAAGTCAAAGGAAGGAAGGGGAAGTCGTTGTGGTGTAGTGGTTAGGTTGCTGGACTGGAACTCAGAAGACCTGAGTTCAAGTCCCCACCCAACCATGAAGCTCACTGGGTGACTCTGGGTTAGTCATTGATTCTCAGCCTAACCTACCTTAAAGGGTTGTTGTGAGGATAATATGGAGAGGAAGAGGAACATGCAGCTGCCTTGAGCTCCTTGGAGGAAAAAAGGCAGGATATAAATGTAACAAACAATAATAAAAAATAAAAAAGAGGTTTGCCATTCAACATGGTGGGCACACCTATTATGACGCTAACCATTTAACAAATTAAGATACACCTAATTTTTACCCTTTCATCTTTTATTCTTCTCCATTGTTTGGTCACAGTAGCTGTTAACATGTGAAAATTTATGGCAACCAATTAAGGTTTAGGGCCCTCAAGTAGTAGACAGAGAACTATTTTATATCCCAGGTCTATTTGTCACCATGTCAGTTACATAACAGCCGTAATGAATGAGCTACCTTGACAACCAAACAGTTAGGACTTTGTGACCTCTGATCCCGGTCACATGATAGGGTCACCTGAAACTCACTTTGCTCCTACCTGACCGCATGCAACAATGTAGAGGTCAAATGGCTCGGGTGATTATATGTATCATGTCTGAGGTGGCCCAGTTATACGCTGGCAGGTATGGCCGTGTTGAATTCCACAGCTCCGTTGCACAAAAGCTGTAGAACAACTTCAGAAATGCGCCCAACAAAGGGGATACGATTTCAAAGGAGGATAGAGTAACTTTCCTCACCGCTTGCTAGAATGGATGCAGTGTTCTTCCACAGCAACAATGAAAACAAAACACATTGGGTGGAATGGTGACTCTACCGCTGGGATTTCATTTATGCCTTTCCCCTCTGTGCAATAAGAATTCTAATATGGGGCAAGAATATCCAACGACATCTCTTCCCGGTTTCTCCTAAGAAGCTCTTATAAAAAGTCCAAGGCTCCAGCTGCAAAATGTATGAACTTAATTACTTTATTGTGTAGCGGCACAAATGTTGGACTGGGAGTTGGGAGATCCAGTCCCCGCTCGGCAATGGAAACCCATTGGGTGACTTCTGGCCAGTCACAGACACCCAGCCCAACCTACCTCACAGGTTTGCTGTTGTGAGGATAAAATGGAGAGGAGGAAGATTATGTACGCCACCTTGGGTTCCTTGGAGGAAAAATGGTGGGATATAAATGCAATAAATAAATAATAAATAAATACTGCCCATTAGCCGAAACTTTCTGGGCGGTTTACAAGACAAAACTGAACACCAAAAAATACAATAACGTAATAAAACATAAGTTAACGCCACAAATTTAAAAGAGAATGAAACCAAAGTAGGAACCAGATAAAAGCCAGCAGATTGAAAAATGCACTAACATTAAAAATAATAATGAAGGGCTAAAAGGTCTGGAAAAATAAAAAGATCTTCACCCAGTGCGGAGAAGACCACAATGTTGGTGCCAGATGAGCCTCTTTTGGGAGGTCATTCCACAACTGGGGTGCCACCATTGAGTTGTCACTGCTGCACCTCATTCGATGGGGGCTCCCTATTCCATTCACATCAATTTCTAGCAATGTTCAGAGAATTCAGGAAACTAAAAATGGAGCAAAGAGCCCCTGGGTATTCAGGGGCTCTTGACCTACCTATGTTTCACCTCAGTATAGATGAGTGTAAAAGTTAAATATTTTTTTATTGGGATTGTTAATTATCCCTGCCTGAGCAAGCTCAATGTCAGGTTTTGAAAACATATGAATGTGTGTGTGTGTGTGTGTGTGTGTGTATATATATATATATATATATATTAAATTTGCAAGCACTTGCATCCCACCCACATGAGTCTGTTTCACAGGCCAATGAAAATGTCTACGCCAGGTGCCATCTCAAATCTGAACAAGAGCCCTGATACATGGTATATTTCCCTCATTGCTATGTTATAAAAAGACAAACATACTTAGAGTGTATGAAGTGCCAAGCCGGAGGAATTGTATCATCAAAAAAGAGGACAAAAGAGGATAACAAATGTATCCTGAAGATGCACTTGTTCACCCCGGCTTTTCCTGGGCCGTAGGTAAGCTCATTATGCCATTCCATTTTACTTCTCTTTTACTGTAGTTGGAAGTGTTTTATATTGTGTTTTCATGCTATGCTTTAATATTGTATTTTAATGTTGTGAACTGCTGAGAGATACTTTTATATTCAGCAGTATATAAAAGTTACAAATATAATAATAATAATAATAATAATAATAATAATAATAATCTAAACTCAACTCGAAAAACATCTCCAAAGGCATCTACACCCATTCTCACATACTCATTCGAAATCATACACTGGTCACACACTAAACTCGAAGAAATAAACAGACTCAATCGCACCACACTCACAAAACACTGCATGCTCCATCCCAACTCATGCATTGAAAGAATAACAATCAGTAGGAAAGAAGGAGGAAGAGGTCTGCTGGACATTAACAGAATTCATGTTAAATAGATAAAATCATTCAGAGAATTCTTCCACACCAATAACATCCCCATTCATAAAGCCATAGTAAAACCTAGCACTACAAAACGAAGATCAAACACGACCACTCACACTCACAGAGAAAAAAGAAAAATAAGCACAAAAAGCACTCCAGGGGAAGTACTACAACATAATACAGAACCCACGAATAAACAAAGAAGAATCGTACGAATGGCTCAGGAAGGGTGAGCTATTTCCAGAAACCAAAGAATTCCTAATAGCTATACAGGATCAAATTATAGCAACCAAGAACTACCAAAAATACATCATAAAAGGTAACAGTGTAACAACAAACCTATGCAGGAAATGCCATCATTTCCAAGAAAAAATAAACCACATAACCGGAGGATGTAAAATTCTGTCAGGAATGGACTATGCAGACAGACACAATACAGCTGCAAAAATAATTCACCAACAACTGGCCATCAAATTCAACCTTATCAAACAACTTACACCATACTATGCATACTCACCTGAAACAATCTTGGAAAATGCAGATCATAAAATATATTGGGACAGAACAATCCATACCGACAAGACATTTCCCTGCCACCAACCAGATATAACAGTCATAGACAAAAAAAAAAACCCACATACCTCATCGACATAGCAATACCAAATAACAAAAATGTTGTAGAAAACGAAGAGGAAAAGAGAGACAAATATACACCATTGGCCATGGAAGTCAAAGCACTATGGCAACAGGAAAAGGTCACAATTATTCTATTAGTCACATCAGTCACTGGCGACACATCAAAAAACTATACAGAAAACGTCCAGAAACTGGGCCTACCAAAATACATCCACACCAACATCCAGAAAGCAGTCATAATTAAAACATGCTCAATGATCAGGAAATTCCTGAATCTGTAAAAGACAGCATGACTTGGCAAAGCCTGTCATGTCCATCTAGCAAAACCACCACAGGCGAGAACAAGATTAATAATGATGATGATGATGATGATGATTATAATAATATAGGACAGTCACCTGTAAGCCCTTCAAATATAGGACTATCCTCTGTAAAGAGAGGACACATGACCACCTAAACAATCTTTGGAGATTATGTGAAGAAGTTTGGTACATGTGTGCGTGGGGGGGTATTGAAGTGCCTACAATTGTGACCCCCCAAAAACTGTTTGTGGTCATTATTTCACATGTAAGAATGCCAACATAACACTGTCCCACACTTAATAATTGGACAGCTCTTTTTCTCAGGGACAACCATACATTACTTTAGAGATGTAGCCAGCAGCTATATTTTCCCTTCCCCATCCCCATTTTTTATTTTTGTAGAGGAAGGAGAAGGGCCCCAATCCGGAATGGGGGCCCTCGTCTGCAATTTTCATTGCCAAATAGTGATCCATTAAAGCAAGTTTCGAAATGACAATTTCTGTGATCACCTTAAAGGTTGCTCTGCATTTCATGAGTTTGCACCAACCCACCCACCTCAGAAGAGCAGAAACCAGGGCGGAACACAACATTAAGTATTAATACTTAATATTGTGTTTTGCTTCTATTGACTGCACATGGCTTATGTTCTTTGGATATGCACGGTGCACAGAAGAGGAGAACAAGGAAAATTCCCGTTTTGTTTTTTTGGTATGGGGTGGGGGTTAGAATCCCAATTGTCTAACAATGCTAAATGCCCCGGCGTTTGCAGAAACATGAAGTTCTATTCAATCTAAATGGCAAGATTTACACTGTATGCCATGGTGGCCCTTTAAGCCACTTCCATTCACTGAGTTTTACAGTCACACCAATTGAAGGAATATGTTTGGAATGCATAAGGAAAACACAATACATATGCATGCGCACACAGCTCTCCGCATAGACTGTTGTATCATCACACTAAAGGGTTAATGAATTATGGGTGCATTTTTTGGGCAAAAGAGTTTTGGATCCCCATGAAAAACTTCTCTGGCCTCGGCAAGGTGGCCATGCAGCAAATCCATTTCTACTCTGAAAACATCTTGCACAATGAAATAATAATAATAGTAATAGTAATAGCAATAATAATAATAATAATTTATTTCTTACCCGCCTCTCCCTCTGGATCAAGGCGGGGAACAACAGCAAATATAAAATACATAAAACTGATTAAAAGCACATAAAACTAATACATTATTAAAATACCAATAAAACACCAATAAAACTTTTAAAATTCAATTGGGTAGGCCTGCTGGAAGAGATCGGTCTTTACAGCTTTCTTAAAATCAAAGTGACTGTTAAGTTGACGAATTTCCCCCAGCAGGCCATTCCACAGTCTGGGAGCGGCAGAAGAGAAGGTCCTCTGGGTAACAGTTGTCAGCCTAATTTTGGCTGACTGTAACAAATTCTTCCCAGAGGACCTGAGTGTGGGGGGCAGATTGTATGGGAGAAGGCGAGCCTGCAGGAAACCTGGACCCAAACCATGTAGGGCTTTAAAGGTGATGACCAACACTTTGTACTTCACCTGGAAAGTAATTGGCAGACAGTGAAGTGGTTTTAAAGATTATCTCAAAAGATTATCTTTCGATGTCCAAATATGATTTTAATTCTCAACAAACACCCAAATGTTGCAAGAAAAGTGGTCTTGTGACCTCTTTTCCAGAGGACAGTCCTCTATTTGAAGGGCTGGCAGAGGACTGCCTTCTATTTGCAATTGTCCTGTGTTTGAAGGGCCGAGAACTCTAGTTCAGAGAACTCTAGTTCGCCGAAGCAGGCTACACAATTATTCTCATTATCAGCATTAGTCATCAACCTACTGTTCCCAGAATTCTTTGGGAGAAGTCAAAGCAATTAAATCAGCTTTAAGCTGATACCTGGTTGTAGTGCCGAGATCTAACTTTGAAGGTGTGAGGTATATACAATCACAATAAACAAAAATTGAAAGGTTTGTAGGAGAAAATAGGCAGGACAAGGGATTGGGAGGAAGGAATATTGAATTACTATTGCTATGATCGTCTTAAAAGTTGGTCCGCATTGTGTGAGTGTTACGTTTTAGCATCAACGCCCACCCCATCAGAACAGCAAAAATCAGGACAGAACACCACATGAAGCATTAATATGTAACACTGTATTGGCTTCTATTGACTTTGGACGTAGTACACTAGGTGAAAATTAATCTCCATTAACTTTGCAAATATAAAGACAACCACGTTTTTCTTGACTTCTGCTCCCTGTCTCACAAGGGACCTGTGTGTTCTGATTAGGGTTGGAGATAGAACTAAATAAGTCTTTGATTTTCTATTTCCAAAAATGGGAGAATAGCCATTAATTCTTCTTTGTCCCAGTGGCTCTGGATACATCCAGTAATATGCATCTTTGCATCTAGGAAAGCTCACCAAATTATGATTGCATAATTCCTCCTGCATTCCATCTTTTGAGTCGGGATGGATGGATCAGTCTATTGGGTGCTGGATCTTTAAAACCCTGAATGGCTTAGGACCAGCCTACCTGAAATATTTATTTATTTATTGCATTTCTAATAGTGACTATATGTTCCTGACCAATCATCTTCTGAGGCTATTTTCTGGGTACCACCACTCACAATGGTTCAACAGCTGGCTACTGTGGAAAGAGCCAGTAGTGGTTTTCCATGTGTGCCCTTCCGATAGAGTTCCACCTGGCATAGTCATCATATACATTTATTGGCCGGGCTAAGGCCTTCCTCTTCCAGCAAGCATTTCTTCTTTTATCTGTTGCTCTGATTATTAATTTTTCTCCTGGCACCTTAATGTTTTGAATATTTTAATGTTTTGAATATTTAATATTTTATTACTCTGATCTTTTTATTGTTGTACTTTTGGAGGGTTATTTTGTTGTGGTTGATTACAGTTTTTTATGATTGTGAACTACCCCCAAGGGCATATTCCAGTTTTCCAGCATACAAATCTAACAAATCAATAAATATTTCCAGTCCATGTCACTTTAGCATTCACTCACTCCTAAGTTTATTCTGTCCCATTTCCACATTCATCTGCAAATCTCTCTCTCATTCTCTTTCTCTCTCACATCCACACACATCAAGAAAAGTCATATTTAAATACCTGTTGCAATGTATTTACTCTCAAAAGTCTCATTTCTAAAGATCATTAATATAAAAGTGCACATTTTAAGTGCATTTTCATACTTTTTTTGAGCCAAGAACTGCACTGCAAAATCCAGAGGTTTGCAAAATCCCATAGCAATGTCCTGATCCACAAATTATATTGGGAGGTCAGTTTGTATCAGAATTTTCGAATCCTTCAAGCATTCCTACTTAAATCTGTTCAAAGGGCAGAGTTCAGGGTAATCACATTATAACCAACTTTCTATCCCCACTTCACCACTGTGTTTTGTGGTGTGTGTGTGTGTGTGTGTGTGTGTGTGTTTTCTTTTTAATATCTACCCTGATGAAAAATTCTGGAGAACTTGAAAGGTTGACCACAACTTTGTGACATTTTGGTTGGCGCAAAAAAAAAAAAAAAAAAAAAAAGGCATTGCCATGTGTAGTTTCAGTATTAAGCCAGGAATTGATGAACCCAAATTGCAAAGATCTGGGAGGGACGTACAAAAATTGATTGGTGTTGATATCTTCTATGAAAGCTCGCAAAAAATAGAATGTCTGCTGAGCACAGAGTATGTAATTTGTCCCAAGTATTGACTTTATGTGCTTTCAAAGTAAGTATTTCCATTCATTTGGCATTATCAGCCCTTGACGCCACTTCCAGAAACGCAGATAAGGTCATCGCGTTGGGGCCGAGAAGGACTAACAACCATGTGTGTTTTTAAATCATCACCCGCATTTCTCTTCCTCTGGGTCATGGAGATAGCCTGGACAATGTTAGGAGTTCTGTTCTTGCAGCCACCGCCAAAAGAACTGACGCAAAAGAAGCGAGGGAGCTATGAACTTGCCCAAGTTATTTCAGTAGGGTTGTATTTACCTTGGTCCAGAGACTTTCCTTTGGTTCTCACGCTTACAGCAGAAAACAAAAGAGAAGTGGAAATAAAAACACAGGAGAGGGGATGATCCTTGGAAGCTAGAGATGGACACAGGAAGCTGTGTTATACTGAGTCAGACCATTGGTCAATCTAGGGAACGATGGGCAATTCTATCAATTTAGGTTTCTCATTTTCTTACATTTAGCTTGTCATGAACTTCGAGCGTTTTTCCCGTCTTAAGTGCAGCACATCCCAAAACAGATTTTTCTTTTTTAAGTTCACAGGAAAATTTATGAGCAATTTTTTTTGCACATTTCTTCTAATACATGCATTTTGCCTAGTATACATGGTTTTTTTTGCAAGCACTTTTCCTAATATGATGTATTTTTAAAGTTATTCCCTCTAATGTATGCATTTTTGTATGCATTTCTTAAATGGGGAGCTCCATTGCAAAATTTGGAGGTGTGCAAATTTTGAAGGATAACTGGGTTTTGATTGGCATAGGAGTTCAAAGCTGCAAATGTAGGTAAGTTTGCATAGAAATACCCCAGTACAGTTTATTCTGACTTGCAGTGGCTCTGTGGGGCCTCAGGCAGAGAATGGTATTCCTCATTACCTACAATCTAAACATTTAACTGGAGATGCTAATGGCCTCAGTGGAGACTGGCGGCTCTGATGTCAGTGGGGCTGTGAATCTGCTCTGAGTTTCATTCAGAACCAGCAGGAACCCTAAAGGAGCTCCTTTAGAGTTCTCACTGGTTCTAAATGAAACCCAGAGTGGATTCATAGCCCCACTGACATTGGAGTCACCTGGCTCCACTGCAGGGACTGATTGAGGGACCTTCTGCATTCCAAAAGTGTGTGTCCTGCCACTGATCTATGGTTCCCCCATTCTGTCCATTCAGAGCTGCAAATAGTCCTCTTCATGATTGAACATACATGAGTGTGTGTGTGTCAGGCGGGGGGGGGGAGAATAAGATGGGATGCTCCACTCAAACAACACACATTTGCAATATTGTGTGTGCAGCCCCCTACGTGCATGGAAATGCTACACAGTCTCTGTATGTGTGGTCAAGGACCCTGCGAAAAGCAACTTCCGGAACTGTGTGTATCATCTACATGCAGGGAGGAGCTGAACAGACAGCCAAGAGAGTGCATGTAGTTCTGGGAGGAGCTTCCTGCTATGAACCCTCCCACTCTCAGCATGTGCAATTGTCACAGGAAGAGGACTAGAGTTTGATAGGGTCAGAGCAATCGCGATTTTAAAGACATACGGCAAGATCAGAGAGTGTTCAAGAGGATAGGAAAGATGCATTAAGCTCACAGGGCAGAGAATGGGATTTCTGAAATCTCTCGTGGCACTCTAAAAGTTTCCAGAAACACTAGTCTTCAATGAACCCCCTTTGATTTAAGCCTTGAATCAAAGCCTTTCGTCCCCACACCAAAATGAAACCCAAGTACACACATCTGAGCATCTGGCTGTCTACTGCAGGAAACAGGATGTTGGACTAGATGGACCTTTGGCCTGATCCAGCCAAGCTTTTGTCTCTCCCTTTCCTCCCTCTGTTATCGCATGTTGTTTCATATTGCGGCTTGGCTAACCTGGAACAAATGTGGATTTCTATGCTGTTGCTTATTCATGTCACAACATAGCCCTATTAGTAGCTTTCAAATGGATGTCTTGAACATACCAGGTCATCCTTCCATTATGATCAAAGCATTTGGACATTTGAAAAGCATGTTGGGAATGCTCCACCACTAGCACCAGAAAGGAGCAGATGACTTAAGGCGCTTTACCCTCCTCACTCCTTTCTTTAAAACATTCTTGTTTTAAAGTTTATATTGGTTTGACTCAAACATTCACATCACACTAGTGAAATGCTGGAAAGCAGAAGGTCAGGGGAATTTTAAAATCTGAAAACGCATGGTTTACTATTCAGCCCATGCTGTAAATTAATGTCCCTGATTGCTCATGATCATACCTGAGATCTGATGTAGTTGCTGCTTGGTCATAAACTAGACCATGAGAGAAATGGAAAGCAGATGAATGCTTATGAAATTCTGCCCACCAGGAATGGGGCGAAAGTGTGGGGAATGGCTCAGTGGAAGAGCACAAAAACTTTGCATGCAGGAAGTCCCAGGTTCACTCTCCGGCATCTACAGTCAATGAATCTCGGGCAAAGGACCAGAAAAAGTCTCTGCCTGTACACCTTGGACAGCCACTAGCCATCAGAGTAGATGGCACTCCGACTTGGCCGAACAAGAAGTGAGTTAGGAGACCCATGACTGCATCACCTGAGATCTTTTTCTCGTATGGATCTATCTGTATACTGTGATCAACATCTGAGGCCCATCTAAGAGTGCGTCCTCCATGGGAGGTTTGGAGGATAGCTACAAGCGAGGAGGGGCTTTTCAGTAGTGGCCCCTCCTGACTGTGGAATGCTATTCCCATTGAGGTCCACCTAGCACCAACATTGTCATCTTTCCAGTGCCAGGTCAAGACTTTTCTCTACTCCCAAGCATTTGAAGGATAGGTTGAGCTTTTTAAGCATCAGTTGTTCTAGTTATGGTCCATACCGATAGTTTAGCAGTTGTATTATATTTTGGTATTTTAATGGCATTTTTAGCAGCTATTTTATATTTTGTATGCTTTAATAATTTTGCCTTTTTCAAGGTCACATTTGGTACTAGACGAAAGTCAACTGTGCTTTGGCGAAGGACAATGGAAAGACTTTCACCAAAAGCTGGTATATTCGGACAGTTGTCAAGTTTAGTGCAATAAACCTACATCCCCACATATTGCAGTGTGGATATTTGGGGGGGGGGGATTCCCAATTCACGGCTTCTGTAGACTCCTGCTCTGTACCCTTAGAGGGAAACCAAGCCATTTCTTTTATGGCTTTGAGTCATCCAACTACAGAGATGTTTGAGGCTTTGTTCTCTTTCACTTTAGGACAAGAGCAAGTAATGGTGAAGGGTCCCTTTACGCCTGAGCTTGTCTGATGTCCATCTACAGACAACATCCAATTTATGCCATTCTTTTTTATGCTGAAGATGCAGGGTGGGGAATGTGGAGGCAATGACCTTCCAAGCAAACATGGGTGTTGTTCTTAAAATTGCCCTTGCCCGGACTGAAATGACAAGATTGCCTTTCAGTAGATGGTTTGCCTGCTTCTGAAAACTCTTGTCAGGTAGAATAATTGTGGGGGTTGTCACATACCCCTCTGTGTCTCGAATGAATGTGAGGAGGGCTTCACAGGGTCACACAGGCTACTGCCCACCGCCATAAACTTTAATGATTAAACTTTAAGATGGTGTAAATTTCAAACAGCATTTGCTGCTACAGCTCTCCAAGACCTGCACTACAGTGCCTGGCTCTGAGGAAGGTGCCATGATCTAAGTGGTTAAATTGGCGTCTCACCAGGCTCTGGGGCTTGGCAGAATCCTGAGGAGGACTCAGAATCCAACCAGTCACTGGTCTCCTCAGTTCAGAGGAACCTTCAGCATCTACTCAGATACCTTTCATGCCTTAGGACATAGCCCTCCCCTCGACCTCAGTCTGTCAAGATGACTCCCCTCACTGTTTCTCCTGTCCCTCAGCCATGAAGCACAGGGCTACAGAAATCACCGTGGGCTCTTTAAAGGGTGCATCCAGCATCCAGTAAAGGTGGAGCCTCTGAAAAATCTGGGCCTGCCACCGTTACTTGGCCTCAGTTGCCTGAAGCCCCTTGAGCATCCCCTGCAATACACTGTCCAGGGTCCTAACTATTCTTTACCTTGTGGTTACCCTGTTCTCCTGGATCTGAGTATGCTTTACCAGAAATGACCTTTCGCTACCTGAAACTAAAGCATCCATGAGTGCAAACGCTACAGGTGTTGAGCCAAACCAGGATAGCCATGAATTGTAAAGCAGGAAGAGGTACGCTGACCTAAAGGCTTTAGGATACATAATATGGGTCAAAACCAGCACGTTGAAGTGCACTGGAGCTTCCCCGTAATATGCTCTCCATGAGCCAACGTAATAAGGGGGAAATCACTGCAGCTTCAATGTTCTGAGGACGGATCCTCTATATGAGGTGGCTTATCTATACCAAAAATATATCCATCACTCCACGTGTGCATACCTTGGCAGCCACCTTCTTCTGGCACAAAGCTGCTTTGGGGGCTTTACATGCCATAATTCATAAATCCTACTTAACATTATCTAGCATGGGTCCCGATACAACCAGCCTATTCAGCAAAACACAAAAGGATTCGACTTAACTTCCTTTGGACACTGCTGCTGCTTTAGCGGAGGTTTAAAGCTAATCGCATGAGCAGAGGGTGTTTTTCTAATTAGAAAAACCCTTCACTACGTGCTAAGAGGTTTGGATGGAAAGAGACTAGGATCAATACTTTCTTCACATCTCTGTTTTAATCGACTGCTGTGCACTCCCGTACCTGGGGGTTTGGGATGGGTTCATGGGTTACATTTTTGAGACACATGGGTAAATAACAGCATGGCAAACCCAGAGATGTATCAGAATAGCATTGTGTTTGTTTGAATTACGGGACCACAGCAGCAGCATGAACGGCAAGAACTACAGTTGCCAACCGATTAAAGAAATCTTGGTTGAACAATCATATGACTCCTGGTCAATGAGATGCATGAATTGTTTGTCTAATTTTGCATAGTTTTGCATATGAGAATAAAACCTATCATTCTGTAACCCGCTAGATCTTTTGACGTACTATCAGCCCTAGCTATTGGGGGGTTTGTCTTGCCCAATGGCCCTCAAAAGCCTAGAGCCAGACTAAGGCATATCACCAGTTATGAACGTAATAATAACCTGGGGGTACAGACATGTGGATGCTCATTCTCCCCTTTAATTAGAAAGCCAGTGTGGTGTAGTGGCTTGAGCACTGGACTGGGAGGTGGGAGATCTGGCTTCCAGTCCCCACTCGGCCATGGAAGTTCCCTGGGTGACTTTGGGCCAGTCACAGATTCACCCCACTTACCTCACAGGGTTGTTGTTTTAAGGATAAATTGGAAAGGAGGGGGAGGAAGAGGAAGATTATGCACGCCATCTTGGGTTCCTTGGAGGAAAAAAGGTGGGATATAAATGCAATAAACAAATAAATAAGTTTCACGAACGCAGAAGGCCTGCTTTCATCGTTATCATTAATAATCGTGCTCCAAAATTTCTAGGTGGTCCAACTATCCAGAATACAGCTAAAGATACAAATGTCAAGATCATTGCCCACCCTAATTTCTCGACAAAACATTTACAAAAGGATGCTTGACCAGAGAAAGGAAGTTCTTCCTGTATGGCTTTCTCAGTTACCTCTTAAGGAGCCTTGGAATTGTGTAAACAGAGAAGGTCATACTAAATCAAAGGACATCATCTGCCTGTTCAAAACACTATTAACGGGGAAAGCAGTCTGAACAGTGCATTACAGCCCCAAGGTCACCTGGGAAACCACCGGGCCTTGCTGGTTACCCCGTAACAGCTCAGAAACAACTTGATTAGCTGCAATAACCTTGTGCCCTTGCGAATGGACTTGATGGAAAGTCAAGTTGCTCAGCAGACTGCTAACTTGAGAGTTGCATGTTTTCCTTCTTCTTCGAGCAAACACTTTGGCAGAATAAAATGCCAGGGAATTCAAATGACATACTTAGTACAGAACAGAGCTAGCAAAATGTAATGGCCAAGAGACCAAGCTGTGAACCAGGTAGATGCTGGTTCCAATGACGCCTCTGCCTTGGATTCACTTGGAAGCCTCAGGGAAACTTCAATTCTCCTGGCTGCACCACAGCCAAACTGCGTGAGGATGATCATACTGACGCAACTCTTAGAGGGCTGTTTACTGGGACAAAAGATGTGAAGCATTCTCAACACTCTAACAACACTGTACACATGTTCAGTACTATTTTTATGAACGTAAGAAGAGCCTTGCTGGATCAGAGAAAACCCACCTAGTCTGGAATCATATTTCACACACTGGCCAACCAGATACCTCTGGAAAGCCCATAAATACAGCATGAAGGAAATTAGCCATTGTGGCTAGTAGCCCTTGATAATGCTCTCCTCCTACATGTATTTCCCTAAACCCTTTTCAAAGCCATCTCAGGTAGTGGTTGTCTACTCATTCCTTGTGCTTGTGTGTGATGAAGGTTCCTTTGTTTGTTTGCCCTACATTTATTGCCATATATATATATATATATATATTATCCTAAATATTTCATTATTATTTTTTAAATGAGGTCATGACACACATGATATTGTTATGGGTTCACACTCAGATTTCTGAGAGTAGGACTATCAGTGTGGCATGCCCTGAGGCAATACTTGGCCAGTGTTGTAGACTTGACAAAAGATCACGAATGGCACGTAATATTCAGTTGATGGGTCTCCCTGGGCAGAAAGCTTCTATTATGATGGACTGCCAAAGCTGATCCAGGCTCAGCTTCATGTGTGGTGGTTGCTAGGAAGTCACAGTCACATGACTGGATCAACTCATGGCCTTGTGGGTAAAAGTTCCTATGGGTGGACGAAAAACACACACACCTATGCCTGCCATGCAGTGACAGCTCCAGGTTTTTGAAGGCCTTGGCAAGACGCCCTCCATGATCCCCCTCCCTCAGTGAGTCTACCTTCTAACTGCCATTGCCACCAATTGCTATTGCTCCTCATCCTCTTTCTTCTCATTGCTAACACTTGTTTGCTTGCCAGGCAGAAAGCCAGTGAGCAAAGTAGGCTGTGGCATCTCCTGCTCCTCCTTATTACCACTGGGTAAGGATGACAGGGAGGTGAACAAACATGTTGTAATGGTGAAGGGGAGGAGCAAGTCCAGGGTGGGGGGCTTGTCAATGGGCCTATGCTGGGTTGTAGGCCCTTGGCAGGTCTCCGATCATACCTACTCTTGAGGGAGGCTCTGTTCATGAGAACGAAGGAGACTAGATAATGGTAGGACTCATTCTCATCCCCTCTCTCCACACCGTATCGGCTCAGTTTCCTGGTCATGCCCGATCATGATTCTTTGGCGCAACATAGCCAACATAGTTCTCCACTGTAGCCAGAAGAAACAGTGCCCAATACACCAATGGTATCCAATGGAGCAGCCTCGCCCTTTATCAACTCGCTAAGGCATAAGTGGGCACATTTCGTCTCTCCACCCCCGAACCCACTGCATGCTGGATCCCTCCCCTGCTGCTGCTGGAAGTGGTTGCGTGGCCGGATTCCCAGTGGTTCTGCTGGGAAACTAGGAGAAGCAGAGTTTCAGAGAGGACCACATGCCCTGTTTCTTTGCAAAATCATGTTCTCCGCACACCTTGTTTTCCAGCCATGGTGGTGATGGAAGAGGACCCAGTAAAGGGCATAAAGAACCTTGGAGCAGGCATGGGTTCCACCGGGTGCCTGTCATCAACTCTTGCCCTAAAGACAGTTAAGAGCCAAACCCTTTGATGCGCTGGAGTGAAAAGCACTTGGTTTGGGCAAGGTAGCCACCATCCTGTAGCATAACTCATGTTGAGAACCAAGACCTTCTCCCTCCCTCCCTCCCTCCCTCCCTCCCTCCCTCCCTCCCTCCCTCCCTCTTTGCCTTTAGGTATCTCATCCACAAAAGAAATGTAACTTTAATTTCATCTGACTTCAATTGTGTTCAAATTACAGGAAAAAGGAAGCAGACAACAAGCTGTAAATATTTAAAGAGACAGAAAATCATTGGGAATCGCGCCTTTATGAATATTTGATGAAGAAAGGTTAGATCTACTGCTGGTAAATTACAAGAAATTATGTCCGTCATGTGACTCTGTCAGCAAAGGTTAATACAAATAGGTTTGGATTTAGTCGAGATGACAACGGGGATTAAAAAAGATTTGTCCTGTCTTCACCACAATTAGTTTTTTCCCCCTCCCTTCCTATTATTAGTGTAACAGAGTTTATCATTAGGATTATGGCAACCGAGCTATACCTCTTGAAGAAATCGTTTTACTTCTCATAATACTTTGGCAGTTCCACAATGCATTTTTCATCTCTGCTAATCTGGCTCTTAATTGTGCATTTCCAGAGGGAAGTAAAAGGCCGTTAACCCACCGAGTGCCATCAGTTCTCAACACATATTTATTTATGCAAATACTGACAGCCTAGAAAAAAAGGCACTTCCGCGGCAGCCGACAATCATCATTAAACAATAAAAATCAAACAACGGAAGTCAAGGAATGAAAAGGCACGCAGGTTTACAATCAAATGTGAGAAAACCAGAGAATGCTTATTGCAATGTTTGTCTAAACAATAATGTACACAGCGAGAAGGTCAACATGATCTCCCATGGGAGAGAATTCCATCGTTTGGGTGTCGGCATCCCATATTTTTTATCAAGTTTGGGCTTCTTGGATCAATGATCCCCAAACAGTTTGTCAGGATAAACCACTTTGCCATGAGAGATGTTGAAGTCTGCTTTGAAACTTTATATTACCATGTCGGATGCACCCACGACTCTATCCCCTCAGAACGAGGAGTGCCCGGGCAGAATTTACCTCACTGCATTCTACCTCTGTCAATATATGGGCTGTGGCACCATCCCAAAAGAGAGCGGAGGGAGGTATCTGTGGATTCCCTGATGCAGCCCATGAGACGGCAGACAGGCCTGGAGGGAATCCATCAGAAGTTGTATGTAGTTGTTTCATGTGGTGAATCACTGAACTGCAGGTGGGGGTTTCCCAGTGACCTACCTTCAGGCCCGGGACTGACTCCATCTACCCACACTTGCCATTGAGCAGGAAGTAGTATAAATGGCTCTGGTTCCAGCTGACCCTTGCTTGGGCAAGATGGTCTAACTGAGCTCGGATGTATTCCTATGTCCTTTGATATTCTCTGGCTTGACTCTTAGCTTCCTGTTCCCAGCTCCTGCTTCACCTCAGACTGGGGGAGGGACATGATAGAGGTTTCATAAGATGATGTATGGTGTAGAAAAAATAGACAGAGAAACAATTTTCTCCCACTCTCATACTATTAAGACTCAGGCGTCAGCCAGTGAACCTGATTGACAGGAGATTCAGGGCAGAGAAAAGGAAGCACGCAACACATAGTCGATGGAACTCACTGCCACAAGATTTGAGGGCCAAAAAGTTAGATGTCTACTAGTTATGAGGGTGATGAGCCACTTCAAGGAGAACTATTGGCATCCCCTCAGATACCTTCCAGTCTTGAAGATGTTGCCCTCTCTTCAACCTCATTCTCTGAGGATGACTCCCCACAGCTCCTCCTGTTCCTCAGCCACTCACGAATACGAGGCTACAGAAGTAACTTTGAGTTACAGCTAGTAGTATTAATTATTATTATTTTTTGTGAACTGCCCAGAGAGCTTTGGCTATTGGGCAGTACAGAAATATAATATAATAAATAAATATCTAGCAGGGATGGAACCTCTGAAAGTCCTGGGCCTTCCAGCCTTCTTAAGGACTCTGTTGCTTGCAATCCCTTGCTGAGACAACAGCTCTCCTTGGGAGGAAACAGTCCAGTGAGCTTTTCCTGCAGTACGCTGGCCAAGGACCTGGGTATTCTTTACCTTGCAGTGTCCCTGTTCTCCTGGACCAAACCATGTTTAACAACTGAGGAAGCCAGTGTAGATATTTGAGCTTCAACGGAATATAGGAAGAAAATAATTGCAGCCTCTGTGATCTGAGGATTTATCATTTATATGGAGTGGCATACCCATACCCAAAAATATATCCATCACACCAAGCTTATGTACCTTGGCAAAAGCCTCTTCCTGTTGCAAAGCTGCTTTTTAGACTTTACATGCAATAATTCATAAATCCTACTTAACATTTATCTAGCATGGGTCCTGATACAACCAGCCTATTCAGCAAAACACAAAAGGAGTCGACTTAATTTCCGTTGGATGCTGCTGCTGCTGCTTTAGCAGAGGTTTAAAGCTAATTGCACAAGTGGAGATGTTTTTCTAAATAGGGTGACCCCGATTTTACCAGATGTGACCCCTCTCTACCTTACAATGAGCCATCCATGAGTGCTTATGCTAAAGGCTCCTTCACTTTATTTATTTTTTTATTATTTATTTATTTATTGCATTTTTATACCGCCCCATAGCCAAAGCTCTCTGGGCGGTTCACAAAAATTAAAACTATGAAATCATTTTAAAATATATAAAACAAGGCACAATCTAAAAACACAGAATAACATACAATATAAAAACACAACCAGAATAAAACCAAGCAGCAGGAATTAATACAGATTAAAATACAAATTTAAAACAACAAGGATTAAAATTGAGTTAATTTTAGCATCAAGCCACGACAGGAGAGTCTGGAGCCTCCATGTTCTAGTAAGTTATGCTACCGAATGCTAGTCACTGGGAGGAAAGTGGAAAAAAGTTGTCGTTTTCATGTCTCCAGGAGGTCCAATATGCTTTGCTGGTGGACCTCGTGGAGACAGCTGGTTGTCCTCTGTGAAATAGAGGATGCTGGAGTGGCCTGATCCATCAGGGCTTTCTTTACGATCCAAGAGAGAGAGGAAAAGGAATTCCTGTGATTCAAGAATCAAATGTTTGGGAGAATATTGTCTTGGATATAATGGCAAGAGATGAGCTTGTGATGCCAATAAGGCCCCAGGTTGATGTTCACAATATCACTGTACCATTTCCAATAACTGCTTTTTGAGGATGCAATCCTAAACCCATTTAGAATTGCAGCCCCACTGAACATTTATAGGATTGCACTGCAAGTCGGTTAAAACCAAGAGTGAAGGTTGGAAGAGGTGGAATCCCTGTCCATAATAGATTCAAGGTTCTAAATAAATTATGTTCTACTTCCCGCGCCTCTGATTAGACCACAAGTTCCAAGCCATTCAAGAGCAGGAAGTTGGATGCACAAAGGTAGTCCTGCACAAAGTACATCACAGTAATATAAATAGGAGATTAGTACGTGGGGTTGTTGTGGTTGTTTTGTTCTTCTACAAACCTTGGAGTTCCTCCAATCCTATTGATACCTCCTTGCTGTGCTTTACCTACATAAGCAACAGCACTCACAGCTTAAACATCAGAAATTCAGGGACTTACACTAGTTCAGGTGTAATGGTAAACTACAGTTACCCCAAAGAAGGAAGTGTGAGAGATAATCTGAGCAAGTGAGAGGAGAGGGGAGGAGAGGAGGCAGCTTGGGACCCCAGGCTTGGTCAACTACTAAACTGTGGCTTGCCAGTGTGAAGAGAGCCATTGAGATGATATCTAAAATTATATACTCTAACTTATTCATTTGTTATTTGTGTGCATGTCTTTGTGTATGCGTAAGTATACACACCCGCCCCTTTCTTTGTTGATATATAGATTTAATTTTTTTGTTAGCATCTCAAATACACCTCTGGAAAGGTATGGTATATATTTAACAATTAGAAGTTCCCCTTGTCAAAACTAAAAACAAAAACAGGGATGCCTTAAACGCCTCCTTGGATTTATAGAAGAATAAGCCTAGTCACAAGGAAAAAGCAAAAGGTAAGATGCAGCTGCAGACAAAAGGGTCTAACCTAGTGGCTGGCAAACCTGACGGATTGGAATTGGCATGCACGGCACAGTTTGATCGCAGGCGGTGGTACTTTGGGGATTCCACTGAGATTTGCTTCAGCAGCCGCAGACTTTCCCTTCCACACTTAGAGCCACGTGGAAGGAGGACATTTAACACATCAGGGAGCCTTGCTGGATTATCAGATCAACTGATCAATACCATTGACAATACTTCTGTCTAAAAGCATTGGGGCCTTGCCATCAGAAATGTACACAATAACCAAACGTTCAGGACCTCTGCCAATACGTTACCTTTGACCCGTTGCCTCTACAGTGGACTCAAGAGACATTTGGCTTTCCCTTCCTGAGCTCTTCCACCTAACTGATTTTCAGCTGCCTGCTTGAATCAAGTGCACCCCTTCATAGCAAACTGTGACCTGAGGAGGAGGAAGGGGAGAAGAGGAAAGAATCTAGAGCTACAACCAGACTCTCTGAGGCATTAAAAAAAACCCCACAACAACCGGTGATTCAGGTCATCGTATTGCCACTTTGGGCAGCCATCTCATCTTCTGTTTCCATCAGGCTTGTGTAAATCTCAACAACGCACTCGACATTACGGGACTCAGTGGGATACAAATGGCTTCTTCGTGTACTCTGCTCGCTTGCAGAGCTTTGGGTTACCTGCAGAGTAACTTCCCCGCTCGGTGACATACACCTGGCGCTCCCGAATAGACATCACGACAAATTTCAACTTGCCAGATTTAACGCTCTAAAAAGCAACCCGGGTTTTTATTGCTCCCATTGAAGTTAACTCTGAAAGACAGAAGGACAGGGGTGGGTAGGCCTGAGAAGACTTCAGAATGCATTAGGGAGAACAAAAAGCCGCAAGAGCAGGGAGGGGGAGAAAGAAGAATACCCATTTAATCCTGACTCTACACACCATGTATCAGGTTTGTCTTGATGCCTTGTTCTTATCGGCATCCCTCTGTCAAAAGGACAGGCGCAACCTGTTCAATGAGGAAACATGGCTCAGATCAAGTGTACTTCGCAGGAAACATGGCTCGGCATGCAAAGTTTGAAAACGGGCGCCTGGTTAGGAAAATCCCAAAGATCGGCCGCGACAACGGCAACGACAGATCTGACCGATGTTCCCTCCAATGTGCAAACATCCTACAAAAGATCAGAAGTAGCACAAGGCCGGTGAAATGGGGGTTGATTGTTCACAGCTGACTTCTCAATGTGGATAAAAAAAGAAGATCTCCAGGTCTTCTGCTCTTGGAGGAAGAGCAGAAGCCAAATGCAAGAAGCCCATTTTTAAAAAATACACCGGGTGGGTCCTCTCTTTATGCACCCCCTTTTAGCATTTCCACCTGGTTTGGATCTTGGGCGAGGGAGGGAGGGAGGATAAAATCCTGGCTGTCTCACTAGAATTGGCATTCCAAAGTGCATAACAGTTTGTCAGGGATAAACTCCACATAGAATAAATTCAATTTTTATTACAGGTTTATTAAAGAACAGTTGTTTCACCAACAGTTAATTAAATCTGCTATCTAAATTGAACAGAAAATTACAGGGCGGGCAAAGCTTGTAAAAGACTCTATTACAGATAAGGACCTATTTGGTCATCTGAAGAATTTGACATCAAGTTTGAAAGCAGCATTGTTCACAAACTCCTTGGCTGTTTTCTTGGGCTCATGGAAGCCATTCTTTTCTACCCGTTTATTATTACCATGTCCTGTTTGCTGGCAACATGCCTGTTGCTTAAGGTTACTTTTTCATTAATTAGGCATGAGATAATTTCGCTGCAAGCAAAAAAGAGAACGGAGGAGTGGGGGAGATCTCTGATCTCATTATGTTGTCTTTAAAGCTGAGAAAGCTCCAGCAATTCTGTTTTGCTTTGATGGTGCAGTGGAATGTGTATTCTTTTAACTAGAAAAGCAATGGGGCTCTGGGGTTAACATGGTAGTCCTAGAAAGAGTTACAACATAGGTAGCAATCGTACAGTCAAGGAAATTCTAGAATGAGAGGTTACCCGATGCAATAAATGGGCAGTAGATTATGAAGGAACATGGGAAGCTGTACATGAGGTCAGACTATTTGTCTGTCTAGCCCAGAGATTGGCAACTTGTGGCCTTGAAGATGTTTTAGCCTACAACTCTCATCAGCTCTAGACAGTTTAGGGAGGGATGATGGGAGTTTTAGGCCAAAACGTCTGGAGGTCCAGAAGTTGCTCTTCCTTGATCTGGGCCAAGGATGGAGGATGCATGGCCTTCCAGATTTTGTTGGACTTATGGATGTCGCCGGCACTCAACCAGGTCTTGGAGTCCAATGGACTCCCCCGCGTCTGCCCTCCCTGGACCCAGTTGGAGCCTCTATTGTACTCCCATCCGGAGCCTCCATTGATTGCGACATTGGGGGCTCTGGAAATTACATAATTCCCCCCACTGTGTAAGGCAGCCATAAAATGCAAGAAACAATGGAAGCTTCAGAAATTGTGTATTTCCCATATTGTGTAAAATGGTGGCCATAAAATTACAATTTTCGCAGTGTGGGGAGAATTATGGAATTTCCAGGGTCTCCATTGTCATGCACAATGGAGGCTCCAGATGGGACGAACGTTGCCGGGTGCTCAACGGGCGCTCGCCGAGCCAACAGAGCTCATGTGGTGTGCAAGCAGGGTCAAACAGTGGTGGAGGGGTGAGTGTCTGATGAGTCAGACCTGGGTGTGTTCGCCCATCCCTAGCTTGGACTGCAACTTTCTGGCATAACCAATGATGACAGACGATTGGAGTTGTAGTCCAACAACACTGAAGGGCTACACATTCCCAATATCTGATCTACTCACAATAATGTCTAGTAAGGTAACCAGGTGACCTACTTTACAGAGGACAGTCATCTGTTTTGGAGAGAGAGCAGTGGGTAATCCTCTGTTTGAAGGTATTCTCTATATAATGGGCTGTCCAATCCAAGTCTGTTTAAAAGTCTAAGAACTATAAGGAGGGAGAACAGGGGCCTTGAGGTTGTCCATCAACAGTTAGCACCTGGACAGTAGACTGAGCAGACATAAAAGTCACCTTGTCTGTCTTCTCTATTATTATTATTATTATTATTATTATTATTATTATTATTATTACATTTATAGCCTGCCTTTTTTCCTCCAAGGAACCCAAGGCGGCATACATAGTCCTCCTCCTCTCCATTTTATCCTCACCACAACACCCCTGAGAGGTAGGTGGGGCTGAGAGCCTGTGACTGGACCAAAGTCACCTAGTGGGTTTCCATGGCTGAGTGTGGACTAGAACCCAGATCTCAAGATTCCCAGTCTGACACTCTAGCCATTACACCACACGGGTGAGATGCATTGAATTTCTACTTAAATAATAGATATTATTTCTAAATCTGCACCTCTACATAGACCTGATCCTGCTACCTGATCCTGTTTTAGCAGTTTCATCCTGATGTGCTATTTTTCCACATGCAGTCTCTCTCTCTCTCTCTCTCTCTCTCTCTCTGAAGTGGAGCATTCCAAAACATAATCTCTCCCTCTCAGTCTGAAGTGGTACACTCCAGGAACGACTCTTATCACACAGTTCTACTGATACCACTGCCACAAGAGATAAAACATGTGGAAATTAAAAGGATTTTTTTAAAAAAAAAACCTGTCACATTAGGATGTCATGGATTATTAAATTAGTGAAAATATTTCTGTTTATTCCAATTAGCAAAATCATTTGTCAGTAGGGGACATTTCAGATAGAAAGATCCACTTTAAAAATAAGCCTTTCCCCACTGGGAAACCCATCCTGTATCTGACAATTTGGGCAACGTGATTTGGAGATTTTAATTGCTCAGTTGATATGTGGGCAAATCTCAATAATCAAAACAATATAAAACTGGGTTGGGTGGGTGACGGTCCTTCTTCTTCTTTTTAATAAATAATTGTAATAAAATGCTAGTAGCATCTGGGGAATGTGAACTTGGGTAGGGTTGACAGCATCAGGCTGTGTGTGTTTTAAAGTGTGGCAGTTTTAAACGTTTTTTGTAGCTCTAGGAAAGCAGGACAATATGCCACACCGATGTTCATCGGGCTAATTGTTGTTTTCTTAATATTAAATTAGCAGGGAAAACACAATGGAATTGGTGCTTCTAGAAGCATTGACTAATATATATATATGTGTGTGTGTGTGTGTGTGTGTGTGTGTGAGAGAGAGAGAGAGAGAGAGAGAGAGCAGCTATGCGATGTACATTAGAAATACGATAAAAAAAACAAATAAGTTGAGGTTGCAGCCGATTGGAATAAATGGGTCAGGAGCTCTCAATGACAAGAGTGCCAGCAGAATTTCCCAAGGTCCAGTCTCAGGATCCCCAGCAGGACCTCTGAAAAGTACTAAGAATTCTATTCTATTCTATTCTATTCTATTCTATTCTATATAACCATAGTTTTTTACAATTTTGGAGCAACAACAGAGAGAGAGAGAGAGAGAGAGAGAGAGAGAGAGAAAGAATCACAGAAAAAGAAAAGTTGAACAAGGCACTCATATCAGTTTGTCATGTGCACAATCTACAGCAATAGTTTTCAGGAGCCTTGCTCTAATCTTTCTAGCAGCCACTGCAAATACAGCTGCTTGATTTGTTACGTAAGGATCTGTATCTTCAAGTAGTTTACACATCTGCTCAAACAAAGTTCTACCGGGTATTCCTCCCAGCAGAGGTGCAAGAAATCTTTTCCTAGGACTGGCATACACACACACACACTCACACACACACTATAATGAATAATATCCTCTATTTGTGGGGATATATAAAGGCGTTGGAATGTAGGAACATCTGTATACCTCCCATCCAGGTGTGCCGATAGCATAGTCTGGAAGCGTAATTCCATGAACGCCTTCCTTAGCTCCGAGTGAGCCTTCCCCTACCCGTGTCCCTTAAGATGCTTTGGACTACCATGTCCATCATCCACAACTATTGGACATGCTGACGAGAGTCAATGGGGTTGTAGGCTGAAACATCCAGAGAGACCCGGGGGGGGGGGGGTTAGACAATACTAGGCTAGGAAGAACCAATGATAGCAGAGAATAATTTCAAGCAAGGTGCTACTATGGGACACAGAGTGTGAGCTACTTCTAGGACGTCTAGGGAACCTCACTCCTCTTAGAGTCCCATGCCTGAATTCGTGGGATGCAACAAAACCAAGAAGCCTCCGATGGATTTCCTCCCCACTGCAAACACTATTTCATTCTCACATCTGTAATTCAGAAACTGGTTCTGATTGCAATTATTTGGAGGGAAGGGCAAGCTATTGCTGAGACTGAAGGCGATTTCCATGAAGAAAAGCAGAATTTCCTCACCCTCTTGTACACACAATCAGAGACAGCGGGTCAGAGACTATTGCCCTATGCAAGCAGTATATGCCATATTAGGGCCACACATGTATCAGCCACTGAGCAAAGCGATTCTTAATGTGTACACAAAAGCTTTTAAACACAGCAGCCTAATCTTATCTTGCAGAATGCAAAAAAGAATGCTCCATATTCTGGACAGGTGTTTTTCTCTTTATGACCTCATTCTGGCATTGACGAAGCGGCAAGCAAGTGGGAAAACTCCAGAATTGCCATGTTAAATCCTTCCACAAAAGTGAAAGCGGCATCTGACTCATTCACCAAGGAGCCTGGAAAGTATGCAGTAAAAGGAGTCATTTGTCCTTTGGAGATTGTTGGAGTGCTCAACTCTTTTAACAGAATAGAGGGAACCTGGTAACATCCATTTCCTTGCCAAGGTCCAGCTGATGCAGAAACAGAAACCTGAAACTTAACTAAACAAAATCATCGAGGACTTAGCTATACTTGGTATAATCCAACTGGTAACATGTCCATGCAAAATACCTACAAAAAAGCGCAGGCAATAGTTTTAAAGTTGGTTCATGCATTACGGAAGAGCAACTTTCAGTTCAGGTCAGTCAAAGTGCTTTGTAGATTGGGATGGAATAAAACGTTTGCTGGGTTCCAATTTTTAGACTATCGTACATGATTCGCATTGCCCAAACTTATGCGAGAACCGGAATATACCTGCACACAGCAATCTGCACCGTCTGGTCTTTCGTGATGCAATCCACAACTCAAAACAAAAGGTGTACACAGAAAGTGCACATTGAGGAAGCGTGCATGCAAAAAACTGTATCTGTTAGAGGACAGGATGTGTAACAACACATATTCTGGTGAAATTGCTTGCAAAAAGTGTGCACACTGGGAAAGGTACACAGCAAATGCATGCATTAGAAGAAATGTACATGAAAATGCAAATTTTTTTGTGCTGACTGTATTTTTGGCCACATTCACAAATTGATGCGGAAATGGGCTAAAACAATGTTTGGAGCACGTTCACATGATTTGCGAACAGGATCGAAATTCTCGTACATCTCTATACAGTAAAGCCTTCAAGCAAACTTATATACCCCTAGGATTCCCTTAGTATGTATGCCAATGTTTTAGGCATCTAGGTTTCATGGTCTTGGTCCTGTGGCACTGACGGACAGGTGCACATCCTCTTTCATTATTATAGATTGTTTTTAGGCTGCCTTTAAGGGCAGAACCCTCTCCTAATTCTTCTGTATGGAAATCTGAATGAAGAAATGACATACGTGGGTCACCTCTGGTAAGATTCTAGGGGTGTATGTAGGAATATAGCTAGCTTGAGGGCCATGTTTTGATAGGCAGGTGGAGTATAAATCAAATACATAAATAAGTACGAAAATTTCATTTCTGCTGACAAATCATGAGAACAAGCCCTCTTTATGCCCCAAATGTGAACGTGAGCCGGAGAAAGCATTCTCAAAACGTGCTCGCGCATTCTCGATCAGGCGCGCGCGTTTGAGAAATATACAAATCTGATAAGAAAAAGGGTTGCAATTCCACGCCATTTAAAACGCCCCGCTTCACGCTGTGGTTTATGGTATTTTGATATTCTTTTCCCACAACTTTCACGGTCGATCACATTAGTTTTGTGCGATTTTCCCTTTCGTGCAAAATGCGCAGGGACGGGAAATGTGAGTGCAAATTGAGTGAGGAGCATCAAGCTGATGATTGGAGAGCCTTAGGCCAGCTCTGCACCAAGCAGGATAAAGCGGTATGAAAGCGGTATAAAAAAGGCAGGAGCCACACGACTGCTTTATAGCGGTATTGAAATACACTGACAACTGTTGGGGCCCATTGACACATACCATATCCTGCTATATCCTGCTTGGTGTAGATCTGGCCTTGGTAAACTCAAACATTGCCCTTCTTTATTAATATGAGGAATATGTCTGCAAGAATGGAAGCTAGAGATCTCTGCCACTAAAACTATAGAAAAGAACAGATGGCCATACTAAAATCATCATCACCAGGAAGCTACAAAGAGAGAAAAATCAGCCACAACACTGATAAATTCAATGAAAATCCAATTTTGAAAATACATTGGCTCAATTCGGACGACACAATAAACAACTGGTGTGGGGGGAAACAATCATCAGTTGTATTGACTATCGTGTCGTCCGAATGCTGCCATAGTAAACTCAGCGCTAATCCACACCACAGTTGATTATTTATTATGATGTTGTGTGGGGAGTACCCCCTAGATGAACAACTGTAAAGTTGATTATTACCCCACCATTGACTATCATGTCGTCCGAATTGAGCCATTGACTTCCATTTCTGAATAAAACACAGATCTAAGATGAGAGATGGTAGAATCATTACATCTTTGGAGAGACCATGTAACTGCATATTCCAAATGAATTGCACCTTTACAGACCTTCAGGATGCCTCTATCTCAGAACAAGAATGTGATCTAGAAAACTGTACCCAAATGGAATAAATAAAAGACATAGGACTCTAGCATGATCTCTTACTATGGTAGTTCAGGCAGTGAACCACACTCCCTTAATAGGATGCTCCTTCTAGACCAAGGTTGCACTATAACTTACAGGGGCCAAGCACACCTGCACACCATTCCCTGGAAAGCAACTCTTTTAAAGAACTGGAAAGGAACCTTTACGCTTGGTCTCACCAGGAGCATCAGACAACTGGCTTCTCTCATGTAATGGAGGCGATCTCAGCCAGTACTTCATTAAAACCCAAGATGCTTTGGCAGGCATGGACACTGAGCACTGCTTATAGTTTGCATCTGCTAGTAATGACAGCAGGGCTAAGCTTGTTTCTCTCCACTAAAGACCAAGAACACGATCCAGTGCAGTTAATCAATAAGATAATGGAATGAATCAATAGCAAAGATTTTTAAAAGGTCTTAATTAAAGAAACACTTGCAGATACAAACGACGCCTTCAATCTATTGATGGTACCCGGGTGAGGGGTTAAAGACAAACAAAAAAAACCCATCAACTTTATTTTGCCCACATGAATTTCACTGGACAACCCAATTGCTTTTCAGGGCTGCCTGAGTTATCCCGCTAATCAATGCCATCGCTGCGCCAAGTGAGTAAATTGTCCTATAAAGATATTCCAAAATTTGTTGACATTAAAGAAGTCATTGCAGTACAGCGGCGCGAACAAAGACAACATCAACATCGTACGTTATTTGTTTCCTTGGACAGATGGCTCGATTACCTGGGTACGGGATCAAATTAGCTGAACAGGCCCTTTTTGGCATTGAGAGGCAGGTTTAGAATAATTAAGGAACACCTAAATTGATGGATCCTATTAATGCAAAGAAAGCCTCTAGCGGGTCCTCCAAGAAAACGGCAAGTCAATATTTTTGATTCTCCCAATGGTTATGCGCTAGACACTGTTTTAAAGAGACATCAATCTGTGATGTCAGCATTTATCTAATGAACCTTCAAAAATCAATGTCCAAAATGGTCCATTACACGAATACGCCCTGTTTGTACATTTTCCAAGGGAGGTTTGGCAAAGCTAGAATTTAACCTCAACATTACTAAAAGGGGCTTGGGAAGTCTCCAAAGGAACATATAACTTGTTGTTGGCACCCTAGGAGATGTTTGACTTGGGCCTCTTTGCTTTCTTCTTTTTTGGGCACTCTACCAAAGCAGTTTTGAAGCCAAGGGGGAATATAGGAATTTGCTCAAAAAAACCCATTGTATGTACATAGATACCGAAGTATGCCTACAAAAGGTATTAAAAGTTCATAATTGCAAACTTTGGTGCCATTGCTAACTGATACTGCTCTTCACCAGCTCAAGAGAATAGACTAGAGGTGGGGTGTAGAATCTCATAAGAATATATGGGGATAACTTCATTTAAATAGCGGTTTGTACAGAATATTTTTTTAACAGGCATGGAAATGCTGAAGGATGGGGTGGCCCTCGGTTGCGGAGGGGGAGACCCGTGGAGGTTGTGTATGTGTATTGATTGTAAAGGCCATTGTGCCATATGCAAATAAATTACTACTACATAAGAATATAAGAGCACAAGAAGAGCCATGCTGGGTTAGACCATGTATTCCCTCTCCTCCTACAGGTCGACCAGGGACCCACAAACAGAACATGGTGCAACAGTACCCTCCCACCAATGTTCCCCAGCAACTGGTGTATATAGGCTTTTGCCTCAGAGGGCGAAAATCCATTTTGGAGATGCTCTATGGAGGCTGCATTCCAGTGGTGGGTGGAAATAAAGGCCAAAGGGGAAGGGCCAAAATAGGGAGAAATGTGCATATTCTGGCTTTAAGCTCTTATTGCCAGTAACTAGGCCTTGGGAGGGGCATATCAATCTTTTAAAATGGGGGAAGGCTGCACAAAAACTGGGAAACCCCCAAACAATTGGTGATTTGTGGGAAGGGGGTGGGGCCATTTGGACAAATGAGGTTCTGTACCCCTGGACTAGAGACTCAGAAGGACGGAAATCAGCACAGATGAGAGTAGCACTCATATTTTGGACATGACTTGGGGCAGAGCTGCCAAAAAAGACTGGGCCACCACTGGTATAAATGGAAGATTAACCATCATAGGGAACCAACATGCTCCCAATTATTGTGTGTGTGTGTTTTTTCATCACCTTGTTAGACACACCGAGTTCCTTTCTTGATAGCACTGCAGTAATACACCTGACAGTTGCATTCTCTCTTTTTTCCTCAGCTACTCAGTTGGGAAGCCCACTTAGCTCTCTTCTGAGTTCTCCTCCTCCTCCTCCTCCTCCTCCTCCTCCTCCTCCTCCTCCTCCTCCTTTTTATTCCTTGTTAGCATTTACACTCGGCTCAGCCTCATTCTTCTGTCCAAGAGATTCCTTGAAACTGATGTTTTTGACACAGTGTCAGATGAGAGGAAAAGGTTTAAGTTTGCTCCCTTCCCGCTTTTGTAATAAACTGGCCTGCATGATTGTCATGAAGCCAGGATTCTTCTAGCTTATAACTAGAGGTGGCAGGTATTCCATTCAGGGCTCTAGCAGATGGGCTGTCGAATACTCTCTCTTTAAGCCCAGTGACTTTCTCTTCCCCCACCTCTCCTCTTCTCTTCTGTCCAGAGTGTTTACTCTAGTTGCTAGCATGTAGCTGTTAGGCATGCCTTAGACAGTTCAAAAAGAAATGTGATGGGTCAGTGAATTAGTTGGGTTAGGATGCTCACCAGCTCGATTGGGGGAAGCAAGCAAGCCAACTGCCAGACTTCTGTCCAATTAAAGAAGGCTTCTCCAAACTCTTGATAA
The DNA here is from genome assembly GCA_029215795.1 of Anniella stebbinsi. Taxonomy (NCBI): domain Eukaryota; kingdom Metazoa; phylum Chordata; class Lepidosauria; order Squamata; family Anniellidae; genus Anniella; species Anniella stebbinsi. The sequence goes on from JARDYH010000007.1 coordinate 10,032,912, forward strand.
CTGACGAACTCTTGATGAACAACTCCCCCCCGGTCAAATCTGAGGAATGTTTCATTCATACACTCAAAAAGGCTTAATTTAGCACATGTGAGCATAACAGTTACCTGTGGTCAGCAGCCAAGATTCTGACATTGGTGAGCAGGAACCAGATGGGTCACAAACACCAGTGGTGCAAGCTGTGGAGGTGCTAAGCCCAGGTCCATGACCAGACGCCAAGTCTGAGCTGGAACCTTTCAGCTAGGAGACCCATGAGCTAGGAGGGATGGACAACATGTGGGCCTCCAGATGTTTTGGCCTACAACTCCCATCATCCTGCACCACTGACTATGTAGTATGGGAGCTGTAGACCAAAACATCTGGAGGGCCACAAGTTTCCCTTCCCTGAGCAAGAGGCTTCTGAGCAGGGTCTCCCAGAGACAGTACCCCCGAAACTGCCCCATTTTATACCAGAGAACTCATGCCCCCAGTCCCTGCTAATCAGCATAGGCACCATACAAAACATAAGACAAGTGAAAGGAGAGGGAAATGAGTGAAGCGTTTGGAAGCTAGGAGGACGCCTGGGGCTCTGCAAACAAACAAACTCAGTTAAGTGCTTCTCTGAAATTTTATACTTCAAAGCCAAGAAATTTTAAGCTATTTTAAGTCAAACCTTTTAAAACAGCTCTGGCACTAACAAATATTTTTAAGAATTTCTTTTACGGCACTTTGCACTTTAAAATATTACCATAGGAAGTAACAGATGTTAAGAATAACAAGGAGATAAAGACACTAGAACATAACAAGCAAAGAAGATAAGGCAGCCTGCAAGTTCTGAGAAGCTTTAATAAGCCAGCAGCAAAGATAACGACAAAGTAAAGAGTGAGGATTGAATTTGGCATGAACTTTAAGTTAAGAATTAACAACAATAACAACGATAGTAAAGAACAAGATAGAGGTTAATTTGGAACCCAGTAGGGGCGTTGCTAGACCACTACGTGCAGAGCCTTTTCTGACTCCCCAGGAGCGAAATCCTGGCGTTGTTCGAATAACAATTAACCAACACATCAAGAGAAAATTGTCAACACATTGATAGGCAATAACTGACTTTTAAAGCTCTAGTCACAGCTTAATAATTGTCCTAATTGCCTACAAGCTGCAATGGTGTTAACAAGAGTTGGCTATAAATCAAAGGGAATGATCCCTATAGCAGAAGATGTGAGTGTTTATGTTAAAACCCATAAGCAGTTAAAAATTACAAATTTTTTCCAACATAACCCAGGGGCTAAAGCATACAATAACCTGGAGGAAACAGCACCTACAGAGCCAACTCTAGACTGGTCCCTGGGTCCTCAATGTATCATGCGGCCTGAGGACCCTGAAAGTCTTGAAGAATATACACACAGTCTAGCAGAAGAGATTGCCGATGCTGATACAATGCTCGAAAAGATGAACGGGCGAAAAACGGCTGACTCAGCAACGGCAGATGGAGGCTCTAGTCCTAGCTCTCCCAACCAAATCAAAGCATCTGGTCTTGTGTATGAAGAACCAGCTTCAGTAATATATAAAATAAATGGCTCTATGACTCCACAGGTTGAGCAAAATAATATCTTAGCCAATATGGAACTGCAAATGAATCTTCATTTCAAAGAAATTAGGAATCTGATTACGGAGTGGAGGTGCGATTTAATATTGATAAAGCAATATCTGTCCGAGACCACGGATCTTTTAACAACACTAACATCTTTTGCTCTTGAGCAAACTAAAACCAATGCTCAAGTCAATTTAGGTGAAATGACTTTTATTGCCCCAAATCAAGCTCCCTCATTCAATAGCAGTATAAAGGCTCCAGCAAGCCCAGCTCAAAAAACCAGGGCAAGACGTACTAAATCCAAGAGAATTCAGAATAACAAATCTAGCAAATCTCTTGGTGCACTGGAAAAAAAGTCAAAAAAATTAAAATCTAATAGCAAAACCAGGAGATCCACCAAAATGAAATTTGACAGACTTTTTAAATTAATGGAAGAGCCGGAGTCAAGAACTAAGTATAAGACGGACAATAAAAGTAAACCTGCCAGGTCAGGAATTAAAAACAACAAGGCAACTAAAACTCCTGCCTCGGAAGTCAAGAAAGGCAGTATCCAAAAGAGTACAAGTAATTCTACTACTACAGATAATACACATGAGTGCAGGGCGGATGACCTCCTCGAACCTACTCAGCCCCCAAGTGTGGCTAACCAACAGCCCCCTAACCAGCCAAAAGCTGAGTTGAAAAGATCTAATCCAGGTGATGAGATTTATTGGTCCCTACAATGGAACCCAAGGATATTAGTAATCTCAAATTTCCCTAAACCAAAAGGAGTGATATCACACCCTGCTAGAATAGATCACCTCATTGCAATTCTTGCAGAGTCTGCACAAATATGCCTCTCTCAAGCTGGAGTTTTGGGAGTAGAATATCTTTATTTTAATCACTTTTCAGCTCGGGCAGTGGTGACTTTTGATTCCCTGAATACAGCCGCCAAGATATACATCAGAAGAGAGCGGCTGCGGGATAGAGGTATGCTGGTTAGCAGATACTTCTTCAACACAGCCCCTCCGACCAAACTGTGTGTTAGGGATCCCATTAAGTCGACGTACGGGAACAGAAGTCCTGGACCACATCTTAATACTTCCATCAGCCCCAGGACAATTATTTGCTCTGAAGGGAACTCTGATACCAGATTGAGTCTCTCAAATCATGTGCCCAATTATACTCCCAGTAAAGAGGGTAGTACCGAGTCTAACCCGGGTGCTCTATTACAAGACCCTTTCCAGGAGGAAAATCAACTAATAAATAGTTTTGAGGCCTTACCTGCCCAAGAGCAACAGTTCATCCTGGACAGATTATCTGCACTGAAGAAATTATTATTATCTAAGGCAAAGAACGCCAAGTCTAAGCCATGTAGAAACATGACAAGTGGAATGCCAGAAAAGGTAGGATTGATCAATCAAGATTCAGAGCCTGAGCAGGAAGATATGGCAAAAGATATGGCAAGCACTCAATTTGATATCATTAGATCACGGAATGACGAGTGTTTAATCCCTCAAAAAAATAATTTAACGATTCATTGGGCAATTGTAACTGCTTCATTAGATTGCTATCCTACAGATAGCAATCCACCTAGTAAGAGCTACGGAGATAATGAAGCCGACATACGTAGGAATTGCAGCGGGACGGGACCCACTAACAATATTGATATCACTGACATTAATACTAATATTAGCATGAACACCTGCTCAAGATTTGCCCGGACCACAGCAGATGACAGCGCTGATGGACTTTCAAAGCCTCATTTGCATCATCTGGAAGTTAGAAAACAACCTGGCAGACCTAAGAATGGATGCATTATTGATAATAAGGGAGGGAAATTGGACTTAATAGATGAAATGATCTGACTAACCGCCAGAGATGATAATATCATACTTAAGCTCCTCTCGTGGAATGTTGCTGGCTGGGGCCCTAAAAATAAGGACCCCAGCCTTCTTAAATACCTTGCGGGATTTGATATAATATTCCTGCAGGAAACTTGGTCCAGTGATGAGATTTTTGTAAATGGTTTTGTCTCACTATGCCTACCAGCGTTCCGAAATAAGGGGAAAGGCAGGTATCGCCAAGGCCTGGCGATTTTAATTTCAACAACCTTAGACATTGACATAACAAAACTTTCTACCCACGATTCGGCGATACAGGCACTGCATATACATCTGGGTACCCTAAGGTCTGAACTGTTGCTTTGTAATTTTTACCTTGCCCCATTATCTGGCAAAGAAGCTATCCGTGAGGTTTGGCTGAAGGCTGAAAGCTTTTTAACGGAGTTGTTTGCTAAATTCCCAAAAGCCCTTCCAATACTAGCGGGCGATTTTAATGCCAGAACTAGTAATTATTCAGTTCCTCCATCAAAGGGCCCAGTGGGACATGATGCAGATAAAATATCCCCGATAAATTTTGCTCGCCAGTCTAAAGATCGGCACTTTAATTTTGCCGGCCACTGCCTGTTACAGATGACCGCCAGAAATAACCTAAGTATATTGAATGGCCGATTTGATAGGGACCAGTATGGAGAATTCACTTGCACCCCAGGTAGGGGTTCTAGTGTTATTGATTATTTTATCCTCCATAACCAGATGCTAAACACTGTTAAACATTTTAGTGTGGCCAACCGACTGGATAGTGACCATCGCCCACTAGAGCTAGCACTGGCCTTGGAGGGACCCTTTCGGTTGAATATTTGCACCCCATTATTAGATATTCAAACTCATACTAATAGAATAAATTCTAGATGGACGAAGGAGTCGGCTGACATTTTTGCCCAAAAATTAAAATCAGACAGCTATCTTAAGTACACCAATATAATAACAGCCGCACATTCCCCTGAAATCTTTGTTGACGCGTATGAGAGGATGATCCAAGAAATATCTGATGCCTTACAGCCTAAAACCAATAAGATAGGGCCCAAACGACTAAGTAAAAACTGGTTTGATAGAGACTGTATTGAAGTAAGAAAAAAGCTTCAGACGGTGTATGCTGTTTACCGCCAGAATAACGAACAACAACTTCCTGCTCAATACTTCATCCTAAAGAAGACTTATAAAAAGCTTCTTAGACGGAAGAAGTATGAAGCGGACCGGGAATCCTGGCAACTATTAATAGCTGCCACAATTTCTAAAAATAATAAAGTCTTCTGGCAAATAGTGGCAGGGGCTACAAGAGATAGGATTGGTGCATTGCCTAACCAAATAGCAGCGGTAACTTGGGCAGAATACTTTAAATCTATATTTAACAAACACAACGAAATAAATCCTTGCCCTCTTATTGAGTCAAATTTTTCAGTATGGCCGCTGGTGGACCCCTCTTTAATTGAGAACCTGATAATCAACCTGAAGTCTGGTAAGGCTCCAGGCCCGGACGGAATTAGCACTAACCTGCTGAAGAGCGCCCCAGAGTGGTGGGCATCGATCTTAGCGCCTTTTTTTACCAAGATAAATAACTCTGGTCATCTACCTTCGGTCTGGAGGAAAGCAGTGATAATCCCAATCTATAAAAAAGGTCCTAGAAGTGACCCAAGCAACTACAGACCAATCAGTTTGTTATCAGTGGTGGGCAAGATCTACGCTAGCTACCTAAATATAAAATTGCGAGATTGGATCACTGACAGAAACATCCTGGGGCAGGAACAGATTGGTTTCCAACCTGGGAGTTCCACCAACGACCATTGTTTGACTCTGCTTCACCTGGCTTTAAAATACACAAATACTAAAGGAGGGAAACTCTTTTGCGCCTTTATTGATCTTAAGGCTGCATTCGACTCGGTATCCCGAGCACGCCTTTGGCTGAAGTTAGAGAAACTTGAGATTGATGGCAGGCTCCTATTTCTGATAAAATCTCTGTATTCTAATACCTCAGGCCAAGTACGCTGTGGATCCCAGGGACAGGTTACAGATGAATTCACCCTTTCACAAGGGGTTAGGCAGGGCTGTGTGCTGGCCCCAGCCCTCTTCAATCTATATCTTGCAGATCTTCCCTCTTGGCTTTCCATAATTCAATCACATCCGCCCAAAATAGGTCACTCTAGGGTTAACTTACTCTTATATGCTGATGATGCGGTTCTGATATCCCAAACACGCCTAGGCCTTAATAGACTGCTAGATAGCTTTGCAGAATATTGTAATGTTAACAAACTGTCAATTAATTACCAAAAAACCAAAATCATGGTTTTTGCGAAGAAAAAAGTTAGATTCCCTTGGAGAATGGATGGGCGGAAAGTCGACCAGGTTGATGCCATTAAGTACTTAGGGATCTGGTTTCAGGAGAATTTGGGTTGGCAAAAGCACTTATCCTTTATTAAAGGAAAAGCTGAACAGACTCTGGGAGCGTTATGTCGCTTTTTCTATCAAAAGGGAGGTAGATTTTTACCATCGGCTATTAGAGCATTCAGAGCAAAATTAGTTGCCCAATTTTTATTTGGCGCACCAATCTGGTTCCTCTCAACAAACGTTCGATAGAAGATATTCAGACATCCTATCTAAGACTCTTATTTGGAACTCCTAGGTGTGTAGCGGGGGCGGTTCTTAATTTGGAAGCAGGTCTTTCCTCTTTGAGCTCTTTGGCATGGACCCATTCAATACAATTCTGGCTTAAACTCTATCATAGCCTTTCCCCAAATTCTTTAGTGTCCCAGGTTCTCTTGGACACTTATGTCTCCCAATGGGTGAAAGAGATAGCCCAGAAGATCCACTTGATAGGGCTTCCTCCTTTTGTTTTACTTAATTCGGACATCAGAGTAGCTAAGAGTCTTGTGAGCCAAAGACTGAAAGATATAGATCTTCAGGAGCTGAAGGGTAAGGCCCGCGGCCCATGTTCCCCACACTCTTTAGAGCTATTGAGAGAGGATGGCAAAGATGGAATGAACTATTTGAGATGGTTAACAGTGCCCAAATTTAGAAGAGCCTTCTCTCTAGCAAGATTTAATGCCCTCCCTTCTAACTTACTGGTAGGAAGATTTAAGAAAACCCCTATCGAAGAGAGACTCTGTCCGTGTAATAATTTAGAGGTAGAGTCGGTCGAACACATGTTGATTAAGTGCATCTTCTATAGAGATGATAGGATCACCTTAATTGGCCCCCTAATTAAAGATTTAGCTGATAAGAACCCTCGCGAAATAGTAGTCTTTTTACTTCAGGGCAAAGACAAATATATTACAACCCAAGTAGCCAAATTTGTCCATAATATACTGGTCTGCAGAGCTCAAGTAGTTATATAAGATGTTCAGATTTAACGTACCCGTGAATATACTGTATAAATACTACTGACTGTTTATCTGTTTTTCTGGCCTGTCGGCCGCAATAAAGTTGATGATGATGATGACAAGTGAAAGGAGACAAAGTATTAGGTCCCTTCCACAAGGGGATGGAGCCTGGGGGGATATGTCCGGCCTAAGAGGGGGAAAAAGGCCTCGGTTGAGCTCCAGAGCTTGTTGGAGCAAGGTATTTGCATGGAGCTATCCAAGGTCCTGTAACTCCAGCCTGACCATTCCTATGACTGTCTGAACCCATCAGTAAAGTGCATGCTTGATGGCTCAAAGAAATCAGAGTCCTCAAGAATAAGCGGGCTCTTCAGAAGTAGGAGGGCTGGATTCTTAGTTGGATTCTTCTCTTGTGCGCAGCTCCGAACCTAGTTTCCAGTAACGCAATACCATTTGCGCTAACGGAATAACACCGTTGGATACTGCCCCTTGTTTCTCTCTTTTCAGATTGACTAGGTGGACAGGAGAACACTGGTAAATGTCACAAGTGTGGAAAAAATATTATGGGAGGTTATCAGGAACCATTAGGAACTGGACCAGGAATGCTCAATTCTCCACATGGCCACCCCACCAGGACTGCAGCTTGGAGCATCATTGGGGAAGTTAAGTATTCTCAGTTTCTGTACTGGCCGTGAACAGCCAGGGTGGTCACTGGGTAGGATGGGCTATAATAAGTCTCCAGTTAAAGATGGGTATACTGGGGCAACAGTGGTCTTCCTGGCTCTGGCTCCTGGCTTTATACCACAGGTCTGACCCCCTGACACAGCACCTGGCACAACTCTGAGAACTGCCAATAACTCAGCCCAGACACAATTGCAATTTCTTGTCTTCCCTGCATGAAAACCGACAGCAATATTCCCTCTTCCACATGACAGTAGATAGCACATTTTTCACTCCCTCTATTTCACGGAGGAAACATCTAAATCAAAATATGATCGTGGTGCCAGAGGTGGGATCCACCTCAGGTTGGGGTGTGACCCACCTGTGGGTTCTGACCCATCATTTGCAAAACCCGTGCTCTAGGCAGGTTCAAGACATGAGCTGGGGAGGACGTAATGAATACAATACAAAATCAATAGCAAGACACATGAGCAGCATCTGAATACTATTCGGTTGAAATAGGCTGACGGCAGAGATAGCTAGCAAGAGACATACATCGATAGCTGTAACTGACTTGTCTACAGCTTTTGTACAATAAGAATTTGAGTACATATCAATAGAGCAATTCTAAGGGTGAGCAATAATGATGATGAAAATCAATGCCATAAAACAAAAAGTTAGCATTACAGGCAAATGCTCTACAATCCAAGCAGCCTTGCACTTTGTACTAGAAGAAATTCTCCCCAGCCTTTTGAATCTACCCAACACATCCAGTAGCCATGAATTTGAAGGAAAAATTGCAGAATCCTATATATGATTAGAATATATATATTCTAATCAAAGGAATGAAAAGTGTGTCATTTGCTAGAGGGAGCATGAGTGTCCCAAGAGTAACAATACATGCCCATATACAAATGCAGGAACAGCACATAGTTAAGCTATGGAATTTGCTACCACAGGACATAGTGACAGGACATAGTGATGGCCACCAATTTGGATGGCTTTAAAAGAGAGTTATTCAAATTCATGGAGGAGATGGCTACCAATGGCTACTATCCCTGATGGCTATACGCTACTTCCAGTATCAGAGGCAGTATGCCTAAGTGCACCATTTGCTGGGGAACATGGTGGGGGAGGCAGGGCCGGATTAAAGCCAGCTGATGCCCTAAGCACAGCCCCAATAATGGTGCCCCCTTGGCCCTTCCATTGCTTAGCTGGCAAGACATGAAGACTCAATGGCTGCATTCAGACAACACAATAATCAACTTGGGGGGGGGGGAAACAATCGTCAGTTGTATTGACTATCACGTCATCCGAATGCTGCCATAGTCAACTCAGGCTGATCCTAATCCACACAACGGTTGATTCTTTATTACCATGTTGTGTGGGGAGTACCCCCTAGATGAACAACTGTAAAGTTGATTATTACCCCACTATTGACTATTGTGTTGTCTGAATGCAGCCAATAAGTGCTGACGGCTAAATAAGACATTAAAAACTCAGCTTTCTTCAAGGCCAGCATCCCCCACGCCAGAAGACACAACTATATTAAATATAAACTGTTTTTTATTCTATTTATATATTCTTTAAAATTAGATGGCTACAGCTATGGGACCTGTGCTCCGTGGTGCCCTCTTCCCTTGGTGCCCTAAGCACGTGCTTCTATGGCTTAATGGTTCATTCAGGGATGGGGGGAGGGTGCTGATGCACTCGTGTCCTGCTTGTGGGTTCCTGATCACACAGACTGTTGTGTGTGCAACCAGTCATAGGAGGAATTACACATTGGGAAGGGTGAGCTAGAAAAACAGATGGTCCATCTCACCAATTATCCCATGAATTTAGTAGGCTAACTTGTCCAGAGGGAAAGGTGGATAAATTATTATTATTATTATTATTATTATTATTATTATTATTATTATTATTTACTGGAATGTTCAATTGCCTTCCCACATTATCAGTCTTTGCACATTGTTTTGAGTTCTGAACTTGCTATGAGTTACGTCTACCTGAATACCTTAGGAACACTTCTCGTAGTCGAAAAGGAATTTCACCGGGGTACTTCACAAATTGCAATTATATCTCTTTTGAAGACTGCAATTATGTCCTTTTGTATAAACTGCCAGTTATAACGGTAAACTGCCAGATATAACTTTTGGGTATGATGGATTGCCAGACATTTACTGATATTGTTGTGTTTGAAAACCCATTGATTGTCCTTTATTGACATGACTGTTCTGAGTAATAATTCAGTTTAATTGCACCATCCAATATTATATATTTTGCAAAGGAAAAGGAAGAAATCAATTTCCTGATCCAGCGCAGCATTGTTCAGTTCTTGGCACCCGGGGTGGTTGTTCTGAACTTGTTCACTGGGAACTAGGGATGTGCACTGACCCCCCGGATCGGATCGGATAGCGGATCGGAATCGGACCTGGGGGGTCGGATCGGATCGGATCGGAGGCTGGTCGGATCGGATCGGACCAGATGTCCGATCCGGATCGGACGCCATTTTGAATGCTTTTTCCCATAGCCAAGTATTGTTTTACAAAAACGCCTATAACTTTTTCATTTTTAAAGATAGAAGGATGAAACTTGGGGACATTGTAGACTGGTTGGGGATAGTTATCTGTGAGAAATTTCAGAAAGATTGGTGCATGCGTTTTGTGGCAATTAATTTTTTAATAAATACCCAGGAATGCTTATAACTTTGTCATTTTTAAAGTTACAAACATGAAACTTTGCCACATTGTAGGAGGTACCTTGGGACCTATGTGTGTGAAATTTCAGAAACATAGGTGCTTGCCTTGTGTGGCAATTAATTTTAGAAAAATGGGTAGTAGTGGGGTAAATACAGTTACGCCTCCCATTTTTTTATTTTTTAAGATACAAACAGGAAACTTGGGCACATTACAGATACCACTTTCCTTGATATGTGAGTGAAATTTCAGAAACATTGGAGCTTGCCTTGTGTGGCAATTAAGTTTTGAAACAATGAGGAAAGAAACACCTATAACTTTGTCATTTTTAAAGTTACACACATGAAACTTTGCCACATTGTAGGTGGTACCTTGGGACCTATGTGTGTGAAATTTCAGAAACATAGGTGCTTGCCTTGTGTGCCAATTAATTTTAGAAAAATGGGTAGTAGTGGGGTAAATACAGTTACGCCTCCCATTTTTTTAGTTTTGAAGATACAAACAGGAAACTTGGGCACATTACAGGGAACACTTCACTTGATATGTGTGTAAAATTTCAGAAACATTGGTGCTTGCCTGGTGTGGCAATTAATTTTTGAAACAATGAGGGATTCATTGGACAGCACTTGCCCATAGGGATTCATTGGACAGTACTTTCCCATAGGGAATCATTGCATTGCACTTTCCCATAGGGAATCATTGCATTGCACTTTCCCATAGGGAATCATTGCATTGCACTTTCCCACTGAGAAATACAGTTATGCCTCCCACATTTTTATTTTTGAAGATACAAACAGGAAACTTGGGCACATTGTAGACTGGTTAGGGATAGTTATCTGTGAGAAATTTCAGAAAGATTGGTGCATGCGTTTTGTGGCAATTAATTTTTTAATAAATACCCAGGAATGCCTATAACTTTGTCATTTTTAAAGTTACACACATGAAACTTTGCCACATTGTAGGTGGTACCTTGGGACCTATGTGTGTGAAATTTCAAAAACGTAGGTGCTTGCCTTGTATGGCAATTAATTTTAGAAAAATGGGTAGTAGTGGGGTAAATACAGTTACGCCTCCCATTTTTTTATTTTTTAAGATACAAACAGGAAACATGGGCACATTACAGGGAACACTTCACTTGATAGGTGTGTAAAATTTCCGAAAGCTGGGTCCAGGCATGTGGTGGCAATTAATTTTTGAAACAATGAGGAAAGAAACGCCTATAACTTTTTTATTTTAAAAGTTAGAAGTCTGAACATTGCTCACTTTGTAGATGGGTTAGGGGTAGATATGTGTCAGAAATTTCAGAATGATAGGTCCAGGCATTTGATGGCTATGGAATTTTTAGATTAAATGTTTCAAAAAATGTTCCACAGAGGCCAGGTCTTCCTTTCCTCCCCCTCCCGCTTCCCGCGAAGAAAAGGAAACACTGTCTCGTCTCGATCCCTTTGATCCTTGCTAGTATCCATTACAGGGCTCGTGTCTGCTTGAGTAAAAAGTGAAAGTAGGAAAGCAGACACGAGCCCTGTAATGGATACTAGCAAGGATCAAAGGGATCGACACGAGACAGTGTTTCCTTTTCTTCGCGGGAAGCGGGAGGGGGAGGAAAGGAAGACCTGGCCTCTGTGGAACATTTTTTGAAACATTTAATCTAAAAATTCCATAGCCATCAAATGCCTGGACCTATCATTCTGAAATTTCTGACACATATCTACCCCTAACCCATCTACAAAGTGAGCAATGTTCAGACTTCTAACTTTTAAAATAAAAAAGTTATAGGCGTTTCTTTCCTCATTGTTTCAAAAATTAATTGCCACCACATGCCTGGACCCAGCTTTCGGAAATTTTACACACCTATCAAGTGAAGTGTTCCCTGTAATGTGCCCATGTTTCCTGTTTGTATCTTAAAAAATAAAAAAATGGGAGGCGTAACTGTATTTACCCCACTACTACCCATTTTTCTAAAATTAATTGCCATACAAGGCAAGCACCTACGTTTTTGAAATTTCACACACATAGGTCCCAAGGTACCACCTACAATGTGGCAAAGTTTCATGTGTGTAACTTTAAAAATGACAAAGTTATAGGCATTCCTGGGTATTTATTAAAAAATTAATTGCCACAAAACGCATGCACCAATCTTTCTGAAATTTCTCACAGATAACTATCCCTAACCAGTCTACAATGTGCCCAAGTTTCCTGTTTGTATCTTCAAAAATAAAAATGTGGGAGGCATAACTGTATTTCTCAGTGGGAAAGTGCAATGCAATGATTCCCTATGGGAAAGTGCAATGCAATGATTCCCTATGGGAAAGTGCAATGCAATGATTCCCTATGGGAAAGTACTGTCCAATGAATCCCTATGGGCAAGTGCTGTCCAATGAATCCCTCATTGTTTCAAAAATTAATTGCCACACCAGGCAAGCACCAATGTTTCTGAAATTTTACACACATATCAAGTGAAGTGTTCCCTGTAATGTGCCCAAGTTTCCTGTTTGTATCTTCAAAACTAAAAAAATGGGAGGCGTAACTGTATTTACCCCACTACTACCCATTTTTCTAAAATTAATTGGCACACAAGGCAAGCACCTATGTTTCTGAAATTTCACACACATAGGTCCCAAGGTACCACCTACAATGTGGCAAAGTTTCATGTGTGTAACTTTAAAAATGACAAAGTTATAGGTGTTTCTTTCCTCATTGTTTCAAAACTTAATTGCCACACAAGGCAAGCTCCAATGTTTCTGAAATTTCACTCACATATCAAGGAAAGTGGTATCTGTAATGTGCCCAAGTTTCCTGTTTGTATCTTAAAAAATAAAAAAATGGGAGGCGTAACTGTATTTACCCCACTACTACCCATTTTTCTAAAATTAATTGCCACACAAGGCAAGCACCTATGTTTCTGAAATTTCACACACATAGGTCCCAAGGTACCTCCTACAATGTGGCAAAGTTTCATGTTTGTAACTTTAAAAATGACAAAGTTATAAGCATTCCTGGGTATTTATTAAAAAATTAATTGCCACAAAACGCATGCACCAATCTTTCTGAAATTTCTCACAGATAACTATCCCTAACCAGTCTACAATGTCCCCAAGTTTCATCCTTCTATCTTTAAAAATGAAAAAGTTATAGGCGTTTTTGTAAAACAATACTTGGCTATGGGAAAAAGCATTCAAAATGGCGTCCGATCCGGATCGGACCTCATCGGATCGGATCGGATCGGATCGGAGGTTGGCCGGATCGGATCGGATCGGATTTTCCCGATTTTGGGTCGGATCGGATTCGGATCGTGGATCGGATCCGATCCGATGCACACCCCTACTGGGAACCTCTTGCAGAATATGCCATTCCTCCTTGCATCCCCCCCAGTTTTCTTGCCCCTACGGAATAATCAGTACACATTCTGTGTCCACTGAGCATGTTCAATCTTGATGTGTTTTGGGTTTTTCTTCCCCATTCACACACACACAAAAACTTTTGGGCGTACTTTTGTAAACCTCAGGGTTAGAATCATAGAACAGTAGAGTTGGAAGGGGCCTATGAGGCCATCAAATCCAACCCCCTGCTCAATGCAGGAATCCATCTTAAAGCATCCCTGACAGATGGCTTTTCCAGCTGCCTCTGGAAAGCCTTTAGGGTGGGAGAGCCCACGACCTCTCTAGGTCATTGGTTCCATTGTCATACCGCTCTAACAGTCAGGAAGCTTTTCCTGATGTCCAGCCGGAATCTAGCTTCCTGTAACCTGAGCCTATTATTCTGCGTCTTGCACTCTGGGTTGACTGAGAAGAGATCCTGGCCCTCCTCCGTGTGACAGCCTTTCAAGTATTTGAAGAGTGCTATCATGTACCCCCTCAGTCTTCTCTTCTCCAGGCTAAACTTGCCCAGTTCTTTCAGTCTCTCCTTGTAGGGCTTTTTTTCAGACCCCTGATCATTCTCATTGCCCTTCTCTGAACTCTCTCCAGCTTGTCTGCATCCTTCTTGAAGTGTGGTGCCCAGAACTGGATGCAATACTCAAGATGGGGCCTAACCAGTGCCGAATAGAAAGGAACCAGTACCTTGTGCGATTTGGAAGCTATACTTCTATTAATGCAGCCCCAAATAGCATTTGCTTTTTTTGCAGCCACATCGTGCTGTTGGCTCATATTCAGCTTGTGAATATGAGCCTGGTGATACTTCCCTGAGCCTGGTGATACTTCCTTCCTGCGTCTAGATAGTCCTGCTTTGGCTACACACAGACACACGCTTAGACAATGAGTGTGCTATTGGTACACTTGATAAATAAATACTGCTCCAAGCCTAGAGTTTGGGAAATTGACTCCCCACTCTAGTTTAACTGACAGGGTTATTTTGAGGATAAATAGGCTAAGCATCGTAATGTGTACGCAGTACGCTTAAAAAGGGCTATAGAACTTGAATAAATACTCATAAAAATGCAAGGGAGGTTTTGTCTGTGGGATTCTACTTTGGCTGCTCTGACCTGCATTTAAAAGAGGGTGACGGGTGGGGGGAAAGAGAGAGCTGTTTAGCTTTTTGAACACCTGAAGTTGGCTCCCTTGTTTGCATTTCACCAAAAGTACTATTGAAGGTAAACAAGGAGCTTGGGTGAATTATTTAGCATACAAATAAAGCAGCGGAAAAAACAGGCTAAGTAGGCCACTATGAGCTAACTTGGATGGAAATATTCATCTGTAAATAACTCTTCAATCTGCTGCGTTCACGTACAAATACTACACGGAACATTAGCCGCAACTAGCTCGAGGGATATTGAGACTCGCAGGAGAGCAATCTTTATGTCTGCTGGCATCTGTGGGTAGTGATATGGACTGAGTCTTAATATAACCAACATAAAATTTATGGGAACACTCAGAGCAATAGCAACACACCGTCAGACAGCTGGTGGCTGATGCGTAGCACATGCGGGTTTTATATGCGCTGTGTAAACTAACCTTTGCAATAAAGATTTAGCAGGTTTATTAGTTTAGGAAATCGCTATAATTAAGGATAATTCATAATGGGCGCTTATCCACTCGACGGCAATCGGCAGCTTAATTTGGGCTCCGTTTCTTTGAGCCATAAATATGTGTGCCACTATCTTCGGCACAGATGTGGCATTCAACCGGTTCAAGTTGGTTGGTTTTTGCTTGTGTTTTAATCAAAAGAATTAGGAGATAAGCCAATAAAATGCAGTGTGCTTGAAACGAGGAAATGCAGTGTGGAAGTTCGGAAAACTCCACTAAAAAGAAAAAAGTACTGCATTTCCTGGGCAGAATAAAAACAAAACAAATATCCATCTTGCATGGAAAGGATCCCTACAATCTGGAAAGTAGGGGCATACATGGCTGGGCCAGCGTAATTCACAAAGGGAGGAAGAAATATGATTTTGACACTCGTGCACCATTTCGGTTCCAATTGCAGGTTCGACCTTTGTGGGTACATGGTGACTTCGTTACGTTTGTTTGCCTTCCAAATTCTCTGTGCACAAAAGAAAGTACTCAGGGGTGGGACAGTAAGGGTTGAATTCTGTGTTTAATCCCCCCCTCAAATTTAGAGACCAATATAGCCCAAGTTCTGCAGAAAGAATAAAATCAGGTGAATCCAAAATGGCTTCATCAGAAGTTTTCCGAAACATGTGCCAGTGCAATGCCAATGTGAGATATGGGAGAACCACATCCCAAAAGTAAAATATGCTGTTCGTACCAGATAAACTACTTGGGTTGCAATGTAATATGGAAAATACTGCTAGTCATATGGTCACTGACATCAAAAGGGAAGGTTCCACAGTAGAGGTACATAGAAAGACAGGGTTGGGAAGCTATTCCCAAGCCACTACGGTGGAGGTTTTTACTACGTTTTCCAGTTTTTACTCAGTATCACAAAATCTACAAGAAGTTTTCCCTGGTTTTAAGAAGCTCCTCCATTTAGGGATGCTATAGAATTTTTCAAGGCTTGTGTCTAGGTTCAGAATGGAGCAGAATTGCCTTGGGACATCATGAGACCCCACTTTCTTCTTCTTCTTCTTCTTCTTCTTCTTCTTCTTCTTCTTCTTCTTCTTCTTCTTCTTCTCTCCCTCTCTCTCTTCCCCTTCCTCCCTGCCCAATGGGGCTACCGGGGCAGGAACAGATCTCTCTTGGTATAGGTTTGAACTAATTGTTTGCAAGGGGCTTTTGATATTAGGCCAAGAGCCACATGCAGCTCACCTGTGGTCTATCGCATCTGTTACTGGAAGGTCTGCTGCCTCTTCACATGGAGGTACCTTTAAGCGGGCATGGCATCATGGCATGGTCAAACACCTGCCAAGAGTTCCCCTGGATGTCCTCCTCTTCTTCACCACTGTGACCCTGTTTGTCCACCTGCCTTTCACTCTTGCCCAGACAATGGTGGTGGTGAAATGGAGGAAGTGGTACAGGCCACAGCCTGCTTGCTCCCTGGCTCTGTGCCAGTCAAGCAAGCAAGCGAGAGCAATGATGAGAAATAGGATGAGCAGTAACAGCAGCTGGGGACAATGGTGGTGAGAAGATAGGCCCACACAAGGAGAGGACCTATTGAAGGTATCTTCCCAAGCGTCCTCCAAAACCCAGAGCCACCACCACTGACAGGCAGATCACTGATGTGTTTGATCTATTCGTAAAGCCATCTGATGGTTTCTGAGCTGCTTGTTACAGAACGGCTCTCCATTTATTTCATTTCGTTTAAAAGTATTTGAAATACACCAAAAGAATCATCTTTCCGATTTGCCAAATCCCCGATAATCCTTCTGCAACATATGTGAAATAAATGAAGGGGAAAAGACGAAGGTATTTTTCTGACTCCATCAGTTAGCTATTGGCACCTGGAGTTATGAGGCTCATTCATTTCCCTTCCTTTTTAGTTAACAATCATCATCTGTTTTCATTAGATTTGCAGATGGGGACCCTCTGTTGGTCTAAAGGAAATGCATCATTTTTTTTTAAAAAAAAAATAACAGTGAGAAATTTGGGGGGGGGGATTTTTGTTTTGTTTTTAGTTTAGGGGAAAAGCTGATTGCTAAAGTAGGGCACAACATAGGTCTATCAAATGAGGAATGATATGGAGAAAGTGGCCATAAAGGTTTTTTTCCCCCCACCCACTCGTCTAAGATTAGACCATGGGATTACACATTGAAATTCACTGGCAGTCTACGCACACAGAGATGCTATACTCTAGCCTTTCCAATTTGCTAAACTCCCACAGCTAGTTAGTCCAGCACATCTGGAGGGCAACAGAATGAGAAAGGCTGCTCTACTCACATTTATGCTAGGTAACCATGTAGTGTGGCTTGTTAACCATGCTGAACAACCCAACAACAAACTGTGGGTTCTTAGGGTGGCTTTTTCGAGAACAACAAGCCACCCTCCATGGTTAACGAGCCACCCTGCAGAAAGTGTGTTGCGTTCAGACAACACTATAACCCACGGTACAAGGACAAACCACGGTTCAATAACCACCTATGGGGCTGTTCACACAGCATGAGAACCCATGCTCAGGGGTTGGGCGTGCCTCGTTTGAACCATGGGTTGTTTGTTGAACCATGGGTTGGCATGTTGTCTGAAAGCAACCAGGGTAGTTTGTTAACCATGCAGTGTGGCTTATTTTCTTGAAAAAACTACCTTGGGAAGCCATGGTTTGTTGTTGAGCTGTTCAGGGTTGTTAACAACCCACACTGCACGACAAACAAGCCACCCTTGCTGCATTCAGACAACATGCTAAAAAAACCCAACAAAAATTCTATGGTTCCTGCAAAGCTCTTAATGTCTTTCATGCTCTAAGATTTTATGATGTTGATATGTTCAATGTTTTATTCATTGTTTTCGTTTTTATTTTACTGTTGGGTTTATGCATTTTTATCCTTGTAGACTGTGCCAAGGGCTTTTGCCAGTAGGGTGATCTAAAAATTAAATAAATAAATAAATAACCTTAGCCCTTTAAATGTCTTGGACGACAACTCCCAGCATTCCTGACTGTTAGCTGTGTGGCTGTGGCTAATGGGAATTCAAGTCCAAAACACCTGGAGGGCAGAAGGCTGGGGAAAGGAAGCCTTCGCCCCTACCTATCCTAATGTGGCTCAAATCCTCATTTAATCTGATGCCGAATAATGGAAAGCAGGAAGTCTGTTGCCGGGAAAGACATCGACGAGAAGCAGAATTTTCCTGAAGTGTTAAAAGCCAGGGATGATTTATAATATAGATATATACACACATATGCCCCATATATATATATATATATATATATATATATATATATATATATGGAAATGGTATGCATTGAAGTTAACCTTTTCCCAGAGTCGCCTGGGGCCCTGGTGCTCCAGCCTTCATGTATCCATGCAGTATTTTAGCTCTGGACTGACACATCTCTGTGTTGCACTGCATTTTCAATCCTTCATGACTCTCTATTTGTCACTTGCAGGTGAGCGGGAGCACTCGGGTTGATCCCTAGCCACTTTCACAGTTACTTATCTGTCTTTATGGATTCATCCGCTGTGTCAACTTGGTGCATAACAGCATTACTGTCAGGGTGACAAAACTGTCCCCGGAGTGTCACAAATGATTCCCTCTCCGGATGGATGCAAGCAGGTAGTAGCAATGTGCCGGCACAGTCTGGCTGCTTCCCCCCCTTCCCCGACCCCCCCCCCCCACAATAGTACTCCCGTCTCTGGTCTGAATTGCTGCCTACAAACATAGCCCAAATATCTAATTTAAATTAAATTGGGGTTACTATCGTTTCAAGCTCTTGAAACAAATGGGATAAGAGAAAGAGAGAGAGAAGGTTAGTTGTTCCTTTGTGGAATTCCCATTCTCGGTGTCTTATTATGAAATAATCTAGTGCTGTCTTTCTTTTAAAAGCAGAGCTATCCAATCTTTAAAAATGGGAGGCAGCAATCCTAGGGCTCCTAGACAGCATCTGGGGGACTGGCATAGGAATTTTTGGATTCATGGATCCAAGGCCGGAGACAATGCTCTGATCTTGGACCCAGCTCGGAAAGGAGGGAAAGGGGGTGAGCAAGGAGGATGGGTGGCTGGGGCGGCTGGCTTATGAAGAATCCTCCGGCCACTCCAGCTTCCTTCCCTCCCCCTCCATAGAGCCCCAGCTGGACGAAATTGCCCATCTAGTGAAGCTGTGAAGCTGGGGGGGGGGATGCAAAGGCGAAGCTCAGCACTGCATTCCTCCTGCTCTGCATAGGATGCCTGTCAGCCTCCGAGTTCGGTGGCTGATGGGCATCCAGATAAGACTGTGCCCTAAATAAGACCATAAGGAGAGCCATTCTGGATCAGACCAAGGGTCCATCTAGCCCAGCACTCTGTTCACACAGCGGCCAACCAGCTGTCGAGAGGAGGAACTCACAAGCAGGACATGGGTGCAACAGCACCCTCCTGCCCATGTTCCCCAGCAACATGGGGTTGTTGATCTCTACAAGCTATTTCCCTTATGGCTGGATTGTGCCAGTAGGCATACTATAGGCCTAGTTACCTTAAAAAAAAAAAAAAGAAGTTGATTAATCATATGACTTTTCACTGCTTAATTAAGTGGTTAACATCCCAAGTATGGTTTGCTGAAGACAGTACAGGTCCAAACATTAGGTAAACCGCCTCAGGTTGCGAGTGCTGGGGGGGGGGGGCAGCCGTGGAAATTGGGAGGAAGAGAGAGAGAGACAGACAGAGAGAAGGGAGTGTTAGTGGGAAGAGAGAAGGAAGTTGCAAACAAGAAAAAGAAAGTGTGGTGTAGTGGCTAGAGCCTTGGACTGGGACTTGGGAGATCTGGGTTCAAGTCCCCATTCAGCCATGGAAAATCGTTGGGTGACTTTGGGCCAGTCACAGACTCTCAGCCCAGCCTACCTCACCAGGTTGTTGTTGTGAGGATAAAAGAGACAGAAAGGAGGAGGATTATGTATGCTGCCTTGGGTTTCTTAAGAAGAAAAAAAGGCGGGATATATAATAAATAAATGTGAAGGAGGTGGCAGAAAGCGAGGGACAGAGAGAGGGGGGTGGCTTCACCCACTTTCAGACCTGGCCCCACCCACTGCTAGCTTCAGCCACACCCCCACCTGCATGCTACCTCTGACAGATTGCCCCCAAGGGAATGCGGCCCTCAGTGGATAAAAGGTTGCCCACCTGTGCTCCAAGTTGTGATGTTACCTGACCTACTATAGGAGCACTGGAGTAATGGTGGGAGCTGATTTATTACAACATAACCCTGTATTTGTTGGTCTTTGGGTGAGCTTTCATTGTTTGCCTTTGTAAAGTGGCCTCGCATGTTTCTTCTGTCTTTTTAAAAAAAAAAAAAAAATCTGGAAGGAAGGGGGGGAAAAATAAATCTCCCCACCAAATAAACCTAGAAGCAATTTAGAAAAACACCTGCCCACGAAGTCAAGGAGGCAAAATATCTAAAGCTTCGCATGGGCTCTCTGACCTCAGAGGCTGACACGGTTTGATAGGAAATTTAATGTAATAGCCAAAGAAAGCTAAAGGGTCTATTGTCAGCAATGAAGTCCGAAAGTTAGCGGAATTAATATAAGGATACAATGGAAGTGCCCTCCAGGGACACGGCTGCAGAACCAGGGCAGGAGCGAGGATGTGGGGGGGGGGGGGGAAGAGAGGAACGACTCTGAAGCCATTTCACTATGACATTCTGTCATTGCCACTAAACGTAAATAAATAAATAAATCAATAATCACCAGATACTTCTGTGCACGTTCTTTCCGTATCTAATATAAACTAATAACGCCAAACGTTGGGGAGGGATTCTCCAGGGACTGGAAGGGCTCCGTTCAGAATCGCAAAATGCAATAAGGATGACTGTCTGTGGGAGTCCGTTTAGCGGACGGCGCTGCCTGGGCTGCAGTCCATCAAAACTCAATAAATCTCAATGTTTCAAACAAGAGACGAAAACGTTTCTCTCATCATTTTCATGCCAGGGACGAAATCTTCTCTGAGCCAGAGACTATTTTTTAAAATTCTATTCTATTTTTTTTATTATTTTTTTTTGCACATGATTGATGCCCAGGAAAGAAAACCGCTTCGCAAACGAGGAACGAGGTAAATCGTCGATAGAAAGTTTTTAAAAAACCCTAGAATGGGAAGGGAGTGGCTCTTAGTTAGATCAATTGGGGAGGGGGAGCGGTAGGAATGTGGGAGAATTTTCTCCAGTTCACATTTACCAAATTTTGCACTTCTGAAGCACTAAGTGAACCGAAATTCGGTTATCCTTCAAAATTTGACACTTCTCTGAATTTTCCAATGGTAAAAAAAATGTGTGTAAGAAGGCTTTTATTGGGGAATACTTAGCTTAAGTAGGGTGACCATATGGAAAAGAGGACAGGGCTCCTGTATCTTTAACAGTTGTATAGAAATTTCAGCAGGTATTATTTGTAAGCTTGCAGCACCTGGGAAAAATCCCCTCTCCATCGCAACAGTTAAAGCTGCAGGAGTCCGTGCACTTTTTTGCAGCTGGTCAAGAGGGCAAGGCTCCTGCAGCTTTAATAGTTTTGATGAAGAGGGAGTTTCGCCAGATGTTGCAGGCATACAAAGGTCACCTGCTTAAATGCCCTTTTCTATACCACTGTTAAAGATACAGGAGGCCTGTCCTCCTTTCCATATGGTCACCCTAGCTTAAAGCCTTTCCTGCCGGTAAATAAGCCTTTGGAGAAGCATTTTAGGATGTGGGGTGTGGGACAATCAGTGTTAGCTGGTGAGGAGGTGGGGCCAGGGGATGGGGAGCACTGCTTATTACATTTATATGCAGCCCCATAGCCAAAGCTCTCTGGGCGGTTTACAAAAACCAAGCATGGTATTTGGGGAATGCTGGAGATGCAAAAAGGAAGGCTGGATTTGACCCTGGCCTGACGTTTCCGTCCTTGGCAGAAACTGAGAAGTATAGGCTTTGTCCAGCAGTTCTGAGGAAGGCTCAGGTAGGATCTTCACTACTGCTTTTTAATGGTATTGAGAACTGTTGGGGCCCAGGACACATTCCATATACTATTTTCATATCACTTTCAAAGTGTTATATCCTGCTTGGTGTAGGCCATAGAGAGCGGAAGGCAAACCTCTATAGATTCAATGAACATGCCATTTTGCCTGCACAGGACCTGTGTGAAGGGAATTTTGTTTTGGTTTTTTGGCAGGGTGGGGGAAAGGATTCAATCATTGCTCCCAGGGACGTGGCACACAGGGTTTCCATCCAAATGATGCAAGAGAAACACATAAATACCAAAATCCAAAGAGTCACATACATGCTTGAGCTTTTCAGAGACGGGGGAGCATTCCCGTCACCGCTCATGGTCCTCCTGAAACTCTACACCTGAAATTTGGGGCGGGGAGGGCACCTGGAGCAGCAGGAAGGGAGAACTGACTGATTCCCCTGGCATACACCTGGGGACGCTTTGGATGCTGACTGATGCCATTTTGTCCGAGGTGTTTAATTTATACAGATTGCAAAAATCTAGCTTTTCCTGGAGCAAAATTTGGGCTGCGTTAGTGCCTTGCATATTAAGCAGCCCCTTAAAACACACACACACACACACACACACACACACACACACACACAGATACACACACTTCGATGCCTACAGGAGTTTGCTGTATTGCACAGGCTGGGGGAAGGAGGGAAATCTGTCTGGACATCTCCAGGTTAGGAAGATGGATGTAACGGAAGAGACAGGAGGAAGGCTGGGTTCAAACTAAACAGATCTGAGTGTTTGAATAAAAGATAAGATAACGGCAAAATCACCGCCGAGACAGAAGTTGGCCTTATGTTTAAGGTGGGTTGGAGGTTCCCCCTCCTTCTTTTTAGCTGATATTTTTAGAGATTTAAGATGCAATCCTATACACACTTACCTGGGGGTAAGTCCCATGAACTCAGTGGGTCTTACTTCTGAGTAGACAGGTGTACTTTCTGCACTGTTACTTTCTCTGGCTGTGATGGTGGTGGGGAAGCAAGGATCTAATTATCCTTTTAAATGCCCAAAATACCATGTCCACCAAAAGCCCACTGCTCATTAGTAGTAGTAATTAACTTTACAACTGTCAACACAGACATCGCGCAAGTTGACAGATAGATAGTAGCTCTGAGGGTGCTAATAAATCCGGAAATAACAACTTGACACGCAGATGCACAAAAGGATGCAGGTGATAAAGAAATGTTGACATCAAATCTAATTATCTTCGAAACGGCCAACTACCGGCGAATCCCCCCAGTAATGCGGCGTTATTGCTTGTGATCAGCCCCTCCGGAGCAGCTCTTAACTGTGGCGTACAATACAGCTTTTACAGCCCCTTGTCATATCAAGTGGGGACAATATCAAAAAGGAAATTATGAGTGTCGTGACCTCGCTCTGAGGGGGAAAAAAATAAAATAAAATAAATAAATAACCCCAGTGATGAATATAGGCTTGGCAAGGCATAGCAGATCATCCCCTTACGAGTTTTAAAGCTGGGATGATATATGACATTTTCATCAGGCATTTCAGGAATGTCACCGAGAGGAAAAATAAAGGGTCTGAAAAGAGACGATGAGGTGAATTATGCAACTCTAATTGCCGATCTTAACCTGATATGAGCTGACAATTGCTCTGTTTTCATATTGAGATTGCTGAAAATTGCCAGGAAATGCAATGGCTCCTTAATGCAGCCCAGATCAGGCTAATATTTTGATCATTTTTCACTCAGCTACTAGGTAAATCCGGCTTCCTTAACGCTGCCCGCATTGGCCCAGGGCAATTGAGGAGCCCAATTTTACTCTGGAAAGGAGAAGATATGTGTAAACTACGATTTCTCATATTTTTCTGCATGCATAAGAAGATGAAACATCTTTATCATGTGTATTGTCTGGCTCAGCTTATACAAAATATTAGTTTATCTCCCCCAACTTGGGTTGATTCCATACGCAAAAGACAGATCTCAAGGACAAGCAATATGCTATATACAAAATAGAGCCATCTTTTATACAGCCTCATTTCCAGGGTTCTTATGGGGCACTTTGTAAAAAGCAAGCGCTGCACCAATTATATTTCTCCTCACTCAGGGGAGGAGGAAAAAAGGAGAACCATTAACACCCCCACCCCCCAAAATGCATATTTTTTTTAAAAAAAAATCTCTGCAGAAATCAAACTGCAGAAATCCATATTAAAGCATATCTATAGGAGGGTGGAGGTTTGAAGTTACAAAATAAATAAATAAACAAACAAACAAAACCTCCTAGACCAGGGAGGGGGGAATGTTGATAAGGCAAACAACTCTTTTTTCCCAATGACGTGGTGAATATTGATGCATAAAAGGCATTTGCTTAAATCCAGCCAATGCAAAACAAAAACAATAAAATCCCGCCCTAAACTAAAATAATGGGATGGAAAGGTTTGATACTAACCATTTGGCGATAATGATCAGCAATAATACCTGGGTCAGAAAGGTCAAGACTCATCCGATCCAGGAGAAGAGTAATTCATCGCACAAGTCTGTCTATAAGAATTAGTTTGATCAAGTCATTATCTAGACAGTTAGGTGTTGTCTAGCAATTTGACCTTCCTCCAAATATGAATCAACAGACTTCCAAGTGAACAAAAGATGCCTTGATTACAGATTCAGTTATTTCAGCATCTTTGCTAACCTTATAAACCTTAGTGGGGAAAGAGGAGGATGAAAATGCATGGGTATGTGTATGGCGTGTCAAGACACAGACTTGCCCATTTCTGGTCTTTGTAAAACAACAACGACAAAACCAGAACCAAAGCTTTATTGAAATACAACTTCATTCCTTACCTCCTTCATTTTAAATGTCAAGATTCCAATCGGAAGTAAACAAGCAAAAAACAAAGTCAAGGGGATTAGGTTTCTTTGTTAGCATTTACATTATCTGCGTTTAATTCCTTATATATCCCCCGCCTTATCTTGGGGCTTCAACGCTAATTGCAAAGCAGCACTGGCGAAGAGTAATGATCCTTTGCACTTTGGAAAAGCCCAGCGCATTGCTGGCTGCTAGAGATAAGAGCCCCCTTTGCAAAGTTGAATATATATCTCGATCAACTTCTTTCAAGCTTCATTTTACATGCCTGGCCTCCCAGAGACCGAGATTCTTGCACTGAATTGTGTAAAGTGGGGCGATACTCTGCTCTGTTGAAAGACTCTTAACCCAGCTGGTTTTCAAAGGTTTTGGAACTAGGGATATACAGTGTAATACAAAATATGAGCATTTTGCGAGCTCGCTGACATGAAACAGTTATTTAGGGGGGATAACAGAGATGAAAGAAAATAATCTTATTTCATGTGGAGTGATCTCAAACACCCCGATCCTAAATTTATTGGCTGAAATCATGGGTATCAGATTAGCATGTAGTGGTGTTTTCCCATAGTTTTTCAAAAGGGGGGGGGGGTTATAAGCACATATTGCAGCTCATGGTGATTAATGATGTTCATGGGGAGGGCTGTGTGTAGTTCAATGGTACAGCACATGCTTTGTATGCAGGAGTTCCCAGGTTCAGTCCCCAGTATCTCTAGGCATGTCTGGAAAAACTCCTGCCCGAAACACTGGAGATCCTCTATCAGGCAGTGTCAATGAGATGGACCGATTATTATTATTATTATCATCATCATTATCATCATCATCATCATCATCATCATCATCATTTATATACCGCCCCATAGCCAAAGCTCTCTGGGTGGTTTACAAAGATTAAAAACACTGAACATTAAAAACTGATATACAAAAATTAAAACCATAAAAAGCATAAAAACAGATTACATACACTATCCATTTAAAACAACTATTCTGGGTGAAAAACAACAACTCAACATATGCTGTTAAATGCCTGTGAGAAGTGAAAAGTCTTGACCTGGCGCCGAAAAGACAACGATGTTGGCGCCAGGTGAGCCTCGTCAGGGAGATTGTTCCACAGTTGAGGGGCCACCACAGAGAAGGCCCTCTCACTTATTGCCGACCTCCAAGCATCCCTCGGAGTAGGCACTCAGAGGAGGACCTTAGATGTTAAGCGTAGTGTACGGGTAGGTTCATGTTGGGAAAGGCGTTCCATCAGGTATTGTGGTCCCAAGCCATGTAAGGCTTTATAGGTTAAAACCAGCACCTTGAATCGGGCTCGGAAACATATAGGCAGCCAATGCAAGCGGGCCAGAATTGGTCTTATATGCTCATACCTTCTGGTCCCTGTTATCAATCTGGCCGCTGCATTTTGCACAAGCTGCAGCTTCCGAACCACCTTCAAAGGCAGCCCCACGTAGAGCGCATTGCAGTAATCTAATTTGGAGGTTACCAGAGCATAGACAACTGAAGCCAGGTTTTCCCTGTCCAGACAGGGGTGTAGCTGGGCCACCAGCTGAAGTTGGTAGTAGGCACTCCGTGCCACCGAGGCCACTTGAGCCTCAAGTGACAGAGATGGACTATCCCAGGGGAATGCAGCTCCTCGTGTCCCTATATGCCATGACTTCACTACCATTTTGTTGACTTGAGCTTGGAGCGACCATTTGGGATCAAGTGCTACACATCTTCAGCCCTTTGCAGACGTGCAATAGAATAGTAAATTCTATTGAAATCAATGGGATAGGCCCTATATAAATGTTTGGGACTGGACATGGCATCAGCACCAGGCACACTCCCGCTCCCTGACAGGGTCTACCAGCACATCTAAGAAGATTCCAGAACAGTGAATAGTAAAAGATAATAAGATTAAAGAATAAAGACACCATATTAAACATTCGTTATCTTTAAAAACAGAATACCAATAAAAAATAGTGTCTCGTAAGTCATGGTAGACTTCTTGAAATATAGATGTTTTTAAGGAGGTGCCAGAAACAAAATAATGTTGGTGCCTGCCTGACTGGAAATGGAAGTTCCATAGGAAGGGGCCACCACACTGAAGGCCCTTCTTCGGGTGGACTCCAATCGGGCCATGGGTCCATGTGGAACCCCCAGGAGCATTCTATCTGTTGACCTCAGTGACTGGACAGGTTGATAAGGGAGAATGCACTCTCTTAAGTACTTTGGTCCCAAGTTGTTTAGGGCTTGGTACATTGGTAGCAAAACCTTAAACCTGGCCCAGTAGCAAATAGGTAGCCAGTTAAGTTCCCTCAGCAGAGGAGTTGTATGCTGAAAAGGGACAGCTCCTGACAACAGCCTGCCCTAAGCTCCCCATGCTTGGGGCAACTAGGTTGTCAAGCCTTCATTTTAAATTTCCCACAATGCCTTTGAAGTAGTATGAGGTATTGTGGGAAATTCTGAATGGTGCTTCGCTGACCTAGCCACCGGTGCCAGGTAAGCCCATGGCTAGGATCCCAAGACTGAAGAGTTGCCATGCCAAAGGACATTTTACCTAGGACCCCCTCAAATCTGGAGTAGGGATGCATGAGAAATTCATTTCAGTTTGGATTCACCAGATTTTCACTTTCCGGACTGAACACGTACTCAGACACAATCTGCAGTCAAAGTCCACCCATTTCTGACCTTGCGAAGTGATTTGAGACCTTCCAATGTGTTTGACAGCATGTACGCATTGGAAAAATGTGCATGAAAAAAAATGTGTATTTCTAAAAAATGTGTACTTCTAAAAAATGCGAACAAATACACTTTAACCAATGGGAAAAGAATGCGTACATTTCACAGATTCACCACTGTATGCACCACTGATTATTACATTTGAACAACATATGCATGACATTATGCACAGATGGAGTGGTGGTGCAGAGGTTGGCCTATTAATTTTATGCTCGGTTGATAGGATAGACACGTTACAAGGGGAACTGCTCATACCTGAAACCCAGTCAATGTCAAGAATACTGGGCTAGATGGAGTCATGGCACTGCAGTGATTATACAACACAGCAGCCACTGAACACCCACCATGGGGCTTTCCAGCGAAGCTGCGGAGGGAAAAAAGTCAGGGACTTACCCCGACTTTTTTCTCTGGAGCGAGGCGAGTATGGCGTATCCGGAGTCACGGCGGAGGCGTGGCCAGGCAGATGGCAAACCCTGATTGGTCGCTGTCTGCCTGGACAGAGGGCAGGCCGGTGAGCCTAATGGCCGCCGGAAAGTCTGCACCGCCTCCCTGCATCTGTACTACACGCCGCCACCCCGCACTAGCGATACTGCGGGGTTTGACAGCAGAGTGGCGCCAAATCCACACTGTGAAAACAAGCCCTCAGTTTAAGGCAGCTTCCTCTGTTTCTTGAAGGGTTTGCTATTCGTATATGGAATTTGAAAGACGGGAGATCTCTTTCACTGTGAGAAATAATATCTCGCAATATGAACGTAAACTCACATGTAGTAAGCCAATAGTTTCCTTGTTAAAGCTGGAGAAAGCCAGGTTCTCTCTCTCTCTCTCTCTCTCTCTCTCTCTCTGCCTGTGTCTATAAAAGCTTTCCCCGTGGCCAAAAGGACTTGACAGCCGTTACCATCCCCTAACAAAGTCAAACGCGCAGAAAGTGGGTTAATTTCATCTTCCTGTCTCTGTATCCCCCTTCCGGAGGTTTGGTGAAGAGGCTGCAGCATGGAGTCTCCTGCTGCGGTTGCCCAGCAACTCCAGAGCAGCACACATAACTAATCGCTAATTGTTGCTGCTGTTTTATTTCAGCACTACAAACAAGGAAGTTGATGGGGAAAATAGGAAGTCGCTGCTCAGACCATGGGCCATAGATAACAGATCAGGAACGTGTAGGGAAGGTAACACCTGGAGAAACCAAACCACACCAAACCAAATCAGTGTGCTCTCATTGCTAAAGTGGCTGTGGAGAAAGTTACTGTGCATATCTATGAAACTGCCTTAATGAAAATCGGATAGGGTGGCCACTTCCTCCGAAGAGGAAATGCATCACCAAAAGAAAGGACCAGAGGGGACACATACTTGCCTAATATTTGCACATGCTAATGTATACATTTAGAAATAATTGCTATAATTCAAATAGAAACACAATACAGCTCC
Source organism: Anniella stebbinsi (assembly GCA_029215795.1). NCBI lineage: Eukaryota > Metazoa > Chordata > Lepidosauria > Squamata > Anniellidae > Anniella > Anniella stebbinsi. The sequence goes on from JARDYH010000007.1 coordinate 10,061,965, forward strand.
CCATAGAAGGGATGTATGCTGGGTCAGTCTCCCGCCCAGGTATTAACTGGGGATGGGCAATTTTAAGACCTCTCATCGATCGGATTCTCATGGTTCTTTCTCTTTCAACTGGACTTGGACTGGGCAGTCCTTCAAATAGAGGACTGTCCTCTAACAGCACTTCGTAACAAGTCCTCTGTAAAGTAGGACAGACAGCCATTTTGATTCAGAGACGAACTGGATGTGGCCAAGGACACAGGCAGGAAAAACAAATGTGGACGCATGTTCTTATAAGTGAAATCGAGATTTGGGGCTGATTCACACCTCCATGTTGATCGCTTGACGGCTCTCCGTTGGAAGTGTGAACAGTCTCATGGGAAAGGAATTGTGATTGGCCAGTTTGGACAGTATTTCAAAGGTCCAATCCAGCTCTATACTGCGGTCAGCATGCTGGTCTGTCTCCACCATCCCTGCAGGAAAAGCCGTCCAAACAAGGCTTGTACACATACAAGAATGTCAGCTTGCATCCATACAAACCCTCCCAGGCCCTTGAAATGGTCTCAGAGGCCCTACTCACTAGCCTAGCATCAAGGTCCTTCGGACAAGTGGGTACCAGGAGACAGGGCCTTTTCAGTGTTGGCCCCACATCTTTAGAATTGTCACCCTAAATATGTCCACATGGACCCATCTTGATTTGCTTTTAAATAGACCTGGATAACTTTTTTTGTTTCAATCTTTATTTTACTGATATGTTTGTGTGCTGCTAATCTGATTTTCTTTTTGGGAAGGTTTACATATTTTATTTATTGCGTATTCTGTATTTAAAGATAGCTCCCATGCCTTGGATTGTGTACCAGGAGCAGAATAGGCCCAGTTTCCACACTGAAGCTATCTCAGTAGCCATAATATGGTCTGGGCATTTACTCGATAGCATGCCTAACATAATGATGAATCCAGTCTTTCCTACAACAGAGTTAGAAGATGGAGGATTCCCTCCCCTCCCTGGTTTGTTTGTTTATTTATTTATTTATTTATTTTGTGGTGTTGAGGGGTTGGGGAGGGGGGCATCTTTCTCATTCAAAGAAAACCAGAAGTCTTTGGAGCAGCTCAAAGTTAATTCAAGATCTATTCATAATCAAATTTCATCCTGGATTTTCTGGTTAGCCTAACAGAGTTAATTCCCCTAATGTTAGTGATTCATGGAAGAAGTCTCTAGCGACCGTTCCCAACCTGGGATTCAGAGCATCTGTCAGGAGTTACTCAGAGGGATTCCATATTAGCTGGGATGCAACCAGGCAGAAAACCCATTACATAGTGCTAAATATACTTAATCACATCTATTAGAGACAAAAATGAAGTACGTAATTACAACAAATAACCAAACTGTAAGGGGGAAAAAGGTGCATGGGACTGTGTGTAGGGGGAGGCATATTGAGTTGTGTAATAAAAGGGGGATTTGAATCTGTGTCAATTGAATGTCTCAGTGACGAACAGCTTACCATCAAAAAGTTATACGTTCCCGTCTATTCCCATGCATGCTGGTATTATCTATAGAAACGAAACGGCACAGGTAAAACTTCCTTTTGCCTTACCCTCCAACCTTAAATAGAAGGCCAATTTTCCTCCTGGTTTCAGGAACACATGTCGTGATCTCCCCACACCCCCACAATACTTTCTAATGATATAATTCTGCTACGTAACCCCCTTTTTATTTGAAAATATATAATAGAGTGGAGACATTGATCCCACATATGTAAATACCTGTTAAAAAGGCTCCATTTTCTCTCCAGGATCATAAAACACCTCTTTAAAAGAATGCTATTCCTATGTTTGCAAGCCAAGCACATATAAACAAGATAGCCTGCCTCCTTTTAAGTAAATAATAAAAAAAACACAATTTGTATTGAGTAAAATTAAATATTGCATATACTATGTAATGTAACAATAAAACACATCAAAGCACATGCTTATTGAGAACTAACCCTTGCCTTTGAGGTGTCAAAAGTCAAATGCTTTCAATGGTTCAAAAATGGCATGGTAATCAAGTGCATAAACCTGGTCAGATGCAATAGTTAGGGTTGGAAGGCTTACAACTATCCATGATCATTAAAAATTCCCCGGATGTTGACTAAACAAAAATCAGGGATAGCGGTACATAGACACAGTCTAGTTCGGTAAATTATTTCCTACATTAAAAAGGACTTCAATTTTAACTAAGGAGTAGTCTCTGCAGAGTTGCTTTACACTTAGTCAAAAGACTTATCCAACCCAACAACTCCAAGAGCTTAGAACAAGGTCTTTCATGGCTCTGGTCTTGGGACTTGAATCTGGATCTTCCAACTGTTGGCAGTAGTTTACGGACATATAGCATTAGCTTCTCCTGATCAAGGGCCATAGCTCATTGGCAGAATTTGTGCTTTGCATGCATGGTCTTTTTCCAGCAGCTCAGGTAGGGCTGATTAAACACCTGCCTGAAATGCTGGATAAGCATTGCTGCCAGTCAGTATTGAAAAATACTGGGCTAGATGGACCAAGGGCCTGACTCAGTTAAAAGCAGCTTCCTATGTTCCTAGGGATGTTGCGAGCACCCGACTGAGTCCAGGAGTCTGACGGATTCCCCGGTGTCCACCCCCTGGACCCCGTTGGGTGCACACGGCCCCAGTGAGAGGTCGGTAGTGGTCCAGCCTTACTGCTGAAATTGTGAACCACTGGAGTCTCCATTGTGCACACTGTGATGTTTGAATATTCTATGGTTATTCTGTAATGTATGTAGTTTGAATATGCTTAGAATATTTACTGTTTTTAACAAATGTTTATTGCTTATAAACCTACACACTGTGTTTATGTTGCAGGAACCAGGATGGTAAGTGTTAACCCTAGAGGGAGGAGGAGTTAATAACCAGGATGTGAGGATGAGTGCTGATTGGTTGGTGGTTAGGAATGCCTGTATTGGTTGGGAGAGAGAGAATGGGAGGAGTTAGCTGAGTGAGTGAGGATATATATTGAAGAGTTGGGAGGGAAACAGGAGGAGATGAGTAAAATTGGTAGGAGATCAGAGAGATTTGGGTTTAAGTCTGTCAGGGTAGTTTGAGGAAGGAACTATGTGTTTTGTTATTTTGGTAGATTAGTGTGTGGGAAGGAGAGTAGTGTAGCCTAGAAGGAGCTGAGTAGACAAGTGAACTATTGATGTTTGATTTGAAAAGTTTAAGAGGAATACTGAACTGAAACCATTACACACTGTGTAGAGCCTAAGAAGAGAGAAGCGTGTCACAGGGATGGTTGCAGCATTCCAAATCTCTTGACACCTAACCCTTAGCTAAGTCCTTTGATTCAGAAGAAGAATAAAGGAGCAGTATAAAATGGAGGTTGTCACACACACGAGGTGAACTTACCACATTTCACATTTTCAAATCGGTATGCATCAGAAGCAAAATGAGTATATTATGGGAAATGTGTACAAAAACAAATATATTTGCAAAACTAGTGCTAAGCAGGCATTTTATTTATTTATTATATTTTTAATCCACTCAATAACCGATGTTCTCTGGGTGGATATATTCAGACAATTGTTTGCCAAAAAAAGGGGGGGAGTATATTAGCCGAAATAGCATGCAAAAATGCATATGTTAGGAGAAATGCACCCCCAAACTGCATACAAATGAACTTACTAAAACAAAAAAATTCAAAGTTCAGGATGGAACAAAACTTATGACTGGAAAAACGAAAAACTGTGAAAAAGCGCAACTGACAGGTATGTCCATCCCTAGTGGATAGGCTGCTCAGTGACCATGTGAGCATGCACACAGTGACTTTGAACTAAAGCAGTGAAGTATTTAATCAAGACATTGTTACAGCCACATCATCAAGCAAGCTGGCGCATCACAGTGCTATCCTTATTTACAGCTTTGGATTTAATTGCCTTTACAGTTTGAAAATGAGCACTCAAATTTGCCGCTGATCAGACCCAGGTGCTAATATCAGCCTGACAGCTAGGCTAAATGCTTCCAGCGCGAGATTGAACTGCTTTGTAAACAAACACGCACATCGATATCCAAACACGAACATCCACTTGCTAGAACATCACATACTCAGAATCTGACCTCCCTTCTCCTCCACCTGGTGATGCCGATTAGCATTATTCGGGGTTTTTTAACAAATGAAAAGAAAAGATCTACCAAAGTGACTTGCACTTGTTGGGGGGGGGGAGCAACCTCATGACAGATTTGCTAAATTACATGAGTAATTAAGTATGCAAAGCTACAGCTGTTGAACAATGGTGGATTCCAACAAAAAAATGATACCCCCAAAAAGGAAAATAACCAGGCATCTGGTTTCTCTATCGAAATATCTTTCTTAGGGTCTGGATCTTAATTTTTTACAGTTGACAGCAGTATTATTTGAGCCAGTCAGTGGCATCTGGATGCTAGATAAACACACACACACACATACACACACGCACCCCCCCAACTCCATGCACTTTAATTAATTGTGGAGAGATTACATGGTCTTCCAACCGTGTAGTCTGTCATCAGCAGGCATTACAGATTTATATTAGATGTTTCTCTACGGTGTCAAGAATAATTAAAAGGGGGATGGAAGCAATGCCAGCCAGTCATACTTTACATCAGTGGCAATTCTGAGGGAGAGAGGGAAAAAATTGCCACTGCCAAACAATTTAAAAAGAAGATGTCAATTTTGGTAGCTTGACTGTGCGAGGAATAAATATTAGGATGGTAGAGCAAGCCAAAATATTTAACCACCTTGAATAATGAGAGGCTCATGTTTAATCTATCAGACCCACCAGAATTGGAGTGACATGTCAGAGTTATTAACGAAGCAGCCACCAAAATACAATAAGTAACATATGTTTTCCCTTTCTTTTTCCTGAAAGGATTTCTGTCCAAGTGCTCTTTTTCATTCGTCGGAGAAACAGAAGTGCCAAATACACCCATGCACGGAGCTATTTTCAATTGCTAATTTCTTTAATAGAAACGGAAACCTAGCTGTACTACAAACAGCCCAGAGCTCAGCCCCCATTTCAATATTTCTCTTGACAAACTGGACTGGCCAATCGGCTCTAAGATTTGGGGGGGGGGGAGAAGATCAGGAAAGGGAACTTCAGTGCCCCCCCTCCCTCGGAACATGGAAGAAACAGTATGGGCAAACAGAGAAACCTCAACTTCCGCCTCTGACCTTCTTGGGCAGACTTCCTCAACTGATGCTCTCCAGAGGTGTTTAACTCCAACTCCTATCTTCCCAGCCAGCTGACTGGGAATGATGGGAGTTGCCGTCGAACACATCCGGAAGTAGGGATAGATGAATAAGTCAATTGGTTTCTCGGTTTCTCGTTTTTCCGGTCTTCAGTTTCGTTCGTCTAAAACTTCTAGAATTTCTCCAGTCTTAATTCCAGTTCATCCTAAACTGTGAGGATTTCTTTTATTTTTAAGCTTGCATGAAAATCCATAAGCATTTTGTGTACTCTTCCCCCACAACACATGCCTTTTTGCTTGCATTTTGACCTAAAGTACAGAATCCAGTTTCCCATAATGACCGGCCAGGTACTTCTAGGAAGCCTACAAAGCAGAGCAGGAAAGAAATATTTGTCTCCGTACCATTCTGCCTGACATTAAGTGGCCTTGTGCCTCTGAAAATGAAGTTTACCTATAGCCGCCATGACTAGGAGCCATTGATAGACTGGTGCTGTATGTCTAGTTGACAGTTAAGGACACCTACCTTAATGGCCATCACCCAATCTTCCATCTATGAATTAGGCCTTGTGTGAAGAGGCTTCTCCTTTTGTCTGTCCCAAAACAAGTCCAGGCAGTTTTGTTCAAGGACAATGTGAGAGACTAATAATAATAATAATAATAATAATAATAATAATAATAATAATATAAACATGGCAAGGGAACTGGTCCAGTTGAATGTATCCCAAAAGTAACTCCTTTAAAATCAGGGTACATTTATTTATTTTTTTAGTTACAAAGTCATACATTCACCTATGGTATCAAGAATGACCTGGAAACTCAGATATCATGACGGTGTCTGGGAAAATGCCCTTTGTATCTGGTTACCTTGTCACTGTTCTTCTGCAGAGCAATGACAAGTAGGCAGTGAGAGCCGTTAACAAAGCTAGGCGGCAGAGCTAGTGAACCCACCCCGCTTTGATGATCGCTTTGATCAAAAGTGATGTATCATATTCATTAGTGCTACAGAACACCTTAGTTTCCCCCCATTCTATGCATGGTGTGTGTGTGTGTGTGTGTGTGTGCCGGGAAGGGGGGGAATGGTGTTATATGCCAGAGGTCTCTTCTCCCCAATTATTGTTTCTGCACTGGAGAACTTATACCTTGCAATGTAACTTTCAGGTCCGACATGCCAAGGAATGACAACAATGTGGCCTCTGTTAATGCTCCCTTTGTACTGACGGACAAATGTGTTATGGTTCAAACAGCATACCAATTAGTTGTCTTCTTATCATCGAGTTGGAATGAGGCTGAGATGAGAAAGATCCTGCCGTATGTCATTCAGATCTTCTTCTAACAAGCGGGTAGTTGTGGTCAACAGATGAAGATATCACGGGTATTGGCTTTCTAGCTTTTAGCCTATTCCTAATTAAAATGTATCTCCGCTTTCCCTCCAAGCAGCCCTTAATTGTGGAGGAAACCATTGGAAGCGAACCTCAGTTGTGGAGCAAACCAAGGGAAGCAGCCCTTAATTGTGGAGGGAGCCATGGTAAGGATCCAACGGTGTGCTTCTGCTGATGTAAACATTACACCGATGTAAACCAATGTTTGTGCAGTGTAGTTAGAGCAACAGGAAAAAGCAGTGATTTGCCACTGGAATTCAGTGACACCACCAAATTTTGGCATCAAATCACCACTTTTCCCCATTGCACTAATTTTGTTGTGCAAGTGTTGGGTTATGGTAGCAGAATGTCAGTAATGCTAGCTGTAGCACACCATTGGGTATTTCCCTAAAGAACCTGGGTTCAAACAGCTATGGGATAGAGGAGGGGGATAAAAATGGGGACCATGGGCCATGTAAGAGGTCCATGGGTATATCTAAGTACATGTGGGTCACTAGAGCGGGTTGATTGTTTACAATTTTCCACACCCCACAGCCTTGATTAAAAATCAGTTAAAATCCACATTGCAGATCGGCAGTACATGGATTAATTAACGACACTGATTAAAGGACCCATCCTTTCAGCCTTGAATATTTTCTATATTGAAAACTGTGTCTGTGTCTGTGCTAAATTGTTTTATAAATTCAAATTACCGAAGCTTTTTTTGACATTATTAATAAATGGATTCTCTCTCTCTCCCCCCACCCTCTCTCTCTCTCTTTTAATTTTTTTTTTAAAAGAGCTAATTGGGAAATATCTGACTACTCATACTATTACGACTTGACATAGCAAAATATGTCTTTTTTCCTCCAGCATATGTAAAAACTAATAATAATAATAATAATAATTAATAAACGTGTCAATTAAAGATAATAAACTTGTAAGATTAACCAAGTGATGCGAATACAACAGCTCTCTTTGAAAAGGAATAACAGCAAATTAGCACATTAACTGTTCGGGTTTATTCAGTTCTTCATTATGCTTTTATTTCATCTTAGCCCCACCCTAGTGGGTCTGGAAAGATACTTAAGAATACAACAGTAAAACATAACAAGGCTCCAAGTGGTAAGCAGTCTTTTCATATTTTCAAGGGGAAGAGATTTGGGTGGAGCCGTTCAAAAGAAAAAAAAAAGATGGCTGAACCAAACGCTTTCATTTCAAAAGAGATTGGATGATAATGCAAACAAGATTTTCCAGACCGGTTAGACTGTCTAAGCAATATTTTGTGACTAGTAATATATATATTAACCCCAGGCTCAGTAGCACCCCCAGGTCATGGGAGAGTCACCCCTTCCATTAGCAGAACTGCAGCAAAACTAGAGAGAAAAGATTCCCCCTCCCCTCATTCCTGTATACTGTAAAAAAACAAACAAACAAAAAACCCTGGGAGAAAGTATACCCCATTGTATGGAGGAATGTTGCAGGGAATGAATCAGGAGATGCAGGAGAAAAGACTTACAATGCAATCCTACAGCGGGGATGTAGTGCGTATGGTTTGCATGCAAAATGTCGCAGTTTCATAGAACCATAGACTTGTGGGGTTGGAAGGGACCACCAGGATCATCTAGTCCAACCCTCTGCAATGAGCAGGAAAACCAATAAAACCATCCATGAGAGGTGGTGGTCCAGACTCTTCTTAAAAACCTCTAGAGATGGAGAAGCCACAACCTCCATAGCTAGACTGTTCCACTCTTGTACAGATCTTACTGTCAGGAAGTTTTTTCCATATTTAATCAAAATCTAGGTATCTGTAACTTATACCCATTATTTCGGGTCCTAATTTCTGTGGCAATGGAAAATTGCCGGCATCTCCAGGTAGGGCAGCTGAACCCCTGAAGATTTGCTGCCAGTCAGTATTAACGATATGGTGATGCAGCAATAAAAAATGCACAAAATAAAATAGTATTAAAGCACTGCACACGAAAGGTGACAGCATTTTAAATTGGGAAGGTCACAAAGACATTTTATTGAAAAAAAAAAAGACAATCCCTCCGTTCTAGAGGCAAACGTCGCAAATGCAAGGATGTCTAAGTGGGTCCTGAATTATGTTATGAAAGCAGAACCCAGGCTAGCTCTACACGACTGCTTTATAGCAGTACTGAAGTGCATTGATAACTATTGGGCCACATTACACATTCCATGTCCTGCTTTCATAGTGTAATTTTCTGCTTTTTAGTCCACATTATCCCAAAGACTGCAACAAATGTCACGTCTAAATTCGCAAGGCGAATATAACGTTACCATAATGGGATCGCGATGACTAGACACAAAATGTAGATACGCCTCCAGTCTTACAACATACAGTTTTCTCAACAGGGGCCAGCCCATTGACCCATTTCAAACCAGACCTCTTCCTCATGAATATTCTACTTCATATACAGATGACTAAACCTCAACACACATGGACCTTTAAGAGTTCTTTGAAAACGATATATATGTACATCTTCAGCAAAGCATCTATTGAAGCAACCTTTATGGCCTCCTGAATCCATGGAGTAACTAAATCCCCCAACTGCAAAATGTTTCACAGCTAACCAGGGGGTGGGGGTAGGGGCAGGGGAAACCCCCTAATTTCTTAAAGCATACGGCAAGCTGTAAGCAGAGAACCTACTCTGAAGGCTGCATCTTGCATAATGACTGGGGCTAAAGCCAATTTCAGCCAATCAATGCATGCTAAAATTAAGACCGCCACCATCCCACAAGCCATGCATATCTATTTCACTTAGGCAACGGGATGCAGGATGGATGTAATAAGAGACAGGATGAAAGGCAGAAGGGAAGATGGATGAACTTTGGTCCAGTTCACATGTAATTCTACTTGGTAAAAGAATTCTATGGATTTGACATGAAAGGGTACTACAACAGTGATGGGTTTACTGTAGCCTTGAGTGATCCTACTTATTATTTTATTGGGATTCCCACGACTGACCTACATATTTTAAATATCTAAAGCAAGGATGCACACTCAGGGTCTCACGATAGCTAATACAGATTACTTATAACTTAACTGGTAAGAGATCTTACCAGTACACTCTCTTGTTTAAGAATGTAGGAAGCACCATGCGAGATCAGTCCAAGGTTCACCTAGTTCGTTGCTCTGTGCTTGAAACCCAACTTCCACCTAGATCTGGGTGGCCTATCAGAAGTTCTCACCACCTACCTTCTGCCTACCTCTTTTCCACAGTGTTAATGAAATCTGCAATCCCATTCCCATGAAGATCAATGGGACTAACATTGATATTAAGGAGCCTTACTTCTGAGCTGATGTGTACAGGATTGTGCTGTAAAATGCGAATGCATCAATATCCAAATGCTCCCTCTGTGCATATTTATCTTTTCAAGTGGTAATCAGTGTGACTAATCAAAGCCGGGCCGGGATTGCATAAGCACAACTGAATATCCCATCACATATTAATAAGCTGTTTTTTCCCCCTTACATACTATTACTTACACCAACATACCTAAATTCTGAGTTAGCTTGTTTCAAAGCTAGTGTGCTGTAGTAGTTGGAGTGATGGGCTGGAACATGGGAGATCCGGGTTCTAGTCTCCACTTAGCCATGAAGCTCACTGGCTGACTTGGGGCCAATCACTGACTCTTAGCCTAACCTACCTCACAGGGTTGTTGTGAGAATAAAATGGAGAGGAGGAGGAGGACTAGGTAAGACACCTAGAGTTCCTTGTAAGAGTGGGGAGAGATATAAATGTAGTGATAATAACCAAGTGGGGACCAGAACCCTGGTCTTCCATGGGCCAGTTGGACGCTCTAACCACTACACCACACTGACTCTCTATACAACAATTTGTTTCCCCAAAGTACTTTGAGATCATCAGGATGAAAGGTGTATGTAATGCCAATTTAGGGGAATATCTATCAATCTGTAAAATCAAATAAGAGCACAAAGTCATGATTATATTTGTGCATCTGGGGAGGAAAGGGAGAGAGGACACCATGTTGATGTTGTAAATTTGAGTGGGAGAGGAGGGTTCTTTTTTTAAACACACACTAGTAGATTCACAAACTAATTCAGATCCGGGATTAAAATGGAAAATCTGACCAACTGAACACCAGGCCCAACCTCCCATGTGCAATTTAGCCTTAATTAACGCTCTGAGGCAGGTAAAGTTGGTAACAGAACCTCCTTGGACGCATAAGTGTATGTTGTAATAAAACCACATAGTATAAAAATTGCATTTCGCAGTTGGGACATAAACAGCTTGAATTTTATTTGCTCGTTTAGAGTGGGCCCAAAACTTTCGCACTGATGTGCTTTTATGCCAGAGGCCTTTGCGACACACCTTTTAACCTTTCAGCACTGAGAAGTACAGCCGGGAGAGCTAAAATGTGGGTGTGTACATGGGGGGGGGGGGGTAAAGGTCGTAAAACATGGGACACGTAATAAATTGAGTTGTGGAATGGTGGCAATAAGAACGCTGAGGTATACTGCTAGGGAAAAGGGGCAGAACAGTTTCTCACTAATACAACATACCTGCTATATTTAAGACACTTGCGTGCTGTGGAATGGCACCAACTGGTTAAAAACGGGGAGTAGCGTCCCTTGAAATAATATTAAAATGTGTTTTTTATTCCTCAGCGAATTAGGGACAGGCACACAACTTTCTACAGAGGCCTGGGATGTCAAATGCCATTGCTTCATTGCAAAATTCCAATACAAACCAATCTGGGGTAGTATCCAACGTTAGTCCTACATACGGTAGCCCCATTGAAATGAATGAGACTTAAGCTCGTCATTAAAAAAAAAAATTCTCATTCATTTCAATGGACCTACTTTAAGCAGGACTAGCATTGAATCCTAACCCTCCTAGACTATCTTAAGGAACAGAACTTAGTTATCTTCCAGCCTTCGCACTCATCAAATGTTCTGACAAAGTTCTTGGCTCAATAAATACATAAATAAATATCAGAATGTGTTTTCTGAAATTAGTTTTAGAAATGTGTTTTGAGAGACAATTCTGTTTAAAAACACATATATACATGCTAATTTATTCATTTATTTTATTTTTCTAAAAACCTGCAGCTTAATGCGATAACAAGACAGAACAAATATATGGGTGAAAGCGATGTGGACTAGAAACAAGACTAATTTACCCAGCTGTCTTGACATAGGTGATGCAAACTTTGCATGCAGAAGACCCCAGGTTTAATCCCTGACAACTCTAGTTAAAAATGCCTCAGGTAGGACAGCTAGGAAATACCTCCTCTGCAGGGGCCTTAGAATGGCGCTCCCCAATCTGGTTCCCCCCCCCCCAATGATTGGGATGACAGCTCCCAGAATTCCTGACCATTGGCCATGCTGGCTATGGCCTCATGGGAGTTGAAGTCCAAAACATCTGGAGAGCATCATGTTGGTGAAAGGTGCACTAAACCATACTGTAGGGGTGGGGAATGTGTGGCCATCCAAATGTTATTGGACTGTAAGTCCTATCAGCCCTAACCAACATAGCCAATGGTGAGGGATGGTAGGAATTGCAGTTCAAAACATTTGGAGAGCCAGACATTCCCCTACCTGCCATAGAAGGTATAATGCAGATGTGTTGAACTTCAGGTCCAAGGGCAAAACCCAGACCTCCGGGGGGGGGGGAGGGTGTTCACCAAAGAGCTGCCGTAGAACATCCCTTCCAGGTGATTCTGAGCTAGATGGACCTATGAACCAAGTCTATTTATGGAAACTGTGGGCACCACCACAAAATGGAGAGCCAGTGTGGTGTTGGACAGCCAGGAGTAAGGAGATCCGGGTTCTAGTCCCCACTCGGCATGAAGCTCACTAGGTGACTTTGGGCCAGTCTCAGCCTAACCTGCCTCACTGGGCTGTTGTGATGATAAAATGGAGAGGAGGAGGATTATGTATGCCACCTTGGATTCCTTGGAGGAAAAAAGGTGGGATATAAATGTAATACTGCTACTACTACTAATAATAATAATCTCCATATGTTCATCTGAATAGCCCTAGGCACTGATCTTCTCCACTTCCTGTTTATCGCCCTCATTTTGGTTTCTCGCCTTTTCTCTGCGACGCAAGGCCAGACTCTCGCAGCTCAGCCTTTAAATTGCATCAAAAAAGACGCATGTGCAACTCAGCCCTCATTCACGGAACATTGCATTTGATACTGTTTACTCCACTAGCAACTTTGGGGTTTGCTTGCTTCAGGGCAAATGAAACTACTACACACGTTGTCAGATAAAGTACCTTATCTGTCAGCAGCACTCTAGTGAATTAATCATAATTCAATAGGTTTACTAATCAAGATTGGAGATGAATGTTCTGATAAAGCAATCAGATTCGTCCCATCTGTCATGAGTTGACAGGCGCTTTAGGCAGAGCGTCCGCTTGGCACTCCTGCCTGGTTCTGATCACAGCGGCGTGGTCCAACCAACTGGCAAGCACCGTTCGTGATCTTCACTATGGACCTCTAATGCTAATTAAGCCCTTTCCCCACCCAACCTACCCCTTCCTCCTAAGCACACAGAGAGCAGGCTGGATGGAGTACTGCCCTGATTTAAAAGATCCTCCCATCCTGTCATGCATCATAACCAAATTTTTGAACAAGGAGTTCACTTAGTAATTTTCTTTAAATCACAGAGATAGATGTAACCTGCTGACAAAACTGAGGCTTGATTTATGGGCCAGGTAGGCGAGTCTCAGTGGGAGCTGGAAGGGGCGGGGACGACGCTGGGACAGAGAGGAGATAAACTTAATATATTGTTAAATGTGACTAATTGCTAAGCCGGTCACGTCCGATGTCACTAAAATTGTTCTCTCTTTTGCCCGCTTCTGCATTCTTTGGGGGTAATTTACAGCAGCGCTCCGAGCGGTTTGCTCAAGTTGAAAGCATAAAAATGAAAGCTTTCATTGTCTATTGACATATTTTTCTTGTTAAGCAACATTTAAAGTATCGAGACAAGATGCTGTAATGGAGGGTTACTCTACAAGTGCAAGTTCAGCCTGTCGTAGTCAATAATACATTAGCATGAGAGAGAGAAAAATTAAGAGGAGGATCAGTAGGGGTGTGTGTGTCTGTATGTGTGTTTCTTGTTACAGATTTCTAATTGCCCATAAAACTCTTTAAGCAGATTGGGACCCAGGTATCTAACGGCTGCCTGATCTCCAGCAAATCCACGTCTTCATTAAAATTATCATCAGAGGCCCTTCTCCAGCTCTCTGATTGCATTGGACACTGGCTGTTGTAATTGGTTTACTGACAATTCTTTTGATTAAGGAAAGCCAGGGGTGAAAAACTTCAGGCCTGGTGCCTAATTCAGCATTCCTGGGTCCTGATAAATCCTTCTGAGGTTCTTAAGATGATCACACCCCTTCCTCTGGCCTCCACCACCTTTCCCAACCTTCTAGATTGGCCAATGGACAGATTCGGTGTAAGGCAACCTTTCTCGTTCCATATATATGCTCAATCAGTGTTTTGGCCAGTGAGAGCAAAGCACTGCCCCATGCTCATGAAAACTGATAAACAAAGAGGGTTGCGGAATCCTGCTTCATTTCCCTCCATTGCTTCCCCCATATTTCTACCGTCTTTGACCCCCATTAAACTTTTTCAGGAATTAGCAAGGTCTTGGAGATCCTTCCTCTGAAGTCATAACACTGACACATGGGAGGTAATCAGGATATCGATTCCCCATGGCAATTGGCCCAGGAAGATCTGGCCCACCCTCAGAGCTTGCTTTTACAAGAACAGCCATGAGAAGAGCCATGTTGAATCAGACCCAAGGCCTATCTAGCCCAAAGGTCTACCGAATCTATCTTCTCTTCAAAATTCTTGTTTAATGCCACTTCTGGATTGGGTGCAATGCCCCATAATAATTGGTTAATTGTGGTGTCGGTTTGGGTTTTAATATATATTTGTTATGATGCATTTTAAGAACATAAGTAGAGCCATGCTGGATGAGACCAGGAGTCCATCTTGTTCAGCATTCTGTTCGCATAGTGACCAACCAGCTGCCTGTGGGAAACACACAAGAAGGACATGAGTACAATAGCCCACTCCTGCTTATGTTCCCCAGTAATTGGAGGTAGCACATAGCCATCAGGACTGGTAACCATTGATAGTCTTCCCCTCCAGGAATTTCACTAGCCTCCTTTTAAACCTAACCAAATTCGTGGCCATCACTACATCTTGTGGTAGCAAATTCCATAGTTTTTATGTATATTACAATGCATTTTAGTCTCTCTGTAAACCACTTAAAGATATTTTGAACATCTATTTTATTATTATCATATTATTAATATCATCATCATCATCATCGTCATCATCAAAAATAATGCTTCATGCTTGTTACCTTTCTTTATTGTTGAGGCAACCTAAAATAGGTTTTAGCCCAATCTCACAATCAGCATCCTACAATACACATATTACAGAATAAAATGGAGTAAAATGGAGTAAAATGGAGTAAAATACACATATTACAATACACATATTACAGAATAAAATGGAGTAAAATGGAGTAAAATGGAGTAAAAATATATATAAATATATATGAGTACAAAATAATTTCTAAAAAACCCACAGTTATAGACCCCCTTTCTTAGGTAGCGTCAAGGTCTTCTAGGGCTTCCCTAATTCGTGCTGCTTTCGCAGTAAACCTGGCCACATTTAGCATAATAGGTTTAGCTGTATTTGAAAGTAAATATATTATTTTATCCATATCTGAGAGGTTTGCCCTCGGCGTTAAAAATCTCGACAGATGTTTATCCCTAGGAGTTTTGTATAGTTTACAATATAGCACGTAGTGTATGGTATCCTCCACTACCTGGCTATTTTATTATTATCATATTATTAATATCATCATCATCATCATTGTCATCATCAAAAATAATGCTTCATGCATGCCAATACAAATCATGGAAAGTGAGTTTTAGGGTGCTTCCAGAAAAGGCTTTTATGATGCCATAGAATTGTAGGGGGGGGGGGTCCAGATTTTGTCATCTTCCACAGGTAGCTCTGCCGTGTTTTCCAATGCTTCTTCCATCTCTTTCTTTACTGTGGAAAATCCATTAAGGACATTGCTGCCCAGTGCCTTCTTGAGTTTTAGCGCCAGGACCCTCTGTCTGGAAGCACCCATCGATATCATAGTAGGTACAACATCACATACTCTAGGATACTGGTGTCAGAATCAGGCCCAGTCTCCCTGGTGTGTATTCCAAATGAGACTCAAAGCCCTAAGAAGTAGACCAGTCAAGACAGGAAGCAGGCAAGGAACTTCTCCAAGACTCTCCAGGAGTCGAGGAGGAATCTTCCCAAGAGCTTATCGGACAGGAGGCCCAGGCTCAGCAATCATCCTCCACCTCCCTGTGAACTCAGTCTTTGTCAGAGGGGGAGGGAGCACTGGAATTGACAGATCTCAGATTCTGCCACAGGGTCATGCAGGCGGGGTTGAGAGGAGCTGGGAGGTGGTCCACTAGGCTAGCCGCTTCCCAATGGTTACAGCTTGAAGACCCTCCCTGAAGGAGGGGTTCAGTAAAAGCCTGTCAGGCACGTCAAGAAACTGTCCATTGAGTTGAAAGGCAACTGCCTGGCTTTGTTAAGCTAATTAAGTTTAGAGGATAACTCCTAACATTCACACTTCCTCCAGGTGTGAAAAGATGTCTTTTCACTGAATAAAACTTTGTGGATTGCATGGTAGACCTCTTTATTGTCTCATATCTTGCGGGGAGAGCTTGGAATCCTGACAATTACCCCCTGAAACATAATTCAAATCTGCCTGTGGATACAAAATGTAACGTTAGAAAAAACCCTTAGTTGTTACATATAGGGGATTCACATTCTTCAAGCCAGTAATAAGAAGGCCTTTGTTAAGCTTAGAAGAGTGTATTTTTTTAGAAAAACAACCAAAACACAACCCTAAACACAGTCATGTATCTACCTATACTTCATTAAACTTTCTGTGACCTTAACTTTTTTAAAAAATCTTCTATCTTCTTCTTCTTCTCTTCCTTCTCCTTCTTCTAACGTAACTTCTCTTAATCAATTTTGAACCATGCATGGGGTCAAGGGAACCTACTTCCTTCTCTGATAGCCTCCAGTGTTTCCTTTCTTAGGGATAAAAAATGTTTTAAATGGAGTTATATTCTAGGGAAATCAATATATGATTACTGCAAAGATTCGTATTGATTCTCCCGTTGCATTGCAAAAAGAGCTTTAGAAACGTGAAAAAAAAAGGAAAATCTTCATGGCTTACTTTCCTTCCATTTTCTACTTCACAGAACTTATGGCAAATATGTGGGCAAGCCGAAGAAGAAATGAACTGCTGGAACTTGATTTAATAAGCCAAACTTCTCTTCATCCAGTCCAATCCCTAGAGTGTTTATTCTCTGGAATGATTTGATTATCCCTTCGAGCTCTTCTTTGATAATGCCTGGCATTCCCGTTTTTATTCAGGCCCTCTGAAACAACTACTGTGTTGTACTCAGCAATTTGTTTCTGATAAATAACTTCAACATAGTCTGGCCTGTCTCTTGAGAATCAAATCAGGATCCCTGTTTCTCTCTCCAAGTAAGCTTGCCCTTCTTTATTTGGGACCATTGAAACTGGTGGAGATCTCTAAGGTGGAAGGACTCATTTTGGTAAAAAATGTGTGTGTGTGTGTGTGTGTGTGTGTGTGTGTGTGTGTGTGTGTGTGCTTTATATGCATTCCATCATATATACTAACAGTGAATTAAATTCTGTTAGTATACATATAATTCCCTGTGTAGCCAAAAGAACACGATCCATGCACCAGGTTTGCAGAAGTTAACCTCTCCCCCAAACGTAAGAAGAGCCCTGCTGGATCAGACCAAAGCATTCTGTTCACACAGTGGCCAATCAGCTGTTGACAGCAAACCCACAAGCAGGACACGAGTACAACAGCACCCTCCCACCCATGTTCCCCAGCAACTGGTATACGTAGGCATACTGCCTCTGATACTGGAGGTAATACACAGCCATCAGGGCTGTTGGCCACTGATAGCCTTCTCCTTCAGGAAGTTGTCTGACCACTTTTTAAAGCCATCCAAATTGGCGGCCATCATTAAATCTTGTGGCAGTGAATTCCACAGTTTAACCATGCACTGTGTGAAGACGCCCTTCCTTTTATCTGTCTTGAATCTCCCACCAATCAGCTTCATGGGATGTAACTCCCATTGGGTTCTAGTGCTATGGGAGAGGGAGAAAAATGTCTCCCTATCCACATTCTCCACACCATGCAGAAGTTTGTACACCTCTCTCATGTCCCCCTGCGCTCGCTTTTCCCCCCAAACTAAACAATCCCAGATGTTGTCACCTTTCCTCATAGGGGAGTTGCTACAGCCCCTTGAGAAATACCCCTATGAAGTAACCCCTTCACCTCACCACTTGAAGGTACTGATATTAATGTTCAAAGCCCTAAACAGCTTGGGGCCACGTTATCTGAAGGAACGCCTCCTCCCATATGTACCTCCCGGACCCTAAGATCATCCCCAGGGGTCCTTCTCCATGAGCCCCTGCCAAAGGAAGTGAGGCAGGTGGCTACCAGGAGTAGGGCCTTCTCTGCTGTGGCACTCCGGCTGTGGAATGAACTCCTTAGAGAGGTTCGCCCGGCACCTACATTATGCCCTTTTAGACACCAGGTGAAGCCCTTTTTTATTTTCTCAGTATTTTAACAGTTCATCAGCTTAATTTTTAACTTGGCTGTTTTGAATTTGTATTTTAAATCCGTATTAATTTCTGCATGGCTGCTCGGTTTTATCCTGCTTGCGCTTTTATCCTGTATTTTATATCATGTTTTTATACTGTCTTTCGTTTTATATTTTGAATGGTTTTCATGGTTTTCATTTTTGTGAACCGCCCAGACAGCTTCGGCTAGTGGGCGGTATGGAAATGCAAGAATAAGAAAGAAAGAAACATGCAGGTGGTATGTTTACAAGAACAGCCGATCAGGTGATGGTCGCCTTTGCACAATTTTCCTCCCCAAAAGAGAAACAGTGTGAGTTTGCGTCATTGTCAAGGAGCTGCGAATATTTTTAGACAGGGATGCAGGGGACGGAGAGTGCAGGAGAGTCTGATGCAAACACATGAACTGGGGCTAACTCCCCCCCCCCCCAATAAAGTTCTCTTATGTCAATCTTCCCTAACCCGGTGCCCTCCAGATGTTTCGAACGGAACTCCCAGCACTTCTGACCATCGGCCACATTGCCTGGGGCTGAGGGGACTTGAAGTCAAAAACATCTGGAGGTTGGGGAGGGCCGACTTTTTGTCTTTCACGCGCTCTTAAACCTTCCTCCGGCAGGCGCTGTTCGTGACGACAGTTTACCATGTACAAGGACAATTCAATACAAGACTGAAGGAACGGCTGAAAATACAACTGGCTAAAATTTGAACAGAAAGAAGGATTTTCTGTCCGCTCAAGTCTAGGAGACGATCATCTACTAGAATTTTTTTTCAACCTGTTTAATTTCAGCAACAACCCATGCATGTGGCAAAGACGCGCCACAGACAAAAGACCGTGCCCCCCTTCCTTTCCAGCCTCATCATATTCTTTCAGAATGCAATTTTAAATGCGAGGAATTCCAATCAAAGGATCATCTGCCCCATTTTCGCATTCCGTTCCATCAAAAAGCCGATACCATTACGTTAAACATGTAATATAGAAGCAATAAGTAGAAATCTCATTTTTACACAGGAGGCATTATGGCTTTCCCTCCTCAGTTCTGTGAATGCATTCCCATTCAGGGACACTAAATTCCTCGACGTGCAAACTGTATATATTTTATTAAATAAACACAAACTAGGATATAATGGCATACATTTGTTTTCATTACAAGCCGTAATGCAATATTTCTCCAAGGCTTGCTACATTAGCATGTCTCTCCATGTTCCTGGTGCCTTTGAACTTCCTGAAAAGCTACATCTGTTAGCTCTCTTGTATACAGCAGAAAGTTACCAAGCGAATTAAGTTTTAATACAAATTGCTTTGTTCCCTATTAAGATTGATGTTGGACACTGTGTACTGTAAGTTGCAAAACTCGCAATTACAGTTCACCGCAATTATCTCTGGTTGTTAATAGCACAAGATAGCATGTCACTTTCTACCCAGTGTATAATTTATCATTTGCTTTCCTTTTTTTCTTTCTTCCAAAGCCCCCCCCCCCACCCACCGTCATCCCCACCCCTCCCTCCTTTCCCCATGAACTCTTGTGGTATTTCCAAATGTATAATCTTGTTGTATTTATTTCCCAACGGCCCAACAAAATGAACACAAGTGCTGACTAGAACAAACTAAAAAGCAGTGCTATTGACAAGCCGTCAGTTGTGCGGTAATGAACACCCTGCCTCGACTTTCACCTCGTCCAGCTAACAGCTTTAATTTATGAATAAAGCAAACGAGAGACAACCTCCAGTTTTATTATACCCTCAGTGCTGTTTCAAATAAAGTAATTGGAAGGTCAAGATACAGGGCTAGAGAAGCAAATATAAATGCAACCTTTCTGCGCTAGCTTTTTTTTTAAAAAAATAAGAATAATAATAAAAAAATCTTGAGTGTTCAAAGAGAATTTATCCACCGTTCTTTGGCAAAGCATCTTGGTCCCTTCTATCACCACTGCCAATCCCAAACGGTGACGATTCCATTGCTTTATTACTGAGCTCCATGTGGAACTTAGCCACAAAATTCTCTCCCAGTGTGCAAATATCTAATAATAATAATAATAATAATAATAATAATAATAATAAATCTTTTTTTCTTATCTGCCTCTCCCTTTGGATCGAGGTGGGGAACAACATTAGTATAAAACAATATAAATCAAATACATCAAATCTATTAAAAGAGTATATAAAACAATCCAGACAACTTAAAATTCTTGGGTTAATATTCATCTGGGTAGGCCTGCCAGAAGTTACTAGTCTTTATAGCTGTTTTATTTATTTATTTATTTATTTATTACATTTGTATACCGCCCCAAGCTCTCTGGGCAGTTTACATAGAAGTAAAACAATTAAAAGCAATATACAAAAATTAAAACAGCAAAAACATACAACATACACACAATACACACATACATTTAAAACCACTACAACAACCCAAAAAGCTACAAAAACAAAAACAAACCCAGGCTCCTCAGATATTGCCAAATGCCTGAGAGAAGAGGAAAGTCTTGACCTGGCGCCGAAAATATAACAATGTTGACGCCAGGCGGGCCTCATCAGGGAGATCGTTCCACAATTGGGGGAGGCCACCACAGAGAAGGCCCTCTCCCTTGTTGCCGACCTCTGAGCTTCGGAGAGAGTGTTAAGTTGACGAATCTCCTCTGGATATATATAATATAATATAATAATATAATATAATATAATATATGCACAGGTGTTACTGAAAATACATAGAAAACACACAGAGCATTTTACAGGAAAAAAATATTACTTCTAGTTATCTGTAAGGAGAACTCTATTTGATAGGTTATCTGAGATTAGCTATTCCTGGCTGCTGCTGTTTTATATACACTGCCATCAGTGCATATGGGGCTGTACAGAGTTACACTGTCAAAAATAGGTCCCTTCCCCAAAGGAGCTTATAATTTAACATGCAAACTGCTGATCCCCCTCGGCCTCTTAAGCTCAACAGGAAGGATGATTAAGGCATGTTAAAACACCATTCCTGCCACCATTGTGTGGAAACCAGTTCAATGGGAGCAATGCATGTCAGGATATATAATCTAGGAGTACAGAGTACTCATGTGCTAACACTATGCCACTTAGGTGCCAGTGATCCAGTTGAAACACATATGGAACAATAGGAGGAAGTTGTCTTAGCAGGGAGCTAAAGCCAAATGAAGCCCTCTGTAGGCTGACAAGACCTGTAGTGTGGTCAGCTCTGCCCCTCCTGGAGGAGCTGATTGGGCTGTTAAAAGGCTATCACCTGATTTTGCACCCTGAGATTTCTGTGAAACTGGGGAGATGGAGGTTCTGCCAGGGATTCATCCTCTGAGCTGGAGAAGGATAGCAAGGCTGTATCCTCTAGCTGGTAGGGCCCTGAATAGGGCATTGACAGTCATGCCCTGTGCCTCATCCTAACCAGAATACTGTGCCCCATGCTTGAAGGTCTGAGGGCTGGGGATCATGACACATTTATAGTCAAAAATCTATATATAGGATCTCACCCTGTTCATAAAAAAATCCTTATCCAAAGCCTAATGACTACAGTTTCATCTAAAAAGGGTTAAAGCCCAAACTGGTTGAACCTCTGTGTGTTGTTTTAGGAAATTCCAATTAAAGGCAAGCAATTTGCCTCTCCAGCTTACTAAGTTCTACTTCATCTTTCTGTAATGTCAAGATCCAAACTCTCCCCTCCTTATTCCAACAGATATTTTGAGGATGTGAATCAGATGTCAAAACTTAGCCAAACCCTTCATCAGGTTTTTGAAAACCTAAGTTAGAATTCTGTTTCTGAGAATAAACGGATATGGATCAGAAAGATTTTTCTACCAGCTCGTCTCCCTTTCTGGATGTGAGTTCACAAGTCATGCCTTTAATCATATTTTTGTTGATTATTTATTAGTTTCTGAGGGAAATCAAAGGATGGACAACCTAAAATATGTCTTCCATAAAATATTTCCTGAATCACAAGCTGTAGTAAAGAATTTATAGGAAGTGTCTTTCATGTGCCGATATGACCTGATTGAGGGATGAAATATATGTCTTCAGCATGCAGGCAACATGCAAATGAAGAATGGTCCCAAAATGGAGCACTATATCATGGGTATCTGACTGAATAGATGTTAGCCTAACGCTACCTGAGTAGGTAAATCTGTTGGGGTTAGCTTGAAAGTCTTAGCAGAAAAAAAAAAGCATCCTTCTGGAGGAAACCTGAATATGGAATGAGAACGCTAATGCAGAAAACAAAGGGAGAAAAAGAATCCTGAAATACATCAGAAAGGAACAATTGGTAAGTTAGGCAATTATTGATGATCTATGCTTCTAGAATAGGCTTCCACTCAACACATTCAGTATTAATAATTCCTGGTTAGACTTTGAGAATAGACCGATGTACGGCTTGCATTTTCTTAAAACTGAACGGCAGTGTCTGGTAACAGGCCTGATACTAACAGGGAGAAAAGTAACACCTTCTCATAAGAAAGCAAAATGCTTTGTACATTTTAGATGGCAAAACTCAGAAAAGTCCTTTGTCATGTAGAAGGTAGTGGGCGCATCCAGGGAGCACCTAGCCTTGAGGAGATGTGGTTCAGTGGTAGAGCACATACTTTACATCAAGGGCTTTGAAGCTCTTTCAACCTGTGGACCAAATTCCATTTTGAAGAAGCCCTTGGGGGCCACATTCCTGTGGTGGGTAGGGCCCAAGGGTAAAGGGGAGAGGGCCAAAAATCTCAGCATATTTTATCTTAAAGCTCGTACTAACAGTAACTAAGCCTTAGGAGAAGCACATTGACCTTTTAGAATGGCGGAATATTGCACAAAAGCTGCGGATGGGGCCATAAGAAGAAGGCATGACCACAGTGGGGGGAAGTGTGGAATACTTGCCATGCCATACCACCACCACAGCATAGAGTGCCAAGGAACATCCCCCCTCCAGCTTACCTGTTCCCTACCCAAAGGCAAGTCTGACTAAGCCTGCAATCAATTCCTGGCTGCAATGACAGCTCTACTTATCCAGGAACAGAGCCAGCCCTACCATTAAGCAGGGTGAGGCAGCCGCCACAGGCAGAAGATGTCGAGGAGAAGGAACAGCTGTAAGATTTTGGAAGACAGAGCTATGTGTGCCACATGACTTTGATCCCCATATCCACGGCTGTCTTCAGCAGCAGTAGAAGATGATGTCTCAGCACTAGTGGTGAAGTAATATTCAACTGCCGGTCAGGTTGGCTTCTGTACAAGGATTGTGGGGTGGGTGCTATCTTGTCCATCTCAGGCAGCAAAATGTCTGGGGTAGCTTTGTCCAGGAGACATCGCTGTTCTCCTTTCAAAGTCCCACCACCAGCTGTTTTTTTTGTTTTGTTTTTTGTCCAAAGCCCCCTGCCTCTCACCAAAGCCTAGGGATGTTGGAGGAATCCATCTGTGGGGAGGGGAGTTCGTCAAGCTTTCAGAAGTTTGCCTGTCACACACACACACACACACACACACACACACACACACAGGGACTTCAGCTCACTTCCCCAACTTGATCTGCATTGAGACACAGATTTTTTGGGGGGGGAAGAGTCCTAGTAAATAGAAAGTTGCATAAATTTCTGGTGCAATTTGTGTAATTTGCTCAAATCCCGGCCATAACTTGCGCAAATTGTGGCTGTGATTTTTGTGCAGTTTGCACAAATTGCGACCGTAACTTCTGCAACTTTCTATTGATGGGGAACCCCACCCCACCCCCGCAAAAAGTGACCGGATTTTGGGAAAAGCCCTTGGTTCAGCTTGGAAAGGCAAGCCGAGCCAGATGGGCAGCGGAGATCCGTTGGTCCCCAATGGCCGGATTTTCAAACATCCCTAACAAGCACAATAGTAACAACAAAAGTGCAGGCATTTTACTCACTATTGGAAACGTATGCATGATCAGATGGCATGACTCCAGCAGATGGATTTTGTTTTAGGGGTGGGGGCTGTTTCTAACAATTTCTATCAAACAACGTATGGAACAATAGTGAGGGATTTACAACTTTGTGTCACACCAGTTTAAGGTTTAGGTTTGGGTTGGGTTCTGTCCCCCCTACTTTACAAAAACAGATCATTACTTAATTCCTAGGTGTGTTTGGGAAGCAAACAAAGATAAATTTGTTCATGAGTAAATCGACGCCCCAGGTAAAAGCCCAGGTGTTCTTTCAACTATCCTGTGAGACTAATTTCCTTCCTGGCCCTCCAGTTACCATCTGAAGATGGATACCAGCTGCCCTATCTTCCAATCTTGCATACCAACATTTCCCCGATTCACAGATTGCCTTCTATCCCAGAGAACTTCCGCCAATACTTGAGGTCCTTTGAATAACAGTGTTTTGGAGACAATGGTAGTTTAAGAGTTTTCTGTTACACTCAGCTTCTGCATTAAAGCAGCAAGGGAGAAAGAGGGATGTCTCCTTGAAATATTCCTATGAACCTTCATGACCTTGAACTCTCCTGCGTTTCGTTTGTCGTATCTACATCCCTGACAAACTGGATTAATTGGCATGCCCTCTCTCCAGGGTATCTTGGGAACTGTAGACCTACGAAGGGGAAGAAGATTTCTCATCCGCCACAACCGCCAATCCCCAAGATACTTTGGGGAGCCATGACAGTCCAGATTTGTGCAGGATGCCGGCTCTAGGTTTTTAAGGGCCATTGGGCAAGACACCCTCAATGGTCCCTCTTCCTCCAGGAGTCTATCTTCTCACCACCATTGACACAGCTGCTCTTGCTCCTCATCGTCTTTCTCATCATCGCGACCACTTGCTTTGCTTGACAGACAGAAAACTAGTGAGCAAGTAGGCAGGGTCATCTGCTGCTCCTCCTCCTCACCACCACTGTTTCCTGGACCAGAGAAGTAGCAGGTGAAGAAGCAGGTTGCAATGGGGAAACGGAAGAGCAACTCCAGGGGGGTCTTGTCAGTGGGACCCCACTGGGGTGTGGACCCGCAGCAGGTGCCTGACCATGCCTACCCTTCACGTTGACCCAATGCAGGCTACAGGTAAAGACCTTATCTGAGCAAGCATTCCCTAAATACTTCATCACACCTTCCCAAAATCCCCCTCAAGCCCGGAGCCAACCCCGAAGCTATTTTTGGACTGTGCCATTGCAGACCACATATGGGCACTCCAACCCAATGCTCTTCTCCTGCACCCGGGAAATTGGTGTGTCGATGAGAAAGCTGGGGCTAGAACCCTCCTCACTGACCGGCAAGCTTTCTACATGCAGGGGATTCTTCAATGAACTGAAGAGCATTCAGTCATGAGAGCCCCTACCTGCACTTCGTGGTGTACTTGCCCAGGCACATATTTATCACCTCATCTGCTGTTTGGACAACTTGTCTAATTTGCTCAAAGTACACTTGCAACCCTTTTCTGCAAGCCCTTTTGCAGCAAGGGGAAAACACACAGAGAGATGCATGTTCTCATTATACACTTCTGTCATTACATGCAATTATTCTCACTAGGCTAAAATATCATGGTAATGCATAAAATTATACAACAACACTTTAATTAGAAGTCTATTAAATGCAGCAGGCACACCTATCAAAGAGACACCTCCTAGCTAGGTGTGTGTGGCAAGGCAACAGACCCGCCATATACAACCATGTACTGCAGCGTCATTAGATAGTTACGGTTCTCCGTTTGATTTCATAAATAAATGCCACAAAAATCTGAGCAGAGTGAAGGACAGCATGAACATGTTTTAAATAAGTAAAATAAATAAATACAACTATCCACCAAAGGAGTTGATCATCACATTGCTTTTGAATCATGCTTACATTACAGAATCATAAAGGATTCTAGAGATGCCTGCACAATATCTGGACTACAATATATATATATAGTTTGAAAGCCCTGGGGAACCTTGTTTTGTGAAGATGCTGTCATGATACCAAGCCCTCCCGCTGAAATGTGAGACAAAGAGATTTGCTGTGCAATCCACAAAGTCTTCATTCAGTAAAAACACCTCTTCACACCTTAAGCAACTATGTAGATTAGGAGCTACACTCTATACTAAACTTCATTAGCCAAACAAAGCAAGGCAGTTGCAGATCAACTCAATGGATGATTTCCCGGGGTGTCTGGCAGGCTTTTCCCAGGCTCCTCCTTCAGGGAGGGTCCTCCTGACCCAACT
The DNA here is from genome assembly GCA_029215795.1 of Anniella stebbinsi. Classification (NCBI taxonomy): domain Eukaryota; kingdom Metazoa; phylum Chordata; class Lepidosauria; order Squamata; family Anniellidae; genus Anniella; species Anniella stebbinsi. The sequence goes on from JARDYH010000007.1 coordinate 10,088,350, forward strand.
TCTGATGTGCAGCTAGTCTGGAGAACCGCCTCCCACCTCCTCCCACCTCTGCCCGCTTGACCTGTCAATTCCGATGCTCCCTCCCCCTCCGATAAAGACTGAGTTCCTTGGGGGAGGGGGAGATGATCTCTGAGCCTGGGCCTCTTGTTCGATAAGCTCCTGGGAAGATTCCTCCCTAACTTCTGGAGAGTCTTGGGGAATTTCCTCCCCTGCTCCCTGTCTTGGCTGGGCTTCTTCTAGTCCTTCCTCCGAGTCTGCCTCAGGTTCTGAAACCAAACCAGGGAGCCCAGGCCCCATCCTGACAGATGCTGAGAAAAATGTATTATAAATATTAAAACTCTATTAATATTGCCATGTGAGAGGAGAATGAGAGTTATCCCAGATACCCTGCAAGGTAGGCAGGGGTCTCCAAAAGTCCATGAACTGCCAGCAACCCTGATTCCTCTAGTCAACTCTGAGTCAGAGGGTCCATTAAAATAAGGTCTCAAGCTGACACCTTCTATTTTAGTCCCCAAGCCCAAACATCACATGGTAACCAGTCACTCAGCCAAGAAGCACTGAACTTAGCACTGAGGATTACCCAGGTGGAAGCACACTCAGCTTTAGAGATCAATAAAGTAGTTTATTGGAATTGGGAAAGGGGAGAAAGGGAAAGAAAATCAAAGTTACAGAGAACCTTTGCCACAATATCCCAAGCAAAACAATAACACACTAACTGACCTATCCGATAATTGCCAGAGTAAGGATCTACCAGTACAGGGTCCAGCCAGGATTCAAGAACTTATCAGCTTGCAACAACTTGACACATGAAGACGGGATGCAACTTCGCCATCCTCCATCACCCCTTTTATCTCTCAGACTTCCAATGAATACTATAAATAAATAAATAATATTAATGAACCAGCCTGCACCCAGGGGGTTAACGGATGGAAGCAGAGTGGGACTACCCCTCCCACAATATTATACTCACATCTGGCCCCGTCCTTGATATCGACATGTTGACTGTGCAGGGGCCCCAAACGTTTGGAACGCCTACACACGAACAGTTTACTTCTTTAGGATGGCCACTTACGCACTGCTCAAAGAGGAATTGCATCACCCAAAAGAAGGAGGAGGAGGAGAAGGAGGAGGAGAAGACAGAGGAAGAGGAGGAGAAGGAGGAGGAGGAGATGGAGGAAGAGGAAGAGGAGGAAGAGGAAGGAGGAGGAAGAGGAGAAGGAGGAGGAGGAGGAGGAGAAAGAGGAGAAGAAGAAGACGGAGGAGGAGGAGGAAGAGGAGAAGGAGGAAGAGGGAGGAGATGGAGGAAGAGGGAGGAGGAGGAGGAGGAGGAGGAGGAGAAGAAAAGAAGAAAGAGAAAAAGAAGGAGAAGAGGAGGAGGAGCAGCTGGAGGAGGAAGAGGAGGAGGAGCAGCTGGAGGAAGAGGAAGAAGAGATGGAGGAGGAAGAGGAGAAGACAGAGAAGGCTGAGATGGAGGAGGAAGAGGAGGAGGAGGAGGAGGAAGAGGAGGAGGAGATGGAGGAAGAGGAACAGAAGAAGGAGGAGGAGGATTTCCTAATTTCATGTTTGATTTCATATGTCCAGGTGAAGAATTAGAACTAATACCTATAATTTAAAAAGAAATACAATATAACTCAGTGTAGGAGAGAAGACTGAGCAGGTGGACTGTGTGCCAGTTGCCCAGATTGCTGTCCAGGCACTGTTATTTATTTAAATATTTCTACCGCTCCCCATCCAAAAGATTTCAGGGCAATAAACAAGAAATAGAAGACAAACACTGGAATTTAACTAAACCCCCCCTCTAAAGCCAACCAAACTGGTGGCCATTGCTACATCTTGTGATAGCAAATTCCATAGTTCAGCTATGCGCTGTGTGAAGAAGGACTTCCTCTTATCTGCCCTGAATATCCTACTAATCAGCTTGATGGGATGAGCCCGGGTTCTAGTATTTTGAGAAAGGGAGAAAAATGACTCCCTATCCACATTCTCCACACCACACCTAATTTTGTACACCTTGTATCCTGTCTCCCCTTAGCTTCCTGTTTTTTCAAGTTAAACAATCCCAGCTTTTGTAACCTTCCCTCAGAGGGAAGATGCTCCAGCCCCTTAATGGTTTTAGTTGTCCTTTTCTGCACCAATTGGTGAACAAGGCTTTAGCCTTTTGAAAGAACACCAGTTTTCAGAATTCTTTGCAGGCAAGGAACTATGGAAAATGCTAGCTCCATGTTTCAGTGCAAGCAAATGCCTGGGATAGAAAGGTGAATCGGCTAGCTCCGAAACAACGTAACTCACACAGAATTAGGCATGCATGTTCCAAATACCCAGGTCCAGGTCAAACATCTAAATGGGCTCCAGTGGTGTTTCCCCACCACAGAAGTTCAAATTGCATCCCAGTAAATTCCAGGTTAAAATATGTGACTCTGGTGACCAAACCACAATTATGCAACATTTCGTCAAACAAATTAGCTCATAAGCCTACTCAAGGCTGTTGCTCCTGGAAGAAGAGCTGTTAGCTCCACGACAATATTGTTATGCAGTAGCTTAGAAATCTCTATGATGAGAAGCAGATGCATGAAGTCAACTTAATTTGATTGGGAAGAAAGAGGTCTCTGGAATAGATGACTAATCATGGGGACTCCGGCTCTTTTAACACTAAATGTGTGGTGCTGTGTTTTTTTTAACGAAACAACAAAGCACGCACAGACACACACGCACCCCCAAAAATCTCTGCAGGCAATATTTTATCAGAGGAAATACTGGGGGTGGGGGCACTGGGAAGGTCCCCTTTGAGAGAGCTATTTGGGAGAGCAGAAAATGAATCTGCTTGCCTATAATTGCTGGAAATTGGCTTGAAAGATGGTGAACAAATGTTCACCAGCCTGCAAAGATTAGAAAAGAAGCCAATACTTCTAGATTAGAGGAAACAGGGGCTGGTTCAGAAATCTGGGTCCGTGGTCCGTGGACAAGACTTCAGGAGTGTGAGGATCTGGTGTGACAGGATTGTCTAGCTCACATATCTGCTGTGACCAGCGCACATGAACGTGCATGCAATTTGTCCGATATGGCGATCCTTCACTTTCATGAAAGAGATGGAATAATAAAACACACATGCAATTGGCTCGATATACATGTACATGTAATTTCCTGGACTGAATATTGGCATCCATATTGTCCCATATGCTCTTCCATGTCTGCGGGACGCCCGCCTTGGGAAAGATCTTACCGCAACCTCTATTTCTGAACTGAGCCGTGGAATCTGGGCAGAGAGGACCCAAGACGTTTTTGCTGCCTGAGCCTAAAATGCTCCCACATGCAGAAGCCAACTAGAGTGACAGTTGAATCTTACTTCAACACTACTGATGGGACAGGGGGCGTCTTGCACCAAACTTGAGGACAGCAAAGAACGTCTGACGTGCATAGGACTGTCTTGTTAATCAGATGTTTTAATAATGTGACAGAAGCAAAACTTCAAAACAGCTGAACATCTTCATGGTGAGTAGAATCTGCAACTTACAATATAAAAACATGCCAAATGTTGGCTTGCTCATCCGGTGCTTTAAACCGAGGCATACAAACGGCTACATTGTTGAGACGTCTCAGTTCAAGCACTCCTTGTTTTCATCTGATCTGCTTTTACAGCTTCCACTCTGCTATCTGCTACGTTTTAAAATTTATTACACTTTCGTTAAATATCCCTAGCTGATTGGGGTTCAGAGGTGAGAATTTGTTTCAGGGCAATAATAATAATAACTTTAATGGAGACCCGTGTTAATGAGGTATTAACAAGGAGGCCTCCGGTTCTCCCTTCAGGTTTAATTCAAACCATGCTATTGTTATTGCCCTGTCAAATAGAGTGTGCAAGTGTTGGGCGGGGTGAGGGAGGGGAAAGTAGCCTTCAGATCATCTTTTATTATAGTTACCTGAAGATTTACTGGATTGACTTATTAAAATAATCAATTAATGCAGTCGTAATGCCAAGATCTAGGCCAAACTCTCAGCCTAAAGCAGGCCGACACCTAGTCAATAAATGACAAGCTGACCTCCAAAGTGGAGCTCAGGTTTGGCACGGAAGATGACCGTCAAGGGAGGAGTTTAAAATAAAAATAAAATAAATAAAAGTGAAATAAAAGTGAAATAAAAGTGGCTGAAGCGTTCGAGAGATGTGGAAGACATCAGGTAACAGTTGCAGGTACAGAAGGATGATCCTGATGTTAATGATCTTCCTCCAGAGAAAAGCGGGGATAGAATGAGTGACATTGGCATGGAATATCCGTGTAATTTTTTTCTGGAAAGATCTGCAAGTCTAAATTCCTGCCCCCAGTCCTCCTCAGGTGGATTTTCCATCTCAGTGAAATTCATTCCAGGCCTGTTCTTCTATGGCGGTGAAATGTTACACAGGGATCAACTTTCCTGTTCCTTGGGATTGACAAAGTGATTGGCTCAGGGTCACCTAGACTATCTCATGGCTTTGTAAGAATTTAAACCCAGGTCTACTTGGTCCTAGTCTGACAATTTAAATCACTACACCGGCACTCCTCAACCAGGTGCCATCCAGATGTTTGGGCCTACAACTCTCCTCGTGCCTAACCATCTGACCATGCTGCCTAGGCTTTATAGGAGTCATAGTCTAATACATCCAGAGGGTGCCATGTTGTGAAGGGTATACTAAACCATACTGCAGGAGCAGAGAATACATGGCCCTCCAGGTGTTGTTAGCTAACGTAGCCAATTGTGAGGGATCATGGGAGTCGTAGTCCAACAACTTCTGGAAAGCCAGACTTTCCCCTCCCTCCAGAAAAGTTATACTGCAGGGGTGTAGGCCCAGGGACCAAATTCCGTTTCTCTCAACCACTATAATTGGGTGGCTTCCCAGCTTTAAGTATTTCCCCCCTCATTCTAAAAGTTTGAAATGTTTCTCCGAAGGCTTGGGTACTGGCACTAGGAGCTTTAAGCAAACGCATGCTTTTATTTTTTGGTATTTGGAGGCCTGCAATGTTTGCCTTCAGCCCACTACTGAAACACGCTCCCCAAGCGCCTCTCCAAAATCGAAAGGCTATCATAACCTCTCGTTTGGATTACTGCAATGCGTTATAAGTGGGGCAGCCTTTGAAAATGGTCTGGAAACTTCAGCTGGTACAAAATAATTACAATACTACTACTACTACTAATAATAATAATAAATTTATTTCTTACCCGCCTCTCCGTTTGGATAGAGGTGGGGAACAACAGTAAATATAAAATATGATAAAATACATAAAACTGATTAAAAACATGGCACACATTATTAAAACTGCATTAAAATGTCATAAAAAACATCCTAAAAACATTCTAAAAACAGGGCAGCATGTTTGCTAGTGGGGACTGGCCAACGAGATCACATTACGCCAGTCCTTTTCCAGCTTGACTGGCTGCCATTCCAGGTCCGGGCCCAATTCAAAGTGCTGGTACTAACATTCAAAGCCCTAAACGGCTTGGGGCTAGGTTATCTGAAGGGACGCCTCCTCCCATATGTACCTGCCCAGACCCTAAGATCATCCTCGGGGGTCCTTATCCGTGAGCCCCTGCCAAAGGAAGTGAGGCAGGTGGCCACTAGGGGGAGGGCTTTCTCTGCTGTGGCACCCCGGCTGTGGAATGAGCTCCCCAGAGAGGTTCGCCTGGCGCCTACTTTGCACTCCTTTCGTGGCCAGGTGAAGACCTTTTTATTCTCCCTGCATTTTAACAGCTAAATTAACCCAATTTTAACCCTTGCTGTTTTACATTTGTATTTTAATCTGTATTAATCTCTGCTGCTTGGTTTTATCCTGGTTGTGTTTTCTAATTTGTATGTTATTTTGTGTTTTTAGATTGTGGTTTGTTTTATATCTCTTAAAATGATTTCATGGTTTTAATTTTTGTGAACCGCCCAGAGAGCTTCGGCTATAGGACGGTATAAAAATGCAATAAATAAATAAATAAATAACTTGTGAGGCTTCTTTGTCTAACCTGGGTTATCTTTTAGACTCCTGCTTCTCAAAAGTTTTCCTTCTTCTAATCCTACTTCCTGAAAAAATAAAAGCCCCCCGCCCCACCCATCTCACAGCTCCCGGGGGGAAAACCCCAGCATGCCAACGTTTGGTAGCCCACCTGAACCTTACTGTGGAATGAAACACTTTCTCTCTGTCTCGGGGAGTTTGAATCGCTCGAGCTAAATCGGAGGATTTACCTATTGAACACTCAAGCGGGCTTCTCTTTCAACTCTGAAAGAAGGAAGAATTATGAGACTGGAGTTATTCATTGAGAGCTATCTGCCCTGGCACTTAATCAAAGGGATTACGACTTGGAAAGGAGAAAAGGGGGGGGGGGAGGAAAGGAAAGGAAAAAAGGGCCCACAGGTGAACCTCAAGGAAGCATACCAAGCAGTTATCAAAAACATACAAGTTCAAAGCCGCTCAATTTTCATATGTTAAAAGTATGTGGATGGTGCCCGGGGCTTGTTTCTAGGTAAAGAGCTGTGTTAAAGCTGTTTGTACTTGCATATTTAACAGACAAGGGGAATGGGTGGGGGGTGGGGGGGAGCGGTATTTGGGACCCACTTCACCCCCTTGTAACACCATAAATCAAACCCGTTCTGTTGGTGAAATGTGAACTGTTGCTGCGTCCAACTTTCACATGCCCTCTCCCCGACTTTGGCAGTCACAACAGATATTCATTTACCTCATCAGCAAACGGGGCTGTCATAACACAGGCGGGCAAAGATGTTAAGCGTTGGTCCGATGTGGAGGGGGCGGGGGGGGGGGAGAAACCGATTCCCATAATTGTTATTAATCGTGTTGCAGGGGCTGGGTCTGTTTAGAAAAAAAAATGCTATCTTTTATTGGCAGACATGCCTAACAGCTTTATTCCAGCTCCCAAAGTAAAAGGGAAACAAGCGGCCCGCTGTGTTGAATGAGTAAACAAATCAATCGACAGAACTTTAATAGAACGACAGTAAACGGTCGAGTTTAGACAGGGTTTCATCCGAGTCGGGGTTGACGGGGGGGGGGGTTATCCCGCCAATGCCAGGGCTTCGTCTTGAGCATATGAAGCAATTAACAAGGTTACCTAACAGCCGTAATTACTTGGCTCCGAATATTTGGTTTGCCCAGTCCGTAATGGTTGGCTGCATTATGAACTGAGCACCGTTTCCCTTCAAAAGTTGGGGGCTGGCCTGTCAAAGGAGAATTTGCGGAAGGCTATGAATGAACGCACCTGGTCAAGGCCAGCCCAAGACATTTGGCTGCCTGGGGAGAAGGACAAGACGGCCCCCTCCCATTCCGCATACAGAATCTGAATGTGGAAGGCAGTCGAAACTTTCTTTGACAATGGCCATAGGGGAGTGACCTCCACTGCGCTGGAAGGCAGCAGGCTAGCTTAGGGGATGGAGGGCAGCCACTGGTCTCTGCTCTCAGCATCTGCTGCCTCATTTTACCTCATGGTAGGGCTGGCCCTCTGTGTGGTTGGCGTTAAGCAAACCGGACGGCCAAAGTTGGCTGCTTTGTATGCACAGGCACAAATGTTCTTTAACGTTCAACCCGGGGGTCAACAAACGCAAACTTGGCTTACTAGCCAAAACTCTTTCCTCGTGTAGCTGTTGACCCCTACCTTCTCCCTGGCATTGATATCTCAGGGAACGGAGATGTGTTTGCCTGTGAGCTGGTCTTTTGTAGAAGACAGTCTTTTGTAGAAGACTGCTGCTGCCACCTACAAATGTTCAAGGGGAAGGGGGGACAGACTAGTCCATTCCTTCCCCCTACATGAGAAATGGTGGGGGAGAGAAGAGGTGGCTTCTGTTCCATGCGTTGTGGTATTCAAAGTGCTGGTATTAACATCCAAAGCCCTAAATGGACATGTCAGGCTTTGCCAAGTCATGCTGTCTTTTACTGATTCAGGAAGCTCCTGATGATTGAGTACGTTTTAAGTATGACTGCTTTCTGGATGTTGGTGTGGATGTATTATTATTATTATTATTATTATTATTATTATTATTATTATTTCTTACATTTATATACCGCCCAATAGTCAAAGCTCTCTGGGCAGTTTACAAAAAGTACAAATTTTGAACATTTGAAAACCAATATGCAAAATTTGCAACCATAAAAGCCTAAAACCAAACTACATATCATTTAAACTGTCCAGGGATCAGTTAAAGAAGTTCAACATATGCTGTTAAAAGTCTTAACCTGGCACTGAGAAGATACCAGTGTTGGCACCAGGCGAGCCTCGTCGGGGAGGCAGAACATATATTTTTGATACATGTTCTGCGAGGAATTTTCCATAACTCCGCTAATATATGGAGAACTCCACTACAAAATTTGGAGAAGCGTGAATTTCAAAAGGCCCCAGGTTCGATCCCCGGCTTCTCCAGGTAGGGTTAGAAAGAGACTCCTGCCTGATACCCTGTTGCCAGTCAGTGTTGACAACACTGGGCTAGGTGGACCAAGGGTCTGACTCAGTATAATTCAGCTCCCTATATCCCTATGACTTAGATAATGTCCAACCCAAGCTTCCACTGGAGACAACTATTTCTTGAGCATCCCACATTATTTCATTCAACCTCTCAACAACCCAAATTCAAGCGATTCTCTTTCCTTTTGGGGTAGGAAAATATAAATTGGAGGGGGAAATGACTTGCCCAGCTTTATCCAGTGAGCTTCTGCTTAGACTAGAACCCTCCAACACCAAAACCTGTAATTCATACCCATTGACTTTCAGAGCTCCATCACACCTACTTTTTTCTATTGGTATGTACCCCCAGTTTTGATGTCCATTTCCCTTTCACGATCGTAGCCTTACCGGGGCCTCTTTTTCACTTATGGGCTTTTATGGGTGAGAGATCGTTCCTGGAGGAGGGAGGGGAGAGGCAGGCAGGGATGGATGGATGGATGGATGGATGGAAGAAGAGGGGGGAATCCCGTGTGCTGGAGGAGGAGAAACGCCCTGCCCTCCCCTTTCCTCCTCAACAAACAATCCCCAAACAAAGGAAAAAAGCAAGAGGGGGGATATTCCTGACTTTCTCCACGCCAAAATACTTCGCAACAAGGGGCGGAAGGGGCGCGATGAGAGCAGGACAGGGACGACATTGTGCGAGTACCTCGCGGCAAAGACACGTACGAGGCAGGGTGAGTGTGCAGTAAATCGCTGGTGTGCTGGAGCTCCCAGATTTACTGTTCTCTTCTCTGGCTCCTTTGCCTCTTAAATCCACATGCTATTTAAATGAATTAACATATGAAAATAGAGATTGGCAGAGCTTTCCCTTCCAGTCCCCGGAAGAGAAGAGAAAAGTATGCATGAGCCTTAATTACTCAAAAACTGTGTCTTCTATTTGAAGCTATGCTCATAAATAAAAGCATTAACATATCATTTATTCTGCCATGTCTTTTTTCTTCCAGAAGTACATACCTTTGCTTCCATCAGATTTCAACAACTTGTATGTGTATATTACTTCTTTTTTTAAAGGAAAAATATTTGTTCCTTGATTGCTAAAATTTGGGGAGGGGGGAGGGGGGGAGTTTGCCCGAAAGAAAATATGGCTTTAATAGAAGTTTACATCTGCGTGGTATTACGTGCATGTAAAACAGATGTAACCTAATTACATTTTCATTTAAATTGCTAAATAGCTACTTCAGTTTTTTTTTACTTCTTAAAAAAAGCTAAAATAACATACAAACAACAGTTACTATAATAACAAGTGTATTTAGAACTAAATGGAATGGATCAAAGAGACAGCAGACAAAATTTGAGCTGGTCTTTGAAAAAGATACAGTGACATAACAATGCTGTATTGATTTACTTAGTAATTTAAAGTCTCTACAGCTCAGCCAGAAGACACTTCAGTTTAGCAGAGACACATGGAGGTAAATCCGTCGAGTTTATATAAAGACTTTGGGTTGCATGAAGATTAGATGTACTCTACTGGAGATTATGTAGCAAAACCCCAAATTGGAAATTAGAATGCTAATGCAATACAATCAACATGATTACAGTTTGAGTAATGTTACAAATCGGACAGCCGCTCTGGTCTTCCTATTTTGTTTCTTTTCATGTTCCTCTACCAAATCCTGAGTATATTCTCCTGGCTCAGGTTATACAGGAGGTCATTGGTTTGACCCTTGCTACCATAACAAAGCTCCTGGAACATTTGCCCCTTGCAACTAAGAGTGAGCAAGAAAAGCCCTGCTGGAACACACTAAAAGTCCATCTATCCCATCCTGGCTTGGCCTGATGGGAGTTATAGTTGAAAACATCCAAAGGGCACCAGGTTAGGGGAGGTTGGTCTAATATACATTTCTAAACTATACTAAAGTTACGAGATCTCAAATGAAAGTGACATAAACCAATCTGGTTTGCCTTGGATGAAGACAGTTCTTGAGTTCACAGCTGGATTTTATATTTTCAAAAATGGTGGAGCCACGATTATCTGAGACTTTCTTCTACCCAATGGTCCTAGGGGGCACTGAATCCTGAAATCATAACATCACCTCCCTCCCCCTCTCTCCCTCCCCTCTCCCCTCCACAAACCCAGAGCCGCCACCGCCTGTGGGACTTACCTTCACTGTCTGTCTTCCTCCATTAGAGCTGAGATTTAAAAGATGGGGGCTCTGTTGTGTTCATAGCTCTACGGTTGCAAACTACGATAGATATAAAGGGCTATTCCTGTAGTTTGCGACGGTAGATCTATGGAAACAAGAGAGCCCCCATCTTACATTTACATCGTGGCTCTAATGGAGGACGATGGATAGTAAAGGTGCCTCCCGTGGGTGGTGGCAGCAGTTCCAGGTTTGGGGGGGTGAGTGGGGTGGGAGGGAGGGGGCAAGTGAGTGGTGAGTCAAACTGACTGCTGGTTGGCCTTGTGCCTGGCTGTCTTGGGCGCCTGCCACATGGGGGGCACCCAGGAATCTGCAAGGACTGACCCGCTTTGTGGGGGGCAGAACCTAGTTTTGGACTCGGTTCTGAAGTGAGGTGGCGCAGCCCTGAAGCACCGAGTCGAATCAGGGCTGGCTCAGAGATTCCAAAATGGCCTCTGACGCAAATCGGAGAGGCCCAAATTGTCAAGCTGCTCCTTCACCCCTTGTTTTAATGTTCAAATGTCCCACGCCAAAACCAGCGGGAAGAGTGGCGCGCCAAATGCACTGCCATGGATTGACAGAAGGCGCTGCCTCATCTTGATAATAATTATCTTTATTAAAAGGAACACAAGTTAACTTGTCCGGGAGATACTCTTCCGGTGGTCTTTCCTGCGGGGATCCGGATAGAATAACCATCTTTCTGAAAACTTCTATCTTCAGTACGGAAAAGCCTGCTACACCGCTATTTTTAGAACTAGAAATCTTGTGATCTTTTGAAACAAAAAGGAGCTGTGTGTGTGTGTGTGTGTGTGTGTGTGTGTGTGTGTGTGTGTGTGAGAGAGAGAGAGAGAGGGGGGGTATGTGTGTGTATTTTTCCCAAATTGGCAAAAGGAACAGAGCCGTTACTTTATCATGAAAGGCTCACTGTTTGCAGTGATATACATTAAAACACCAGCACTTCTGAAAGAGGAACAAATCCTCTGACCCTGTTTTGAAGTGCCAACACACTCCAGCGTTTGCATCTTAAAATATTTATTTCCTTCATAAAATATCTATGCGAGAATCTCAGTCCCTCAGCAGTAAATATTCTTATTTTTCACATTAGCAAAAGCCCTTAAGAAACGTGAGGCTGCAATCAGAAAAACACACACACAGTTTATTTGTGTTGTTTTTTAAAGAAAATAAAATAAAAATGCTTCCTATTAAAAACGTGACTGTTTCATTACCAGTTGGTATCTTTAAAACGAGAAGCCTATTCACCACTAAGCACATAAAAACTGTACACTACATCTGGAGAAAGGATGGAGAATGGATGGCCCTCCAGATGTTGCAGGATAAAATCATTTCTCACCATTCAGTATGCTGGCTGTTGTACAACATCTGGAGGGCCACACATTTCTCACACCCCAGATGTCCCCCTTCTTCCTAACTGCCAGTTGTTTTGAAGGTTTCCTGGGGGTTGTGAAGATTTTGCCTCCCATTCTGAAAGGCTGAAATGCCTCTCTTAAAGCTTCATCCCTAGCAGCAAGGGCCGCAAGCTGAAACATGCCGCGGTTTCTGGCATTTAGATACCGCCCCATTTTGCTTTCGGCCCCGCCTACCACTGGAACATCCCCCCCCCAAGCGTTTCTCTGAAACGGAATTTGGTCTGCAGAATGAAAGAGGTTCAGCGCCTCTGATAAAATGGATGGATTGCTGAAATAGGACTGGAGAGGCCCACGTTCGAATCCTTGCTCAGTCCTTGCCTTGATCCAGTGCCATAACTGGCTTCCGCCGCCTTCAAGAGAGCAGGAAGCTGAGCTGGTACGGAAGGTGGACACAGGTGTGCTGCTAGCCTTGGTAGACAATTAGGCTGGGATTATCTCTTATGCCCCAGATATTCTGCTGGGTTCATAAAGAGCCAAAAAAGAAGGGGGGGGGAACCCACTGCAAAAAGGACACATGTGCTGATTTACATGTAGAGATGCAAAAATTTACATGTGCTGATTTACATGTAGAGATGCAAACTCAGAAATGATGACTATGGTTTTAATAGAAATGCAACGCATCTCACCATAAGTGGGGAAATCTGGGATCAGGTGACTCGTGTGCCTTGCTCAGTCTTCTGCTAACTGCTAATGGGCAACTTCAAGGCCTCCTCCGCTTCTTAGAGTCCTTTATCTTTAAAGCTGGGCTTGGACCCACCAGCCCTTCGAATGCAGATCAGGAGAAGGAGGAGAGGATGTTGCCACCGATAGTACTTCCAACACTTTTATTTCTATCTTAGTTTTTTGGTACATACACTGAGTTTAATCAGTTCAGCGAAAGCACTCTGTATGAGCTCTACCTACTGCCTCACACATTTCAGAGCGACATCCTGGCAACAAATAAGCTCTCTGTTTGTTTCTTTGCATTCATGTGTTTTGTGTTCTTCATTTTTGTTTTGTTTTTACCTTACATTTAAATGTAGATTTTGTTTTTTAATCTGTATTGTATTGTTAGCTGCCCCGAGCATCATTTTTCTGGGTGAGAGGCGGGATATATATTAAGGGTGTAATCCAATGCATGTTTAGACATTGCTGGCTGGGGAATGCTGGGAGTTGTGGGCAGTTTTCTGTCTTATCGTGCATGGAATTGTGCCTTAAATAAGTTTAATAATAATAACAGTGCCTCAAATAAGCCTCACTTTTGAGTCTAGACTCTTATCATAACTAAGGCTGCAGCCACTGCCTCTCTGTGGAAGCAGGATTTGACTTCCTCAGTTGCAGGATCCTAAGGAAAGGACGCGGACCCTCATTATCCACGCTAGGTTTGAGGATCCTGAAGGCTACAGATCAGCCTCAGGCTAAACAACTGAGCTTCCATTAAGCCTGGACTGTACTGCTGGCAAATTTCCTCTAGCGATATATCCAGGGTCATGCAAACGGAGAATTCTGAGCCACAAGATACCCTTGGAAGATACCTGACGGAATGCTGCAGTTAGGTTTTCCATACTTTTTGCTCTGACATTTTGAAAATGTCTGTCTCTCTACTCTTCAGCCTGCTCACAGAGTTAACAAACATTTCTCCAAAATATGCTTCGATCACCAGGACTGTAGGCACCCGGGCACAGGGGCATTACTACCTTGCAGGGGGATACGGGTCCAATTTTTTTCTCTCAGCTACCCAATTTGATTTGATTGAGAAATGGTATGCTTGGAAATGGGATGGTTTTGACCTGATGCAGATAAAACATTCATCTATGTTGTAAAAACACTCAACGCCACACCTCCTCTGGTTTTTGAAACGGCAATAGTATCAAAATTCATTTAAATTTTTCATAAATTAACCAGGGGTGCGGAAACTTTTAAAGGTGGAGGGGTGAATTGCCCCTCCCTCCCCCCTCCCACAAGGCCCACTGCAGGCCATATTATTAGGGATGGGCGAACTCACCTGCATCCGCCCGACCGGACGCTCACCTGTTGCTGCCACCGTCCATCCCGCTCATTGGGCTGTGTGAGCTTCTTCCAAGGCTCATCCTGACGAGGCTCTGAAAATTGTGCACTTCGCCCCACTGCAGTATGGTGGCCGTAATGGCCCCACTTACACAGCAGAGGAAAATGCACCATTTTGGCAACAGGGAAGGACGGCTGCTGAGCGCTCACTGGGGCCTTGCGAGTGCTCGAGCTCCACGCTTGCGCCACGGGAACCCGAATTGGTCGGGGGGGGGGAGGATACAGAGGAGTTCAATGGACTCCCGGACTCATTCGGGAGCTCGAGATATTCCTAATTACCTTAATGGGCATTCCCCCACTGTTATTTCCAATCAGAGATGTATTGATCCCACGAGGCTCTGTGGGGAGGATTGGGAAGCATGGCAGATTGGGTTAGTCCCATGGTCTGGGGGTTCTGAACCTCATAATTAAACAGTCAAGCATATTTGGTACTCTATAAGTATGAGGTAAAAGGCTTGGACAGTTTTGTTATCCCCATTTTCCCTCTGTGGTCTTCTTCTAGTAACTGAGATGCTTCAACTGCTACAGTAGACAAGAACCATCTTAGAAGGCAGAACCTTAGAGAGCTGGAACAGCGCGACCGCAAGACTATTTAATGGACAAGGTCTCCAATGGAACCTTTTCACCCCATTAATGCAAATTAGGTTTGCCAATGGTTAAAGCCTCCCAACCTCACATGCTACGGTCCTGATCCAGATCCACCCTCCAATCCTCTGCGCTGGCAAATTGTGAAAGGAAAAGCTTGCACTCAAGAGCAAGCTATGGGTAGTATCCAAGCTATGGGTAGTATCCATTAATATTATTATTATTATTATTATTATTATTATTATTATTATTATTAACATCTATATACCGCCCCATAGCCAAAGCTCTCTGGGCGGTTTACAAAAATTAAAAGATTGAACACTAAAAAGACAATAAACACTCAAAAGACAACAAACACTAAAACGACAACAGCTGACATTTAAAACATTTTAAACTGTTAAGCCTGGCCACAAATTCAGTTAAAACCTCAACTTAAGCTATTAAAATGCCTGAGAGAAAAGAAATGTTTTGACTTGGTGCCGAAAAGATAACAGTGTTGGTGCCAGGTGGGCCTCATCGGGGAGATCATTCCATAATTGGGGGGCCACCACAGAGAAGGCCCTCTTCCTTGTTGCCGTCCTCCAAGCTTCCCTCAGAGTAGGCACCCAGAGGAGGACCTTTGATGTTGAGCACAGTGTAAAGGTAGGTTTATGTCGGGAAAGGCGTTCCATCAGGTATTGTGGTCCCAAACCGTGTAAGGCTTTATAGGTTAAAATCAGCACCTTGAATCGGGCTCAGAAACATACAGGCAGCCAATGCAAGAGGGCCAGAATCGGTCTTATATGTTCGAACCTTCTGGTCCCTGTTACCAATATGGCTGCTGCATTTTGCACAAGCTGCAGCTTCCAAACCATCTCCAAAGGCAGCCCCACGTAGAGCGCATTGCAGTAATCTAACTTGGAGGTTACCAGAGCATAGACAACTGAAGCCAGGTTATCCCTGTCCAGATAGGGGCATAGCTGGGCCACCAGCCAAAGTTGGTAGAAGGCACTCCGTGCCACCGAGGCCACCTGAGCCTCAAGTGACAGAGATGGTTCTAGGAGAACCCCCAAGCTACGAACCTGCTCCTTCAGGGGGAGTGCAACCCCATCCAGAACAGGTTGAACACCCTCCATCCGGTCAGAGGAACCCCCACTAACAGCCTCTCAGTCTTGTCTGGATTGAGTTTCAGTTTCAGTCCAGTCCATTGTCACAGCCAAGCACCGGTTCAACACATCCACAGCCTCACCTGATGAAGATGAAAAGGAGAAGTAGAGTTGCGTGTCATCAGCGTACTGACGACAACACACTCCAAAACTCTGGATGACCGTACCCAACGGTTTCATGTAGACTGACCCCTGCGGAACCCCATACTGGAGAATCCACGGGGCCAAGCGATGTTCCCCAAGCACCACCTTCAGGAGCCGACCTGTCAAGTAGGAGTGGAACCACTGTTGAAATGAATGGGGCTTAAGTAGTCATGTTTAACAAGCCCCATTCATTTCAACGCATCTACTCTAAGTAGGGCTAACACTGGTTAACACCCTGAGGATCAAAAAACCATGAAGTGATGGAAACAGGGACTGGTTCTCAAAAGAAGCCTTGTATGTTACAGAACGTCCATTCCTAACTGGAATCCACCCAGATTAGGAGACAGGTCATGGAATTTTTCTTCATAAGGACAGAAGAACCCTGCTGGATCAGACCAAAGGTCCATCTAGTCCTGAGATGGGCAGATTTAGTGGGCAGATTTTGAGAGAGTGTTGTGGGAGCTCTCACAAAATGGCCACCATAGCAGAGATGCATAAAATGACTGTCATGGTGGGCATGGCCAGTTACAAATAAGAAAAGAAAGAAAAACTCCATTGACAACAATGGAGGATTCCCCCCTTTTTCTTTAGTTCTCTCTAGATCTTACAGTTTTATTTTTAAAATGATGAGTTTAACCAAGAATACATTTGCAAACTAATTTTGAAGAAATCATGCAAAGGGAGGAGGGGAGAAGACCTAAAAGAAGGCACAGTTGGCAAATCTAATTCCTTCTGGGATCTTTAAAAGTTTTATGTGAATAGCCTCTGCCAAAAGAAAAAGCCCTGAACACTTCTAATGTAAATTAATTGAAGCCATTGGATCTTTACCTGCATAAAATCATTAGGTTTAACAATTAAAGCTTTTGCAAATGTTAATGACCTAAATTTAAAGATGTGTCCTCCCCTATTAAACTGAAACAAAACCTCATGCTGTTTAATCAATACTGACAAGATGGGAGCATTAAAATAACAAGCTACTTCAAGGTTGGTACAAGCAGTTCCTGCAGAAAAATAAATCGTAGAGAAGGTGTTTCTTTTTTTGGTAAGAATCTAGAGCTGATTAAACATTCTTCTTTGCTTTCTGTTGATCGAAACATTGGCTGGTGTGGTTTCGAGAAAGGAAAATTATACCATATGTTCATGCAGTTTGGGGAGGGTTACTTTATCATACTGGATTGGACTGGCACCTATAATAACCAACGGCGGTATATTAAACTTGCAAACTCCAAGAAATTGAGGAGTGACATTTTAAATAATCCACTTATTACCATTCAATACATGCTTTTTGAACGCAAAATGTCAGCGACAAAACCATAGCATTTGGAAGGGCCAGGTAGCCATTCTTGTTGAAAATGAATCTGCAACGTATCGGCAGACAGCCACTTTCTACTTTTATACAATTTGGGAATTCGGTTGGGTTCTCCCGTCCAATCCAAACATAATACTTCCAGATTATGTTCCAATTCAAGGGGTGAGGGGGAATAAAAGTCCATTCTGGATTTTGGTTCAGTTTCGGTTTAACACCTTGGTAAGGATGACAACCTGCTGCATGTGTGGAATTAGGATCGCCAGTTATCTTCCTCGTTACTAAATTTCACAAAGCAGACAAAAAGAACAACACAACAATGTATCTATAAGAACTATAGATATATTTCTTTCCAGAAACGTATCATCCGTAACAGACATGGAGAGACAATGCCATCTGTTGTGTCACCAGATTGATTGATTGCATTTATATCCAGCCTTTTTTCCTCCAAGGATCTCAAGGTGGCATACATAATCCCCCTCCTCTCCATTTCTGTCCTTGCAACAACAACCCTGTGAGGTAGATTGGGATGAGAATCTGGTGACTGGCTCAAAGTCACCCAGTGAGCTTCCATGGCTGAGTGGAGACTAGAACCCAGATCTCCCGACTCCCAGTCCAACACTTTAGCCACTACACCACACTGGGTAGATCAGTCTGATGGCCCCTAGACAGCACATGGGGCATCATAGAATGCTGTGGGTCTTCTCCTCTGTGCCTGTAGGCAGAGCTATGAACATGGAGGAGGAGATTTCATTGTCTGTCTCTCCCGTCCAGCCCCACAGCAGCCATGACCAATGTTGCAAGAGTAGAGCCAACCTGTCTAGCTCAAATAACAAAATCGGAAGCATGGGAGGCTATGAAGGCCTCTGTCCTCCTCCCTCCATGATGTGCTCTTGCCGACAGAGCTTTGGATGGACAAAGGACTCCAGTCACAGAGCCCAGTGTCTAGCACCAGAGCAATCCATAGGCTAGTGGTCTTACTTACTTAAATTCATATCCTGCCTTTCCATCAAATAGCCTCCTTGAGAACTACAGCAATAAGACAAAAACACAATAAAATAAAATAAAATAAAAAAATACAATAAAACAGCAATAAAATATAAAATAGTTTTTTTAAAAAAAGAACATAATGTAGGTAAAACACAGGATTCATCTACACTAAGCAGGATGAAAGCAGGATGAAAGTGGTAGATGGCATGTGTC
Source organism: Anniella stebbinsi (assembly GCA_029215795.1). Lineage (NCBI taxonomy): Eukaryota > Metazoa > Chordata > Lepidosauria > Squamata > Anniellidae > Anniella > Anniella stebbinsi. The sequence continues at coordinate 10,106,786 of JARDYH010000007.1, forward strand.
AATGGGCCCCAACAGTTGTCAGTGCACTTCAATACCGCTATAAAGCAGTCATGTGGCTCCTGCCTTTTATAAACTGCTTTCATACCGCTTTCATAGTGCAATACCCTGCTTGGTGTGGATCTGGCCAGAGAGTACTGAGAAAAATTAATATTAAAAGGCTTGCAAGAGGACATGGATCTCCTGACTCCCAAGCCTCATCTACACCAAACAGGATATAGCACTATGAAAGCGGTATGAAAGCAGTATATAAAAGGTAGGAGCCACACTGCTGCTTTATAGTGGTATTGAAGTGCACTGACAACTGTTAGGCCCATAGACACATACCACGTACCGCTTTCATACTGCTATATCCTGCTTGGTGTGGCCCCTGCCTTTCATGCCACTTTCATAGTGCAATATCCTGCTTGGGGTAAATGAGGCCACTGTAATAAAATCCATTTAGAACAAAGAGTTAAATGAGCTGTGCCCCATTTTGCATGAGGAAACCAACTGCCTGATTCATGGCACAACCGCACGCGGGTATACTTTTAAGGCTTTTCTACCATCTTCTCCACGCCTGCAGAACAAGAGTGATTTCTTTAACCTGCTTTATAGTGTTACATTTTAGAAGAACCCTGGTGTGTCTGACAGTCTGCACAGGCAGTTTGAACTGATGAAGCACATTATGCTCTACCCCGCAATGGCAGATGCCAGCTCAGCATCCCACATATTTGTACTATCTCTGATTACAGAGGAGAGAAACAGCCCTTAGCAATACAGTCATTTCCCCCCCTCCCCCCCAAAAAGCTGTTTTTGTGCCTCTTCTGTAAAATGCAAGCAACGTGTGACTTGGGTATACGGAGCTGCCCCGATTTCTTGCACTGATTCCAAATTATATAAGATTCCGCTATTTCCATACATTCCCCTTTAATTATGGTAAATTATCCTCTCCAGAATGTAAACAATCAGACTAATAGCACCAGCAGTATCGGAAAGGTTGCCTTCTGCTGCAGAACTCAGTTTGATTTTTTAGAAACAAACAAAACATTATAAATACACATTCCGCTAAGACATTTGGATATTTATTTATTTTTGAAGAATAGGTACTGTGCTGTGAATGGATGTCACCTTGGGAAGCTGTGTTGATGGAAACACAAATCCATGATTGCCCCAAGATATTTTGCTGCCTGAGGCAAAGGACAAGATGGCGCCCTCTCTTGTTCCATGGATTGGCAGTTGAATCTGTCTTCAACCCTGGTGATGGGACAGCATCCATCACTGCACTTGAAGGCAGCAGACTTGCTTAGGGGGCACAGTGCAGGATGCCTGACACACAGCTCTGCCCTCCAGCATCTTGCTGCCATCTCCCAGCACCTGCCGACTGAGGCAACCGCCTTACCCTGGCTAATGGTAGGACCGGCCCTGCACCAAGCACTCGGAATGTTAAGGTTACACGAGGAATTGCTTCGTAGAGAGATATCTCAATGGATCACTTTCCATTGGACATCAGGGTGCGGTTTTCTCCAGACCATCTACTGGACTTCCTTTTAATAAATTGGAGAGGACAGTAGGGATTCCTCTCCTTGCCTCCCTGTGGAATCACCTGTGCCCTGCTCTCGCCGTGTCTTCCCCAAGCCCCAGGCAGTTCCCCTGGTAGGGATTGGGGGTTGGAGAGGGGAGGAGCTTGGGGAGACAAAGGGGCAAGGCCCATAGAGATTGTCCAAGGCTCCACAGCCAGATGCAGAGCCCAAATGGGCCCCATTTTAACTGGAGGTACTCAGTACCAAGTCTGAGACCTTTTGAGAATAAACCATGCAGCCTAGGACCAAGCTACGGTAGCCACCATAAACCAAAAGCAGTGTGTCCCAACAAAATAACATAGTCTTAAAGAAGTTCAGTCTGGCGGATGATCTCAGGGAACCCTGGGGAAATGTAGTTGCAGCTTTTGCCTCCTTCAGAGAACTACAGCTCCCAAGGATACTTGTGGGGAGAATTAACGGCAGCTGAATTTATTTGAGCTTCAAGAGCTGGCAGGGACAGAAGCAGCAAACAACCTGGGCCCAGAACAAGGATTCTGCATTGCACACACTGAATTCCCTTATCCTAGAAAAGGACCTGGGAGTATACGACGGTTCCCTGTATACATCAGAGTTGCTGATGAATCAGTGCCTTCACACTGATTTCCCTAGGAAGTTCATTTGTGACTCAGAAAGTTTGCCAAACCATAAATGAATAAGAGAAAGAAGAGATGTTTCTAACATTATTTTTTGGAAGATGCTGTTACTCTTTGATGATACTTAATCCTAATTCATGTTCCTGTCTCGGAACCAGATATTAAAGTACACACATGGTTTGTTCCAAAAGACACTGTCAAACATGCCTTTCTGAATGACAATAAATAAACCCTAAATTGCAGGGAAGGCAGTAGATGATGAATCTTACGGTGCAATGGCAGGTTGGCCATATTGCATCAAATATTTGAGTACCTCCTTTGAAATCTGGCCAGACGAGAAAGAGAATGAGAATACGAAGTCACTGTTGAGAGTAGAATTACTACAGCAGGTAGCATTTGGGGGGGGGGGGGGGGGTCACTGTGCCTAGCACAAATGTGTCAGGCAAACTTTCTTCAGATGCATCCTTAGCAAGTGTTTGGGAAAACAGCTGCACCTGTAGAATTTCTGCCTGGACATTCCTACACTTGTTGCTGAGGTGAGGCAGCACTGTGCCTTGTGCGGATGTGTGAGGCAGAAATTGACCAAATCTGTAGAAAGTCGATGAAGGTCCTTAGGTCCACTAAATCCATTAAATAAACCAGAAAAAATACCCCTAAAACTACACAAATCTATCTATCTATCTATCTATCTATCTATCTATCTATCTATCTATCTATCTACCGTATTTTCCGGCATATAAGACGACTGGGCGTATAAGACGGCCCCCAACTTTTCCAGTTAAAATATAGAGTTTGGGATATATTCGCCATATAACACTACCCCTCTTCCAACGCACACCAAATAAAAATTAAAAAAACATCAGCATATGGTAATTTTAATTCAAATGCTTATGACATGCAGGTACTTAGCAGGAAAACTGTCACTTATAAACATAAGGTTGTTTGTCATCAAACATGTAAACATAAAACAGTGCAATTATTCCTATTTATCAGGGACAGTGCTTGTCTTCTAGTACCTATCCCTGGTCAATCACAGCTGCTATTTTTTCTCTATTTGGCTTTTCTGGGATGCATATGCACACTGCCCCAATGTTGCTGGTATGCATACACATGTGTCATGCATTCAGTTTGCAGGACCATAGTAGGGGTACTCCGAGGTCTGAAGAGCAGTGACACTAAATGTCTGTCACAGGGAGACTCACTTCATCACAGGAACATAGCGAACGCACACCTTGGGAGTAGGAGAAAAAAAGTAGGGCTACTTTCCCCGCTCACACTGGCTTAGTGGTGAAGACATTTAGCGGGGTAGGATAAAAGGCAGACTGCTCCTACCACGCTAGTCCCTCAACCAGTGGCAAGGAAGGAGGAAGAAAAATGCCTCGTTTGTAGAGAGCGCCCACCTCCTCCCCTCTGCGCGCCTGACGGACGTCCCGGAAAGGTAAGGGCCCCCCTCCTCCCCTCCACGCGCCCCCTCCTCCCCTCCTCCCCTCGGCGCGCCCCCCCTCCTCCCCTCCGCGTGCCCCCTCCTTACCTTTCCGGGACGCCCGCTCCCGTCCTGCGCCGGCGGCTACAGCCAGTGGGCTTTGCGGCCTGCTCTAGAGTAGCGCGCCGGGTGATGCCATCACCCGGCGCGCTACTTTAGAGCAGGCCGCGAAGCCCGCTGGCAGTAGCCGCCGCTGCCGCCGGACGGGAGCGGGCGTCCTGGAAAGGTAAGGGCCCCCCTCCTCCACTCCGTGCGCCCCCCCTCCCCTCCGCGCGCCCCCTCCTTACCTTTCCGAGACGCCCGCTCCCGTCCAGCGCCGGCGGCTACCCTAGCCCCCCTCCGTCTGTCCTATACCCGGCGTATAAGACGACCCCCGACTTTAGAGACGATTTTCCAGGGTTAAAAAGTCGTCTTATACGCCGGAAAATACGGTATCTATCTATCTCTATCTATCTACACATACAGAGAGAGATCTATCTATCTCTCAATCATCTCTCTCTCTACACACACATCTATCTATCTATCTATCTATCTATCTATCTATCTATCTATCTATCTATCTATCACCTATCTATCTATCTATCTATCTATCTATCATTTATCTATCTATCATCTTTATCATCTTGAGATTGGAAGGTATATTTAGTCCAAGAAAAAGGACAACTGTATTTTAATTAGCAACACTTATCTCTGGGGAAAAAAAGAAAAGAACATCAGGTATATAATATAGAAAAGCCTTTTAATATAAAAGGACAGATGGCAACATCACTCCTGGGGCTTGCTTTGGCTGCCTAAGAGGGGTGGGAGGGGGAGCTTATAATTTTAAAAGGCTTTGAGAATGCCCAAAGGGGTGTTATATCTGGTTACAAGAGAGCCTATGCATCCTGTCAGTACAGCAGGTCGTAGTCGCTATCAGCAATGCTTCTCAGCTCTTTAAGACCCACACGAAGACTGCCATTTTGTGAAGGACGGAGTCTTTTGGTATGCCAGGGTGATCTCTGCTGCTGGACAAAGGGATTGACTTAATGGGGGAAAATGTGACGGGGAAGCCCAATACTTAGTCGAAAAGGGGTGAAAGAATAAGCAGAAGCAAACAAGGATCACCAGTTTTGAGACAAACTGGTCAATGGACCAATCCTAACAAGATAGAAGGGGTTTTCGGTAGTGGGAAAGGGTGCAACGCCCAGTGGGTTCCAGGGGGCAATGTGGATGTTGCCCACCTCTGCCCTATTGTAACTAAAATCAGTACGTGCAACTGAAATAAACACAAAGCCTTCACCCATTAATCCTTGCCTCCATTTCCCTCCCCTTTCTCTGTGGTTTCCCTTGTACTGAGCTTTAGATTGTCAGTTCCTTGGGACAGGGATCTGTCCTCTTGTCCTCTGTAAGACACCAAGCATGTGATGGTGCTACATAAATAAAGAGCAACTTCTTACGGGTGCAGATCCCTGGGTGTTTGCATGCCATTGGCCGGTCCGTTAGGAGTTTGTCGATGGATTTCAATGGAGGGGGCACGTGTGCAAATCCACAGCCTCCAGTGAAATGAACTGGGCAATCTTTGAGCTCAACGAGAGCCATGTGTGAACCGCCCAGAGAGCTTCGGCTATGGGGCGGTATACAAATGTAATAAATAAATAAATCAGGAAGCTTGCACTCCTCTACAACACGATGGTAGGCTCCATAGTTCATAAGTTCTGCTATAGAAAAGGGAACACACATACACACACGGAGGGAGGGAGGGAGGGAGGGAGGGAGGGAGGGAGCTTGTGTACCTTGAACAAGATAATGGGCCTGTTCAGATGACATTTCAGGCTCTGTGGTTAGCGAAACTGTGGTTCTCTGGGGTTAGCACTCACAAGCCGTGCTGTCGCACACAACACTTTAAGCCACAGTTAGAGCCGCTAACCCTGCTGCAGACGGTCCGACTGTGGTTAGTGAGTGAGCAGGGTTTAGCAAAACGCATTGCACAAGGCACCTTAAACCCTGCTGCTTAACCAAAAGCCTGAACCAGCAGGGTTTACGGTGTCTTCTGAACAGGCCCAATATGGTTTAAAAGGACAAAACTGTAACTTGGTTTGCCTTACGTCAGTGGTCTTCAGACTCTGTTCCTAGGAACATTCTGTGTTCAGAGGGAACCAACGGGTGTACTGGGATATATGGATCCAGGTTACTGGGGCTCAACAGCATAATGGCTCTGGTATTTAAAACATACATAAATACACATACACACAGAAATATAGCATTTCCTCCATCACTTCACAATTCTACTTTAAAGTTTCCTTGTTTTGCAGGCAGTGCTCCCCCTAAATAATAAAATGGGACACCCCCATTCCTAAATTTCTCTATACATTATATATAGCGTGTTTGAAGGCACATGGGCAACCATCAAAACCTGATTTGCTCCCTTTTCTAAATTAATCCAATTATTCAAATGTCAGTTAAAACTGTCAGAGAGCAGTTCCTTGGGCCGGACCCAAACTGTTAAAAATTAAAACTGTTTTACTTCGTTTAGTCTCTCTGCCTTTTTTAATGTAAAACTCATCGTTTTAACAAAAAGATGTGGGATTTGATACCCGGTGCAACACAACACTGCTTCCGTCATACATGCATAATTCACTTTGGAAGTGTGGGCTCGCTTTTAAAATATTACTAAAATATACATGTAACATATGCTAATCTGGCCACATTGGCCCGCCAGCGAGAGCCAATAGGTTAGGTGTAAACTTTGCCAAGTGCATACACTGTACATAAAGGGATTATAAATGAAAGGGAAAAGAGCGCTTGTCCCTGGCTCTCTGTCTTCAGCTTTGGCCAAACTGACAGTCCCAAATCCCTGCAACATCTAACATGCCCTTCCTGTGGCGAAGACAGCCTGTTCTCCGAGTCTTAATTACATCCCAGCTGACTGCCCGGGCCTTGCCAGAATCGCGCAACAAACGATGTACCTTCACTGGCAATATGGTCTGCTAAACAGGCTCCCCGTCATACAGAAATAAACTTTCCACAACAAGAAGGAAGGGACCACACTGGAGAGGCCAGCCGGCTATCAAGAGAGAGAGAGAGAGAGAGAGAGAGATGGGGGGGGTAAGGAAAGCTAACTTCCCCCCCCCTCCACGCACCCCATAATCCTCCAAGGACTGGCAAACGGCAGCGGCGCAAGTAAAGAAGGCCATCCCTCGCTCGTTCGCTGAGGAGGCCTCTTGCGCCAAGGACTGCTGTTCTCCAAGATGGGCCGCTGTTACGAAGACTCAGTAGATTAATGCTTGTTAAGGAAGGCTAACCAACCTCACATTGCTCAGGCCATTATAATTACAGAAGAACAGCAGGCCGCATTCTGCAACGGCAAATGGCATCATATGTCTCCCTGGCTGGTTTGCAAAAGAAGCCTCGCTGTAGTTCAAGCTTCGAAACGTCAAGGTTTAATCTTAAAGCAAAGACGGCAACCATAAACGAACAACATGGCGGAAAGGACGAGGACCAATCCTGTTTCACTCAAAAGGTACTTCCTGGCTGAGGTTTAGGACGCAAATGCCTCACCTCTGAATATTCAACCACACAAAGAGATGTGCCCCGTAATGCTTTTCAAACGCAGAATAACATGCATTACCGTTCTACTCTTGGGACTGTGCAGGTTCAACCCACCCACTGTGGGAATTACACGCTTCCACCCCCTAACCATGACACCCAATTAGGCCTGCAAGCCCCACTCTAATTGGGCAAGGTATTTCCTCGCATGTAGGAGATTTCGGAACATACAGCTCATTCTCAAGAACGTCTACTGGGCGCTTGTGAGGGGAGGGGGAGGCGGTGTGTTTTTCTGGCGGTGGGCAGCGGTATCCTGTATGGCCCCATGGCTCTTCCACGTTGTCTTTCAGCACCTGTAGGGTGGGTGGTTTGCACCCACCTCTAGTCACAGTCTCTCAGCCTAACCTCTCAGGCTCTTGTGAGTGTCAAAGATGGAGTACTTATGTACTGTACAGCAATTGGACTCACTGGAGGAAACGGAGGAGAAAAGTGTAGTGTTCCTTGTGGTTGAACCATCACCATCTTCAACTTCATGAGAGCCAGTGTGGTGCCAAGAAGAGAGCCAGTGTGGTGTGATGGCTGGAGTGTTGGACTGGGGACCAATCTACACCAAGCAGGATACGACACTTTGAAAACGTTTTGAAAACTGTCTATGGAGTGTGTCCTGGGCCCTAACAGTTGTCACTACTGTTATAAGCCATTTTAAACCGTGTTAAAGCGGTAGTGTAACTCCTGCCTGGGAGTCAGGAGATCCAGGTTCTGGTCCCCACTTGGCCATGGAAGTTCATTTAGTGACTTTGCGCCAGTCACAGACTCTCAGCCCATCTCATCTCACGGGGCTGTTGTGAGAATAAGACGGAGAGGGGGAGGATTGTGTACTCCGCCGTGGGTTCCTTAAAAGAAAAAACGTGGGATATAAGTGTAATGAATGAATAAATAAATAAATAAATCATTAGAAATTAGCACTGACAATGGAAATCGGGCATCAGGCTCCACCTCAGGCATTAAGGGAGCCTTCAAAACAAGCGGTAAGAATAGCGTCAAGCAGGATCAGTTCAGGCAATGGCACTTTTGTGTGTGTGTGGGGAGAATAAAATGTCAATCATGCTACCATTTGCCTTCTCTGAAGAACTCCAGGTTTCTTGGACTTTGGGACGGAGGCATCAAATGCAGGAAGTTCACTCTGTATTTAGATCGGATGTGTTATTGTTGGAGCCAACACACAGGAAAAATGAATTATTTCCCCTGTGGATTTTGGCAGGATATTGTTCCTCGTTGCATTGGCAAGGAAGTGTTTCCTCCTGGGCTGGACATCAGATGTGGCACCTTCAGTGGAGGGCCTGCTTGCCTTTTTATGCGCCTAGCGAGAAGTGAGGAATTGTAAGGAGCAAAGAAATAAAAAATGAATCAAAATAAAAACACCAATCTATGCCTGTGGCTTTCTGCAAGGAGAAGACCATACAGTTCCCCCTGCATTGTATTCTAGACTGTGGTTGCTACTGCCCATGGTCATGCAAGATGCAAGCATCATTTAATTGGTGACACGCCTCTCGTGCATGATCAGATGTAACCTCCGTGCCCTCTTGCAAATTATTGCACACAGTTTGGGCCTGATAAACAGCATTTTCTTTGAGTCAAGTTCTAGCATTACTTTTAAAATGCCAGAACTTGTCATCAGCAGCAGAAACAGACAGGCAGAAAGTGTGTGTGTGTGTGTGTGTGAGAGAGAGAGAGAGAGTGGGTATTTCGGTTCTTGGTGTCCAGTTAACTGATGGAATTTGGTAAAGTGTGTGTGTGTGTGTGAGAGAGAGAGAGAGAGGGTATTTCGGTTCTTGGTGTCCAGTTAACTGATGGAATTTGGTGCTGCTGGATGTTGTGACAATGTTAGGTGCACATGAGGGTCAGAGCAGGGAACCCATAGCTCTGTGCAGTGCTGCCCTGTGTGGCCATCCACTGGCAAAGTAGGCAGAAACATCTCCTTAAGGCATCTTCCACCAACATCCTCCAGATGTTTTGGACATCAACTCACACAGGCTCCAGCCAGCATGGCCAATGATCAGGAATTCTGGGAGTTGTAGTCCAAACCATCTGGTTGAGGAAGGCTGCCCTAATGTGCAAATGTTATGCAAATGTTATGCAAATCTGCATGCTGTTTTGTCTTCTTTTTCGCTGATGCATGCTAATCCCACACACCCAATGGGTTGGGGGCATGCATTTCTCGATTAGCAGCCCCTCCTTCACCTTCAGGGCTACTTAGCAAACTGCTTTCGGAACTGACGCGTCTCTCTAAAGCGGCTGGCAATGCAACGTGAGGGTTTGTCCGGACCAGTATCCAAAGGGCTAAGCTATGTCTACGTTTCTGTAAAAGACGTAGAGGAGAAATCGGAAGGAGTATCTCTGTTAAACTGAATGGCAGGCAGGGACACTTCCGAAAAGGATCACAGCTCCTTGAGCGATCAACGTTTTTCATGATCATGCTCAAGTTTGCTTCACTTCTCTAAAAATAGGGCATTAGGTAATTGCAGTGTCTGGAACGAAAACACCAACTACTACAATACCCCCTCTGCTTTTCAGCATTATCTATAAAGATTGTAATTTACTAGCTAACTAAAGACTGGAAAATCGGCAGGTGCGGCCAAAATCCCTTTCTTTGCATGTGCAGCCATTGTATTTCCACCCTTGCTCCAGTCACGTCTAAATAGTACTGTTACTCAAATTATAGTGCTGACCTTTCCACTGTAAATGAATTCATTTATTTTTAGTTTCTCACTCTGTTTTATTTAAAGCCTTAGTTTCAGCATCTTGAATACATACTTTCATCAAGAATATAGGTTTGGTGATTTTACGTGAGTTCAATAAAATGAGAGCCTTCAAACAAACAAACAAACAAACAAACCCCTTCCCGATGTTTGCGATACAATCCGTTTAGTTCTAAGGTACCTTTGGAACAAAGGTGTGGCTTCCTCTGATCAGGAGGAAGAGAAATGATGATGGGGTTGAGGATGATAATAATACCATAATAATAATTAGCAGCAGGTCTCTGAGGACAACACATCTTCCCATCTTCTGAATTACATCAGATTAAAAGAGTTGGGAGTGGCAAAAAGGCTATTTAGTCTAACTTGGATCACAAAGCTATCAGCCCTCTCGTCCACACAAAAATCTACCCAAGCTGGACCACACCAAAGACAGATGTGTGTGGAGTAAGTAGATCCAGATGACTCAAACCAACCATCCAAAATGAAATCAGTGTTTGAGCTGTTGCTTAACTGATAAACTCACATTTAATGTCAAAAGGAGTTGCAGCCACAGAATTGAAAAGCTAGAGAAAAGACAAGAAGTGTCTCCACAATAACATCATGCCATCGGTCCATCAACCTTGAGTGTCATTTTCTTGGTGGAATGGCGGGGTATGACTCAAAAAATAAATAAATAAATAAATCACATATTAACATGTCATTGGCCCAACACATGTAGCAGGAGCACACTCAATACTTGGTCTTTTCAGCCATCCATGGAGATGGTGATCTGAAGGTGGGAGATGTTGAATCATCCCCCCCCCCCCTTGTCACGGTCAGATCACATCCTGCTGAGTTTTAGACTTATGGCAGCTTTTCCTCTCTGCAAGGGTGGGTGACCAAATAAGATAGTCCACCCCCGGAGCCTGGTGGATCCTTTGCCTATGGTTCCACACACCACTGGAATGCATCCCCCCATTGAGCACGTCTCCAAAACAGAATTCAGCCCTTGAACAGAAAGTGGCTCAATCCCCCTGCCCTAATGCAATCCATTGAAAGGCTCTGGAAGTTGCTTTCCTATTCCAATGTGAAACCATCAAGTCAAAGAAGATGGAGGTCAAACAGGCTCAGGTCAATTCCGAGAAGGTGGATGTTTCTTGACTGGCAAAAACCCACCACTCCAATATCACCACCCGTCCCGTAGAGAGCACCCAGAAAGTTGTAATTCTAGGGTCATGCAACACCCCTCCCATCTTATAGGTTATGGAGGGGCTATTGAGTGTGGCTTGCCTGAGCACCTCTCCCCCACCCTTAAAATAATTCTTGGGAGCCAGCGCCAGATAAAAGAATGAAAATAAACCAATGCCACATTTAAAAGCTAGCTCTTGCAGAAAGAGAGAGAGAGAGAGAATGTTTACTGTGCAGATTTAGCTCTTTTCATTTAAAAAAAACAATGCTCTCAGCAGCATGCAGTGCTTCGGACACACTATTTAAATATCTATCAAATTTCAATTCAAAAATATCACATTTAAAATCAGTTTGTGCTGACAAGAGCCAGATTGTTCTTGATGACTAAGGTTTCGACATTTTTTTAAAAAAAGAAAAGGAGATAATCCTATTGTTCCTACATGATGAAAATTCATCATGCACTTATTGTATGTTCAGGCTATGGGGGGGGAATCATAATCCTCCATCGGGGCTCTAATCACACGCAGAAGCGTGTCCTCCAAAGAGGCATGAGATGAATGCTGTTCTCATTGGCCACTCATAAATCAAGGTGAAGAATGTAATACCTGTTGCAATTTTCTCCAATTTATTATAGGAACTAGCAAACATAGGAAGTAATTACAATGAAGGTGTTGGGGTTGGGGTGGTGTTGGCTGAATTCAGGGGCTACAGCATTAGTTTAACATCTAGGCTCGAATGTCGGCGTGCATTGAACTAATTTCATTCATTTTTATCCCAAGCGATGGAGACACGCTGCAACCGGCTTTAATAGTTAGGAACGTCAGTTAGTTAAATGACTTTGTAAAGGCAGTCAAGTGAAGGCAGACAGCGACAGTTTAATTAGGCGGTTTGCTATAGCTCTATCTGGGAGCTGTAGGCAGCAGAGGAGGAACCAGTGCAAAACTCAGCTCAGTCCCAAGTCAGAAAGAGAGAGAGAGAGAGAGAGAGAGAGAGAGAGAGAGAGAGAGAGAGAGAGACTTTTGATGGCAGATCCTTTCATTTACTCTGGCGTCAGGTTGGCTACAGGTGAATAGGAGCAATGTAACCACTACAAGAAGAAGAAAGGTGAGGTTAAGAGACCAATCACTTATCTTGTATTGATTTCGGGACACTAGGTCCCAGATATTTTTTACAAGATAGAATAACAGCTCTTGGGCTCAGCTTTGCGGCGGAAAGAGACGGAATCAGGGAGGGGGCTGGTGGACGTATCATCATATTCCCTTGAAGAAATACGTTGCCTTTTGATTCATACACACACACACAAAAGCCAAAGGTATTTACCACATTAAAGAAGAAGAGTTAGAGGCAGCCATTAATCAGCCATTCGTCTTCGTTGCCACTTCACTTGAGAGGTCAAAAATCAAGTGCAATTGGTCATTTCGGTCTCTCTCTCTAAATCTCAGGTAACACCCCCCCCCCCCAATCTCTGGTAATTGAACCCATTCTGCCCAGTCAGAGGTCCTGTCAACTCATATTCAGCATCGGTCATTATCAAGAAATGTTCCATGACATGTTACTCTGAGAGAAGCGTTGCAGCACAGCTAGAAAGTTTCCCTGAGGCTCCAGGAGTAGAAAACAATGGAAGTTCTTTTCAAGATGGAGGTGTTTAACGTGTTTACTTGTCATCGCCACGACTAACCACCAAAATATTTCAAACTTTGTGAATGGCAGATTTTAAACACACTCACACACACACACACACACACACAACGTATCTATATTTAATGTGCTTTGGAAAAGCATCAGCCCACATCAGGAATAAAGTCTAGAGGCACCTGTACAAAACCCACTCAAGTCCAATAAAGATATGAACACAGAGGCTCAATTCAGACGACACAATAAACAACTGGTGTGGGGGAAACAATCGTCAGTTGTTTTGACTATTGTGTCATTCCAATGCTGCCATAGTCAACTCAGCGCTGATCCTCATCCACACCACAGTTGATTATTTATTACCATGTTGTGTGGGGAGTACCCTCTAGTGTTAGAGTTAGTCAACCCACCATTGACTATCGTGTCGTCCGAACTGAGCCAGAGACGTTTAAAATAACCTATTCTGTACATATTTAGACTCCCATCCAAGCCTTTTCTTTTTAATCTCAATAATAAGGGCAAGTAACAACAAGAAAGAGGAACAACAACTTAAAGATGATATAACGCTCGGTTCTATAATTCACAAAGAGTTAAAATCCCAAACCAAACCAAATTTAGCCACCTACAGCCACCACATCCAGTCAATACAAAGTACGGTTTGCATGTCTTCCCAGAAGATGTGCGTTTTCAAATTCTAGGAGGCCCCCAAATGGTACAGCGGCTGCCAGGAATGCCTCTCGGCGGCCACCTTTTCATCTGAGCGCGGCTTAATCAGAAGGGCACTTCTGGTTAGTCTCAAAGATCACAATGGGACACAGGGAATGATGAGGTCTCCAAAGTGCCGAGCTAGGAAGGCAACACAGCAGCAGAGCAATGCTAAAAGCAATCTGGAATGCTAAATTTGGTGTGCATGGGGCTACCAGCTGGTTCCCCACCTAGCTACTAACCAAGTTCTGACATTCTTAGCTTCAGGGATGGAAATCAATACCGTGAATGTGTGCTCAGAGCAAGCCGGAAATGCTTCAGAATGGCCTTTCCCAAATGCATTGGTTTATTTAAAGTATCTATTTGTGTAGCCTTGGGATCTTCTGCATGGAGGCTGGTATGCTGTAAAGCAAAGTGTTGTCCTGCAGTGCCATCTTTATTTCGGTTCTAACCAATGGTCTTGTGCTTTGGAATTCAGGCCCCACCTCTGCCTTGTAATTGAGTTCTTGGGCATGTGACTTTTCTTTTAGTCTCATCGCTTTACCTTTGGGGAAATGAGTGTTCTGTGAACGGCCAAGCCCCCTCCCCAGCAGCCATTTTGTGAGAGTGTTCCAAATGCGCCCATCAACCCCTAAATGTTGGGGACCCCTGAGCAAAAACAATCTAGCCTCATATAAGACAGCTCCCCACATTCCCATTCTGAGCTCGGCTTCCATAAAATGGCTACCCATCAAAGGAAGAGACACGTCAACAAGCTCCGTGGCCCTCAGAATCATAATTAATGGTATTCAGGTCTTACAGCCTAGCAGGGGGGGAAATGTGTTGTAACCATTTTTCTAATGCTGAAATACCGCACCGCCAAATGTTCCTGTCAAAGAGCGGTTTAATTACTTTGGCACCCACGCCACTTATAATCACCTGTCATTAGCAACAACGCTTGCATCTGTTTGCACGTCTGTCAGCAACGGCAGTCCAGATGAAGCCGACGGTTGTAAGACAACGCTTGCTAGGACATGGCCCCAGATGTGAAGAGGTCGTCTTAAGGTTATCCGTCCCTGGTGTGGGATGTGTAGAACTTCCCGAGTGGTGGCAATGTGCTGGAGACATTTCAGCAGCCCTCTTCTTGATATATGCACAGGCACTTATATTCAATCTGGCCATGGATGCAACTGCTTCAATATTAGGAGGCATGGCTTTAAAGAGGCCTGCCCGCTTGGGAGATGTGGTACTTGTGTGATAAATAAACCACATGGACCATGAGATAAGGAGTTGCAGTTTTTTGTCAATTCTGGGACAATATGGAAGCAACCACGGGAGAGGTAGCCATGTGGATAATAAGTTCAAGGGTGTGGAGGGTCCCAGAAGGAGCACTTTCAAAGAGGTTATGCCCAACATGTAAAATTCAAAGGTACAGTCCCACAAGAGGGCTGTACCACCTTAGCCAATGAACATCTGAATTGGTCTTAACACACAATGACATTCCAATCTCAGATTTCTTTGCGCTTTATATTTGTGTGGGGGGAGGCTCACTTTCTTGTAAATCCTCAGGCCTCTTACCTTCACAGCTGCTGGGCTCATGAAATGCCCATGAAGATACATCTCTGTTTTTCATTTGATGGAATTATGTATCATTATCAGGGGCTGAAACCTTTTCACCCTAACCGTCTATCTAAGCTTCTTGCTACTTGCTTTGAATTTGTCCAAAGTTCAGGCTGTTTTCGGCATGAAGGAGAAATCACCTGCTTAATTGGTTGCAATATTTCCTCAAAGGCAAGTTGCCTCTTTATTGGGTTAAATGAAGTGCTCACCTGGAATCCCCTAATGATGGGCCCAGACTTCCAACGAACGGAGATGCCGGTGTGTTTATATTACAGCCTGCGTCCTAGAAACCTCTGCAATTGTTAAAAAAACATGTGGCAACATTTGATGCTAAATTTGAAATGCATTTTCTGCCCCTGTTACACACCTGAAACTGAGCCAAGATATCTCTTTGCTTTGCATTACAGTGAAATCCAAACTGGTCTGAATGACTATAAATGGTTACTGTTTGTCTTGGCTCCTACCTGTATCAGATTCAGACTAAAAGAATCTTAGCAAAGAAATTACACGGGATAAAATGGATATTTCTAAATTACAAGCCTGCAATTCCAAGGGCTCAGCATATCGGTTTTCTGTTTCATCTAATCCTGCTGGAGAGAAAATTGTGTGGATCTGACAACAAAGGATCGAAAAGCATTTGCTTTCATGGGCCACATGCTTCTTGTTTTGATTATATTGGAGATTTAAAAACAAAATACAGATCAAGATCAGTTACAGCTCACTGAGGAACCAAACGGCTGTAGGTTAAAACAGTGAGAAAGTTTAAAATTCAGTGCTGCAGCTTTCTCTCAAGGCCAAACGAGAAGTTATAAGGAACAGGCTGCAGCCGAACCCACAGTCCTGTGCTATATTCCCCTTTCTCGCTCGGTAACATGTACTGCAAATGATCATGCGGCCCAAACTCTTCCCCCGTTGAGCACTTCCACAATCCTGCAAGTAGCAGCCAATGGTGTGTAGAAGAGGGCGGGAGAACGCACAACGTCAGGTAAGTTGTATACAATGTCACAGTGGGGCAGAAGGAAATTCAACGCAGGATTGTTCTTGTCATGAAAAGCCTTATACTTCATCTCCCCCACCAAAATAATAATAATAATAATAATAATAATAAAAATGTAGACATAATCCATGTTTCAATCCAAGCAAAAACATCAGTTACAGTTTTAATATGGTAGCCCCCACCCCATCCATGACTTCCATGTGTCCACTTGCTCTGCCTCCTTACACCTGCATATTCAAGAGGAGATGAGATCTGATATTTGACTCCAGCTGGTGCATTACGCTTAGCTGTGAATGAGTGTTCTTGGCCACTGTTGAAACCTGGGCATCTAGGTTTAGGGTTGAATCTAGGAGTACATCTAAACTGTAAACTTGAGTCTTCAAGGTAAGTGTAACCCCATCCAAGACAGGTTGAAACCCTATTCCTTTATTTGCCTTTCAACTAATTAGGAGCCCCTCTGATTTGTATGGAATTCTTATTATTGCTACTATTTTGCCCTTATACACCATTATCCAAGTCACTGATTCAGAACTTGGAAGCAGCTTCCTTGGCTTTAGATGAAAAGGGAGATAGAGAGATGGTGATGAAAAACTCCAGACAACTTCCCCCAGTGGTTTCATGTGGATGAACACAATGGAACTATGAGGGACATGATAGGCTAATGGCTAAGAAGTTGAGCAAAAGTCCTCTAGAACCACGTTCTAAAGCAGCTCCTCTGAGAAGGACTAGAACCACAATAAAACTCCCGTCCAAGTCCAGGATACAATGGTTGACACACCACTGAAAGTCACAGATAGGCCCAGCAAAACTAAAAGGGATGTTCTCTGCCTGTCTGGTTCCCACCATAAATCATCCACCAAGGTGACCAACACTGTCTCTGACACTGCATTGAAATGGATCTAGATATTCTGCCTCATCCACAAACACCTTGAGGTGAGATGCTCACATTTGCTCAAGAACCACACCCAAAAATGGAAAATTGAGGACTGTCTGGAAACATATCCAATATGGTGAGGTTCAAGGAGGGTATTTTTCTTTTTCACGGGGGCCTTGCCATCATCATTTTTTGGCACCATGGAACCACAACCTCTTATGTAGACAGGCATCACCACTGCCCTTAACCACTCAGCCATTGGCCTTTCCTGGCAAGTTTTATTCCCATCTTGGTAGTTTTTCAGAATAATAATAATAATAATAATAATAATAATAATAATAATAATAACAGAAGAAGCCACCCCCAAGAGGAACAAAGTTGAGTAAGGATGAACATATCTGTCAATAAGTAGTAATCACATGCATGGAAATAGTGCATCAAAATTGTGAAATGGACTATACATACAAAAACAGATAAGGTTCAGAAACTCTGACAAAGTTAATTACCCCTTTATTACTGCCTTATCCAGGGCGCCCAACTGACTATTATGTGAATTTTCTTCTTGAGGACTGTGACAGGTTGGTTACAGCAAAAACGGCAATTTTTTTAGCAACTGCTATTAAAATGAAGGCTACAATTGCACCCTGAGTTTTAAATTGTATAATTTTAGCCCTCTATTCGAATCTGGACTCACTTGGTAGACCTTGTGGTCATATTGAGTATATTTGTGTCAAGGGTTCCTTTGGATACTAGACATTTTATTGTCCCTTTTTAGGTTTGATGAGCCTCTACCTGTATGAACACTATTATAAATTGCAATGGCCACTGGCTTGGTGCAAATCAAATGTGATTGCTTTTACTTGATAAGGCATTCAGCAGTTGGGACAAATAGAAGGATGCTTAAGATGCTCCTTGCCTGGGATGTTATTTGGTTCAGGACCAACATTGGTGGTACTAACATAACCAACAATAAAATGGTAACACAACAATGACTTGGGAATACTTGAAAACCGAACTAACTAGGGGCAGATCTACACAAAGCAAGATATTGGGGTATGAAAGTGGCATATAAAAGGGAGGAGCCACACCAAGCAGGATTTAGCAGGATATAGTATGTGTCAATGGGCCCCAACAGTTGTCAGTGCACTTCAATACCGTTATAAAGCAGTAGTGTGGCTCCTGCCTTTTATATACCGCTTTCATACCACTCTATCCTGCTTGGATCTTGCTTAGGTTTCTCTATGCAACAGCAGTGATATGTTATTATGGTCATAAAAGCATATTTAAGAAAGGAAGGAAGGAAGGAAGGAAGGAAGGAAGGAAGGAAGGGGTGGGAAGGGGGAGGGAAAGAGCAATCTAAATGAGCTGTGATTAAAATAATGAAACCCGGAGCGGGAGCATTTTAGATAAAAGATACATTTGATGTTAGGAGAGATAAATTACTTACAGAAGCTAAGTGAACGTATCTACAGCAAATATATTGCCAACATTATGGCACAGGGGTGGGGGGTGGGGACAACATACAAGCATCCACTTGCATCATTAGCTTTCGCTATAATAAACGAGGCACTCCATGTGATGTATAATACGGCAAAGAAAACACAGCTGTTTTGCTTCGGCAGGGGAAGCGCATAGGTGCGACGCACCTGGGGCTTCTCTCATTTAATAAGCCATCTATAGCGAGGCTGGTGAGCTCATAGCAGCTACTGCGGAAAACTATTATCTATGGATAATTAACTGTGTCAGAACACCGAGGTCCTAACATGAGCCCCTCATAACTCCCCACTAAGGGAGAGGCAGTATCACATTATTGTAATATATTACAAATTTTTAACAATAAAGCCATAGCATTATTCTCTTAATTCAAGGGAATGCTGCAAAACGACCCAGGTTTTAAATGACCTCGTGGCTTCAGTTCTACTGTCTTCTCCATTGTGTCCACCCATTTTATTTCTCTCTATATTATAGGCATTTATGCTCCACCCCTTCAAATGGATTCTCAGAGCCCACTTACTATAGAAGCCTTTCCATGCGTAAAAAAAAGGGGGAGTGTATAACAACTCAATTAAAGTGCCTGTTTATTTAAATTTATAAATAGCACCCTCCACCTCCCAGGCACTGGGGGCAATGTACGCAAAAAATATAAGGCTTCTTATAAAAGCAAGAAATTCAAGGAACATTATAGATTTTTTTAAAAAAAGTACAATTTGGGAATGGCAGTGGAATTGAAAACAAACTGATGGTAATGATACAAATAATAATAGTTTAGATTGGATTTCCCTTATTATGATTCCAAATAGAGTATAAGGTTAAGGATCAATGAGGATCAATACCGTTGCGTATCTTATTTTTCCAAAACAGTGGGAAGATGCCCCATTTCTTAGTTAAATTGATTATCTGCCTTCCTTCCCTCTCTTTACTCTGATAACGTTCATTAATTTAATTATATGGGCCATGTCCCAAACTTTTAATAGTGTGTGTCAAAGAGTTAAGTTTGCTTTTCTCCATTTATATCTCTCTTGGCCTACTTTTAATTGCGACCACCATCAAACACAATAGCACACAATCCATCAAAGCACATGGGGGGGGAGTGTGTGCTATTGTGTGTACTTTGTGTAGGCTGCTCTATCTTTAATTACCCCAATCATTTAGATTTCCTGCATTTGCAAAAAGTCACCTTTCTATGGAGATCAGATTTTAAACACACACAACCCCTCCAAAATTGTATTGTCCTCCATTCAGAAAAGCAGTAAATATTAACTCACATTTATAGATGTTGACTTTGTAATCCACTTCATTCCCTCAAAACATCCCCCCAACCTTTTTTGGGGGAAAGAGGACAAAAACTAATAAAATAGAATATATATATTTTAATCGCTCAATAAAAAGGCTTTTGGAGATGTGGAGAAGAAAGCTTGAGGACATTTATTAAGAAGACTACCTACCGTGTTGGGCTTTACTATACTTCATAATTAAACATCACACCTGAGCAGAGCCATCTGTGAGAGCGTATTTAATTTCTTATAAAGCATGACATCTTTTTTGCTACGTACACGAACAGCGGTACGTTTCTGCACAACTCTCATGTGGATTTTTTTTAAAAAAAAGTCTCTCAAATCATGAGCATCCTTAAAAAAGAAATCACATTCAAAATAAAACTGTATCTACCACTCCGCTCCATAAATAATTGAGAGTTATATTGCAGTTAATTTTCTTTCCTCAGTTGCCCAGATGTATGATATCTAAGGCTATTTTGGACATAGTCTTGCCCTTAGCAGGTGTGAGGAAAAATGTGCATCTTTGACATAAGTATGTGTGTGTGTGTTTGTTTTGCTTCTACACACATATTTGGGAAGCTGTGACTGGTAATTGTTTCTCAGCATACAGGAAAACAGAGGTATACAAGATTTTCATCAACAATACTATTACCTTGGAGTATTTCTTATTTCTATGCCAAAATGAATACAGGAGCCAAAGAAATCAGACTGGACATGCCCAACGCTTGTAGCATTTTTGATGCCAAGCAAAGGTGGCTCTGATCCATGTGTAGATGGAGGACCAATGGAAAACCCAGGTAAGCCACTCTCCACTTTCAAAAGGAAGATAGATGATAGATAGATAGATAGATAGATAGATGATAGAAGATAGATAGATGATAGATAGATAGATAGATAGATAGATAGATAGATAGATAGATAGATAGATAGATAGATGATAGATATAGATAGACAAATTCCATGTTAAGCGAGCCAACGGTTTCAAAGCTATTGGTGACCTGGATAGGTTACATCCTTCAAAATAAGTGATTAAGTATGCCCCCAAAATGGGAGATTGGTAACTATACTTCTGACAAAAGAATGATTACAAAGATCATGTGGAACAATGGGCAGATCTACACCACACACGATATAGCGGTATGAAAGCGGTATATAAAAGGCAAGAGCCACACTACTGTTTTATAATGATATTGAAGTGCACTGACAACTGTTGGGGCCCATTGACACATGCCATATATCGCTATATCCTGTTTGGTGTGGCTCCTGCCTTTTATATACCGCTTTCATGCCACTATATCCTGCTTGGTGTAGATCTGGCCAATGTTTAAGGATAAATTGGCCGCAATGAAATGCATGGGTGCTCCAAGAACTCCTTTTTTGGAGGAATGACAGAATGGGATTCATTTATCTGTTAATGGACCATGACAATTTTAAGGCATGCGAGTCTGAGATACAAATAATTACTATTAGGGTGGAAACCTATGCATGTTTAGACAGAAAAGTTTCCTACAACTCCCAGCATTCCTCAGCTGAGAGTTGTAGGGGAATGCTGGGAGTTGTAGGACATTTTTCTGTCTAAACATGCACAGGATTGTGCCCATAGTTAGTTAACTTGTGCCTAGAACATTTTTTTTACATTTACATTTTTTTTTAATTGCAATTGTGATTTTTTTTAAAAAAAAGAGTAGGTAAGATTAATCATGTGCACTTATAGCCTATTTCAGGATTAATTTTGAAGGCATTTGATAAAAAGCAAGAATGGCTTTGATCCAGATATTGTTAGTTGTGACAATGTCATTGAAACCAACAGAAATAAGTTACTCATGACTAATTTATGTCCCCATGCTTCCAATTTATTGCTGTAGTTATTTTAAAATTCTATATCCTACGCTTCTTGTAAAAACTACCCAAGGTAGCTAACACTATATCATTAAAACAACACATCAATCAATTCAATGGGACTTAAACTGTAATCCTGGGAGGAAGTTCCATGGAAATGAGTGGGACTAACTTCTGCGTAGAACTATACATGCTTGGTCTGTGCAACTAACTCTATATGGAACGCGGCCAATATATCTAAGGGGCAACTGTTTAACCTCTTTGTCCAATTCCTTTTACTTCCTTTTCATCTGTAGGATGACTTCGTCCATCAAAAATCACCTTGGGCTGGATTGGGTCTCAAACCAGAACTCGCAATAAATTAATGCCACTTATACAGCAGCATCATGATATGGTTCGACAATTAAATTGAATAACGGAGATTTGTGTCAGGGAGAAACTACTGGATAAACTTTTTCAGCTATGTGCATTTATTGAGAATTAGGGGATTTATGTTTACTTTTTGTTTGTTTTTGCGTGTCTTAAGTGCCTTCTTTGCCTACAAGTGTGTGTGGGAGGGGATAAAATGTCAAGACAGATCTCAATGTTGCAATCTGCAAATCCATAAATATGATCCTATAAAATAAAACCTAGATTGTGTGTGAAATCAATGGAAGTCCTCCCAGGGCCAGGGTTTCTCTCTATAAAGGCAATTTCCCAAAAGTATTTTTGACCTGATACTGACCCTTCCTTGAAAATGCTGTTTTCTTCCTGGATTGTTAATGCAACAGAATACAACAGGGCATTTGGAACGGCTCCCTCTTTCCTCTTATTATTTTCTTCTATGGTGTACTTTTTTCTTTCTTTCTTTCTTTTTAAGTACACACTTGTGCATAAATTTCACTGAAAAGAATTCCCAGTTCACATGTGCCAACATGCCAATCAGGCAGGTTTTAACTCTGACTTTTAAACCAGCACATTTTATCATTCCCTCTCCATCACTAAACAGTGGGGTTTTAGCAGAAAAACTAAGTCAGGGCGCCTCCTTGGGGCAAGATCTGGATGGGGCACAAAATAGGTGTCAAAGGTTATACGCTAACATTGAGTTACAAAAAATTACGCAGATTTTCAAGATGGCAGATGAGAAGCCAGATACTTATTTACTGAGAGGCTTGGCTAGGGAAATGGGACCCATGCAGCATTCTGGCTGAAGCCTAACACAGTAAAGCACATTCAGCTGTTGGTGGTGAAGTGTAAAAATAATAATAATATGGCACTCAAAGCAGAGGAATGGGATAGGCCACTCCATGGGATTTGGGCGCTCAACATGGTGAAATGGGATAGGACAATCCAAAAAGAATAGCAATGTATTATTTCCAATAGAGAAGACAAAGTCTTCTAATTTAAATGAAGGACATTTATGTAAAACGATACCTTATCCTGGATCAATTTAAGGTTGGTTCACCAAGATGTGTGATGAACCTCTGTGAAACTTGAAATGTAATAGTCCTACACTATATGTATGTATATATAAATAATTGGTGTAGGAATAATAAATTTCAAGTTTCACAGACGTTGATCACACATCTTGGTGAACCAACTTTAAATTGATCCAGGATAAGGCATCATTTTACATAAATGCCCTGTATTTAAATTAGAAGACATTCTCTTTTCCCTCTTGGAAATAATAAATTGCCGAGCTTTCTGGAGTAGGATTTATGGGTGGGTGGAGAAAATAATCTCCAGGATCACTTTACATCTTAACAAATCATGCAACCTTTTCTTTTAACGTAGTAATATGTCTCCTTTTCCTTCCTTAAACACAGATAAACTTACATTCACTAATTTAGACAAATGGAGACACTATGAAGAAAAATCCGGTTCAAGAGTGAGATAGGATTAATAAAGGCGGGGGGAGGAGGAGAAAGTTTATTACATGTTAAAATTAAAATTACTTTGTTCTAATTATCTGCTGTGGGAAGACATATTCAGGACCAAAAAGCAACCTATAAAGAAAAAAACAAAAACAAAGGTTCCATAATTATGCTTTCATGCTTTAATTAATTTAATATTTGAAATGCATCTTTTTGATTCATATATGTATTGCAATTTGTCAGATATTTAACATCTACAGCTGATTTTATATCGATTGATCTTGAACTAGGGGAAATGAAGTGGATCAAACAAACCAACGTCTTTCACACCCGGGAAGAAACACAAGGTTTGCATTTCTTCCGAGATGTAACCGAGGAGGCCGAAACTGCGGCTAATTTTCAGTGCAATATTCTTCAAGATAAACCGGTGCTCAACGTAATTCATGAGAAACTTTGACTACAAACGGCAAAGGCTCAACGTGTGTACGTGAAAATAAAAGCGAACAGATGTGTCCCCCCCCTTCCAAACCTACTCCTCCCCACAATTAAAACTAACAATGATTTTACAGACCAGTGAGTTGCTCCAGCGTGTGAGTGCACATCTGTGTTTGTGTTTATGGGGCTAATCATTTGTGTCTTCAAACCGCCTCCCCCCCCCCCCCAAGTCCTTCCAATCCTGGCTTCTTCCCCCACCCCATGCTTAACCACTGTCATCATACAGCACCAAATTAATCTCTCTCTCTCTCTCTCTCTCTCTCTCTCTCTCTGTCTCTCTGTGTGTGTCTTGCTTTCTCTCTTACACTTTTCAGATGATGCCTCTAACCATCATGACAACGCTGAAGAGCGGGAGGAGGGGAGGGGTAGAAGGTCTCCGTACCTGCCTACCTAAAACAAGTTTCTGTAAAGTAATGAATAGAGACAGCTTGGGGACCATCCACCTGCACCAGCCTGCCTTTGACTGCTTGAAAAGCGAAACCACCAGGGATCGGCAGAAGGTACTTGTCTGACAGGGCCAGGACAGGTTTCTTCCGCGGTGACAGCCCAGGCCTTGCCTCTTAAACCTGACCCGCCGTAATTCCTTCACAATGCAACAGCAAGGCAGCTGACAGTAGCAGCTGCACCTCCTAAGCGAGATAGATGGAATTTTCATAACTAGTTCCCCACGTCGCATTTTACCTTCAAGATAATTTATGAGCCGCTCCGGAGCCTTGAAGAGACAATATGCTGGCCATAAAATTAACTGTAACCGTCTTGTAGGTTATAATTAATGCTGGGAGGGTAGCACCAACTGGGTGAAACACATGGCATAATTGATAGTGAAACTGGAAATTAAGGGGGAGCTAACAATATCGTGGCCGCGCACGTCGCTTGAGCAAAACCAGTGCGTCCCAGGGGTTAATTACCCTCCCATTCCAATGTACACATTTCTGATGGCAAGTGGATGCATGTCCTGGGGAGGAGGTATGTGCATCTGCTGGGAAGAGACATGTGTATCAAACATGGCAGCATCTCAACATCTGGCGCCAAGGACGCCACTGATGAATGATGAAGCCTCGCCGAATCTTTCATTGTCTCCACAAAGGGTGTCCTTGCTGAGGTAAAGGGGAGCGATTCTTCTTAAAAGCTTCCCTCGTTGCTAGGTGACTGCCTGTTGTGACGCCCGCCTTGGCTCCGACTCAGATGAGGAGGGGCTAGCCATATCAGTTGGACCGGCAGCACCAGGGGTAAAGGTGCTGGATACTGACCAGACCCCAACTTCACACCTAGGTGGTCAGTCTCCATGATCCAGTCTCTTTTCCCCACATTGGGACATCTAGAGGCAGTAACCCCTTAGCCTACACTGTCTGAGGAACCACCCCCCTTCCACCAGTGATGTAGTGGTAAATTTTGGACTGCAGACACTCATCGTGTTAGTCCCAATAGACAGGTCTCCAAGGAGAGTCTAAATATTCAGGCAGCTGTGTTGATCCATATGAAGAAACCGCTTCGAGCAGTTTTAATAATAATATTATTAAATATTATTTAATAATATTATTATTATTAATAATATTAATCGGATCGAGGCGGGGAACAGCAACAATATAAAACACAAAAATCACAACAGTTAAAATCTTAAAAGCAAGAGAAAAATACAACATTAAAAACATCTTAAAATTCATCTGGATAGGCCTGTCGGAAGAGGACAGTCTTCATGACTCTCTTGAATTCATGAAGACTGTCAATTTATCTAACCTCCTCCGACAGACCATTCCATAGTCTGGGAGCGATGGAAGAGAAGGTCCTCTGGGTAACACCCGCCAGCCTAGTTCTGGCTGGCTTGAGTAAATTCTTCTCAGAGGACCTAAGTGCACAGGGCGGATTGTATGGGAGAAGGCGATCCCGCAGGTAACCTGGACCCAAACCATGTAGGGCTTTAAAGGTAATAACCAACACTTTATACTTCGCCCAGAAACTGATTGGCAGCCAATGAAGCGATTTTAAAACTGGTGTGATGTGATCACCCCTAGATGTACCGGTGACCAACCTGGCTTTTCATCTCTGCTAGGAGCAGGTCCACCAGCTAATGGGTCTTATTTGCCAAAAGCCATCCAAAAATACTTATGCATTTCTTTACAACATTTATATCCCTCCTTTTTTTCCTCTTGCAAGGAACCCAAGGAGGCTTACATAGTCCTTCTCCTCTCCATTTTATCTTCACAACAACACTGTGAGGTAGGTTAGGCTGATAGTCAGTGACTAGCCCAAGGTCACCCAGTGAGCTTCCATGGCCGAATGGGGACTAGAACCCGGGTCTCCAGACTCCCAGTCCGGCACAACAGGGAACAATCTATCGTTGTTGGGAAAACTCATTTCCCTCCAGCTACGGTGAGGATTGCAGCAAAGTTGAGAGGGAACAGAGAAGTCTAGGGCGAATGGGGCAACATCCCTGCTAATAACAAAAAAGTCCTGGGGCTGTGGCCTTAGGAAACCTCGTTCCACTACACCACTGCTCTCCACACCAGGGACTCCACCCTTGGGAACAGTGTGAGGGATGCAGACAGAGGGAGGAGTTAGCAGAAATCTTCCCACCCTACTCATTTACATGAACAGACGAGCATCCTAAACCAAAGTCTAAGAAGCACTAAGATGGGTAAGAATGAGGCCTCATCCACATCAAGCAGGATATTGCACTATGAAAGTGGTATGAAAGCGGTATATAAAAGGCAGGAGCCACACGACTGCTTTATAGCGTTATTGAAGTGCACTGACAACTGATGGGGCCCATTGACACATATCATGTACTGCTTTCTTAACACTATATCCTGCTTAGTGCGGCTCCTGCCTTTTATATACTGTTTTCATACCACTTCCATAGTGCTATATCCTGCTTGATGTAGATGAGACCTGAGTTTGCTTTTAACACCACGCACCATTTAAAAGACGTGAGCATACAAGCGCATTGGAACCTGTCTTTATTTAGCCACCAGCATGGGTGTAAATTAAGACATGCAACTAGTATATTCCCCATCCCACCTGTTCCAGAAGAGTTGCTTTAAGTACTAAAGCAAGGATGGGCAACTTGTGGTCCTCCAGTTGTTTGGGCCTACAACTCACATCACCCCCCAGGCAACATAGCCAACAAGGAGGGACAATGGGAGTTTGGGGCCAAAATATCTGGAGGTCCACAAGTTTATTTATGTATTTACAATGTTTATATGACACTCCCCATTCAAAGATTTTGGAGTGATGAACAACAAATAGATGAAAAGAATAAAAACCACCATATTAAAATTTGCATTTTTAAAAGAACAAAGTTCTGATCAAACTGCGGATGGTCATTCGGAGAAAGCTTTCTGAAACAACATTTTCAGGAAGTACCGGAAGCAATACAATACTGGTGCCTGCCTGACCTCCAAAAGAATGGAATTCCATAGGAAGGGGGCCACCACACTGAAGACTCTTCTTCTGGTGGACTCCAGTCAGATCATAGGTCCACGTTGCCCACCCCTCTGCTAAAGAGTTCTTGTCTTATCATCTTATTGATCAGAAAAGGAAAGCAAATGAAAATAATGAAGCTCAGAACCAATGTTATAAAATGCCATCTGGAAGACAAACTAATTCTCTATTCACTAACCAAGGATCAAAGCTAAAGGTATTTATTTCTATCTTCCAAAATCCCCCTCCCAATAGATATATTTTTTGTCCCTGGACAAGATATTGGAAAACAATTTGATAAATGATGGAACAGTGTCACCTACAGGCAAGATAAGCAGTTAATAAACCGCCTCCATCCTCAGCCGCTTCCCCAAGTTGACAGCTGAATTTAGACTTTATCTATAACCTGGAAAATACATGGCAAAGGAAATGACTAAGATACACTGGGGACAACCCTAGTATAAAATAAAATTACTACTCTTCATGTGTGGTAAATGGTCTTCTTAAGATAAACACACTGTACAGCTAGCGATTAATCCATTATGGGGCGGACAAATTGCTAACCTTTCCTCTCCAGGGCATTTCTTCAAATCAACCTTGACCATGATGGTCAAAAATCATTCTGATTAAAGGACTAACACGGCAGCAAAAGACAAATTTGGGGGCGTCGAAAGTACACTTATCTCTCCTTAACATCAAGCAGAAAGCCTAACATAATTCACCAGCTTTGTGAAAATGCTATCCGTGAGTCTACCAGTCCAGTAACTAAACATATTTACAAGCCAAGCTTATGATAAGAGGAGGAGAAAGTTAGGAAAAATAAAACAACCTGCTAGCGAATATTTGATCACTGTGACTATTTTTTATTCACATCGCTAAAAGAGATCTCCATAGAATGATAATGTTTGCTTGGGATGCGGATATCTTTTCCCCTCTCTCTCAAGACCAGTTTGAATCTCCAGGAGCTCCTTGGATGTCTATATGAAGCTGCAAATTCATACATGGACTTCTCACCCATCCTGGGATGTCAGGAGAGCTTTCAAGAGAAATGATTACGTCCACATGTCACGACACTGCAAATAATGGGTTGTTCTTGTGGACATACGTTTTTATGGAAACTGTTTAGAGATCTTATGATATCAAGCAGTATAAAATATCAAGCAGTATAAATAAATTGATAATATGGGGCAGTCCATCACTTCTAGATAGATTAGGCTAGTGGGAACAAATGCTAGCAAAATTGGGAGCTAATGCTTGCTAGCACAACTTTAGAAACTAGCTCAAATCAATGCTTCTGGCATGGGAATGTTTCCATAAGGTCTGCAGACCTGTCCCATTCCAGAAGCTCTAATTTGGTCTAGTTTCCGGAGTTGCACTAGGAAGCATTAGCTCCCTGCTTTGCTAGCGTTCGTTTTGGTGGTAGCATGGAAAACTGGCCCAGATCTCCCAATTACTTCTTGGTCGGAGCAATCATCTTGTGCAAGTCCTCAGTTTCCAGAATACAGGTCACAGAAAGTGCAATTCTGAATTGGCAGTGGTGAGTACTCATTGGGCTAAGAGAATGGGTTGAAGAAGAAACATACATCAGTGCAATCTTGCGCAGGTTTACTCTGAAGCAATCCCCAATGTGTTCAATGGGCTTTACTCCCAGGTAAGAGGGCAAAGAGCGACTACAGCTGAAGCATCATTCTACCTTCGAAGCTAAGCACTCTAGGTTTGGCCAAGGGAGACGTTCCATCTGTACTTTCTTGTATCTTTCACTTTTCTAGTAGCTCATGAGGTTGGTGGGGTTGGATGAGGGTGGTTTGCAACAGGGGAATATTAACATTTTAAACATTCCTCTGGCCTGTTCTCTTTCAGTCTTCACCGGATTAGATCATTCTTAGCATATTCAGTGAAACAATAAAAAGAACCATGGAAGCATTAGCGCAATATTAGGACGATGGGTACACTCAGTAGAAAGTGGCATTTCTTCCAAAGGTCCCCTCTCCGAAGGCATGGCTCTCCAGAAATTCCAGTGGGTTATAAAAACACTCATCTCCCAATGTCACCTTCAGTCTCCACCTCCTTCCTCTCCTCCTGCGGTAGCTGGCTGTTGCTATAAATAATTTTTCAGGGGTCATTGAGATCATTGCTTTAAAAGTAACATCTTAACAGAAAGAAGAACCATTACTCCGTACTAGTGTTTCTTGTCAACCTCGTCTGCACCAGAGATTTCTTGGTCACTGCTTCATTTTTCGAGAGCAAAGACTGTTTCTGCCTATTCTTTCCTTAAAAAAACCCCCAAAAAACAAAAAAATACCCTATGGGGAAAGGTCCGTGTGAAATTCCAAGAACAGTGTTTTACTGTCAGCCAGAAAGCAGCCCCATTTTTTTTAAAAAAATGTTATTGGAATTTTATTTTATTGGAAACATCCTTAGAAAGGGTGGGATAGGGATCGTGCCCCGTGCTTCTGAGTCCACTTGGGATTATTTCTCTGGAACACCTAGTGACACAGATAAGAACCCAAACAGACATTACTGTAAATGTCTGTCTAGCAGCTACATCTTTTTTTCCCCATTTTTCATTTTTACACTATATTACGCACAGTGTCCTCTATCTGGCTCAGGACTCCAGCATAGGGAGAAGAGAAATGTGCTGTAAGGAGGGAGACATAGCTGCTAGAAGTACATTTAAAATAGTGTCTGTTTGGCCCTAAGTCGACATAAATTATATATATTTTAATATAATTTTATATAAGATAGAGCATTTATATCCCTGGTTTCACACTGTGTGGTGATTGTTATATATAATTAGGGCCGAACACTGCGTTACATTAACTGCATAGCTGAGCCTGATAGTTTTCTTTATTTGCTGGATCAGACCAAGGGTCCTTCTAGTCCAGCACTCTGTTCATTCAGTGGCCAACCAGCTGTGGACCAGGAACCCACAAATAGGGCACGGTGCAACAGCACCCTCCTGCCCATGTTCCCCAGCAACTGGTCTACATAGGCTTCCTGCCTCAGATACTGAAGGTGGTGCATAGCTATCAGGACTAGTAGCCATTGATAGCCTTCTCCTCCAGGAATTTATCCAACCCCCTTTTTAAGCCATCCAAATTGGTGGCCATCACTACATCTTGGTGTAGTACATTCCATAGTTTAACTATGCTCTGTGTGAAGAACCCCTTCCTATTATCTGTCTTGAATCTCCCACCAATCAGCTTCATGGGATAAGCCCATGGGGTTCTAATATTATGAGAGAGGGAGAAAAAAAGTCTCCCTATCCACATTCTCCACTCCTTGCATAAGTTTTAGATGGTATGTATATATCAGGAATGGGCAACTATTTGGGGCCAATAGGGACCTTTAGCAATTTGAGAAATTGTCCTGGACACCACCATGAAATGGGAGCACTGCAGATTAAAGCATTGGCCTGCAGCCATCTGCTATATTCCCTAAGAATGCCTCTGCGGCCCATGTTTGGACCGGGGAAAAGGAGGTGGGGGCAGCTAGAGTCTCTTGCTTTGCTTTGAAATCACCCCAGCGAACTAGTAATGAACTTTGTTATTTAAGGGCACAATCCTATGCATGTTTAGACAGAAAACAAATGTCCTACAACTCCCAGCATGCCCCAGCCAGAGGAATAGTGTGTGTTGTAGGACTTTTTTCTATCAAAACAGGCATAGGATTGTGCTCTAAAGCAATTAAAGATAGAAAGTGGAAGGGTAGAACAACTCCATAGACTTCATGGAAGGTGAGAAAGGGTGCCCTGTTGTCTTCCCCTGGTGTATGTGTTGCAGCAGCCAGCATCTTAGAAGAAGCATTCCTCTCTGTGTGAGAGTGCCTCTCCCACAATGGCACTTGACACCTGCACTTTTTATAAGCATTTACACTAAAAACATTTTAAAATTTTTTTAAAAAATGTGTCACTACATGAAATAGGGGTGTCTTTTCAACCAATCCAAAGTCTCTCAGAGTTGGAACCCAGGATTTGTTCTTGGATTAAAAATTCCTCCCATCGCCTGCTTCTTTTTTATCCAGCCATAGGAAATGTAAAATTTGGAAGCAGATCATCCCACACAACAAGGCCAGCCGAAAACATTTTGTTGCCTGAGGCCTAAAACAAGATGGCGCCCTCTCCCATTCCATGTACAAAAGCCAACTGGACTGTTTCTTCAACACTGACAATGAAACAGCATCCTCCAGTGCCCAGGAAGACAACAGGCTAGCTTAGGGACCCCAGGGCAGGCGAGTTGACACACATCTCTCTCCTCCAACACCTTGCTGCCACCTCCCAAAATCTGCCATCTAAAGCAACTACTTCACTCTGACTAACGGTAGGGCCGGCCCTGCCACACACTAATAATGGGTACCTCTCCATCTTTGTTTCCTGAAAACACCTTAAGAGATATTGTAGGGACAAGTTTATGTTGAGTGATTCAAGCAGTTAAATGGCCGTGTGACCAAAGTCCCGAAAGCCAAAACCCAGGTTGTGTTTAAAAAACCAACAACACTCAAAATATTATGCACACATGTGGAGTGGAGGGAGAGGTTCATAAAAGCAAAACCATGCTCCCAGCGTTATGTTGGGCACAGAATCCACTGTATAGCTGCTGGTCTACAGCTTCCTCAAGAGCTCCTATATGCTTTATCCCACTTAAAGTGGCATTTATTACCAACGGCAATAACAGGGCCAATGGCGTCGCCAGCTCTGAACTTCACCAAGATAATGGGATCATTTCTTGGGAAGGAAAAGGTAATTCTATCTCTGAGAGCGTTTAATCCTAAACAACTATTTTCATACAGAGTTTCACTCTGCTCTGAGCATGAGAGCCGGGGGTTTTTTTATGGAGAGATCAGGTTATGAGGCACAAAGGACGCTCTGCTAAGGGACAGAAGAAAGCCCAGATTGATGTCATGGAAATCAGAATCCTCGACAAATGGATTAAAAATAAATCTAGGATATTTCCTCCTCCCCCCAGACAGCCATTCCTTATTCCCAATAGCAAACGTTAATTCAGTCATTGAAAATGGACAGGGACCGAGCAATAAACAACCCGCGCTGTTTACTCCTTGCTTCTTCTCCTTCGGCCCCTGCTGCCTTTGGCAAACAGTATTGTCTTTAACAGGCACATTGACAACTGATACTAATGCCACTTTGTGGTTCAGCTGTCAGATGATGGAGCTAACACTCTTGTCTCCACAGATTATATATTTGTCAGCCCTGTGATGTACCCAGCTTCCGCCATCCAGCGAGGCCAGGAAGCCTGGCAATTTGAGTTCCCTGCACTCAGAGGGGTCCCAGTGGCAAGGGAATTGGGGAAAAAATGTCACCAAGCTACTGGGAAGCAAGCTGGCTCTAAATTCCCTTCATGTACTACACTAACCAAAGCCGGTGTACATAAGGAACAGACGGAATTGACATTACAAATTGCAAAACTTCCGGATATTTGCTAGGAGGGGCAGAGGATCAGATTTTCGCAGGGAGGTGAGGCGTGCTGATTTATGTCAGAGAAAAAAGAGCTGCTTCAACCCAGTGCCAAATAAAGAGGATAACCCCATTGGTGCTGATTTTTAGCGCATATGGTCATAGCATTAGACTATTGTTACGCTTGTGTGGGGATGGATGAGGGCTGGGGTGGGGAGAGGACATCAGTAGCTAGCTACTAGATAAGGGATTGGCCACAAGAGGCCCCAGAGCCAAATCTGAACTCTTAAAGAGCATCAGCTGTCCTCCAATCAAGAAAGGTGTCTGGGTACAGGACTAGCTGTAACAATAAGATTTCCTGGCAGCCTTCTTTGAAGAGGTGGAGTTGCCTCACCACCCCCCATCCTCAAGGTGGCCCACACCCTAACACTAATGGCTGACCATGCCCTAGAGCAAATGGCCACAGGAAGCACAGGTGTGCATACATGTGCAGAGAGTGAAGGATGGGCAATGGCGATCTGAGATGGTGAAGGGGACTCATAGAATCGTAGAGTTGGAAGGGGCCATTTAAGCTATCAAGTCCATCCTCCCTGCTCAGTCCAGGAATCCAGTTTAACGCATCCAGTCTTTGCTTGAATATCTCCAGCGATGGAGAGCCCATCACCTCCCTAGGCAGTAGTTCCGTTGTCTAACTGCTCTGACCGTTAGGAAATTCTTTCTGATGTTTAACCGAAATCGGCCTTCCTGTAATGTAAGCCACTTATATGTATTTCAGGCTAGTAACTTCTCTGGGCTTATTTACAAGGCTGCAGTAGCCATCCAGCACCAGCTTGAACGTGCAATTCAGTCAACACCATAGATAGGTCTCTTAATGTCACGCCTCACACGCCCCTCAAATTCAGCAGTTTTTCAAAGGGGTCAGTCCACACACATCCAAGTGGTCAAGTTTTGGGTCACCAAAGAAAAAGAAATACAAGCAAGAGACATGGCATCTGTGAACTGGGGCTCGGGCCTGAACAACATCTAACGTAGTCAAACCTGCGTCTTCGAAATCACCAAAGGAAGGTGCAGGTGAGCATGGTAAACTGAACGTTGGGATGAAGTCTTTGGCCCAAAGCTTTTCAATTGGTTTCGGGGGCTTGGGGTGGTAACAATTCTGTAAATAAGACTCGGTGGAGGCTGATGATTCCAGTGTCAGTGGGGTGCTGAATCCACGGTTTGGAAGCTGCAGCTTGTGCAGAATGCAGCGGCCAGATTGGTAGCAGGGACCAGAAGGTTCGAACATATGGGACCGATTCTGACCCGCTTGCATTGGCTGCCTGTATGTTTCCAAGCCCAATTCAAGGTGCTGGTTTTAACCTATAAAGCCTTACACGGCTTGGGACCACAATACCTGATGGAACGCCTTTCCCGACATGAACCTACCCGTACACTACGCTCAACATCAAAGGTCCTCCTCCGGGTGCCTACTCCGAGGGAAGCTCGGAGGATGGCAACAAGGGAGAGGGCCTTCTCTGTGGTGGCCCCCCAATTATGGAATGATCTCCCCGATGAGGCCCGCCTGGCGCCAACACTGTTATATTTTCGACGCCAGGTCAAAACTTTTATTTTCTCCCAGGCATTTTAACAGCTCAAGTTGAGGTTTTGATTGACAGCATGGCCAGGCTTAACAGTTTAAAATGTTTTAAATGTCAGTTGTTTTATGTTTATGGTTTTAAAAACTGTACATTGTCTTTTTAGTGTTCAATCTTTTAATTTTTGTAAACCGCCCAGAGAGCTTCGGCTATGGGGCGGTATATAAATGTAATAAATGATAATAATAATAATAATAATAATAATAATAATACAGCTATCCATGGTGCTCAACAGCACTCCTGAAATTGGAGCCACCACACTTCACTGATAAGACTGTAAAAATTCCCAGGGATTGAGAGAAATGTGTTCATCTTGGTCGGGGTAGGTGGTGGTGGGGTACAATTGCTGTTATTTAAGATGATGCAACAGAGGGTCTTACCCTGACACCTGCACTCAATCAGCTGCCCCAATGACTTTCTCATTGGGGTCATTCTGCAGCGAACGGGAACCATTCTGCTAAGGTGCTTTGACTGCAGTTCCACTGCCATATAAAGCGGAGACAACACTCATTCACGTTTCCCTAAATTAAACTTAAAAGCAATATAATGTAGTCAAGTGCTGCCCACCGGCAAGGCACTTGAGAATGGACGCGACGCGACTAAGGGAAATCTACATAGGTATACAGAAAACACAACATTTAATTGGAAATCCTTATTCCTGTCTGTTACGCATTTTTCCCACTACTGTATCATCTCTGCTTATATAAACTCTGGATGAATTTCAGTCCAAATACGGGGGTTATTTTACCAGTTAAATGGCGGGATGATCATTTCCTTCCATCTTTAACATACCTCAAATGGATCTTGGCCTCCACGGTCGAAAGCAAACAGTGAAACTATTATTGTTGATTTAAAAACAACACGCAATGGTAAGGCTGTCATCTTACTATTGCATGTCCTATCGGCTGCCGCCCTATACACACTTCCTTGCAGTCAGTCCCGCTGAACTCAGTGGGACTGACTCCTGAGTAGACACACACCGGGTTGCGCTGTACAAATTCCATAAATTAAAAACAAAGTCATGAGGCATTAAACTGCACTTTCTTGTCTTCTCTTTGTCTCCCTGATCACGTGATCATTTCTTCCACGGTCGCCATTAAATCTTAATCTATTTCAGCTTTCCTTATGGGTCACTGATTCTATATGTACCATGGTTATTTTTAAATGCTTTCCTTTGGTCAAGGGGGGGGGCAGCGAGAGAGAGAGAGAGAGCTGTCCTGAGCCAGATGGGCGAATTCACACTTCGTTTATCAAACCAAATAGGCTAGGCCCTTACCCTCCTCTGCTTGCTTATTGCAGTTAAACTTCCATACAATTTGGTAATAATTTTCATTATCAGACAGTGACCCTAAAAGCTAACAATCTCCCCCCCCTTTTTTTTTTTTGCATGGCTGGTTTGAAATTCAGAGCCTTGCCCTTTAGCTTTCTAACACTACAGTAGAATATAAAAAGCTGCTTTTACTTTATTAAGAGAACGCTGACCCCTGGCAAGCAGAGGTCAGGAAGGGGTCAGTTTGAAGGGCTCAAGAAGCTCTTTAACAGCTATAACAATCTGTCCATCAGACCCTATCTCTCAGAATAAACAAACAGCAGCCTGTAGGCACCTTTGGGTTGACGCACGGAGTGTATTCACGTCCTCGCTACCTATTTATATCTGTTAACCATGGTGCTAAGACATCAATGCCGCTTTAAACAGCCAGCAAACACCGGGCAGTTTGATCATCGCTGGATCCAGACAGGCACGCCACTAAAGTATCCACTACTTTCATTTCCCATAATGCTCTCTGCTCTACCGGCGCTGGATCTTCTGGGATCCTGCCTAGGATAAGAGACTCAGTCCTTTGCAAACTCTACAGAAAACCGAGAAGATTTCCAAGGGCAAAAAGGAATAGATTTAAGAAGATGAAAAATAATGTGGAATCAACATCATAAAACACATCCCAATTTAGCAACTCAAAACCGGATTGTGCTTAATCCTACTGGAGATGGAAAACTAGCTTAGAACATATGAATCTAGCTTGGTTTTTCTTATCTGAAAGCCAGGGGATCCCATTACTAGTCTACTGGAGATCTTTTAATGGGAAATGAAAGTGATTGACTGTGGGAACCTGTTATAAGCAAAGCATTCACTCTACCATTGAGCTAGGGCTCCTTTAAAATGTTTTTGAATGGCAAGCAAGAATGAGCAACAGCTCTGGTGGAGTAGTGGTTACAGTGTTGGCCTAAGGCTAGGGAGACCTGGGTTCAAATCCCCACTCAGTCATGAATCTCACTGGATGACTTTAAACCAGTCTCTGCGCCTAAGTACCTCACAAGGTTGGTGTAAGGATAAAACAACCAGGGAGGGGGAAGAGAAACAGGTTCATCAACTTGAGCTCCTTGGAGAAAAGGTGGGATATAAATGTAATAATTAATTTATGCCTGAACAATCCAAGTTGTTCAGCAGCAAAGAAAGAAAGAAACTGGATTCTGCAACTTTAAGCAAATTCTGCAAACGTCCATTTCACTCTCTGATTTTGCATAACTTATTTTGGTTTTGCAAGCTGTGAGTTGTCAGTCACTTTGCTGGCTTCTGAGATTTCAGCAGGCATTGCCCACACATTTCCAACCCTATGAATCTTCACATCCACCAGGTCTAGAAACTTAAATGTGTTTTTTTTTTCAAATGAAAGCGGTCATTCTCACAACTGCTATCACAGGCAGATGTTATTATTTTTCTGCAATCCTGAAGATTTCATGGCAATCACATACTGACCTACTCATACTGAGCTTGTTCCTCCATGCTATGTCATGTGCAGTGAGCACCAAACTCCCCACATTCAGGAGATGAGCCTGGAGGCTCTGAGGAGGAGATAGAATGAGGGTGGGCATTATTGTCCTCACACTGACCCCGGACTCTCCCAGAGTCTCCCAAGAAGCCCAACTCATGTCAAAAACCACCATGCCATCTTGCCATCACTCCCCACCCTGAGGAGGTTATGCAACCCCCAACTTTGAGGTCCAACAATTCATGACCAGCAGCTGAAAGCAAGCCACAAGTTCAGACAACACACTAAACCATGATGGTTAAGGGGATTCAGCTAAACATTATGGCTTAGCATGTCATGTGTACCAAGACTTAGTGTGTCATGTGAACCATTCCTAACCATGGTTTAAACATGCTCACCAATCATTTGTTGCAAAAAGGTTAGCAGGCTAACTATGGCTTAGCGTGTTGTCCGAACGGGCCCAATGCCTTTGCCCGACACTGTCAGAGCCAGCACTTGCTCCAGGGACGGGGAACGTGAAGCCCCACCCACTCCCATCCTGCCTCACTATTGGCTGTTCTGGCTAGGGCTGATGGGAGTTGCAGGCAAATAATGCCTGGAAGGCAATATGTGTCCCTCCACCCCTACCGGCGACTTGCAAAATGAGATCCTTTAATTACAGGAGAATTCTGCCGCAGGGGTGGAGCTTAACTATCCAGCCTAAGATGCTGCTCGGAACTCTCCAAGGTGCTACTTGGACCTCAATTCCTGTGGAAGCCTCCCCCTTACCCCGCCCCTCAGGCTCAAAGCGCCTCTCAGCTCTGACCGCTGCCTGGAACACAACAGCCAGCCTCAACAACCCTTGTCAGGGTGTCAAGATGGAGGACCTCTTTCAGTGAGAGGGCCAAATTCAATTTCAGAGAAGCTTTCAGGGACCACATTCCAGTGGCGGGCGGAGCCAAAGGCAAAACGGAGTGGGGTCAAAAACTACCAGCATCTTTTAGCTTAACACTCTTATTGCCAGTAACTAAGAAAGGAAAGAAAGGTTGATCTTTTAGCATGGGGGAAACAACGGCATAAAAAGACAGGAAGCTGCCAAATGATCGCTGGTCAGGAAAAGGGGGGTGGGGGGTCAGGGGAACCCCACAGGGTTGGATCGGGACCCCCTGGGCCTAAGGTTCTGCACATTTACTCTAAATATACATAAAGACTTACAGTGCCTACGGGGTTTTGTTTTTCTTTTTTTTCCAATCCGGCGGCTTTCTCTCTCATCCACTTGACCTAAATTTCTCAAAGTTGCATTGTTCATAATACGTCGTCTCTAATGTGCAGCATGAGGTAATTAAAGTCATCTGTATTTAACTTTCAGGGAAGGGGGGGGAGGGGAAAAATCTATTATCTAATCTAGCTGATCCCCTGATAGCTTGCTGAAAGTAAAATACTATAACCTATTGCTTGGCCTTTGACAAGCGCTAATTATTTCCTGTCGAAGCACATTTTCCTCGTGTAATTCCAAAGTACACAATAGGCTGATCTCTAAAACGCAGGCTTGCTCCGCCAGAGCCGTGGCGGCTGTTTTATAACTTTCACCACTGTGTGCCGTGCGCGCTACTATCGCCGGGGCTCCGTTCCAGACATCTCTCTGAACCTTTGATGAGGTAAAAGTGCGGTATATGGTAACAGTCTGTTTATGTGGATCATATGGATGGGGATCTTTAAGACAGGTCAACATGAGAAACATCAAATGGAGTCGGAGAAGGGAAAGCTGATTACAGATATTTAATACTCCAGGGCACTGTCTTCTAAGGCTTTCAAGACACCGTACTCCTGAAATTTTCTTTCAGGTGTTTAGTTTTAATGAGGCCTGCATTTTGTCTGCTGCTAAGTCTCCCTCTTCCACCCCCATTACTCCACTTCTCCAACCTACACTGGTGCCTGCAAAATACTTAACATTTTTGTTCTAGTGACTAAATTATGTCTACTGGCTCCAGCTTCTGAGTAAATTGGTAGTTGTATGGAAAAAGCCAGAAAACAGTGTAACTAGATTCATATTAGAAGGGCTTCCATTTCTCCCAACCTCCTGCCTCACTGCTGCTGAGGGTTGATTATCACAAGCACTTCATCATGTCTGTGTGTGTGAGAGCGAGCTCTTCAGTGTTCCGGAAATCCACACAGACCCATCATGCTGAGACATTGTGTCACATTTGATAGCTGTGACGGCTTTTTGAAGGAACCGGGGACAATTGTGCATGATGCGCAGTGGCCGTCTGAACTGCTAAATTGGACATGGCACACCTGGTGTACCCTGGCAGAAGCTGGAACATCACACCAACACAGGCTCACAGGAGTCCACCCATTGGGCTCAGTAAAGCTAGCAGTAGGACACACATTCATTTCACCGGCATCTGTCTTCACATATTCAAAGCCGGAATTGGGCCAAATGACCAGCTGATATGTATTGCTGTTAGCACAGGGGGAATCTCCACAAGAGATGCTTTTGTATGGGCTTTTTTTCTTTTAATGCATATTCTATATGTTTTGCGCATGGTAGCATTGGAAGGTGAAGCGAGAATGTCTCTTCACTAAACCACAACATTGTAAAAAGCAAGAAGGCACACCAGGGAAAATTTATATCCATAAATACCAGTCACATTATATGCAGACTAAGAGCACCAATACCGGCAGCTAGGGATGTACAAACACCCCCCCCCCTTTCAATATTCAGCCTGGGTGGAGGTCTGTCACGGAGAAATCCAGCCCTCTTGGGGCTCAGCGGATTCCCCCGGATCCATAGCATGTGCTTCGGATTTTGTGCATTTTCTCTCTCTTTAAACAGGGCAAGATACGTCATTTGTGCCTGTAATTAGTGTATCTTTGGCAAATTACAGCCCCATTTATTTATTTGTTATTGTGTTGCTGGTTTATGGACTGTAATAAAGATTTGATTGATATTTATTACTGCATTATATCCCGCCTTTTTTCCTCCAAGGAACTCAAGATGGTGTACATAACCCTCCTCCTGTCCATTTTATCCTCACAACAACCCTGTGAGGTAGGTTGGGCTGAGAGTTTTGTGACTGGCCCAAAGTCACCCAGTGGGTTTCCATGGCCGAGTGGGGACCAGACCCCAGATCTCCCGACTCCCAGTCCAACACTTTAGCTACTACACCACACTGGCTCTCTCACACAATGGAAATTAGTGTACTTTTTGCCATTTTCAACCGTAAAGGGCTTAGTTATATGAAACTGTATGCATATTTATATAACTTATACATCAAGAAACACTTTACAGACACAAATGGTGTAAAATACTCTAATCATAGCCGTAATTGGCGAATTCTGCCCTGTTTAAAGGGGGGGATGACATGCGGAATCCAGAGGATGCACCAGCAGGACAGACGGTCTGCTGTGGACTCCACAGGTCAGATTCTCAGGAATCTGACTTCATGCGGGTCCCATGCCTTCAAACAATGCCCTCCTCAAAGTATGTTCTGAGGCACCCGAAGTTCAGAACCTTTGGTTATCCATCACATTTTCAAAAGAAATTTAGAATAAGGACATACACTGCAGTCTCCTGTGCAAATACTATTGCCTGCAGCTGTACGAACAGAAACATGGAAGAGTTGGAAGGGCATCCAGAGATCATATAGAATCAGAGACGCATAGAATAGTAGAGTTGGAAGGGGCCTATAAGGCCATCAAGTCCAACCCCGTGCTCAATGCAGGAATCCACCTTAAAGCATCCCTGACAGATGGTTGTCCAGCTGCCTCTTGAAGGCCTCTAGTGTGGGAGAGCCCATGACCTCCCTAGGTCATTGGTTCCATTATTGTGCTGCTCTAACAGTCAGGAAGTTTTTCCTGATGTCCAGCCAGAATCTGGCTTCCTGTAACTTGAGCCCATTATTCCGTGTCCTGCACTCTGGGATGATGGAGAAGAGATCCTAGCCCTCCTCTGTGTGACAACCTTTCAAGTATTTGAAGAGTGCTATCATGTTTCCCCTCAGTCTTCTCTTCTCCAAGCTAAACAGGCCCAGTTCTTTCAGTCTCTCCTCATAGCGCTTTGTTTCTAGACCCCTGATCATCCTTGTTACCCTCCTCTGAACATGCTCCAGCTTGTCTGGCCCCCTGCTCAATGCAGCCTTTGTACTCCATTGTTCATTTTACATGTGTATAAAAATGTATCACCAGCACGTGAACTGCATCCGCAAATATGTTTTGCAGACAACCAGTAAAGAGATCCTTGGCAAGCACTCGGCCCGTCTTTTTGATCAAAATACACATGTATTAAGCATTATTTCGGAGGATTAGTATCTCTAAATGTATTAGATGACATATATTAATGGTTTAGCTAACAATATCCCTTAGCTCCTACCACCACCACTATCACCACATGAGTGGCTATGGACCTGCAGTCGGCTGAGATACTGTCCCAGTTCTCACTGGTGGGGGAGAGTGCCAATACCACCTCAGAACGGGGGAGGGGTACGCATAACTGAGCATTCCTCTACGTCCCCTGCACATACACATATGCACAAGGTCCCTCCACAATGAACAGTGGATGTCAAGAAGAAAGGTTCTGTTCTTGCTGTGCCAGTGATCCATGTGCATCGGAATCCCCCCTCACATGCCATCACGTGTGCCCCCACACACCTGCAATCTGAAGTGGTACAAGCCAAAAACTAGCTGGGGGGGGGGGAGCTGGGGGCTCCGATTTTGGTTGGGCTGCAAATCCGTTCCGGGTTTCAGTCAGAACCA
The DNA here is from genome assembly GCA_029215795.1 of Anniella stebbinsi. Taxonomy (NCBI): domain Eukaryota; kingdom Metazoa; phylum Chordata; class Lepidosauria; order Squamata; family Anniellidae; genus Anniella; species Anniella stebbinsi. Next base: position 10,148,609 of record JARDYH010000007.1, read on the forward strand.
GCCAGAACTCTAAAGGAGCTCTCCAAGGTGCTGAACCTGTTTTGATTCTGGCTAACCCCCTGAATGGATTTTCAGAGCCACCAGCCTTCCATGGAAACTAGAGGACTACGCCAGAGCGTCTACAAGGCCCATATCAATGGTTTGGCAGAGGCCGATATCAAACCTCGCATTCACTTTGGATTCCCCACCGCCTCCCGCATGCTAGCATTTATCCGTTTTTTTTAAATAATTGGACTTGTTTCGCTTTCCTTTTCCTCCAACGCTCTCACCTCTCCAGCCATTCCTGCCGTAACTCCTGACGCTCCACGAGGAGGGGCAGGAGGCAGCCGATTCTTTCGCTTCTTTGTTCCTCCATCTGTTCTTCTTTTCTGAATTCACAGAGCAGTAGACTTGTCTTGGGGGCGGGGGAGGAGAGGGGCGGAGGGGGGGGGGCGAGGAGAGAAGAGAAAACACCATAAATATCGCAAAACAAAAATAGGAAACAAAGCATAAAATTAATTAAAAAGCCCATAAGCAAATCGGGACAGTAAATCAATGGCCCTTTTTATTACGGTTCCACTGCGTGCAAATCAATACAGTAAATGATGGTCAAAAATGGCCGCCATCTCTTTGGTCTTTAATCAAAGTACACGGAATGTGAGGTAAAACCTTAAAGCTTCGTTGCCCTAAGTAACATGACAGACTGGGCAGTCTCGGCCTCATTTTCACCAGACAGAATCGCTTTCCCCCCCCTTTTTGTCCTGTGTGGGCGAATTATTATTAGAAATTATGCATACAGCTTGCCTCTCCACCCCAGTGGTTGGGAAGAAATATCTTGGCTTTTATGGAGTTGCCTCTGATATAAGCTGGGGCTATATATAAGGCAAGTCTGTATGATGATTTCCTACATCTTGCTCCTTTTCGTTCCTCCGTTCCTTTACAATCAAACAAAACATTTAACAAAAATAGTATTAGCCCTGAGAAACAATATCGATGTTGAAAATACAGGCATGCCCCACTTAGTCAAATTACAGTAACTCTTCTCGATCTGAATGTATCATGTATATAAACCAATATTACACACCAATCCCATGCATTTTTACTCAGGGGTAAGTCAGTGAGGTATTCCTATATAAGCATTTATTTAGTTATTTATTTATCACATTTTTATGCTGCCCATTAGTTGAGGCTCTCTGGGCACTGCACAATTCAAAACATAAAATACAACAGTATCCGATAAATTTAAAAGTTTAAAAAGGCAATATAAAACCAAACAAGTTAAAATCCAGGGAAGCCTGTGTAAAAAGGTATGTTTTCAGGAGGCGTTTAAAAGATGTAACATTTTCGGCTTCCCGAACCATGTGAGGAAGTGTTTTCCAGATGGTGGGTGCCACTACAGAGAAGGCCCTGCTGCCGAGGTTTTTCATAGCGGCATTCTGTTCATTTCAGAATAGCCAACAGGACCTCCTCTGAGGAACGTAGTTGTCATCCAGGTGCATATAAGGGAAAGCGGTCTGCTAGGTATGGTGGTCCCAAGTCATTTAGGGCTTTGTATGTGGCTCGGTAGCTAACAGACAACCAGTCAATCCAGCTATATCAGTCAATCCAGCTATATCAGGGTTCTCCTAGGGTCCTAATCCAACGCCAGACAACCACACATCTTTCCCCTGGTCCCACACATTATCCAAAATTTTAAACCACTGTGAGAGGGGAACCTGTGGCCCACTAGATGCTGTTGGCCTCCAACTCCCATCAGCCACAGCCAGCATAGCCAATGGCCAAAGAAGATGGGAGTTGTATCCCAACCCAACCGGGACATAGGTTCCCCATCCTTGCTTTAAACACAGCGAAAACAAAAATAGCCCTGGCATAAACGTGGTTGAGTTGGCTGCATCCCACTGTTTCCAATGGGACATTCACTACTGAAACTTTGGGCAAGATTGCAGCTTAAGTGAATAACTATGCTGCGTTAAAGGGTTTCTGGTGTTCCCTCCATTTTAGGAACCTGAGTTAAATAAAGGTTAGAAGGTGAAAAGATGTGCCCTGACAGTCAGAGGTCAAGGGTTCAAGAAATTCGGTCAAAGATTTTATCAACTGGGAAAGCCATTTCCTCAAATCAACACTGACAATAAAAAAAAAAATCAATCAAAAACTCTACTGGTACTACTCCTAAAAGATGAGAAGATCTTCTTTTGAACGTCGTGTGTCCTATCAAAGAAAGGTCAACTCTGGATTTCCCATTCATTTAACAATCTTTAATGACAGATAATTGTCTACAGAGACCTTGTTTTAACCCAATGCTGAGTGAAGCTTTCAGCTCTGAAAACTGGACTCAATTTTGGTTCTTCTTCCTCAAGAGATGCTTTGGACAGGAGGTCAGCAGAATAAACAATCTGGGCATGCAGGTCTGTCTTATCTCATCAGTCTCTCAGCAGAGATTTTTCAGAGGGCACTAACATTGCAGATATCTTTCCTCTTCTCCCAGTGCTGGCGAAAGCACATCCTGGACGGACCCGACAGAGAGATAACATCCCACAGCTTGCCATTGGAAGCTCACAGCCGGTTTACTTGCAGCTAATGACTCTCCTAGATACCTTTGCACCCCGAAGCTGCACTGAACTCTTGTCAAGGCCACCCACCCCCAGCCCTTCCCTCCGGACAGTGTTGCAATTTCACACATTCCGCATTGCACACAAATATTCTCCGTTGCCAAAACTAAAGCGGCAAACAGGACCGTTCCATTTTCAGAGTTCCGCTTTATTTTGTCAACAAATGAGGTTTTCACTGGGAGATCTAACGTACTTGTTAGTCTTTCCAAAGAAATTAGCAGGATAAACCTCTTCTCACTCCAAGGAAAGCAGTCCAACGACCAGTACTCAATAGAAAACAAAAGTGGGGAGAGGCACAAAATTCGTGTTTGCAAGCCGTGAGGTCCATCTATTCCAACCTCTGCTAATTTTCCAGCCTGTAAATAATTTGGGGGTTGGATCTGGATTTATGCTGGATCGAGTCAAAGTGGACTTCCCCTCTCCTTCTGTCCAATGGCAGCCCATCCAGAAGAGAATAGAATTGTGTGTTTGTGTGTGGGGTGGGAGGAGGTAGATCTCCTCCAACAGAAGTGGATTCCTTCCTCTTGCAAGAAGGCAGATCTTGGATGCAGGAGGGTCCACAGCTTTGCGTGCAGAAGGTCCCAGATTCAATCTCCAGTATCTCCGGGTAGGTCTGGAAAAGCTCTTGCCTGCAATCACGGAGAGCTACTGCCAGTCAGTGCTGACAACCCTGGGCTGGATGGATCCATGGCCTGACTCAGTACAAGGCAGCTTCCTATGCTGCTATGATCCAACCCATGGCTTGTTACTGTGGGAACCGATAGTACCTTAACAAAAGCACAAATGTTGGCTAGACTTGACTGGTGTACGTCAATGGTACCTGATCAGTATAAGGTCCCCACCCCACCCCACCTCCACCCTCTACATGCCATATTAAGGTGCCTTGTTGACAATGCTACAGTGGAAGCCACCAGTATATTTCAAGTTATCCGCCAGCTATTTGACACATTACGCTTGAAACATCAGCCTGTTTTGTTATTTAACACGCCATGCTTGATATCAACGTTTCACTCAACAACTTTTCTGGGTGTGTTTTGGTTTTTTTTTGGGGGGGGGGTTGGGGGTTGGGGATGATGTTGAAAAATGCCCCGTTTGTGGAAGAAAGCTAAGAGAGGAAGGGAGGGGAGGGGAGAGGTGAGGAAAGAAAGGGGGAATGTTTATAGAAGCCAGCTGCTCAGACATTGGCGCCGGCAACTTCTCATCCTTCTATTTTGTGCCTGCAACCCCCGTCTACCTCCTTCCCTCCCCACCCCCACCCCTTCGCTTAGCACAGGTATAACTAAAATGTTGACTTCAATGCTTTGGAGAGCACTCAACCGATTCTGCAACATGATTAATTGCCGAAGACATGGCCGGCCATATGGAACAGAGAAAGCATCAAGTAATTCATACTTCTGTATATGATCATTTTGGCCCCTGTTGTTTTAATGTACAGGAAAGAGCTAGTATAGCAGAGACCTGGTGCCTTGCCCTTGACAGCCCATTAAGAAATCTCAAAGCACCTACCTGAAGTTATGCTGTTGGCTTTTCAATAGCAGCCCAATAAAACAGGAGCAAAGCTTTTCCAGCGAGTCTTAAATCTTTCACATACAGTACATTAACCACTGCTGCTAAAAACAACTGGTTTCTTATGGTAGGAAATGGGATTTGATTTCTAGCCTCTGCATACTTACCAAAAGCCTTTTTCTGACCTTTGCAGGGCTTACAAAACCGTTGCTTTCCCCCCTCCCCTTCTCCTTTGCCTCGCTGCATTTTGCTGTAGTGAGCCTAATAGACTTGTTTAAGGCTCAGTGTGTTCTACCCTTACCAGTTCAGCCTGTACAATGAAGACGGACCCGGGGGAGCTGAGAGGCAAGAGATTATTATTAAGCGTCTTCTCCCCCGGAGTCACAGAAATCACGACGACAGCTAAAAAACATCAGCTAGCTTTAGAGAACCTATAAAACAAAACAAAAAATAGAATGGGGTGGGATGGGATGAGGAGATTGGAATAAAAAATAAAAGAACATAACAACAAACACATATTTGCTTCTCTCAGGCGGGGGTGGGGAGCAATCATCAGGTTCCATTACAGAAACAATAACACTTTATTTATTTAAGGGTATTCTGAAATTATTTCTGAATCTCTGGAATTATTTTGACAGATCCAGTTATTCTGCCGGACTTCAAGAAGTGGGGAGTGGGGAAAAATTACTAATCTAATATTGGGATCAATTAGACCCAACTGCCATACAATGGTGTTTTTTTTTAACAAGGCAATAAGATCAATTGGACAATGGCTCCAACTTATACAATTGTACTTTGTTAATTAATTAAAATGTTTCTATATCACCCTTCAATTAAAAAAATTCCAGGGCAGTTTGCAATCTGTCTGTCTGTCTGTGCCATAGTTTCAAGACCATGAAACCTAAACTACTGAAATTTGGCATGTTTACTAAGGGGGCCCCTGGAGTGTGCATCTTGGGGATATTTTGTTTTTAAATCAGAGTAATAAATTTAAATGAGCTCCATATGTTTAAAGCCCGCAGTACCACCTTTGGTCACTAGATAGCAGACTTCCCTAACCAGCCACAGCTTTGCAGTTAATACAACTTGAAGCTAAGGGAAAGTTATCTTTACATGCACCGTTTCTTGAAGCCCAAATGTCCTGGAGGCACAAAGTAAAAAGAAAAGACAGTCTTTTTTTCTTAAAATCAAGTCCTTCCTCTAAAAACTTCGGTGTGGCATATGTGCCTCCCTTTTATCCATCCTCACAACAATCCTGTGAGGTAGGTGGGGCTGAGAGTTAGTGACTGGCTCAAGGTCAGCCCATAAGTGTAGTTGCTAGAGAGGATTTGAACCCAGATCTTGTGTGCCTAAGCTCCACACTCTGGCCAGGGCCAACCCTACAATTCTGCAGAGTGAGGCAGCCACCTCAGGCGGTAGATGCTGAGAGGCGGCAGCAAGATGGGCCACGCATCCTGCCCTGCACTCCTTAAGCTAGCCTGCTGCCTTCAGGTGTGGTGGACAGTGCTGTTCCATTGCCAGTATTGAAGAATGATTCAACTGCCAATCCAGTCGGCTTTTGGAAATGGAATGGACTGTGACTCCATCTTGTTCTTCACCTCAGGCAGCAAAATGTTTTGGGACAACACTGACTCCGGCCAATACACCATTTATTCTGGAAGATTAATTCTTAGCAGTTTCCATTCATTGAGAGTTTTCACCAGATTAGCCTTCTATGTCGTTTTTCTTCCATGCACTTGACCTGGGATCTGACTGACCCCAATAGCCATGGAGGGAGGTTGAAAGATAATACAATAACTGAGACATTCATTGTTTGAGGCACATAGAAGTAGAGAGGTATCTTTCTGATGAAGGTTGGTTAAGAAATATTTTCATGCGGGGGGGGGGGGGGCGGGGAGAAAGAAGGAAGAAAGGAAGATACCTACTCAATATGCATGTCAGATTCTGAAGGAGGGGCCATAGCTCAATGGGTAGAGCACCTGCTTTGCAAGCAGAAAGTCCCAGGTTCAATCTCTGGCTTCTCCAGATAGGGCTGGGAAGGAATCTTGCCTGGATCCCTGGAGAAGGCTGCTGCCAGTCAGTGTTGACAATACTGATCTAGCAAGGCCAAAAACCGACTCAGTATAGGCAGCTTCCTGTGTTCCTATTCTTGAACAAAAGTATCAGTTTTGTTTTTGCTTTTTTAAAAAAAAAACTGTTGCTAATTTCTTTTTCAAGCAGTTAAATGCCAATGGAGAAAGACCAGCAATTGCCTTTCAAGCCACATAAAATGACAGCGCTAAAAAAAAAAAAAAAAAAAAGGTTTAATCCCCTCCGCAAAGTTTTGGCAGCATTTGACATATGCAGGGCAGAAACGTTATTACTGGCACTTCCCGTTCTCCAAAATATTTACTTAGGAAGACTTTTTTTAAAAAAAATGTAGCTGTCTGTATTACACTTGCTCCCTAAAGGAGTCAACGGTGGGGAATCCCATTCCCTGGAGGTGGGAGTTTCCCATGCCGCTGAACGACCTAACCGATATGGTTGTGCCGTCGAAAGGGAAAATACATAAATATCCTCCTCTCTCAAGACCTCAGAGGAAAAGTCGGCTTATTCAGGCTCTGTATTTTGAGAAGGTGGGAAAGAAAAACAGAAAAGCAGGGCTCCCAAGAACATGTACACAGAGACACATCCTATTTAATTCAACGGGATCTCTCTTTAGGGATATAGGTCTACTAAAAGTAGTAAAATACACATGAGCGGGCAACAAAAGTCTTTATAAACATAAGCAAAGGTCCATTCACATGAACCCTGGAGGCTGCCCACACCGTGAGCACTCTTTTTGTGGTGGAGGAATCCACAACTCATTTCGGTGGGCACTTGTTCTGTTGCCGCCAGCGCAGACCAACAGGTCTGATATGGGAGTCTGGACTAATATCACACCCAAACTGTGGCGCTAAGTCTAAAACCCTGCAAACAAGACCTGTTTTTCCTGTGAGAGACAGCCTGTTTGGGATTGATGTGACACCTGGAAACACCCTCAATGAAAGAGAGGACTTCCTGTATCTGAAAACAAGAGTCTACGAAGAATTCACTCCTTTCTCCTTTCGGCCACACCGAAGATGGCAAGGAGCTATGATGTAGGCACAATTAGTGAGAACTAAGGGAAGTCTATCACTTTCAAGTTGGGATAGAACAAAGGTGAAGGAGGTCAGGGCCGGCTCTAGTAGGGATGTTTCCTTTCCTGCCACAGGGTTGTCTACCAGCAACTGCTCTGCGGGAAGGAAGATCAGGTGCTCAAACTCTGGTCCAATGGGATTGGTTGGTTGTTTTGAGCACGTGGTTCTTGGTGTACCTTCTGTATTTTATTAATGTTGTATGATGCTACACAGCTTGGGACCACAATACCTGATGGAACGCCTCTCCCGACATGAACCTACCCATACACTACGCTCAACATCTAAGGTCCTCCTCCAGGTCCCTACTCCGAGGGAAGCTCGGAGGACGGCAACAAGAGAGAGGGCCTTCTCTGTAGTTCCCCCCCCCCCAATTATGGAATGATCTCCCCGATGAGGCCCGTCTGGCCCCAACACTGTTATCTTTTCGGCACCAGCTCAAAACTTTTATTTTCTCCCAGGCATTTTAACAGCTTAAGTTGAGGTTTTTAACTGAATTTCTGGCCAGGCTTAAAGTTTAAAATGTTTTAAATATTAGTGGGGTTTTTTTGTTGTTGTTTTATGGTTTTAAAATTTTCTATATCGACTTTTTAAGGTTCAATCTTTTAATTTTTGTAAACTGCCCAGAGAGCTTCGGCTATGGGGTGGTATATAAATGGAAGAGGAGGAGGAGGAGGAGGAAGAAGAAGAAGAAGAAGAGGAGGAGGAGGAGGAGGAGGAGGAGGAGGAAGACACTAGTCAAAAAGTGGGATTTATACAGCCAAGTACATAAATAAAGACATTAGTCAACATTTTGAACAGGGTAAAATGTGGGTGGGGACAAAGTAAGGATCTCCTTTACAGGGATGGATGTGCTGATGAAACACAATTTACGCCATTACTTTCCACGCCCTCCAGGGTCCCCAATTTCACTAATGAAAGTGGAGGGACTGTATGTATATAAGTTGCACGTGCTTAAGCTCTGTGCAGAAAAAGGTTCTGCTCCCTCTAGAAAGGGATGTATGGCTTGTGTGAAATCCATTCTATCTGTGTTTTGTGGACCATCGGGTGCCTTTCATTTTGTCATCCACACATTGATGGAATCAGATTTTTTTTTTTTTTAGGTTTCCAAATTTGTGCAATGCAAAGATGCACAAATCGCCCCAAAATGCACAACACCCCTCCCAAAAAAATGTACACTTTCATCCTTTAGCCTATGGGGAAAGTGCACATTTGCAGCTCTTATCTTTTTTTTCATTTTACATCTTTTTTTTCTATTACGAAATTTGCACGCATTTTGGGAAAGTTAGACGAACAGTCCACAAATCCACAGAATCTGCCCGACTGGGGAAAAGCTGCAGAATCCATGAATTGGATTCGTAAAAATCCAAACTCGTTTGATTCCATTACGGATTTCTCTGACATCCCTAATTCTAGGTATGGCCGAAACTGTCGATTTCTGTTTTTTTCTTTTTTTCATTTTTCCAGTTTTAAAAACTGTCCTTCTCATTTTTGTATCAATTTCAGATACATATTTTTAATTGCATGATAATCAGTTGGCATATTCATGCACACTATTTCTAACATGCCCATTTTTGCAAGCCATTTGCACTATTATAAGGCATTTGCATACTTTATTTTCACAAACATACACCTCTTGTCCATGCTTTCCCCTAATAAACACATTTTTGGTACGTCCTTTTTAAATGAGAGGACTGCATCACAAAATTCGGAGGAGTGGACATTTCAAAGGGTGATTGCATTTCAGTTTGGATATTGGTTCAGAAAGTACAACATTAGATAAGTTCACATTAAAGACATTTAAGACCAACTCTGGCCCGCTTGCATTGGCTGCCTGCACGTTTCTGAGCCCAATTCAAGGTGCTGGTTTTGAACCTATAAAGCCTTACATGGCTTGGGACCACAATACCTGATGGAACACCTCTCCCGACATAAACTTACCCATATACTACGCTCAACATGTAAGGTCTTCCTCTGAGTGCCTACTCCAAGGGAAAGCTCAGAGGATGGCAACAAGGGAGAGGGCCTTTTCAGTGGTGGCCCCCCAACTGTGAAACAATGTCCTCAATGAGGCTTGCCTGGCGTCAGCATTGTTATCTTTTCGGTGCCAGGTCAAGCCTTTTCTCTTCTCCCAGGCACTTAACAGCACATGTTGAGCTTTTTTAACTGACCCCTAGATAGTTCATATGTAGTTTGTTTTTATGCTTTTTATGGTTCTAAATTTTGTATGTCGGTTTTTAAATGTTCAGTGTTTTAATCTTTGTAAACCGCCCAGAGAGCTTCGGCTACGGGGCGGTATTTAAGTGTAATAAATAAATAAATAAATAAAGCAATCCAAAGCAAACCAATTTCTTCTCCATCTCTTCCTCCCTCCCTTCACATGTTCAATATCCCATCTGTCTGTCTGCATAAGTCGGACTTAAGTTATTAAGACCTAATTTTACAGATCCATACCAGGGTGTCTCTTCATCTGTAATTAGATAAATTGTTGCTATTATTATTTATTTATATAGCACCATCAAGATAAACAAAGGTGAATAACAAGAAAGAAAGAAAGAAAGAAAGAAAGAAAGAAAGAAAGAAATTTGTTTTTACTCTGATTAATGCAATTTTGGGGGAATTGGGGGAGGGGGCACCACAAACTACTATTGCTGCTGGCATGAATCTTCACTGAAGTATAACTTGCAGTTTTTCAGAGCTGTGTTCTGCTTTGATAAGCATATATTATTGGCTCATCTTCTCACGATAATAGCTTCCTTTGCCTCCCTCGATATATTTATACGTTTCATTTACACAGAGGAACAATTGCAAAATGAAGCTTTCATATAAATACAGAGGGCATATTCCTCAGCTGGGTTTGCTAAGGATGAGCGGCTATGTCTTTTAGAAATACACACTTGAAACACTTCAAGGGGTTCAGTGGTACTAAAAGAGAAGCCCCAAACCCCTAGAATCAGATTTATACTGTCAAATAAGCAACTTCACAAAAACAATAAATAAATAAATAGGGAGGGGAACAGCGTTACAGAAGCAATGCTGTGGAAACATCAGCAGGACCCTCCCCCATTTATACAAAAAGGGAAGACTGCGTGTAACTGAGTGACAGGTGGTCAGAGCCAAACGGCGTAGTATAAAACCAGACCAGACCAGTAGTCAGAGTCCAGAGTAAGACATGGGTACCAGGAATTGGATACGTGCCAATAAGCCTGGAGTGCAGACTCTCTTTCAGCCTGTGGGTCGAATACAATTTCAGAGAAGCTCTCGGGGGCTACATTTCAGGGGTGGTGAGGGCCATAAAGGCAGAAGGGATGGAAGCAAAAACGTAAGCATACTGTAGCTTAAAAGTGTTGCTGTCAGTGACTAGGCCTTAGGAGAAGCATTCTGACACCTTAGAACGAGGAGAAAATGTGCCCAAGCTTGGAAACTGCCTGAGAAGGGGGGCAGGGGAAGCACGAACCACCTGATGAAGTGGGGATGGAGAGGTAGTCACCTAGGAAAGTCCACATGGCCTGATTAGGCCTCCAGGAACGTTTAACATCCTTGTGACAGAGCATCACACAAAGCAGTTCCAAGTGGGAGGTCCGAAGGAAAACACGGCACCATTGGTGGATCCCTTCCAGCTCTGTGCTAAGTGATCCACTACCAGCGGCAAAACTATGTTCAGTGATGACAGTGGCGGGAAGAAGGCAGATTGGGATCTACTGCACTATGATCGGGATACTGCACTATGAAAGCGGTATATAAAAAGCAGGAGCCACACTGCTGCTTTATAGCGGTAATGAAGTGCACTGACAACTGTTGGGGCCCTTGACACATACCATATACCACTTTCATACCGCTATATCCTGCTTGGTGTGGCTCCTGACTTTTCTATATCGCTTTTGTACCACTATATCCTGCTTGGTGTAGATCTGGCACCTGTTGTTTAACAACAGCAACAATGAAAAAGCTCCCCCCACCACGCAGAGACACGCTCCAAATTAGGCCGCTGAAACGCAGAACGCTTGGGACAGAAGGGGGGTGGGGGGTTGCGCCCAGAAGGTCAGTTCTAATAATGAAGACAAGTTCTTGGTCTGAACAATGTGCTCTTTCCTTCATTCTCCCAGGTGTATGTCTGCCTTCACCTCACAAGCCACACCAACCCTTTAGGTGGTCCTTGAGGTGTCGGTGGGGAGAAAGTATATCCCAGAAGTCCAAAGTCTGCCCACCTCTGCATCCTCCTAATACAAAATAGGACGAAGAAAGTGGTCCAGGGTAAATTTTACCAACACAATTTTATTGGATGGTGCATCAGGTGTTAAAGGGAACAAACAGGAATGAAAGCCTTCATGTAGAAAACAAGCCAAGTTAGTTATTCCTATTGTTCTGAAAATATTCATATAATGAAAGCCATTTGCAAAGGAAGAAGAAAGAAAGAAAGAAAGAAAGAAAGAAAGAAAGAAAGAAAGAAAGAAAGAAAAGAAATCTGTAAGGTCAGTAAAATATATTCCAGGTCAAGAGATCAACACGGAACACAAAGACCCTTTCCACTGGCAAATCAATCAACCGACTTACCGTCGGCCGCACAAGGCTAATGCTAACCAACCACAGGATGGAGACAAAAAATATGCTCTCCTTTGTGACTTTTCTCTTTGACAAAAAGTTATTTGTGAACGCTCCTGCCCTGCATCCTGCCTGTATATCGGTTCGGATACACATTAAGGAAAACAAAAGAGGCTCCATCTATAACGTAGCCATGCCAAGGGGTTAAGCATGCGACCTCAGTGTATGGCGCACTTGCGCTGGGGGAAAAGGGCTCTTGACAATATAAACAAGAATTACTGCTGTTGGAGAAAGGGGAGACAATTAAAAACAATCTAGGATGTTTGTCGGACAGCTGTTCCAGTTTCAGCCCCATCTGACCTCTAAAGATGGTGCGTGTTTTACTTGAACATTTTGAGTGTTTATTAAGAAAAAACCCAAACAAAAGAGGAAGAGAGGGAGGGAAGAAGCAGATTGTCCGATGTACGCCCGGCAGTTTTGTCATACAATATGCTTTGCCAAGTTACAAGGTATCACCATCTGGGCATCTATTTTTGGCTTCTTTGTAGCTATTGTTAAGCATGAACCCTTGTTTGGGGGAAAGGGGGGAAGAGGAGGAGCAAAAGAATAAAAAGGGGGATCTCTCTCTCTCTGTGTGTGTGTGCATATACGCTGGCTGCATTCGGACAACACATTAGTCAATGGTGGGTTGAGTAGCCAACTCACAGTTGGTTATTTTGTGGGTACTCCCCACACAACATATTCCTACATAACTGTGGGTGGTTGGGGCTGGCGTTGAGTGGACTAATAGTCAACCCAGCATTTGACTGACACAGCCCCCTCCCCTCTCCCCCCTCCCTTAGTCCTCCCAGTTCTATCCCAGCAACCTCTGCAAGTTGCGCCAGTTGTAGCAGAGTGGCAGCCGCCACTTTGGTCGCTCTTGCCGCCTGCCTCTCTGGGCTTGTGTTTTAACCCACTCACCACACACCATTAACCCACTCACCCCTCCACACAACACTTTAAACTACTGGCTTCGAGCTAAACAACTTGCAAGCAGTTGTTTCTCTCAGTTGCTTATTTGGGCAGAACAGCATACCGTCAGTAGTCTGTGAGCGGCATGTTACCCTCCACACAACACAATAAGCAACACAACTGACGATTGTTTCCCCCCACCCCCCGCCGTTGCTTAATGTGTTGTCCGAATGCAGCCATACAGTCCCTTTTTTATTCCATGTATATATGTTGCTTTGCCCAGGTAGGGAATGCAAACAAAAAAGGATATGAAACTACAAGTACTCCGATACAAACCTGTTAATCTCTTGACCTGGGATATATTTTACTGACTTTACAGATCCCTTTTCTTCCTTCCCTTTTCCCTTTGTTCCTTTGCTTTCTTTGCATTTGCTACTGTAGAAGGAACATATAAGCCTAAAGAAAGCTAGATCAGCAATTCCCATACAAGAGGCATTGAAAAACAACCTAGGATGTAGAAGGATAGGGTCAGCCTAGAGTGGGATCCCAGAAATGTGGAAATTGGGAAACAGCTGCTGTTTGCAAAATGCGACTCCCAAAGGCCTTATGGAGTGTAAATGTGACGTGTGCCTCCCACTCTAAATCAAGAAAGAAGTACGTTCTCATGGAAAGTTTTGGAACGATGGAACTGGATGCAGCGTTAGATGCTTACCTGCGTGCCATGTTTCCAGGAACTGTTCTCTTGCCAAGATGACAAAAATGCAAATAGCAAATGTCTCTCATTTATTACATTAAATCAACCAGGATCCATCCGTTCAAAGATGGAGGGCCTTCTCCACTGTGGCACCCCAGCTGTGGAATGGCCTCCCTAGAGGTTCGCCTGGCACCTGCATCATACTCCTTCCGACGCCAGGCGAAGACCTTCCTAACCTCACCGTATTTTAACAGTTTATTATCATAGCCTTTTAACTCCGCTGTTTTAAATCTGTATTTTAAATTTGTATTTTAAATCTGCATTGCTGCACGGTTTTACCCTGGTTGTGCTTTTATATTGTATTTTTACATTGTGTTTTTATATTGTTTTATACTTTTGAGTCTTGCTGATGGTTTTAACTTCTGTGAACTGCCCAGAGAGCTTCGCCTATTGGGCGGGTATACAAATGGAATAAATAAATAAATAAATAAAGATATGCTTTGAAAAATCACACATTTTGGATTTTACCTCCATGCGACCTATCAACTGCAGATGCCGGTATTTCTATGTTGAGAATTCTTACCCCTATATCCCAGTTTTACTTTGTCAATTTCCATTCCTTTTGAGTTTAGAACCTTGCACATGCGTGGATCCTCATTTCAAAAATGGTGCTCTACCTGTTTGCAAAGATGGTGCTCTACTGTTGTCTTAGGGCCTGTTCCCTTCAATGCCAATAAAGCAGGAATGGGGAGCCTCTTTCAGCCTGAGGGCCGTGTTCCATTTCAGAGAGGTTCTCAGAGGCCACATTCCAGTGGTGGGCGGGGAGAAAGGCAAAAAAGGAGGGGCCAAAATACAACCCTCTTCCTGCAAAAATACCAACATATTTTAGCTTAAACCACACACTGCCAGTAGTTAAGCCTTTGGAGAGGCATTTCAACCTTTCAGAATGGGAGGGGGGGAAAGGCACAAAGACAGGTCTCTACCAAAGGCCTGTTCAGACAACACGCTAAGCCATGGTTAAGCTGCTAACCCTTTTGCAGCAAAAGGGTAGTGAGCGTGTTTAAACCATGCTTATGTAGCCACCATGGTTAGGAATGGTTCATAAAATGCTTAACCACCGTGGCTTAGCGTGTCGTCTGAACAGGTTCCAAATGATCTGTGGTCGGGCGAAGGGGGTGAAGCCAGGGGAAAGAGGCGTGGCCATTTAGGGAACCATGGAGATCCAGACTGGGACCCCAGGAGGGCCAAATTTGGCCCCCGGGTCTGAGGTTCCCCCCACCCCGCAATAGAGACACAGCCACGTGTGAGTTAACAGGGTACAGCTCACAAGCACATTCTTTGGTGCAAACTCCACCCAAAGCAATGGGAGCTGCTCAACAAGATGTCTTATTGATGGATTGCATCAATATCTTCAAACTTGATTTTAAAGAAAAAAACGGAGGGGGGGGAGGACAAAAATCACAACGCAGCGCAAGACGGGTGGCTTCCTTTCCTCTCTCTTGTGGCACAGCCCTGGAGGAGAACCGTACACAGCTAAACAGAAGTTCTAAGAAAACAACAAAAAAGATACCGGCGACTTTTCCCAACCCCCCCGTCCCCGTCCCCCCCGCCTGTTTGATCCTCCCACAGTCATCCGAACCCACCGATACGCCTCCGCAAATGGAAAGCATTCATGGGAAGCTCTCGGAAAGGCAGAGTCTCCCTTGGGGAGCGAGTACAATAAAAGGAAAGTTTGTATCTGCCACGTGGGCCTACAATTGGGTTTAAGAAACGAACAAACCGCAGCGCTATCGCTGGGCTTTGTGAAAGTGATACTTCCTACTCCTTTTTCTGCAGGAAGTCATGGAAGCTGTGTATAAACAGAACAAAGGAAAGAGGCAGCAGAAGCGAAGCCACTCATAATAAATATTACAGTGGAAGTTTTGCTCATCAAACTAAGATTAAAAACATATTCTAATCTCCTGAGCCACCTTGCTTTGATGTATGCTGAAACAGAAAGCGTATGTATTTTGTAAGATTTACAGCCGCCCCCAGTGGGAACCGTTTCACGTTTCATTTTTTACTCCCTATTTGAGATTAAGAATATATTAGGTGAATTCAATGGCCTGATGTTTATTGTGTCAGATCGAGAACTTACTTGAAAGAAAAGGATTCAGAATGACTTTACACTCAGCTGGACCAGCAATATCGTCTCCAGAAGTTCTCCCAGCTCACCCCCCATAAACAAAGATTTGAAAAATCATCTGGCGCAATTAGAACGGAGTCCTCTTTAAACAGATGCAACATTGGAAAGTTCAAAACAGCCACTGTCTAATAAAGCCTAGAATGAGTGTTTCTTTGGTGCGATCAAAGGACAAAGATTTGGAGGGTGGGGAGAGAATGGGAATCAAAGAATTATAGCATAATTCAGAATTAAAGTCATTCACGGGAATGGAAATCCTCTATGAATCTGGAATCCCATTCACCCCCAAAGCATCTGCCACTCTTTCACATCCATACAAACGGCACTGCTTTAATTGGGCGCATTTTGGTGCAGAAGTCCCGTCTCCTTAAAACAGGGGTAGAGGTGCCACTTAGGGCCTTCTGGATGACTCAAACTACAGCTCCCATAATCCCCACCCATGGGGCTAATCGGAGTTGCCATCCAAAACTTCTAGAGGGCACCATGTTGCAGCTACCCCTTATCTTAAGAAAGATGTTGTATGAGAGAAGCAGTCTCTTTGGAGGAGAGAGCGACAGAGAAACCACCGTAACTCCAATAAGTGTGGAATATCAACAACTCTGGGACACTAACAAATAAACACAGTAGCCCTATCCAGGCATTACTTGAAAATGATGTGGACATCTCATGAAGAGGGTATAGGGCAGCATGCATAAGGCCCACTCATGTCTCAGGCTGCTCCACCAGCCCCAGCCCCAGCCCCTAACATCTCATCCAGCCCTACATCTGGTCTTTGTATGATCAACTCAAAGTGCTGGTTATTAGGGGTGTGCACGGACCCCCAGGATCGGATCGGGACCCGGATCGGGACCTCCAATTTTGTCCCGGATCGGATCGGACAAAATCGGAGCCCCCCCGGACCGGATCCGATCCCGATTCAAAAATCAGAACTTCTGATTTTTGGATTGGCCGCCATTTCCCCCCCCCCCATAGACTTGCATTGGGGGAAAGAAAGCTTTCCCCCAATGCAAGTCTATGAGGAAAAAATGGTGGCGGGTGGGGGGGGCTTAACTCCCTCCCCCCCTGGGGCCGTCCGCTGTGGATGGCCCCAGCAGGTAAACCCCCTCTCCCGTGCTCCGCGGGCGCCAGCGGATGGAAGCGGAAGGCCCCGGGGGGGATAAGCCCCCTCCCCCTCCCCCTACTTACTTTCCGTGGCCATCCGCTCCCGTCCGCCGCTGGCCGCTACTGTGAGCAGGCTTTGCGGCCTGCCCCTAGGTAGCGCACCAGGTGATCATCACCTGGCGTGCTACCCAGGAGCAGGCCCCGAAGCTCGCTCGCAGGAGCAGACGGCCACAGAAGGTAAGCGTGCCGCGCCCCCCCCCCCCGCATCCCCCCTGCCCACCTTTCCTGGCCGTCTGTTCCCGTCCGCCACCCCCTGCCCCTGTTGTCTGCTTGTCCGATGGAAGTGGACAGCACCGCTAGGGAAGCCCCCCCTCTGCTGTCTGCTTCCATCAGCAGGCACCCACTGGCGCCCGCCAATGGAAGCAGCGGCGAGCGCCAGCAGGCGCCCGCCGATCCGCTGATCCATCCGATCTGAATCGGAACCTTTCTGGATCGGATTGGATCGGCCAATCCAGTGGTGAGATCGGAAATCGGATAATTTATCCGATTTCCCCCTGGATCGGATTCAGATCGTGGATCGGACCCGATCCAGTGCACATCCCTACTGGTTATCACCTATAAAGCCCTATACGGCTCGGTTCCAGGTTATCTGAAGGACTGTATTCTCCCATATGAGCCTGCCTGTGTTCTGAGATCTTCTGGGGAGGCCCTTCTTTCAGTCCCACCAACACCCTAGGCACGCCTCATGCGTACGGGAGAGAGGGCCTTCTCTGTGGCTACTCCAAGGCTCTGGAACTCCCTTCCTAAGGAAGCCAGACTGGCTCCCTCTGTGCTGCATTTCCGGAGGCAAAAACTTTTTTATTCCAGCAGGCTTTTGGAAATACTCTGGACCTATGTTAATGTATGGTTTTGTTTCGCCTTTAAAATTTGTTACTTAAAAAAAAATGTTTTTAAGTTTACTGTAGGTTTAATTCTATTTTAACTTTTGTAAACTTATTTTTATATGTTTTAATTGTACATGTTTTAACTTTGTAAACAGCCTTGAATCCCAGCCCTGGGGAAAAGGCGGGATAATAATAATAATAATAATAATAATAATAATAATAATAATAATAATAATGCAATAACCTGAAGGGCTCTTTATTTGACTTCAAAGGAGTGGTTCTGTTTTGGAGCTCCCAACTCCTGTCCTGTACTCCGGCTCTTGGGCAAGTTACTTTTATTTTAGTGTTACCGCTTGTCTCCGAGGGAAATAAGTGTTCTGTGACTCGCGTAAACTGAGGCAGCCAGTTTACGAATGGGCAAGCCTCCCACATGTCAACCACTTTGTGAGAGTACCCACGACACTCTCTCAATATTCCCAATGTGCCCACCGACCCAAAGAGGTGGGAGACTTCAGGCACAACCCTTCAAGTTCCCATGCCCTGCTGCAAATAAACTTGTACCCAAACTATTTATGAATTTATTTATCTACTGCATTTCTATACCGCCCAATAGCCGAAGCTCTCTGGGCGGTTTACAAAACTTAAAACCATAAAAGCCATTCAAAATATAAAACAAACACAGTATAAAAGCATAATTTGAAATACAGGATAAAAGCACAACCAGGATAAAAACCGAGCGGCCATGCAGAAATTGATAGGGATTTAAAATAGAAATTTAAACAGCAAGATTAAAAATCAAACTGAAGAACTGTTAAAACACTGTGAAAATAAA
This sequence comes from Anniella stebbinsi, assembly GCA_029215795.1. NCBI lineage: Eukaryota > Metazoa > Chordata > Lepidosauria > Squamata > Anniellidae > Anniella > Anniella stebbinsi. The sequence continues at coordinate 10,167,044 of JARDYH010000007.1, forward strand.
AAGGTCTTCACCTGGCGTCTAAAGGAGTATAATGTAGATGCCAGGTGAACCTCTGGGGAGCTCATTCCACAGCCGGGGTGCCACAGCAGAGAAGGCCCTAAGTACTTGTAACTGGAATGACCACAATTTCTCTTCCTGTTTACTCCTTCCTTCACTGCCTGTGTTGCTTTCCCTGTATCAAATTTTAGATTGTATGCACCTTGGGGCAGAGACTTGTTTCCTTATGCTCCATATACAGTGCTAGTTGTTGTTGTTATTATTATTATTATTTATTCATTTGCACACCGCCCCATAGCCGAAGCTCTCTGAGAGCGGTTTACATAAGATTAAAACACTTAAAAACAATATACAAAAATTAAAAACCACAAAAACATACAATATACACATACATTTAAAAAACTTTGAGCCTAAAAAAAAAAACAGACCCAGGCTCATCACATATTGCTAGATGCCTGGGAGAAGAGGAAGTCTTCACCTCGCGTCGAAAAGATTACAATGTTGGCACCAGGCGGGCCTCGTCGGGGAGATTGTTCCACAATTGGGAGGCCACCACAGGGAAGGCCCTCTCCCTTGTTGCTGTCCTCCGATCCTCCCTTGGAGTAGGCACCCGGAGGAGAACCTTAGATGTTGAACGTAGCGTTTGGGAAGGTTCATGTCGAGAAAGGCGTTCCATCAGTACTCTATAAATAATAAAGATAAGAACCACTCCCTTCTAGGGAGCCTAGAGATGAGCCCTCATTGCCCTAGGAACACATCCCAAATACATCTGTCTAAATTACCTGTTGTGTTTATGCTTTTCTGTGGTTTTGGAAAAGACCCCCCCCATTTCCCCCTTTTCTTCCCTCTCTCCTTTCCGAGGCTTAGCAGAAAAACAATTGAAGCATAGATCATCCCCTTATGAGCATGAGCGCAACTAATGAAATTTGACTGAAAGTCAGGAAGAAAGGAGGGAAGAAGAAGTGTGCGGTGGGGGGGCGGGGGAGGGAGGGAGCCCAGAAAGAATGTCTCGTATTTGTTCAAGGAAAAATATAACTAACCACAAACCGACGGTTGACTGACTGGCAAGCAGGCGGCAGTAAAATATCCTTAAACAGAAAATCATGCTGGAAGCCACAGTACAATGTGCAAGGGTTTGTTTTTAGGCACATCTAGGTAAAACCAAAACAGAACCGGGGGGGGGGGGGGAGGCGTAGGCATTTCTGCTTTTCGTCCTGCAAAGTGGGCCTAATTGCCTGAGGTGTGAGGATGCCCTCCTTTTAAGCCTGCGAAGCGTAGAAACTGTAGCTTCCCTTGGTTTTGTAGATGGACGTTTTGAACGCTGGCGGTAGAGGCCCAGGCCAAGCAGCAGGTCACAAAAATCGCAGAGACATAGGTAAGCTCTCTGAAGCTCTCTCTGGATCAGGCTAGGGATTTATTTGCAGGTCCCGACGGCAGTAGGGGCAGAGGATAAATCAGGAAAAAGATCCCAGAGTCAACCCAACGCTCAGAAAATGGTCACCCTCGAGCGAGTCAGCCAATCCGCAAACCCGCTCCTTGCCTTCTTTCTGCTTTGCTGAAATCGTCAATGGCTTGGGAGCAGCAGCAAAAGTGAGCTCCGCGTTCCTGAGGCGCTATCCCTAGTTCCTACATGTTCAGCAAGCATGCATGGGGAAGACGGGGCCCTTCCTGTTGTGGCACCACCATCGAGCAATGCCCTCCCAGGAGGGATCGGCCAGGCTCCATCTTTGCTTACTTCCCGACAGGCAGCTAAACACCTATGTATTTTGGTAAATTTAGACTCCTGCATTTTAGCTGCACTCAAGCGACTGACCACATGAAAAGTTTTAAAAAGTTTAAAGGATTCAAATAGCTTTTCTTTTTCACAGTTGTTTTGGTAAACTGAGACGGTTAGGCATTTCGGGGTATTTTAGGCAGAAAAGAGGGATATAAAGCAAGTTTAGTGCTTCTGAGGGCAAGAAATCCAATTACAAGAACTGCAGAGTTCTCACCCAGGGTAGTTCTTCCTCTAGTCCGTAACACAGGGGTGCAGAAACTCAGCTCTGGGGGCTAAATCTGGCCCTCAAGAAGGCCCCGGCTCCTTTTCCTCAACCACCAAATGTTGGGAGGCTTCCTAGCTTTTCTCCCATTTTAAAGGTTGAACTGTCTCTCCTAAGGTTAAATTAGTACCAGTAAGAGCTATAAACTAAAATATTTATTTATTTATTTAGCGAATTTCTATATCGCCTAATAGCCAAAGCGCTCTGGGCGGTTTACAAAAATTAAAACCATGAAAACCAATTCAAACTATAAAACAAACAGTAAAAAAAAAAAATAGTATAAAATACAATATAAAAGCACCACCAGGATAAAACCAAGCAGCAATGCCAAATAAAGATTGAAAATACAGATTTAAAACAGCAAAGTTAAAAATTAAGCTGATAAGCTGTTACAATACTGAGAAAATAAAAAGATCTTCACCTGGCGTTTTAAGGAGTATAATGTAGGTGCCAGGCGAAACTCTCTAAGGAGCTCATTCCACAGCCGGGGTGCCACAGCAGAGAAGGCCCTCCTCCTGGTAGCCACCTGCCTCATTTCCTTTGGTAGTGTTCTGTTTCCCTACACCCTTTGCTTGATTGAGAGAATATAAAGAAGTCTGCCAGGTAATCTACAATGCTTTATTCAGGCAATAAACATCTTCTCCCAGCTGAAGGGGCGCTAATTTTCTAGCAACTTTTCTATAGGCAAGCTTATGCAGAGTAAGCGAGACAATTGTCTTTTCAAGAAGAAAGAGAAAACCCTTTTCCCAGTACGCTTTAACTTCAGGGAGGCTGGTTTTCATGAAGCTTTTGGCAAGAAACTAGCCGGGCCGACCTTCACCTCCCTTCCTTTGTCTCAGCTCTCTTTAGTCTCTGACGGGCCCTCGGATCCACCAGGCTTCCCGTGTCCTCCCCCTCATAAGAAACCTGATTCCCAGCTTGTGAGTTGTTCACCCCCTCAGAAATAAAGGCTGGAGAAAATTCATTCCCAGCTGGTGAAGAGCCCATGGGAGCCTCCTCTCCCACTCCTCGTACAGGCTGGTACATCTCTGGCGCTGTCTCTTCTGCATCAGAATCTGACTCTCAAAACCCTTCTCCCAGCCCAGGGGAAGCAAGCTTGGTCACAACAGGCAGGGGCTCACAGAGATGGCCCCCGGACATTCGTTGTTTTTGGACCCATCCCTTTTACCTTTCGCCCCACCCACCCATGAAATGTGCCCCCAAGAGCTTCGCTGAAATGAAACCCGGCCCTTGGGCAAAAAGAGATTCGGTACACAGCAAAACCTACCCCTTGTCCTGACATCGCATGGTTCATTTCCCTGCCTCCACTACACAACGTCATATAGGTCTGGCAGGGACTGGGGGAAAGTATTATGTAGAGGTATCAGGGAATGGGATGAGCTTGACCGTGGTAAAACTGTGGTTTTACTCCTAATGTACAGTTTTGTCTGGGAAAAGGTCTGAGTTCGGTTGTGAGGAACGCGATAAAGCATCAAGGTCAACAGGTACGAAAGGTTGCAAATGAGTCAGGTGTGCAGGGCTGCTCAGCGCAGAGGGGAGGCACGTTAATCATAAGTTGCAGGGAATCCGGATGGGTTCCAGGTTTGTGCCAATGGATGGTAAGATCAGAGCTTCAGGACGGGCTCTTTGGAACAGTTGGTGGCAAATCAGCCATTTTCGGAGTTCCTCACATCCTTTCATTCTGGAGAAATATTTGCAGACCATGTCTCCGGTTACTCAAGAGCTACGCTGTAAATGTGGAATTGATTTGTTACAACGCTGAGCAACCTAGCCTCCTGCGAATGGTCTTGGTTTTATCAGTAAGGTGTTCTGTTTCTTTAACCAGGTTAATTAACCCAAATAAATCTCTAATGTGATTTAGCCAAATAAATACCAACTTTACTAATGATGAATTGAAGGATGGTGATTTTAATATTTACGTGTGTGTGTGTGTGTGTGTTCAGCTGACACAAGAAACTCTAGCATCTTTGACCATGAGATCAGCGTGGTCAGAAGTAGCAACCATTTGTGTGATACAATGTATGCAATGATTCCTACTTACCTATTCCATTGAGAAAGAAGAGAGTACAGGCTAAAAAGCCGGGGAGGGGAAAAACATCACCAGGGCTTGGCAGTAGGGCGAGGGGAAATGCCTGTGTTGAGTAATCATAACTCAGAAGCTCATTCTTCCGAGCTTTCTAGATCACCCTAAAGAGAACTGGAGGTCAGAGGGGCACCCCAGAACAATACTATGTGTTAGGGAGGACATGGAGGCAGCCCCCAATTAATTGTGCTTCATTATTTTACGTTTGCTGCCTTGGGGATCCTTCTGGATCCAAAGGCATAGTAGAAATCAAATCAATCATAAATATGAATTCAATTCAGAGGGATGGCAATGCTTAAGAACATCAGAGGAGCCAGGCTGGATCAGTCCAAGGTTCTGTATAGTCCAACGCTGTCCACACAAGTGGCCAACCACCTGTCGACCAGAGACCCACAAGCAGGACACAGGTGTAACAGCATTTCCTGCCCATGTTCCCCAACAACTGATGCATATAGGCTTTCTGCCTCTGAGACTAAGAGGCTTCCTGGATTAATCACATAGGTGAACCCAAGTAATCAGGGATCACATTATGAATTAATTATTGCTACATAATGATGCACAATACCTAACGGAACACCTTTCCCAACATGAACCTACCTGAATACTACATTCAACGTCTAAAGTCCTCCTCCAAGTCCTCCTCCAAGCTCAGAGGTCGGCAACAAGGGAGAGGGCCTTCTCTGTTGTGGCCCCCCAACTGTGGAACAATCTTCCCGACGAGGCCCGCCTGGCGTCAACATTGTTCTCTTTTTGGTGCCAGGTCAAGATTTTCCCCTTCTCACAGGCATTTAGCAATATCTGATGAGCCTGGGTCTGTTTTCTTTTTAGGCTTATAGCTTTTTTAAAGTGATTATAGTGGTTTTAAATGTATGTGTATATTGTGTGCATGTTGTATGTTTTTGTAGTTTTAATTCTTGCATATCGTTTTTAATTGTTTTAACCTTATGTAAACCGCCCAGAGAGCTTCGGCTATGGGCCAGTATACATATGAGATAAATAAATAAATAAATAAATAAATAAATAAATAAATAAATAAATAAATAAAAATGCCACTGAGGCCAAAATTACAACACTTTTGAGAGAGAGAGAGAGAGAGAGAGAGAGAGAGAGAAGAGTACACATGCACATAAAAGGACAATGTAGATGAAGAAGTGAAGGGTTTCTTTTTAAGGGTTATGGTGGGGAATTGTCTAAGAGGGAGGCGTTTTTTGGTTTGTTTGTTTTTACACTGAAGAGAATGTTTCTCCATACCTAGCTATCTGGCTACAACCGGTGCTGATTAGATAACATACTAAAAGGTCAAAGAAGTTCGCTGTGACTGACCAACTCAACACGACAACAAGGTTCTGATTTTGCTTTGTTATACAGAAGACAAAATAATAAGAAGAAAGATACATCAATTTGCAAATCAAACAGGGAATGCTGGTCCTGAAAAACAGCAAAAGTAAAATATGGCGCGAAAGGGACACATGCTGAACGTGCAAACTAAAAAAAAAAAAAGGGAAAAAGGAAAGATCTTGACCGCCATCACCACACTGTTGAGTCAAATTGGGTGTTAATTGCCACAGGATTAACACGTTTTGCATCATAAATAATATAACCAGTCATCAGGAAATTGTAACGCCTCAAATAAGCAAGACTCAGGCGGGCGCTGCTTAATGTGACAAACAGTGGGAGACATTAGGAAGAGAAACTTTTTAACATACTACAATGCGCCACTTTGAAAAGGCTGAATCTTCTGTGACATTATGGATGGCTTAATATTTAAATTCATGCACGTTTTCTCTGGCTGCCTAAATTCTTTCCCAAGCTTATGCCTTATTCAGGAATGCTTAATACCTATCAACTTTTGAATGCAAGACAACTGCAGAAATTATCCAGCCATATTATTTAGATTGTATTTAAATCCATTATATTTCTGTGCAGCTTACAAACAGATTCCCTCCTCTCTTGGGCTAAAACCATGACGTGCATTGTTTGTAGACAAAAGTCACTTCCTTTGTTTAGTCCCACCTGGGAATGACCTACAAATTAAGCAAAAGTGGCTTCAATTTGCTGGCATGAAGGCCATGTCCCAGTTCAAAGAACAGCCCTTGAAAAAGCTTTTGTGAGATTAGAAGCTCCTGGCTGACAGTGGCAGCTAGCAATACCAATCGCTCAGGTAAAAAACAAGATGGCGCCCAATCCCATTCCATGTACAAAAGCCAACTGAACTGTTTCTTCAACACCGACAATAGGACAGCAGGCTAGGTTCAGTGCCTGTGAAGATAGCAGGCTAGCTTAAGGGAAACAGGGCAGACCACTTGGCAAACACCTCAATAACTTGCTGCCATCTCCCCCAGCATCTGCCACCTTAAGCAACTGCTTCACTCTGACTAATGGTAGGGCCAGGCCTGCAAGAGCTGCTACAGCCAACTATAAAGTGGTTCTTTCCCACTTTCAGCACCGCTCACATTTCCTGACATCCCCACTTTGAACATGGAATAAATGTGGATAGGGAGACATTGTTCTCCCTCTGGGATGACCCAATGGGGTCATCCCATGAAGCTGATTGGTGGAAGATTCAGGACAAGTCAAAGGAAGGACTACTTCACACAGCCCATAGTTTAACTATGTGATTCACTATCACAAGATGTAGTGAAGGCCGCCAGTTTGGATGGCTTTAAAAGGGGGTGGGGTAGATAAATTCCTGGAGAAGGTGATCAATGGCTACTAGTCCTGATGGCTATGTGTTACCTCCAGGATATGAGAAAGTAAGCCTATATATACCAGTTGCTGGGGAACATGGGCGGGAGGCTCCTGTTGCACCCGTGTCAAGCTTGTGGCCTCTTGGTTGACAGCTTGTTGGCCACTGTGTGAACAGAGTGATGGACTAGATGGACCCTTGAACTTATCCAACATGGTTCTCTTATATTTTTATGACCTGTGTGTGTTTGTGTGGGGTTATTCACACTTCCACCTTTTGTTTGTAAAACTTTGTTTTCAATGGGGGGGGGGGAGATTATAAACCGGCCTCAGAAATTCAGCACGATGTGGTCTCGAATTGGCATCCCAAGGAATAACAAGTGGCCCTGATACGCCACCACCCAGTTCTGTCCGAAAAACGGAATTGCAGAAAGGCTAGTCTAACCAAACCAGCCTCCATGCACCGGTTGGCCAGAGTGGCTCATGTGACACTCCCTAGTCCCTATAAATGTTTGCTTGCCTATCTGAACAAGGTGGAGACCTACTCTATGCAAGCTACCTCCCCTTTCTCCTGCCCCTGTGCATTTATCTCGTCTTCCCCTCAACTGCAGAGAAACCAAGTCAATCATTCCTTTGGTACAACTGAGGATGGGTGGGGAGATTGCATTATTATTTTTATCCCTTCCTCCAAGGGGCTAATAACAGCCCACATGGTCCCCTGTTCCTTTTATTCCCGCAATAAAAGTGGCTAACTTTTCTTTTCTTTTTAACTCTGTGGCTACGTGGGTATTCAAATCTGGGTCTCCCCAGTCATAGAAGAGACAAAGTAGCCCAACCTTCCCCAACCTAGTTCGCTCCAGATGTTTCAGACTTATTCTTGAATTGGCTCTAGCCAGCATGGCCAATGGTCAGGAATGTTAGCAGTTTTAGTCCCAAACATCGGGAGGGAAGCAGCCACTCTAGCAATGAGAAGATGCAACATTTCGTGATTTCTGGGCAGGATACAACCAAAGAAAAAACCTGCATCAGACATTACATCGATTTACGCCACGGGTGTCGAACCTCCTCCAGTCTGAGGCCTCATCTACACCAAGCAGGATACTGCACTAAGAAAGTGGTATGAAAGCGGTATAAAAAAGGCAAGAGCCACACCAAGAAGGATATAGCAGCATGAAAGCGGTATATGGTATGTGTCTATGGGCCCCAACAGTTGTCAGTGCACTTCAGTCCCGCTGTAAAGCAGCAGTGCGGCTCCTGCCTTTTCTATAGTGCTTTCATGCCACTTTCACAGTGAAATATCCTGCTTCGTGTAGATGAGGCCCAATATCTGAATTCAATTTCGGAGAAGATTTCAGGGGCCACATTCCGGTGGGTGGAGGGCCACATTCAGCCCATGGGCCGGAGGGTCCCCATTCCCGTTTTAAATGAACAAAAGCAATCCTCATACTGAGATAGGGAAGGCTTGCAGATTAACCTCTAGGTCAAGTTATTACATGCACCTACACCGGAACAGGAGATATTCAGAGTACCGCATTTGCCACATCTCGCAACTGCCTATGTTCAGACTCTCTCTTTGCTCTTACATCTTGAAGAAATGATTGGGGGGGGGGGGGTTCCCCCAGTAAAAAAATAATTCAAAAATACACTCTTCAAGATTTTGTTGTTTCAATTTCTATAATTGAATCACTGCAAGACAGCCCAAGAAAACGGCAAAAATTTGTTTCCTTTGCTTGAATTTTCAAAGTAGCTGGGGGAGGGAGGGAGGGAGGGAGATAAACAGGGAGAGAGAGCATGGAGACCAAAATAAAAAAAATAAAAAAATGTGTGCACGAATGCATAATCCCAATGGAATAAACTGACTCTTGCTAGACAAGCTGAAAGCTGATTAAAATATTTCTCATCCTTTGGGTATGCAACAGCTTTTGATGATGGAGAGTGTATTAATATTCAGGCAAGGCGCTTGTCAACACTTCAGACAGGTCCCAAGAAAGAATCTGAAATTGACCAGGTTTTCTCACTGTGCCAGAAATCTTTATGAGACACAGTGCAGCACCCTTGCACCGGGAGAGGCAAAGATAAGAATTTGGACTTGCCTTTTAGACCTTTCTATAAAGAAAGTACAAAAATTCTTCTCCTTTTTTTCCCTTTTCCCTTTGGAAGGGGGGATTGATGCCTTTGTGTGCACAAAGGTTTAACAAACACTTTAGCGATGTGGCGCACAGAAAAGCAAAGAAGAGGGTAAGGGGAAACATAAAGACATCTTGATTTCAGCCGACATCAATGATGCTGTTTATTGCCCATTCGATTTAAACCCGACTGCGCGAGCCGCTTCCAGACACGCAGGCTCCAAAGTTAATATCGGAGAGAGAAATCTCTAACAATAATTGCTCCTCGCAAGGAGCCGAGCTGAGATGCTCAGGGCCGGGCATCTTTTTGTTTAACCGTTTCCTTGACTGCATCTTTCCCTTTGGCGCAAGGAAGGACAACAGCTTTGACAAGCTTCTCCTTTCTCCCCTTCTCCAGTGATTTCTAAGTGACGGGAAGCACACAGAAAACATGACGCATGGCGAAGGGCAGTTAATGATGGTTCTAGGGCAAAATATTTCCCACAATAGGAGAAAAAGCATCATCCTAATCAGGGTACTTCGCCCAATCGAGCTACCCCTACCCAGATGTACATATAGCCTTCCCCAACCTGTTGCCCTCCAGATGTTTTAGACTACAACTCCCATCATACATGGCCATTGGCCATGCTGGTTAGGGCTGTTTGGAATTGTAGTCCAAAAGATCTGGAGAGACCAGGTTGGGGACATTTTCAGCGTTAGTGGCAGGTGTTTGTCACTGCTTCTCAAGACACACAGTTTAACAACAACAACAGTTAACACTAATTATTTACTGTTTTCCCCAAAGGTTCAAAGACATTTAAATCATTGGAAGGTGGGGGAAGATAATACAATTTAAAAACGGGCCAACAATATACAATTAGATAGTAATTCTAACACAGAATCAAAACAGCCCCAGAAAACTATGCTCAACTAAAGGTGTTATTTGGGGGGGGGGGGGGGGGGAGAAAGAATATTTTGTTTTCATTGAGTGGGCTTGTCATCACATCACCCCTACATCCTAACCTATATAACCTGTGGCCTAGTAACTTGCTCTTTGTTTCAACAAAATCTCAGAACCACTGGATTATGCATTAGTTGCACAGATCTATTGCACATAACAGTAAGAACTAAAGAAGTGCTCTGGCAGAACAGTCCAGGGATCTGTCTGTCTTAGCATCCTGTTTCTAAGAGGGGGCAGCCAGATGCTTCTGGGAAGCTTACAGCAGGGCATGAAATCAACAGCCTTTCCCTTTTATTTGTGTCTCCCTGCCACCAATACCTCGCTCCAGGATCTGGTATGCAGAGGAATATTGCCTCTGAACCTCTAGCTATCATGGCTAATATGCATGGAGGGGCAACATTATGCAGGGAAAACCCTGCTGTTATCTCCAACTGGAGAATGGAGATAACAGCAGGGATTTGGGTGACGGGGGATTCATTTGGCACTGGGAGGAGAAACCACTGTTTCCAGAACTGGCTAAGTGGCTTCATGCGGCACACACTGATGGGGTGTTCTGCAAAAAGCCATAGTTTCTGCCAACATTGAGAAGCACAGCTGCTTTTCCCAGGGCTGGCTGAGTGACTTCAGGTGGTGTGCATGCGCTAGGGAAATCCGTCAGGTCAGCCCCCTGGACTGCAACTTGTTTCTTCGCGAACTGCCTTGACTTGATCTGCATCAAACTGAGCTCACGAATTTTTCCTTTTCTAAAAAATGTACGCAAATGGAAATGGGCTCAAACTGCAGGTGCAATTTGCATGATTTAAGGAAAGTTCAGCCGTGGTTTGTGCAAACTGAAGCTGCAATTTGCAGACATTTTTATTTATGTAAAAAATAATACTAATTAAAAACGGGAAAAAATCCCAGATTTCGGGGAAAGCCCTGCGGCTCAATCCGCAAATGCCAGTTGAATCATATGCTCACCGACAGCCTGCTGAGTGCAAAAACGGCCAGATTCCACAGCGATGCACATCCCTAGCATGTGCCAAGGGTGGCCCTCTAGCTGATGTTGGATCACAACTCCAGCCACCAACATTGTTATTTTTTCAGCGCCAGAACAAGACTTTCGTCTTCTCTCAGACATTTAGCAATATCTGATGAGCCTGGGTTTTTTTTTTTTTTTTTTAGGCATTATAGCTTTTTAAAGTTATTATAGTGGTTTTAAATGTATGTGTATACTATATGTTTTTGCTGTTTTAATTTTTGCATATAGTTTTTAATTGTTTTAATCTTATGTAAACCATCCAGAGAGCTTCGGCTATGGGGCGGTCTACAAATGTAATAAATAATTAAATAAATAAACCATGTTCCCCACCCACCGTCTAGACCACGGCAGAATCCCGAGAAACATTTACCAAAAGGCTACTTACACAATGAACTGCATATAGCCAAACAACTCTGATAAACCAGTTGTCCATATCGGCCTGCAACTGGAAAGAAAAACGTTACCACTGCCCATGTTCCTGATGAGATACAGAAATGGGCTCAGATATATAAATATATATTCTGCCACTTGGCAGGACAATCCAGACAACTGGCTTACCACATCATTACACAGTTGCAGTTGGTAGGTTACTGGCCCTTGGCAGTGTGGTCTTCACCCTAGAGCAGCGCAGGGGTTCGCCCAGGTAAGGAAAAGTGCCCTTCTGATCAATCCAAGCTTGAGAAGGAAGCAGCCCTCTTCATGACATGCATCTCCACTAGTTCACAGAAGGGTTAAAAAAAGAAAAGAGGAAAGAAAAAGAATGTGCTATCCATTGGTTTCCTCTGATGTTCCTGTAGATATTGTCACTGGATGTATCCTCGGTAGAATTCCATTCAACACCTCTGTCTTTATGTACAAAGCTGTAGGCTGTAGCAGCTTTAGGAAACATAAGTATCCTTTTTTTTTTACTGCACAGTATCTGTGTGTGAAATTCTCTAAAGGGGTTTAAGTATTTACCCTGAACACTATCAGACAGTTTCTAAAAAATTTCCTTATCCTATTGCAAAAAAAAAAAAAAAGAAGAAGGAAAAAAGACACCACTTCAAAGAGAATCATAAACACAGACCTTTGTGCTTTGAGCAAATATTTTGCACGTTTTGTTTTGGAAGCTTAGCTTTGAATTCACTCGGAATTGTGAATATATCTATATGAGGGAGATGCGGTAGACGGCTATTTTAGTTATAGACGTTAAGCAAGCGGAGAGTGCTAAATTTTCTCCCATGTTTATAGGCATTGACAATGTTGTCGCCTCAGTCCTTAAAAAAACATATTAGGAATAATGTGTTTCTGAATAACGTGTTAATCAAACGGGGTTGCCAGGTGAGAAAGGGAGAAAATAAAGGTTGTGTCTTGAGTTTAACTTTTCAATTAAGGTCCGCTTTTTTAAAAAGATTACTGCTCACCTCACACGAATAAAGCCCGGATTTATGTTCAGACATTTAAAACAGTGCTCTTCAGAAACTGGAATAAGCAGATAAAGACATTCTCCCTAAACATTAGTCTTTTAGAAGCTTGGCCATTTATTTACAATACAGTTTTAATCACATGGATTTGACAGCAAGTTACATGCAATTCAACTGTACGAATTTCTAAACGTGTTTGAGGATTCCGGTGTTGGGCTACAACTTAGTCCATTTCGAAGTCATTAGCTGGATGGAATTGGCTGGTCTTGTCCATCGTAACACGGGCATTGCAAATTTCAATAAGAATACTAATAGGGTTTTCCTATTCTTGCTGTGAAATATGTGTTGAATAATATCTGGCAATTCCATGCTACTTTATGCTATCAAGGCAATACATTCCCGAGGTTTTAATATGTATTTGAAACTTGAGTCTTTATTCTTATTATTTTATTATTATTGATGATGATGATGATGATGATGATGATGATTGAAGAGACCGGCAATGTAAACAATAACAAAAATAATAATAAATATAAAATGCTAAATCAGTATACTTATCTTATAAAATGATAACACAATCTTAATTAAAATTATTATTTTTCATTTTAAAAAAAACTACCCACCAAGAATGGTGGAGAAAGGTTCCCTTTCTGCTGCACTGGTTATTTGATAAAATGGATGCCTTTCCCACAGATATGTTGTTCGGTTTTCAAAATCTGGAGATGCCTGCGTTGGAGCTCCAAGCAATTTGTAGGCTTGGAAGCTTCAACATGGACACTTTCCTTTTATTATTACAGAAGTGCCTGATGATCATAGAGCGGCTGCAATCATAGAGCCACAAAGAAGGAAATCTTACACCCAGGACAATTAAAGATGAAAAACCAATAATAAGCTGCCCTTTAATTAAAGGAGTGGAAAAGCAATTCACCTAAAAACATAAAAAGCCATGCGGAATCAGACCCAAAGTGGATCTAGTCCAACATTCTGTTCACACAGTGGTCAATCCGCTCCTGTGGGAAACTGACATGAATGCAATAGCCCCTTCAAGCTTGTGTTCCCCAGAAATCGGTGTACATAAGCACACTGCCTCTGATACTGGAAGTAGCAGATCATCATCACGGCTAGTAGCTGTCGGTAGTGTTATCCTCCAAGGATCCTTCTAATTCCCTTGTAAATCCACCCAACTTGGTGGCCATCACTTAAAGGAGCCTTTATAGGCCCTCCTTCCTTTTCCTTTCCTTTATCAAAGTGAAGGGCTCCAGAAGCACATACCTGAAGGAGCAGCTCTGCCCACCAGCCAAGAAGCTGGCCAATTCTGCTCTTTTCCCTCTGCCACTCCTTAACCCAGCAAACACTTTTTCTGCTAAGCCAATGCTTTCTTTTTTCTTTCTTTTCTTTATTCATAGTACTTATATGCCACTGAATATAACAGAACACATATTTATTTATTAAAACATTTGTTTTAATAAATGCTTGAAAGGTTGTCATACGGAGGAGGGCAAGGATCTCTTCTCGATCAACCCAGAGTGTAGGATGCGGAATAATGGGCTAAAGTACAGGAAGCCAGGCTGGACATCTGGAAAAACTTCCTGGCTGTTAGAGCAGTACGACAATGGAACTAATGACCTAGGGAGGTGGTGGGCTCTCCCACACTAGAGGCATTCAAGAGGCAGCTGGACATGCTTTAAGATGGATTCCTGCACTGAGCAGGGGGTTGGTCTTGATGGCCTTATAGGCCCCTTCCAGCTCTACTATTCTATGATTCTATTAGCACTGGGATCTCAGGGCGGCATGCAGATAAAATCAGAACAATATAAACATAAATGATTCACACAGCTAAAAATGTATGACATCGTTAACAAATTAAAACTGGTAGAAATGTCCTATGATAAGGAGATGAGGAGGTAGAAGTGGAGGCCATCCCAACCAGCTGGGCTGAAGACCACCCCCACGAAGGCTCCTCTTCCCTTAACTGTCATCACCACCACCCATTCCGGCAAGCTGCATTGAGGAAAATGAGAGGGGGAAGTGGAGCCATCCTACCTTAACTTGTTAAGATTTCATTTCTCCTCTTCCCTCTTCATCCCTTTTTCCTTGCATGTCGTGCTTTTTTAAACTGTCAGCCTGCAGCGAGGGACTGACCGCCTTGTCGCACAATTAGAATCACAATAGGAGATGAAGAGTGGGGATGAACCCACTAGCCCACTCTACACTTGTAGGGGATGGACACAGTTTACGACCCTGCGTGATTAGGGTTCTAAAATACACAACTGGGTGAGGCTCTCTGTGTAAAGTAAGATCCCCACTTCAGAAGACCCTCCCAACTACCCAACGCATGGAAGGCTGCAGCGGTTATTGCCACTGCCAGCATTTATTTTTATCACACTTTTCCCTCCGAAAGGAAGCCCAAGCAGCTGGTGTCATCATCATCATAAAGAACAAATCCAACGCCATCAAATACAACAACGCTATGGAAAAAAAATCTAATGATAACAAGTACTAAACAAACCTACAAACCCTCTTTCAGTTCAGAACTTCAGCATCTAGTTAGTCAACAAATAAATACGGGAATCATAAATATATCGAAGAACTAAGGGACAATGAAACGCAACCTCTGTGTTAAGCCAAAAATACACACATATACACCACTCCAGCAGCTAATATAGTAAACTCTTTGGATGAACCATGTAATATAAGGGGAGGGGATTTCACAAAGAGGGTGGGGGCAGCAAGAATGGCCATGCTCTCCCCCTTCACAAATAGGGGGTTGTCCTCAAGTCGGTGTGGTGCAGTGATTAGAGTGTTAGACTGGATTCTAGTCCCCACTCGGCTATGAAGTTCAGCGTGTGACTTTGGGCCAGTCGCTGACTCTCAGGTTAACCTACCTCACAGGGTTGTTGTGAAGATAAAATGGAGGATAAAATGGAGAGGAGGAGGAGGAGGATCATGTTAGCTGCCTTAGTTTCCTTGCAAGAGGAGAAAAGGCAGGATATGTATGTAATAATAACAAAATAAAATAACATAAATCTCCCTCTGCTCAAAGTATTGTTGTATTCACCTTTTTTCCCTCCTTTTTTGAGGAGAGCAGGTACGCCCATTAGTTCAATGTTTTTAATTTTTGTAAACTGCCCAGAGAGCTTCGGCTGTGGGGTGGTACATAAATGGAAATAATAATAATAATAATAATAATAATAATAATGCAGGAATATATAGAGTTGTTGTTATTATTATTATCTCTCCTTTTTTGCCCATGGCAGTTTTTCTAAACGGACATGACGGGCTTTGCCAAGTCATGCTGTCGTTTACTGATGCAGACATTTTCTGACTATCGCGCGCGTATTCACATCCTCATGCTCACGCCTAACACTACAGTAGGGAAACACGCAAGGCCCAGTCTCTCCGGAGAGCAGAAAGAGAAGGGAGTGGAGGAAACAGAAACCACCACGTGCCACCAACCACGTCAGCAACCATTCCTCAGCACCACTGGGACAACAGGGTTGCGCCAGTTCACGCTCAAAAGGGTTGTGCCGCTATCGTGATGGAGGCGCTAATCATGGCTAAAACCACTGACTGAATCCTGGGGAAAGTTTTCGGGCAATAATTGACACGTTTTAAACTGCGCGTGCCCACATCAGTCTCAAATAGACAGCATGAAACCAACCTGCTGTATTATTAAAGCAATAGGAGTCTACGCCAGCATCTTTCTCAGTCTGATGAGTGCAATATTTTGCGGCAAGCAAAGCATCCCTAGCCTTGAAGGTTACCGTTCAGTCAAAGCTGGATACAAGTTGGTAAAATCAGAGCTGCCGCCGCCCCCCGCCCCCCAGGACCAACCCCTCTGCCAGTCGTTTGAATTAATTTGATCTTAGCCTCCCCAGCATAATGAACATTTGTTGAGCTTCTGATACTGCAAGGAAACCGATACATTTTAATAACAATTCTTTACGCGCTGAAGTGAAGAAAGGTCACCCGGGCCAACAGCATTCTAAATACAACACTCTGTCGTTAAATGGACTGTCAAATGAAACGGGGGGGGGGGGGGGGAGCCTGTTCATACCATACAACATTATTTGCATTTTAAAAATAATACACACGACGGAATGTGTTTGTTTGTCTTTTTTAAAAAACAACAACAACAGTTGAAGCGAGTCATTCCTTGGTCAATTCTTTTTCTTCAAAGATTTATATATGGTTTATGTTGCAAACAGAATAGGTTATTTTCGTGTGAAATCATTTTATTTTGCTTTGAGGAAAAAACGGTTTATTTTTTTACTCTCTCTCTCTCTCTTTTTACATCTTTCCTTGCTTCCCCCCTCTTTAACGCAACGTTAAACATTTTTATAGGTAAAATAAATGTCAGTTTTGCGAGGTTTTGCATGAGACTAGACCCTGGGAGACAAATTGTCTCTGTGCTGAATCTCCGAACAGCTTTGGCAAAGCTTTCTCCCGGCATCACATGAGATTTCAGCCTTTCAGAACAGATTCTACCCAGAAAGCAAAGCTACAACCCCTTTCAAATGGTAACTCTGCCTTTGAATTCGCGGAGAACTTTATCTTGATGTTCAGCGTGATAAAGTGCTAATCTTGGGTGACTAAAATTAAAAAAATAATACAAATATTTGAATTGCTTTCATATTTTTTTAAAGGGGATAACGGGGGGGAGAGGGGGTTGAGAAAAAAAATGGAGGACAACCAAAGTTTAAACTGCTTTGGCTATAACCGTTCATAAATTCATGAAGTAATAATGGAGAGGATGGAGGAGGTGGGAGAGAATGTGGTTTTATCAGAATGTCATTCAAATGAAAGGTTTAACATTTACATCACAAGAGTGAGCTGCGAGCGAAAACTATCCTTAGGGAAAGAAATGCCAAGAATAAACATTAGAATAAAAAAGAATATCTATATACTTACTTTAATGTGCACGCAAACACACACACATTTTTTAATAATAATAATAATAATAATAATAATAATAATAATATACCCATGATCTACAAGACATCAGTGAAGTAAACTTTTTTTTTGAACAATTATGTTGTGTGAGGATGCCCAGGTAATTAGCATACATGAAGCAACTGACAGGAAGAAACATTTGCTCGTTTTCATTTTTGAATCTATAAATGGAAAAAGAACGCATGGAGAAAGAAGTGTGTCATTAGAAAGTGTAAAAAATGCATATACGTGTTTGTTTGTTTTAAAAAGTACACATATGTAAAAATAAATAAATAAATAAATAAATAAATACGAAAGTTGTTCAACAAATTAGAAAACAAATTAGTTGTTCACGGCTTTTGGGGGGTTCTTATTAATAGAGGAGTTAGCTATCTCTCTAGGAGAGGGTAAAAGATTAAAAGGTTGGTGCAAGGAGGAAAGCTACTTTCTAATTTTGTTTCAAAGAATTATATATTATATTGTAAAAACCAGTCGGTCCTTATAATTTAACAAATCCATTCTCTTTACATGCAACACAGAGCATTTGTTTTGTTTTTAAAAAATGGCTTAATTCTATAGAAACCAGATCTTTATTCCAACACACTGCACTTTTTATGTTAAATTGCTGTTGAATTTGTTAGCCCACAATTGATTTCCTGTATTACGAAATCTTAGAGATTATGGTTAAGTTGAAGAAGCAGGGCTAAATTTTAGATACTTATACCACCATGTAGAGAAGCATTATTTCTCTCGAGTTCTCGGAAGTCTACCTGAACACTGTAGCTCAACAGTGCCCCCTGCTGTCGGAAGGTACTTTCCCCCCCCCCCTTAAAAGTTTGGGACTCAGGACAGGTATGACAGGCATAGAGCAGATTTGGAGTGGCGGCAGCAGAGGGCAGGTAGCAAATCAGAAACCCAACTCTAATAAACACCCACATTTACTTAGAGACTCAAAAACAACAACAAAACCAACAACAGACATTACCAATTAACATTCTCTTCTGTCTCCCTCAATAGCTCAAATTAATTGTGATTAATGCGTTAGAAGTCATAAACATTAAAGCTGCTCTTTCAGATTTGAATTAGAAGCAGCTTCTGTCTTGTCCCCCCCCCCCAAAAAAAACCCCAAATGCAAAACTCGTGAGCTCGCTTATAAATATCGTCCCAAGACTCGCTGAAAGGAGATACACTTGACGGTGCTATGTTTCTAATTAGACGCACATGGAAACGTCACACCGATTGCAGACAACTCAGCCCTCGAGATTTCGCTGGGTATGCAGGGTTCCCCCCCCCCCCGTTCTCAACACACTGCAGAGATAAAGGAACAACCAAACACTTTTTGCCTTGTTAAGCACCACCGTTACAACGGGGGGGGGGGGGGGGACGGATTGGGGCTGCAGAGCCAGCAAACCTCACATATCCACACACACACACAAAGAAAAAGTGTACGGTGGGATGGGAGGAAAAGGCGACCCACTCAGATCGGTGTTTCCCAAGCTCCTGACAGCTGCAACGCTCTCCCCAAATTCAAATTGGACACACGCACCGCTCTTAAGTTCAAAGCGTAGCATAATAACATGATCGTAATATCTGCCTATGAAACAGACCAGTCTGTTGCTCCAGGGGGTGCCAACGGGTGGAAATTGTAGGGAAGCACATTTGGGCCAAAGCATAGGAGAAACTTTCCAATGGTAAGAGCTGTTTAAACTGACTGCCTTAGACTCTCCTTCACTGGAAGTATTTCAGCAGAGGCTGGAAAGCCGTGTACCAGGGATGCTGTAGTTGCAGTAAAGATCTTACCTTGAGCAGGGGCTGAACTAGATGACATCTAAAGAACCTTTCCAGCTCTAAAATTCATTCAGAGATCCGGTGGAATGAGATGCCCACGGAAGAGCGCAACCGAAAGGGGGTACCCTGTCTTGACCATGAGTGATTATGACAGATCCCTCCCATGCTCTGCCCCCTTTCTGAAGAGTGGATCCCTTTAAAGGGACAGCTCTCTGGCCATGGAGCTTGAACGCTATCACCTGTCCTTCCACTTTCGCTGATCTGACCCATCCTTTACAGGAGCCCACAAAGCAAGCTGGCTGGAATCTCAGCACCTCGGACAGCTCTGAGAGCACAAGTCGCTCATGCAAAAGGTGGTGGATGACCAAGGCCTTATAAGCCCCTCCCTCCAGCTTCAAAGCTCCACCCCCAGCCTCTTAAAAGGCCAACATTTCCTGGGGGCTAATTCCACTGCATCTCTGCATGGGGGATGACTGGCTGATCCGATCATGGATCAGCGAGTCATTTCCCATGCAGATAGCAGATGGTTATTAAACATGGGTACCCTTTCAAAATAAACTTCAGCAACTGAACCCTGGTCCTTTTCTTGATGGAGTAGCCAGTTTTACAGTTCCATCACCAACCACCCCGACACTGACCGTACTATCAACCAGATCGCTCATCTTGTTAAAAATAAAAATAAATAAAAACAACAGGAGTTCAATGTCCGATTCTCAAACACTGCATAATGACAACTGGAAAGCTGCAGGTTCAGAAGATGGGCAGAGGATGCGAAGCCAATGACCGGTACATACCATGAGCTCCATCTTTTTCCAGAGTTCTTCCAGAGCTGCCATGGGCTTGTCCCACCAATCTGTGCACTTTTTGTAACGTTTACCCTGGAACCAAAATTGCCGTAGCCACTCAAATTCAACCTGTGAAAACACAAAAGCATTTTCCCCTATTTATTTTCGGAGAAGCTCTCAGGGGGTGCATTCCAGTGACGAGTGGGGACAAAGGCAAAATGTAAAGGGACCAAAAGCTAAGGATGGGGCCAAAATACCTCCCCCCCCATAACAACAATAACATATTGTAGCTTAAAGCACTTACTGCTAGTAACTAAGCCTTCAGGAAGGCATTTCAACTTCTTACAACGGGCAGGGGGGAACTGCACCTGGAAATCACTAAACAATAAGTAGTTGGGGAAAGGGGGTGGGCCAGCAGGGGGCGTGAGCAGCTGGGGACTCTTGGAGGGCCGGAATTGGCCCATAGGACAAAGGTTCAACATCCCCGCTTTATGGCAAGTCTTGACCTCTCAATCTCAATTCCCATCTTTAAAATGAAGGTTATTATTCAACCTCCCGCCCTCTCTCTCTCTCTCTCTCTCAAAACATGGACTCATTCATCAGCAGCTTCAACATGATCAAACAGTAACAATGCTTAATTAAGTTGTGGGTTGGATGGTTTAAAATTAAGTGATTTTTTCATTGGAATTATGTCCCAGTTTCCGGGGGTCCCAGATTTACGTCCCAGTTTTCCGTAGGGCAGCTTATAATACAATGCAAAATCATATATCCACACATTTAAGGACAAGCCCAAATCCTACACAACCCAACAGTTCTTAGTCCCCTGGCTGATAGAAGGGGCCCGAAGTTGTGCCCTATCAGTTCTGTAGTCTCAAGGCAACTGGCAGTCGGAGCTAAGTCAGTGGAGGCTGGTGGCTCAGATTTCGGTGAGGTTGCGAATCCATTCTGGGCTTCAGTCAAACCCAGCCAGAACTCTAAAGGAGCTATCCAAAACCCTTTCATCCTGTCAGTGGCGTGAAGTAACTAAATCGGAACCACATGTCCTTTGGTGGATTTTGTTCTTTCTTGGTACATTCTTTTTTGGTACTTGTGATGCCTTCGCAATGACACGTAGGTCCAAGACACAACTCCCTTTTTTTTTTTAACCCACCTTACTCAGCATCTTCTGTTGCAGCTACTGTTGTTAAGGAACAACAACGCATCTTCAGAGAGCTTACTGGTTAATCTTCAAGCATGGTTCTTTTGTATTTTGTAATACCCTGTTCTCACTGTCTTTTCTTTCCTCTTTCTTTTCATTTCAAGTGATCTGCAGTTCTGGTCAACTGGAACTGTGTATTTATCTTTGATATGGTCGTTGTGTTTTTTTATACACAGACTTGAATCCCATTTTAGTCTTCACCTGCGACCGCAAAGAATTTTGTTCTGTTTACCCTTGTTTAAACTGTGATGGGCCAAACAAAGAGAAACTTGTGGAGGGAGCAACATTGACCAAAGAAGTCTGATTAAGCCCTCACCTGAGAGTATTCTCTCTTTGCCACACACCCCTCCACCGCTTCCTCCTCCCCAGGGCTGAAACAGAGCAGATACAAAAGTCTGAAAGCGATTTTTGTTGACAGTCGCTAAACGCCCATTTGATGTATGTAACTGCTTTCAACAGATGTTTAAACAAAACTAACAAAATAAAGCTACAGATAAAATAATAATAATAATAATAATAACAACAACAACAGCAACAACATTGGAAGGACAAATCCACACCTCCCATAATGCAATGGATTGAGGACCTAATAACATTATCAACTTTTGAATAGGTGTTATATAGACGCAACTTATGAGTGATAAATACACGGATATTTGGTCTGCTTTTCTTGAAACCTATGTATAACTCACTCTTTTTTAAAAAAATGAATGGTATATAGGATGACAAATGACATATATATATATATATATATATATATATATATGATGTGTGTGTTTTTCTTCTTTTTCTTACAATGTATTTTCTGTTCGGTTTTGTTGATATTCACAAATAATAATAATAATAATAATAATAATAGACAGCATGACTTGGCAAAGCCCATCATGTCTGTCTAGAAAAACCGCCATGAGAAAGAGATACATAATTATAATGGCAACCCTGTTGGCCTATCTAGTTGAATTTTAAGAGTTTATTTTTTATTTTAATAATGTAATAGTTTTACATGTTTTTAATCAGTTTTATGTATTTTATATCTGTATTTAATGTTGTCCCCCCCCCCTCTCAATCTAGAGGGAGAGGCGGGTAAGATATATATAGATATAGATAGATATATAGATATAGATAGATATTATTATTATTATTATTATTATTATTATTATTATTATTATTGAAACATACTGGCAGGATTAGTGGACACTCTCCTGGTGTGGTCTGTGGGTGTACTTGAGAAGGCACTGGTGGCAGCGGAACAAAGAAGTTACCTGGAGGCCAGGTTGCTGGGCTGTGGTGCTGTGGGGCCTAAATAGTAAAGGCGAGACAGGGGCAGCAGCAGCAGCAAGTGGTCAAGGATAACCTCACAGGACATGGAGTCCAAAACATCTGGAGCGCACCAGCTTGCCTCCCTTTGATCTAGAACATTAATATATTGCACCCAGATTATGAACAAATGCTGTTTGGGGCCTCTTTTCCCATTTGCTTGTCCACAAAAAAGGGCTGTTTGTTTGTTGCCAGTGGTGTTGTTTTTCAATAGGAAATCATTTCTACCAAAGCCAGATCAGGCGAGAGCACAGAGTTGAATGGCATCACCCCCAGCATGCATTGTAAAAGCAAAGCAACACACTGCTGCACACCTTTTTCGTCTTGATCTCCTTCTGTTTGCAGCACGGATTTAGCCCGGCATCACATCAACCCCTCTCCAGTCACCCTTTGAGCTATTATGAAAGGCACACTTTGAGAGTAAGAGTCAATAGGGCGCCGGGAAAGGCCAACGGCTGCCGGCTGACATTTGGTGAGCCGGGGGTGGTGGTGGTCCAGAGACAATTATTTAAAGGCGCTTAGCTTAATAAATGCCACCTAGGTAGGTGATCTATATTTCTTCTCCTCAATGCCAGCCGGCCCCCCGACTGAGCTGCCATTTCGGATGTTATGCGCTAAACGCACACATTAACCTTCCTTTGGCTGCGCACATCAACACTCATCCCAGTAGTGACCCTAACAGCCCATCAACACAACAGCTTTGCAGTGTGCATGAAGCTCAGGTAGACGCGGCAAAGATCCGGCGCCCGGGCCCATCCAACACGAACCGGTGTGAAAGCTGCATAGGCTGACATTGATAGATTCAAATTTACAGATGATCTCTTGGATTTATTTCAATCCCACAGGAGCAAAGGCAGCTAATCGGTTTCTCAACTAAATTATCGCAAAGTAAGACAAATCTGCGGCCTGATCAACTCAACCCAACTGGGGTGGGTGGGTGGGAGTACTAAACTTCATCGCAATGCAATGGAAGATTTGCAGCATGATGGAAGGAGAGGGTTAACCCTTACCTTCCCAGCTGCAGCGTCCCTTGAAAACTGCCCCATGTGGCAAATAAGCTGAGAAAGGCTCAGTTCACACAAAACAACGGGTGAGTTTTTAGAGGGAACTCCCCACACAACATGTTCTAGTAGCCCACAGTCAACTCCACGGTAGCCCGCTGTGTGACTGTGGGCTACCGTGGAGTTGAGTGAAATCCATTGAGATGTTTGATTGACAGTTCCTCTGCCCTCTCTCCTCCCCCGGTCCTCCCAATGGTATCCCATCAGCCATTGCTGCAAAAAAAACCAATCCCGGATGCTCTCCCAGAGCAGCACTCCTTCCTTTTGCTGCTCTTGCCAGGCAAGTCTGTAGCCAGTGGGAAAGGTCAACTCAATGCAACAGAAAACTCCACAGAGCGTGCTACACAACATGCAACGTAACGGTTGTGCAGGAACTTTCCCCTGCACAGCGTGGATATTCCGCGTGGAGTGTTTTCCAAAAGAACTCCACCGTTGCGTGTAGTTTTCCCGCCAGACAACACGTTTCTCAACAGTGGTGTAAAACCTCCACCGTGGAGTTCTAAAACCACCGTTGAGAAACGTGTTGTCCGAACTGAGCCAAAGAAAGCAACTTCCATTGGCATCAATGGACACTCAGGGCTCAGGGAAATACATTCGGGGTTAGAGCCTCACGGGGCCAGGCCTAGCAATGCCCCTGCTGGTGAGAAATGCTCAATGCCTTTTCCTTCCACTGGTCACCACTGGCAGCGCTGCTAGTGGAAAAGAGTAGGACTGAAGATCCAGACACCGACCATACCTGAGACTGAACTCTGCTCCCAACCGCAGCACCATTTCCAATGATTGCCACCGACAGCTGATGCTGCTGGTGAAGAAGCGGAGAGCTTTCCAGGACAGTGGAGGCCGATGGCTTCAATTTCACTGGGTCGTTGAATCCGCTCTGGGTATTAAGGAATGCTGGGAGTTGCAGGACTTCTTGTTTGACTAAACATGCATAGGGTTGTGTCCTCGACCTACTGTCCTTAGCCTGTAGTTATAATAGATCCCATTTCATACATTTATGTTTTAATGGTATGTGTACACCGCTTTGAAGCCTGTAGATGTAAGTGGTTTATAAACACCCAAATAATGAATGAATAAAATAAGCTTGGGGACTTATTTTCTTCTCCCCATTTAATGGTGTTCACCCATGAACAGTTTCCCCCAGCTATCTTGGGGAACCATCCCGGATACATCCCCCAACAGCTGAATAAATCTCCCTCAAGCAAACGGCTGGGGCAGATCAGCTGCTCAGCCTTCATTCTATGGTGTCAGATCACATATTTCAGTGTAAATTACTAATGACCAAACAATCCCTCGTTTGCTCGAAGGGGTAACTTAATTCATTCTGTAACAACGATGTATGTGATTGCTTCTTCTTCTTCTTTCATTGTAAAGATGGCTGCACTTCAATGGAGCTATCCAAGCAGTCACTTGAATGAGTTGATCACAGTTTTGGTCAATATGCATCATGCCAGCCAAGTATTTCAAGCCTAGTTTTGTTACTCTTAAAATAGGCGTACAAGACGCACGTGTTCATCGGTGATGTTTTTATGAGGTTTTCAACTGGACAGTTCTTTCCCAAGCGCAATCCAGTCCAGCTCCAATTAGGGTACATGATTGTGCTCAAGTCAAAGGCTTCACAGATCCCATGGTCCAAGCCCAGACAGATGCAATTTGCAGACTGGCTGGCCAATTTTTTGGGCTGTCAAGGGAAAGTTACGGAGTGGGGTAATTGCCATGCTGGACACAGAGAAATACAACCAGAAGAATGTCAATTACCTTTTTAGGGGTTCGATTTCTGCCCAAGGCTTTGTGGTTGAAAAAAACTCCCCTATCTAAGGTGGCTGGCTGACCTACTTTCCAGAGGACAGCCTCTATTTGAAGAGCTGTCTGAGGACAGTCCTCTATTTGAAGGTGCCCTATATTTGAAGGGATGTCCAGTTCAAGTCTCTCTTCAGCATAAAGCGTTGGTTATTACCTTTAAAGCCCTACATGGTCTGGGTCAAGGTTACCTGCGGGATCGCCTTCTCCCATACAATCCGCCCTGCATGCGCAGGTCCTCCGGTGAAGGATTTACTTCAGTCAGCCATAACTAGGCTGACAACCGTTACCCAGGACCTTCTCTTCTGCCGCTCCGACTGTGGAATGGCCTGCCGGGAGAGATCCGCCAACTTAAGAATCTTCCTGATTCTAAGAAAGCCATAAAGACTGATCTCTTCCAGCAGGCTTACCCAGTTGAAGTTTAAGATGTCTCATTGTTATTTTAATAATGTATTCGTTTTATACGTTTTTAATAATTCATTAGCTGCATATATTTTAATCAGTTTTACGTATTTTATGCTGTTTTGTATTTAATGTTGTTCCCCGCCTCGATCCAGAGGGAAAGGCAGGTAAAAAATAAATAAATACTTGATGATGATAATGATGATCCCTAAGAAAGGCAAGCAGAAGCCTTGAAGTTGCCTATCCACAGTTAACACCTGGACAGCAGGCACACGGGTCACTTGGAGCTCCTCAATTTATTTTTTAAAAAATGCCCCTACGTTACTGGGTTTTCTGCTTCCGTTTTCTTTCTGGGGTTATGATCGTCGCTATTACGGGGGTGGACAAATGGTCTGAAATGGAATACTTCCACTCTGCACGCTCCATTCGCTTCCATTCACTTTAATGAAGCAGTGCCATCTAGTGGAGTAATTGACATCTGTACTGTCCTCTTGATGGGACCAGGCGAAGTGGCTACAGTCTCAGGGGCTTCAGACTCAGCAGTCTTAGGCTCTGGAGGTCCACAGACTCCAAATTAGAGGTGAGCCTTGGACTCGGTGTGTCCTCTGTCAGCCCCCTACCCTCCATGTCCATGGCTGGATTGCCGCTGGACTTTTTCTTTTTTGCCGAATAAACATTTGAGCAAAAACACATGCAAAATGCTGGGGACAGGGGTAAAGGGGGGGCACACAGCATTGGATTTGGAGGCTGTACTTGGGTCATTCCAGGAGCAAGATTGGGGAAAGCAAAACTCACTCGACAGCAAAACAAATAAAACAAAATTCTACACGGGGGGGGGGGGGAATTCAAGGGCCGTGGGTTGCATGTGGCCCTTCCCTGGTCTTTTTTTATCATTCCTGCTGCTCCCCAAGTCATTGCCACCAAAGCTTGCAGGAGTGCAATTTTGCATCAAAAGAAGATGCGTGCTTCCCACGCCTTTTTAAAGCGAAAATGTGGCAGCAACGACAATTTCAGCAGAGGGGCTAGTGCAGCCCCCCGGTGGGTTCCAGGGGCCAGAAAAAAATGCCCTCTGAGCCCAATGAGGTTGCCCACCCTTGCTCTACACCCTCTTCTCTTTGCATGCACACATGGATGCAACCAAAAAGTGACACAGGCCCATTGATATCAAATCTCTTAACGTTATTTCCTTTGTTCTTACTGGCATTTCCACCCCCACCACCCCCGCACCATAGAAAGTCTCAGAGAAACAGTGCAGTATCTCTAGGATTTGGGATGTAAAACTGAGATTTTCTTCAAACATATGCCTTGCAGATTAGGAACATACCAGTTGTATTAGGCCATGAACCTACCAAACGTTACCCTATAATTAGTAGACAAAAGACATGTGGGTTCCCCCCTCCCTTCCTTTCCTCTTTTCTTTTTTTTTTTAAGGATGAATCAAAGACCTGCATTAGCACTGCAGATGTCTGGGCTTCCAGTCTACAGCAGTAACTCAGCAAAGAAATGCATCTCCTCAGCAACATAAACCACAAATACATTGCCCACATGTGCGGCAGCAAGTAAACTTGTTGAAAAAAGCCGGCTGTCGTGTGGAATTAACCCCCTTGCTGACTGAGAAACTAATCCTGGAGAACGAGCAAGGAGGAGGATCAAAATCCCTGAAGATTGGCAACTCTTTTTTATAACAGTATGCACAAACTGAAGTTCATGGCAGGGCGAGAATAGCAGAAGGTGGGGTGCAGTAAGGTAGCTTTGCTGATCAATAGGTGTCAGGGCTGAGCTAGAAGCAGCTGCCGGAGGGGAGCCAGAAATTGTATCAGGGAGCCAAAACCGAGAATTGTATAGGACAATGCCAGAGCGGGGCATCTCCAAAGCATTTGGTTCAGGGGGTACATTTGGAATTTCGAGAGACGGTCATAGGCGTTCTCACAAAATGGCTGCCATGGTGGGACATACCCGTTCGTAAAATGGCAGACATAACGGGCATGGTTGGTCACAAAACACTCATTTCCCAGAAGGCAAACGGGGGAGACTAAAAGAGGAGGAACTTGCTGAAGAAACTAAAACAAGGCCTGAGCTCCAGAACACACACACACACAAAACTGTTTGAACTGAAATAGAGATGGCGCTGGAGGGCAGCACTTCACATGGCAAGAGGTCAGCCTCCCAATTTTTAAAAAATAAATAAATATATATATATATTTTTTTTTAAAAAAAGGAATTTCATTTCATGTGTAGCAAGCATTCTTTAAGATAGCCAATTGCTTATTATCATTTGAGACTGTGTTTGCAGCACTGCGGGTAATAAATAACGGCGGGTAATAAATAAATATATTATTATTATTATTAATAATAATAATATATTATTATTATTATATTATTATTATTATTATTATTATCTCTCCTTGTTACATAGAGTTTCTTGCGTTTAATTATATTGGATGTTACCACACTGGGTTGTACTTTCAAGACGCGAAGGGTCCTACTGCAACTTGAGACTTAGTGCTTTCACTGGCCACAGCAAGTTTAGTTTGGTGTCCACGTTCCTGCCGTTTTAGTATATAAAACATATTCTTATCCTGAGTTTCTGCATTTTGCTACAACTGTGGGCCCATTGTTTTATTGAGTGGTTCTTATCGAAGGTTCTCTTCCTTCTTGCTTCAGGGTGTTGTAGTTCAACACTCCTGGAAGGCTCCAGGTTGGAGAATAGCTGCTCTAGATTGTATTGTATTCTGGCTTATGCCAAATCGGACTACCAAATCAGGAGTGCAACAAAGATGATTCAGGGACTTGAGGACATGCCCTATGAGGGCAGGCTGAAGGAACCTGGGATAGTCAGTCTGGAGAAAAGAGGACTGAGGGGAGATATGTCATGCCACAGGGAAGATGGTCAAGAACTACTTTCCATTACCACAGAAATTAGAACCCAAAATAATGGGTATAAGTTATACCTACATAGATTTCAGTTAAATATAAGGAAAAAATTCCTGACGGTAAGACAGTGGAGCAGTCTACCTACGGAGATTGCAGGTTCTCCATCTCTGGGGTTTTTTTAAGAAGAGGCTGGACAGCCACCAATCATGGATGGTTGAATTGATTTTCCTACACACTGCAGAGGGTTGGACTAGATGATCCTCGTGGTCCCTTCCAACTCAACAATTCTATGATTCCTTCCATCTTGCTCTTTGCTGCCTATTTTGACAGATAGTTTACTCCACAGGATCTCAAGCAGAGGCCTTCCACATCAACTACTACCAGTCCCTTTTTCTGGAGATGCCAGCGGTTGAATCTGGGTCCTACCACTGAGCTACAGATGCCCTAAATTATAACAATGCTCCACTAACTGAGACACTTATAGAAAATTCACGTCCCATATTCTCCACACAGTTTCTTCTCACCTCATTATGGGTTTTTTCCACTTGCTTTATATCTGCGACATCCAACGATTTCAGAGCGGGGAATCCCACTTCAGTGTCGGCGAGTAAGTTTTCAAGGGCTCTGTTGCATTGGCCCAAAATATAGGCCAACGTACCCTGGGAGCACTGTAAGAATTCGTGAACATAGAAAGAAAATTGAGTTTCAAATAAAGTCAAAGAAACATACATACAAAGCCAACCTCAGCCTTTTAGGGCACAATCTAGGAAAAATGGTCCTAGAACTCCCAGCTATGCTGCTGGGGAATGCTGGCCGTTCTAAGACTTTTTTTTCTATCTAAACTTTCATTTAACACATTTTCTTACTGGCAGTTGAGATTGCTGTGAAAAAGATTTCTGTTGGTGCTGAAAACTGTGGGTTCAAAAGAGTTGTCTGGTGTGCTGGGACTCAGATCCCGCCTCTGGGATCCCGCCTTTTGGGTGGGTTCCTTGACCTTTGTCACGCCTCCCATGACAGCCATTTTGTGGTGGTGCTCAGGAAAATCTCTCAAATTGCCAAATGTGCTCATGGCCCAAAATGGCTGCCTGTCCCAATACACACAGAGAGACATGTGCGTATGTATGCACACACACAAACACACAATGAAAGCTACATGTTTAAGGAGTCCTTAACAGTTCCATGGCTCACTAAAATCAGAAAATGAGCTAACTAAAGAAAGCATAAGCCTTGCAATAGGGATGGGGGAACCATTTTTGGCCAGAGGGTGACTTGATTCTAGGCAAGCATGTCAGGGGCTGCATGCCCACAGTGGGGTGGGACCACATCGACATGCCCTCATGCTCCTACCTTGTGCCTCCCCCACTGCAATCAGGCTTTTAAACACGTCTTGTGCTACGATGCACCATTTCAGATTGTCGGCGAGAGCTCTAACGAACTCCCTGCAGATGCAAAACTATCAGGGCAGAGGCCAAACTAGGACCTTTCATCGACATGCAAACTTCTTTACGTCTCCCCATTTTGATCTCGCACCTGCACTATGAAAACTTTACAGCCCAGTGAAAGCAAGACCTTTGCAACTAAAATGTAAGGTAAAGAATCCAAGCCAATAGCTCAGTTCTCAGGAACGGGTGCAGCGACAAAGAAAAGCTTAAGATTGAAAACACGAAGCAACATCTTTTGCAGCTCAAAAGATGTGGGCGAAGCAACGTTGCCACAACATTACCCTGGCATCCTAGACAGATGCGCTAGCACAGGTAGTTAACAGTGGAGGCCAGTTAGATTGCCTCCACATTTATGGGGGGGCAGGGCTTTTTAAAAGATAATCCATTATAGCAGCTAAACTCACTCTTAGTCTCATCTCCCTACCTGACGTTTGTGGATAATACTGCTCATCTACCTGACGCGTAAAGGTTCAGGTAGAGACAATGTAATACGAAGCGCTTTGAACACTCTAGAACAGGGGTCAACAACTTAGTGTCACTCCAGATGTCTTGGACGACAACTCCTAACATGGCCAGTGGTCAGGGATTCTGAAGCAGATTGGTGGGAGATTCAGGACAGATAAAAGGTAGTACTTCTTCACTCAGCACATAGTTAAATTATGGAACTCACTACCACAAGATGTAGTGATGGTCACCAATTTGGATGGTTTTAAAAGGGGGTTGGATAAATTCCTGGAGGAGAAGGCTGTCCATGGCTACTAGTCCTGACGGCTATGTGCTACCTCCAGTACCAGAGGCAGTAAGCCCATATATACCAGTTGCTGGGGAACATGGATGGGAGGGTGCTGTCATCCCTGTGTTCTGCTTGTGGGCTCCTGGTCAACAGCTGGTTGGCCACCGTGTGAACACAGTGCTGGATTAGACAGCCCCTTGGGTCTGATCCAGCAGGGCTCTTATGTTCTTACTCTTGGAGTTACAGCCCCAAACATCTGGAAGCGTCAGCATCCAACTTAATTGCTCTTGCAGGCAAGGCTTAATCAAAGACAGAGAACAGTCCCACAATTGAATGCCTGCGCAATAGTAAGAAAACACTTACTACTGGTCTAAACCCTGGTCAGCCATGCCAGAATTTAGACCTAGAAGGTACGCTCATTGAACATAGGAAACTGCTTTATACTGAGTCAAGTGAAAACAAGCAAAGCAAAAAGGCACTCGAAACCGTAAAAGGTGTGATTGGATAATTGCACAACTGTGTTTGCAAAAGTAAATATATTTGAGTCTGATAAAGATATAAGTACCTCAAAAGGGTCAGAAATATATCAATGGAATCAGGACTATGGAATTGAGAAGTATACTGATTTATAATTTGTTTCAAACGCTTCTTCAGAAACACTTCTTTGCAGGTCTTACAGTTCTTATTCCAATTAGACTCAGTTGGTTCCAGTGAACTCAAGTTAACCTTGAAGTTATGAGGAAACTCCATGGGGAGAACCTTCCATAGGGAGATAATTCTCAACTCATGTGTATCCTCCTCTTTAGTTTTAACCTTTAGAGTAGAATGGGCTATTGAGGCCAGAACCATTTCTTGTAGTATCCTTCTTCAAAAGGGATGTTTGGATTGCTCTGCTGCCTCGCATTTCGATGGGAGGGCTTGGAGCCATGACACTTATGTTCTTAGATAAGTTACTTTTCTTTTAGTCCCACCAATTTGCCTTCTGGGACATGAACGTTTTGTGACTGGCCAAGCACACCACGGTAGCTATTTCATGAATGAGCAAGCCCCCATGTTAACCATTTTGTGAGAGTGCCCATAACTCTCTCAAAATGCCAAATGTGCTCACGGAGCCAAAAAGGATGGGAACCTCTCCCATTCATGGTAGCTCAATCAGATGTGGCCCAAGCCCCAGGCTTTATCACAAAAGACACCGAGATGCTATTACTGTGAGTTTCTCGGACACGTGATGGGCTACAAATGAATCCAGTTTAAAAAGGGATTAGAGGAATTTAAGAAGAATGGTCTTTCAATGGTTACTAACCATGATGGCTACATGGAAACACTCTGTCTACAGCCAGCATGCCACTGAATGCTAATTGCTGGTGGGGAAACACTGAGGAGAAAGTTGCTGCCCTCGCAACCTTCTGTGTGGGACTCCCTTTAGGCATATGGTGGGCCACTATGGGAAACAAGATGGTGAGCTAGAGGAGCCTTTGATCTGATCCAGCAGGGTTCTTCCTGCTCTTACCTCAATAAGCAAAGATAAAAAGGCGGAAGTTCAGCTCCCCCATTAAAATATGAACATGCCTACAGGACTCAACATTTTGCTGGGATGGGGAAAACTCCTCCTTGAACCTGGTGACTACATTCTAGAATATTCCGCCCAACGCAATCCCTGGGGGCACATCACCCATGTGTGGGAAATGTATGAAAGTACTCAAAGGAAAAAACAAAGATAAAATACGTGTCACAAAATGCATCACAGATGAAGAGAAGAAAGAGAATAGATATGTATAGATTGGACCGCAATCCCTGCCCCCACCCCCACCCCCACCATGCCTTTCCTCAAAACGTCTTTCTGTACTCAAAGAACAAACAAAACATAAAATAGCCTTTTCTTTGCCAGAGGGTGGCGGGGGGGGGTGGCGGGGGGACACAAGGATGTGTCTATATCAGAGTTCCTTTCAGTTAAATATTTATAAGTCCAGTTAAATCCCCAAGAATAACCTTGAGAAAGGACCCCTTGGCGTTCTAATTCTTTGTATTGAAAATTTCCATACTATATAATGTGAGGTCACAGAGGTTTATGAAAACAAAGCAGGAGCTTCTAAAGAGGAAGCTCTTTTTTCGTGTGTGTGGCTCTGTAAGTAAATGTGCATTTTAATATCAGAATAACACAAGCACTGAGGTCAGAGAGTTCCATCTTTACTGCCAAGTACAAATAACAAGCCTTGTCAGTGACATTTAGAACACTATTATCCTAATATGGGTATATTACTATGACACCTATGTAATTATACTATTACACTAATATGGCAGGCAGAAGGTAGAGCAGAATCTACTAGGAGATCTTCAGTAGATCAGCAAGTGTTTCTGGCATCAAAGGGTTGTTGAATAATAATAATAATAATAATAATAATAATAATAATAATAATAATCAACCTACACCATACTATATATATTCACCTGAAACAATCCTGGAAAATGCAACTCATAAAATATACTGGGAAAGAACAATTCATACAGACAAGACCTTGCAACCGGCCAGACATAACATTTATAGACATAAAAGAAAAACACTCATACCTCATTGACACAGCAATGCTGAATGACAAAAATGTTGTTGAAAAGGAAGAAGAGAGATAAATATACACCACTGGCCATGGAAGTCAAAGAACTATGGCAATGGGAAAAGGTCACAATTATCCCATTGACCTGGTGCCGAAAAGATAACAACGTTGGCGCCAGGCGGGCCTCATCAGGGAGATTGTTCCACAGTTGGGGGCCACCACAGAGAAGGCCCTCTCCATTATTGCCAACCTCCAAGCTTCCCTCGGAGTAGGCACCCGGAGGAGAACCTTTGATGTTGAGTGTAGTGTACGGGTAGGTTCATGTCGGGAGAGGCGTTCCATCAGGTATTGTGGTCCCAAGCCGTGTAAGGCTTTATAGGTTAAAACCAGCACCTTGAATCGGGCTCAGAAATGTACAGGCAGCCAATGCAAGCGGGCCAGAGTAGGTCTTATATGTTTGAACCTTCTGCTCCCTGTTATTAATTGACCGCTGCATTTTGCACAAGCTGCAGCTCCTGAACCATCTTCAAAGGCAGCTCCACGTAAAGCGCATTGCAGTAATCTAACTTGGAGGTTACCGGAGCATAGACAAATGAAGCCAGGTTATCCCTGTCCAGATAGGGGCTGTAGCTGGGTTGATAGAAGGCACCCCGTGCCACTGAGGCCACCTGAACCTCAAGTGACAGAGATGGTTCTAGGAGTTGTTTAAATGCTTTAAATATCAGCTGTTCTTATGTTTCATGGTTTAAAATTTTATATATTGACTTTTTAACGTTCGATTTTTTAAAATTTTGCAGACCACCCAGACAGCTTCGGCTATGGGGCGATATATAAATGTAAACAATAATAATAATAACAATACAAAGCTATACATTTATGTAATGTCTTCACATTTGGTGCTATGAGAAGGGGCCACCATGATCAGAGGAGAGTACAATTATTGCCACCATTTGGGCTACTCTCCAAAGTAGAGATCATGATGATGAAAAATGCCAAGAAAACACTCAAGGAGAGGAGGAGGAGGAGGAGGAGGAGACACTCAAAATGCTCTAGTACTTACCTCTGCCACCCTGTGGGTTGAGCTAAATCTTGGTGGCAAGCCAGCCAGGACACAGTGCTGATGGGTCAAATTCAGATCATCTGAGAACAGATAATAAAAAGTATCATCAACTGTGAAGACGGGCAAACGATTATATAGCTGAAGCCGCAGTCTCATTGAAATTAAGAGAAGAGCAGAGTAAGGTAGGAGCAAAATTGCATCCATCAGAGTGTCTATGGCAAAAGGGGTGGGCTGAAAGATACCGGCATATTTTAGCTTAAAGCTCTTCCTGCCAGTAGCTAAGCCTCAGAAGAGGTAGCATGGTGTAGTGGTTAGATTGTTGGCCAGGGACTTGGGAGATCTGGGTTTTCGTCCCCACTCAGACATGGAACACGTTGGGTGACTTTGGGCCAATCACTGACTTTCAGCCTAACCTAACTTAGAGGGTTGTGGTGAGGATAAAATGGAGATGAGGAGGGTTCCTTGCAAGAGAGGGAAAAAGTGGAATGTAAATGTAATAATAAATAAAATGTTCAACTTTTTAGAATGGGACAACACACATACACACATGCAAACACAAAATCCAGTAAACCAGCAAACAACTGGAGATCAGGGCAAGGGAGCATGGCCATCAGAGGGCAAGATCTGACCTGCACACCTTAGGTTCTGTGCCCCTGTTGTGCATGCCATGATAGCTACATGAAACCTCCATGTTCCAAGGCAGTGTTCCTCAGAGTACCAGTTGGTGGGAAGGACAGCAGGGACACTTATTGCCTTCATGTCCTGCCTGGAAGCTTTTCAAAGGCATCTCACTG
The DNA here is from genome assembly GCA_029215795.1 of Anniella stebbinsi. NCBI lineage: Eukaryota > Metazoa > Chordata > Lepidosauria > Squamata > Anniellidae > Anniella > Anniella stebbinsi. The sequence goes on from JARDYH010000007.1 coordinate 10,202,076, forward strand.
CCACTGTTGGAAACAAGATACTGGGCTAAGTAGAGTGTTGGTCTGATCCAACAGTCCTTCCTCTTGTTTGGAATAAGGGCAGCAAAAAATAACAACCCCTGTAAAGTGTGAATCAGCCCTAATAAGGAATTGTTCTGTAACGAACCAGAAGAAGTATGCATAAAGAGAGAGAGAGAGAGAGAGAGAGAGAGAGAGAGAACCCCACATGGTTAATTAGCAAACAATTGAACAAGTTGTAGCAGATTTACAAAACTTGCATTATCAAAGTTTAGCAACAAATAACTTTCAAGGGCTCACGGGACTTAGCAAATAAAGATACAGAAAGTATGTAGATCAAATGTAGATCGCTTCTCGGCCTTTCGGCTAAGATCAAGTGTAGTATGTAGATCAAATGTGGGGTCAAATTTCAGAGGCAAATTAGCTGGAAGGAATATGAAAGAGCTACACCACACATATGGAAGGTTTTTTTCCCATTTAATGCCGAGATTCTCCAACCACAGCTAATGTGAGTTCCCAACTGCTGGTTAACAAAATAATACTTTTTAATGCTCCTTGCAGTATGATTGCCTCAGCCCCCAGCTCATGCCAACTCCCCCCGCCCCATCGAAAAAAGAGGCCCGTGAATCCATCCTTAAGCTGCGTTTCAACCCCTAATTTTCGAGCCTTATTTGATCTATACGAAACAGCTGTGGCAAAATACACCCTTTGAACGGGCCCGAGGTGTATTTTGCTTCGGTGCGTTTTGAAGTCACGGTAGGCAAAATTAGGGACAATTGTAAATCTGCTTGCACAATCGGGCCGTGAATACCTCGTCACGATCGGAGGGGGTAGTAGGGATTTCAATTGAGTGCTAAGCCCGTGACAACCTGGCTTATGCATGCTGTAGGGCAGAGCAGAGGGGTCCAGCCCAGCTACCTCCACGTGCTGTGGATTTATTGCACGCCCTACCCCAAAAGATGTTTCGCATCACCTCTACTAGTAACTGCAGAGTTCAAGCCAAATCACCTCTGCCGTCAAGTATATTTTCATAAATTGAGCAAAAGAGTTTCTCTCTCACATAGGCAATGAAGATCAGGTTTCACTTATTGGGGGGAGGGGCATGTGTACTTCTATAGAAGCAGGGAAAGGGACAACATTTACTCCATTTAAGATTACAACATCTATTTCGTAGATGTTATGGAAAGGGGGGGGATCATCCATGCTCAGTACAAACTGCACAGTTCCAGGCGTGATTTGATAGTCACCTGGAAAAAAAAATGAAGGTATAGGCTTAAGAAGCAGGTGTTGAACTAACCTTTAAAAATTCAACTTTAACACTTCCCCATCCACCCTCTCTCAGTGCAACAAAGACTCTTATTATATTCTCTAGCGTCAGAGCACCAAAGACCTTAGGAATTCTTGGGGGGGGGAGCAATAAAATACTAAAAATGCATGCACTCTTCCCCCTTCCTTTAAAAGAAGTAGGGTGGTTGTTCCCCCCCCCCCCCAGGTTTGGCTTGTCATAATACATCATTTCTGGCATTTACAATACAGAAAAAATTGAAGAAGTAATGCCATTTCCAGAATTACCAGAACCTCTAGTGTTGAAATAGGCACATCCTGAGTGCATGCATTTGACCAATGAATGCAATTTCTATTGCTGAAGAGTGATGGAGAAATGTTTCTTTTGTTTATGTGGAAAGAGCTCTGCGGACGATGTGCCCAGTTACCTATTTCAAAGAAATTATCATTTACAGCTACATTTCAAAATATCATTATCAGAACAATAGCTGGACCTTAATAACTACAGACCGGTATCAAATCTTTCGTTTCTGGGCAAGGTGGTCGAGAGGGCAGTTGCCTTCCAACTCCAAGCAGTTTTGGATGATACAGATTTCCTAGACCCGTTTCAAACTGGCTTCAAGGCATGATACGGAGTTGAGACCGTTATGGTCGCCTTAGTGGAAGATCTACGCTTGAGTATTGACAGGGGGAGTGTGTCCCTGCTGGTACTTCTGGATCTCTCAGCGGCTTTCGATACCATCAACCATGGTATCTTTCTGGAACTTCTGGGGGGATTGGGAATCGGGGGCACTGTGCTTCAGTGATTCCAGTCCTACTTCTCAGGCAGGTTCCAGATGGTGCCGCTTGGGGATAGTTGCTCCTCAAAGAAGGAGTTGTTGTATGGCGTACCACAAGGCGCCATCCTATCCCCAATGTTGTTTAAATATATGCACAGGCCTTACTTCCAATCTGCCCTATGAACCAATTATATGTGGTATTGAAATTGTGATATTGTTTACATGTATAAATTGCATGTGCTTCTCTTATTGAGATTTTTTTTAGTTCTGTGTTGTCCGATTCATGTTTTATATATGTACTGTTCCAGTCCCTTGAAGGAAGCCTAATGAAAAGAGGCTGAAACACGTCAGGCTTTTCTCCAACAAATTTGTGTGTATAACATCCTGAGACTGTTCTCTTTTTGTGTTAAACTTACAGAGCGGTCAGAGTTGGACACCTTGTGACCACCCCGTCAGAGAAAAGCCATGCCTGTTGGCACTCCTAGGCATGCCCACTGCCATGGTGCAATGCTACAGCCCACTAACGGGGGCTTGAGAGGGGCTGCCCCACAGCAGGGGAATGAGGAGAGGCGTATAACACTGTGCCTTGGCTTACTCATATCCCCTGGCTTCAAACTGTATGGGCTGCATAGCGATGTGCTAGTTGGGGAACCCTACCCCTAGTGGCCAAAGTTGGTACTGCAGGCTCCAATCACAAGGACATATTCAAATTCATTTTAACTGATTTAAAAACTTCTTAAAAAAAACAACAACTAAATAACCCCAACCTGAAAACCGCTAGGATATCCGTAGTATTCATGCCTAGTTTCAGGTGTCTTACTTGGACAAACACATATCCGCTCTTCTTAATATAGATGAAATGTCCACGAATGTGGCATACCTGTTTTTACTGATAATCTGGATGTTGCACACAGAATCATGGTGAGGGAGAAATATGAAGCAGCTGTTGCTTGCTCTGTTTAAAAATGTTAATAACAGCTGTCCATGTTTTTATGAACTTCCCGGGAAGCGGGAAACGGGGGAGTGAAAGAAATGAAATGGGCACAATTCTTGCATATGAATATTACCTTCCATTGGGGTTGGGAGATAAAGTCATTGGATCTAATGTGGTACTTTCAAACTAAACAAAATTTACTTCTCTTCGGAAATTTGGACCTCTCCGAATTTTGCAACGGAGCAGGTCCATTTGAAGAAACACAACTCAAAAGGGCAAAGTGCCTACAAAAATGTATATATTAGGCAATAATGAATGTATTAGGAGAAATGAACAGAATGGTGTAAATGGATTTTGGCGTGAACCTTAAAAGAAAAAAAAAAGACAAATTTGCAAACCAAAGTGAAGATTTGAAAAATGACACAATGTTTGGGATGAACCAAATTTAAGTTTGGAAAAATGAGAAACTGAAATTGAGAGACTGACAGAAACGGAGAGATTTTGAATTTGATAGAAACGGAGAGATTTTGAATTTGATAAAAAAATGAGAGAATTTGAAATTGACAGATCCGTCCATCCATACCTAGCATAAAGTAGCAGTCTCCCTGGTGAAGAGGTATAGCGACCCCAGGGGTCTCTATGTCCCAAGCTACTTTCAAAGCAACATGCCAGACAGCTGGGTCTCTGCCATGCGGAGCCTGTCCCTCAAGGATATCAGCGCCAGGTTCTGAAAAAGAAAGAAAAAAAGACCTAAAAAGATCTGGAAACAACCTTATTTGCAAAAGGGTGCTGTTGTTGTTGTTTTAAAGGACAAACCACTGTGCCATATCAGCTTTAAGAGGAACCGGTCTAAACTGAGTTATAGCAGCTCCCCAGGAATGGATTCATTTATTTTATTTTTAACACTCATATGATGCTTCATCTGCCCAAAAGCCATCAAGGTGGTATACAACCATATTAAATAACAAAACCTTGCAGCAATAAAAACAAGAACATTACAACAGTCGGGGGAATGCCAGGGGTTATAGGATTTTTTTTCCCTGTCTAAATATGAATAGGATTGCATCTTTAATCCCTTAAACATTAGACTGGGATCTTTCCCAACCCTACCTGAAAATGCGGGGGCTGGACCTGCGGCCTTTTGCATGCAAAGTAAGTGATTCATCATTGATCTATGGCCCAAGTTTTTTTTTATCACCTTGGAGTGGCTGATATTTTGAAAGCAGGTAGCAACTTGCTTCCTATTGTTTCCAAAATAGCACAGTGGGAGTAATCAAATTCAGTTGCCAGGGATAATTACAAGGCGCGTTATTCGCGAGCGGTGGAGATGTCAGCGTGTCTAAACTCTATGTTTAAGCAATAAAAGGGGGAGAAATATCAAACTGCAAAGAGAGAGAGAGAGAGAGAGAGAGAGAGAGTTCTTTTAATGAACACATTCCAAAGGTGCTGGATTTATGAGGGAACCCCAGAAAGCGACTGAAATGGCTGTCTGATTGTAGTTCCGTATTTTATTGAGACCATATTGCGAACAGGGCGCGGGTACCAGCAGAAATGGGGAAAGCAGAACAACGGGCAAAATCAGCCCCCAAAAAAGACAACCCACTTTCATACACTCTCCAGGTCGGGTTGCGCTTGAAATGCCGGGAAAGCAACCGTACCTGCGGCTTTCAGAAAGCGCTTCCCCGTTCTGAAAGGTGAAGTTACGATTCATCCGAAAACAAGAAGAAAATATGAGAGCAGCTAGTATCGATTTGGGTGGTGGCATTGCTTTTTAAACTGTTTGCTAGCATTGCTTATCTTACCGGCGTCTTCTTGTGTCGAAAGATACAGAGCGAGCATGATCCCACTGCGAGGAAGACACAACTCTGTGAATTAGGTACAAGGGAACAGGGGGTTTTCTTTAAAAGTATAGTTGGGTCCCTTTTTTCTTTTTCTTAAAATCAGCTGGGAAATTATTTTCATATTTTACGACTGACTGGTAAAGCCCCAATCTAAATAAACACTGAACTAGGCTCACGTGATGGATGGCTTGAATGCAGAGAAGCCAGGAGGTCAGTGTCGGTCTGTCTGTGTGCGTGAAATAATGAAAGTTATAAATCTTCCCTCCATCACGTTTTTGGGGCTGAAAATTAATATAAAGGGTAACAAAATAGTGCAGAAAATATTGCACCGACACCTGTTTGCATGAGCAACAGTAAACAAACTCGCTTGTCTAATTTGAAAAGACTAGGTCAGCAATGCAGGGAATATTTGCTCATGAAAATCCCTTTCCCAATACCAACAGAAACAAAATTAAGGGTTTAATGTGAACAATAAAATGGTTGTAGACTAATCGTATGCGATTTCATTGATCTATTCACTTTGCATGTAGTAATAACAATCATTTTGGAGCAAAGTAAGCATCCTTTGTTTGTTTGTCTTTAATATGACCTGGAAAGATCCGCCAACTCACCAGTCTTCAAGAATTTAAAAGAGCTATAAAGACTGATCTCTTCCGGCAGGCCTACCCAGATGAATTTTAAGCGTTTTTATTGGTGTTTTATAATGATGTATTGGTTTTAAGTGCTTTTAATCAGTTTTGTGTATTTTATATTTGATGTTGTTCCCCGCCTCGATCCAGAGGGAGAGGCAGGTAATAAATAAATATTATTATTATTATTATTATTATTCCTTGCACCTAGGTGTTATAGCAGGATTACTACCTTAGAAGAGGTACCTCACCTGTGTGAGAATCAATGGGGGGAAACCTCTTAAGATTTTAAAAGAACTTGCATTAAATATATAATAGACCAAAATAAGGTGTATCTCTAGATCTATCTCACATACACCTTTTTGGTCTATTAATAGTGCAATCGCATATGAATCCACTTAGGAGTAAACCCCATTGAGATCAATGGGGTTACCTCCCACGTAAGTGTGATTAGGATTGTTGCCTAAAAGTTTTAATATATTTAATATCTAACCCACTGATTGATTTCGACATTGCAGCCCCCCCCCCACTACATACAAAAAACACCCGGAGAGCACTGCAATTAGGTGGTACAGAAATGTAATAAATAAATTAAAATACTCTCTTCTAAAAGCTGCCAAAAACAAAAAAAATCAAATTCCTCCCAAGGAATTTAATTCAATAATTAAAATGCATACTTTGCATGCATATAGCACTTCAGGGTGTCCGTATACATCCAGTCGTTGTAACAACCCTGTAAAGTAAGCCAGCTTTATTATCCCCGTATTGAAGGTGGAGGGGCTACAACTGAAAGAAAGCAGTTTGCCGAAGGTGAATTAATTGAGATCACGGCAGAAGCAAAATCGAACTGCTCACTTCCTACTTCACAGATCAGTCTCTTGCCCCAAGTAACTTATTGTCTAGATTTGGGGGGAATTGGATTGAGCACAGCTGGGAGATGAAGGGAAAAGCATAGGTAAGAAGGATGCAAACAAATGCTGTTGTATGTACTCAAGCTTCATTTCTGATCCACGTCCTGCACGTGTATGCATACATGTGCACACATGTCTTAATGTACATCACAAGGTTGTCATAAGGAGAGGGAGAGGGGAGACTATGTATGTCGCTCTTTGGGGAAGGGCAAAATAAAAATATAATAAACCATATGTGTCGATGCAGTAGGTAGGTTATTGGTGGGTGGCAGAGGAAGACCCCTTAGCCAATGATCTGCTGAGCTGAGTCTATGCCAGGGCCGGCCCTAACATTAGGCAAAGTGAGGCAGTCTCCTCAGGCAGCAGATTCTGTGAGGTGTAAGCAAGGTGCTGGATGAGAGAGCTGTGTGTCATGAAGCCTGTCCTACGCTACCTAAGCTAGCCTGCTGCCTTCCAGCGTGGTAGAGGATGCTGTCCCATGGCCAATGTCAAGAAAAGATTCAACAGCCAATCCAGTCGGCTTTTGTACGTGGAATGGGAGCAATGGTGTCATCTTGTCCTTTGTCTCAGGCAGGAAAAATGTCTTGGCCTGCTCTGTGAATCCCCTATAGAACTGTAGACACAGGTTCCTTTTAAAAGACATAGACCTAGCTGAGGCAGACGCCCCTAGAATTTGGCACCCTTGGCAGTTGTCTGGTTGGCCTACATGCTTGAGGCAGGGTTGCAGAAATGCTTCCAGCCTGAGGCCCAGATTTCATTTCAAAGAAGCTCCTGACGGTCGGATTGCAATGGCTGGAGAGCAAAAGGCAAACAGGGTGGGGCCAAAATACATCAAACCAACATATTTTAGCTTAAAACCCTTACTGCCAGTAACTAAGCCATAGGGGGAACATTTCAACCTTTTAGAATGCGAAGGGCAGGGGGAGTCACAAAAACCAGGGAATCAACGAACGATTGGTGGTTGGGGAAAAGTGGGTGGAGACAGAGGAAGGGGGAGGGGCATCTGTCAAACCCTGGGAAAATTTCTGCTGTAAGGATAATCTCCTGGTCATTCCAGAGGTGGCATCCTTAAACACGTTATTACTCCTGGGAGGTGAGGAAAACTTGCCAAAAACAAGTTCCTTGCAGGCTGTACAAATTACTGTTAACTGACCTTGCATCTATTAAGCAGCAAATACAGGGAAACCACTGGTCAATTATCAATCCACAGGAACATTCCAATTGGTTTATAAAGTCATTAGCAACGGAGAAGCTCTCCATGTTTCCCCACCCAATCACAGCTGCAGTGGAAATTAAGCAGCAGTTGCTCAGCTTAGCCAGGATTTTTTTTTCTTGCAAAAAAAAAAAAAATACAATGATAATAATAATAATAAAGTATGTAGCGCGGGGGGGGTGGGGGAATACAAATTGTATGTTATGAAAGTCAAAAGTAATAGGACATTCACAACCGGTCTCCATTGCAGTCAATCACTAGTTTGTTAGCCTGTTAAACATTGACTTGTCACCTAACAGATCCAGTTGTTTATTACTCTAAGATTTGCACACTCAAGTAAGCCTTCAGGGGGCAACAGGCCAAGAACAATACTAGTCAAAGCATCCACCCAGAAGAAAACTCCTTGTTCACATTGAAACAGACTATCCATATCGTGTGTGTGTGTGTGTGTGTGTGTGTCTGTGGGAACCCCACACAAAACAGAATTCCATAGTACTTATTCATACCTGTTCTATCAATTTCAGGGGAGAAGCCCCAGGATCAGTAATAGAGCCACACATGATGCCCATCGTCAACCCCACCTAGTCACAATGTACAGGTGTGTACGTGTGTTGGAAAACAGGGAATTCTGCTTCAATTAGACATAGTATATACGTATAGCATGGCCAGAGATCTACACCAAGCAGGATATAGCAGTATGAAAGCGGTGTATGGTATGTGGCAATGGGCCATAACAGTTGTCAGTGCACTTCAATACCGCTATAAAGCAGCAGTGTGGCTCCTGCCTTTTATATACCGCTTTCATGCCACTTTCATCCCGCTATATCCTGCTGGGTGTAGATCTGGCCCATGTCTAATTGAAGCGGAATCATCATCATCTGAATAATAATTTCATTATTCTTAATAATATTGTGGTTCTACCACTTTATGTATTTACTGTTGTTATTTAAAGTACTTTTATATCCTGTTCTTCAGCCAAAAAAAAGGCTCCTGGAATGGCTTACAATCAATCAAATAATAGTAATAATAACAAGGAGGGGGAAGAGAAGGGGTTAAGTGGCGGAAGCCAGGGGAGAGCAAGAGGAAAGTAAAACAAGAATACTGCCATGGAGCAAAAATGGCTGTGAAATGGTGGTGGCATGGGATCATCAACAGATGGAATGGCACTTATCGGTTCAAAACCAGATCTTTGGCTTCAAGTCGCTAGTCAGTAAGATAGTGTTGGTTTTAACTTTTGTGAACTGCCCAGGGAGCTTCGGCTACTGGGCGGTGTGGCGTTACCCCACAAATGTTTATCTTGTATACATACGTCTGGGTTTAGTATATCTGGTAAGTATGGAGTGTTGGACTGAGTGGGTGTGGTTTATGATGTAATAGGTAGGGTGGGGGAGTATTTAAGGTGCAACCGAGGGGAGTTTTAGTTAGTTAGAGAGGGGTGGAGTGTGTGTTAGGAGTTTGGAGGGTGGTTGGTGTTTGTTTGTGGAGTGAGAGTTTAGCCTCTCATGTGTGTCATGTTTTAATCAGTTTTATGTATTTTATCATATTTTATATTTACTATTGTTCCCCGCCTCAATCCAAACGGAGAGGCGGGTAAAAAATAAATTGTTGTTGTTGTTATTATTATTATTATTATTATTGGGACTTAGGATTAGTGTGGAAAGTTTAGTGTAGGCAGGTTTGAAGATATTATATTTGTTTATTAAAACTTTGTTAACTAAAATAAACTTATTATTGTTAGCTACCAAATACCACATGTCAGGTTGGCCTTTTTTACCTGCCCTACTGTTATTCAACACACACACACCAGATTATACCCACAGTTTAGTTTAGTTTACAAGAAGATCCTGAATTAAACATGTTCCCCTCATAGCTAGGGGGAAGGTTTTATTTAACCCTCCCACAGGTTTTTCAAGTGGTGGCGCTTGGCCTGAGAAGGGTTTATGTAACGTGCCTGATATAGCGGTTATGTCGCAGGCAGTATATAAATGTAATACATAAATAAATAAATATAAATATTACGTGTACACAGTGATAAAAGAAGTACCGAAGGTATGCTTACTCCAGAAGAGAACCGCTACCCCCTACAGAACTATGACGGAATACCATTTCGGGGGAAACAGCCTTAGACTGTCAAGACTAGCGATAGCGGGCAACTATTAAATTCACGGCTCTTGGTCCCAGTTCCTAAAAGATTTACAACCTTAAAAGCTATTAGCTTAAGCAGACTAGTGAATTCCACCTGTCATGAGGGTACATGAAATAGGAGGCAACTTCCAACTGCTAAGACTCAAGTTATAAGGAACTACATAGATCAATGTCAACAGGTTTAATTGTATACCCAAATGCAAACAGGAAGCTGAAGCAGCTGTTGGGGTAAAGAACTGGCGTGATGTGTTTTCAGCAGCGGGCATCGCTGGTGTTAAGGATCAGGGTGACCCCCAAAACAGGTACACCTGCAGAAACCTTGTTCTTAGAATGCAATAACATTGGAGCTGGAGGATATTTGTTGTGGCAGCATCCCATCAATGGAGGAAGGGCTGTCACATTGTCCTAAAATGCCCTTGAGACACAATAGAAATTCTGGTACATACATGTCTCCTCACCTTCTGACACTGCTGCCCATCAGTGGCCATTCTATGTGGATGAAATAGAACATCTTCAACATGGTGTCCTCAGGCTCCAATGTGCTTGTCATGTGCCTCTTGTTGCCCCACCCAAACTTCCTATATGTATTATTTTTTGTAAGTTTTTTTAAAAAATTTCCCCTTTTTTTAAACTGGGAGGCTGGAATGCTGCAAAGCAAAGTCCTACCCCCCCCCCCACCCAGTGTCATCTTTATTGGGGTCCCAAAGAGTGATTTTGTGTTTTGGAGGTCAGATTCCAACCTTGTATTAGGTTCTTGGGCCACGTGTTCTTACAGCATCTGATGAAGTGGCTTGTAACCCACGAAAGTTCATGCTAATTTAATAAAACGTCTGAACAACTTAAATATTTAGTCTATATTTCTGCTACACTTAACCCTTGGATTTGTAAAGAGAAGGCTAACATGTTTATATTATAATGTTCTTGAGCAAGTTATTTGTCTTTTAACCTCATCATTTGGCTTTCCAGGAAATGACTCTTTTGTGCCTGCCACAGAGCTGTGGCCTTTTCCTTTACTTGTGTTCTTGCTTAAATAGCACGTGATGGATCTTATTCCTTTGGATGAGGCCAGGATTCTCCTTTCAACCATGCCCGAAGCCTCAAGTCTACTTGGGTCCATGGCCAGGGTTCTCTTTTGAACCATGCCTGAGCCCTCAAGTCTAGCTGAATCTACTGCAGCCATGGACACAACATATTCATGACTCCCAACCAAAGGGTGGCCCATTTCCTACCTCCTTGTGCTACCCTTTATACAGGCCATAGGGGTAGGCATGGATACCGTGCTCCATTGGCACTGCCCCGATTCTGCTGTTGAGCCCTCATTTTGGTTCAACACTAGCTCTGCCGCTGGCATCCCAAAATCCCCATCCAGCACCCAAACAATTCCACCTGCTTCACATGTCAGTCCACACAACTTTGCCCCCTGGTTTCATCTGCCACCAATCTTCTGGCACTAGCCACAGCTTCTAAACACCTAGAACTGTAGACTGAAAAAAAACCAAAGGCATTTATTTTCATTCTTCTAGAATTAGTTCTATGACAAAGCCTTCTTGAAAAAGATCACTTGATGAAAAGGAAGGAAGGAAGGAAGGACCTACATAGATGGAATGCCTCGTCTCACAATTGCTATAACAGTGACAGAGAAAGGACACCGCATTTATTGATACAAGGATCATTATGACATTCTATTCAATTGTGCTAATCGCCTCCGCTTAATCAACCTATTAGCAAGTAGCAACAGTTTTGAAAAGTTCCCTTGGATTTGCAAAATGAATGGGTTACCGCCACATTCAGCCGAGCAGAGAAACACAAGGCGGCTATTGATCAAACTGTGCAGAGTAAATTGGGAAACAAAGACACTTTTGTAAAGGTTAAGACTATCATATAACAGCACACCGAGCACATATTCTGCCAGGTGCGCTCCCCTGCTAGGGAGAGATCCTGAGATCCTGGAGCTCCCAATAAGGTCCGGACGAGCTGCAGAGATATCAGCGTTGCTCAGGAAGCGCTCAGCACCCCGATAAATGGCTTCCCGATTAAGCCAGAGTCACCTTTTTAAACGGGTGAGCGGAGAAATCCTCCAGCAAAGTGGGATCTCCTGTTACAGACCTCGTAAAGGATCACCATTTACACAGGCACTGAAGTTCAAGCTTATGCAATCATTCGGATGATATATAAACCATTCACTCCAGAAGTAGTCTTTTCTTTTTTATAGGCATGCAACTGCTTTCCCTCCCACATTAACTCAAGAGGGCAGGTCTCCACTCATGCTCCTGATGGTCTCTCATTTCATCCCCACCCCCCACCCCATTATCTCAGTACTGATCTCGGGAGGAGGTGCATCCTGCACCAGCTCCATGCGTTATTTGCTGAGACAGAGGGCTCACAAGGATCTCTCCCAACGCCCCCTACCACGTGAACGGGAACTAAAAGGGGGTGGGAAGTAAAGGGGTAGCGCCTGTGCAACACCTGTATTGGTGAAGGAGCAGGGGAACACTCACGTCAAGCCGGACTATGTGTCCATCTAGCCCAGGAGTAGGAACCTCAGAAACTGCCTTCTACTGAGTCAGACTGCTGGTCCATCTAGCTCAGTGTTGCCTACACAGATTGGCAACGTTTTTCTAGGGTTTCAGGCAGGAGATTTCCCAGCCCAACTTGGTGATGCTGGGGATTGAACCTGGGGCCTCCTGCATGCAAAGCAGGGGCATTACCACTTGTAGGATGGGAAGTCGTCTTTGGGGGAGAGGACCCCTCTACGCCCAGCCCTCTGCAGTCCAATAGACACCACGCAACCTGATGAAATTCGGTTCCCGGCTGAGCTGCTTTGACCTGGGACCCAGCTTCGTTGGCCCTTGGGGAAGGCTCAGGCGCAGCAAAGCTGCTCTCAGCAAAGTCCACCCAGGGATGGCATTATGTGACCATTGGGAGGGGGATATGCAGGGCAGGCTGTGGTGAGCAGGCTCAGTCCCTTTTGCAGGAGTGAAGAGAACCTAGGTGGGTCGACTTTGCTCCACCTGGGCTTTCTCTATCCAAGGAACTCACACATGCACTGAAGCTTCTCTGCCTAAGGTGCCAGCTGGAGGATCTCCCTTCCATCCAGTGCCTCTTCGTGCACCGCTCGTGCACCTAATGGATAAGTCCCTCATTTGCAGCAGAAAGAGTGATTATTGCTCCGGAAATGGGGACAGATGTAAAGAAACCGTCATGGAGTGGGTAAAGGTGACATGCTGGGGATGGGTGGGTTATAGTCTAAAGGAATGTTCAGTCGCACATCTAGCTTTAGTACTATTATCCCTACATCTGATGCTATGCAAGGAGCACCTCTGTAGCAGCATGCAGAGCCAAGCAGAGTCATTGGTCCAATGCAGGCATCATGCCTAACCATAGTTTGTGCTAACAACAGAGAAGAACCCACAGCATGGTTTGAACTCCCAAATGTGCAGCAGGCAAACCGTGGTTCAGAGCTACTTGCCTGCTTTCATTTTCCATCTGATCAGCACTCTGCTTTCTAAGCCCTTACATTCACTCCACAGACCCCATGGTGCTCCACTTGAGGCAAAGCAACAGACATCACCGTAATTTGACAACTGGTTGTGAATTTGGACATATGGGAAAAGGCCGCTGGAACAAAAGCAGTTTGAAAACCAGCTTCAAACCATGGTTTGCTATCCTAGTTTGGTGGCCCATCACAAATCACACTGTTTGTGAGCTTTCACAGGTCCACGTGTTAAAATAAATAAACACACACCCACACAGAGGTTTGGTGATATCTGAATGTGGCCATTAACTGTTAGGTTGCCCCAGGATTAAAATACTTCCTTGGCTAAAGTACCTGATCCAGACCACAGCACATCTAGCCAGGCAGGCCAGAGTTGCAGAACCTCAGAGACTGCAATTGAGTAGAGTGCTCTGATTATGGATATATGGATTTTGTAAACTCCATTCAATCTGTGTTTTGCAGATTGTCAGGCGCCTTTCATTCTGACATCCGCCCATTGACAGAATTGGATTTTTCTTTAGTTTCTGAATTTGCGCAACTGTGAATTTCCACAAAGACGAATTGTTCAAATTCGCATGGGTGAAAATGTGTTATTTCCTCTAGAATGTGCAAATTTCCGCCAAGGAGGATTTTCACGCTTTAGCCTGTGGGAGAAATGTACATTTTTTGCCATATATTTCTATGATAAAATATGCACAATAATCCCAAAGGTCTGCAGTCTGCAGAATCCACCCCACAGGAGAAAAGTCAATCTGATGCAAAATCCATGGGTTAGATTCATTAAAAAACTGTACTGATTTGGTTCCGTTGTGGATTTCTCTGACATCCCTCCCTCCGATGAAGCCTAGAGCGGTATTGCGGATTTTTATATTGCCAGACCAGATCAACCCTCCCAGACATAGAAGGGATGTTACTTAGCTAGCAGAAGCCGTACCTGGCTTCTCCAGGTACAGCTAGTAAAGAATCCTGCCTGAAACCCTAGATAGCTGCTGCGAGTCAGTATCAACGATACTGGGCTATATGGACCAATGGTCTGACTCAGTATAAGGCAACTTCTGATGTTCCAGACTCCATCCCTTCCCCAAGAAGTGGATGGCTTTAAAGTGGCAGCCTCAGGTTCTTTGCTAGCACCAACTGGCAGCCACAGGTGTGTGGGATCCCTGACATGGGGGCTACCTCTTCTGGTGAAGGTGAAGGCTTAAGAATTCCTGTCTCTGGAAGTCCCAATTCATAAAGTACTGGCTCAGGGATGGTGCTTGGCTTACTGACTCAGACCCAGGCAGGATATAAATTTCTTAATTGTTTTTTTTAAAAAAAAATTGGGATAGAAACTGTGCACCCCCTTTCCCGTCAACAGGTCTGCTGAATTCCAAGGTGCAGCATCTGACAGGACCGTAACAGTTTAGCATGCCGGGACAAGAATCTATGCAATGTTGTGTAAACAGGGAAGAATTTCTTCCAGACACACAGCAGCATGTTCTGCGCAAAGCAAAGACAGTAGGAAAACCAGTGCAGGAACAAATTCATATTTAACAAACCAGCCCAATAAGGAGAGGTGTCAAACCACAAAACACACACACACACACAGAGTTTTTGAAAAGCACATTTTACAGCCCTGTAAATAGGTATCTGTGGGAACGTGGAGAGCGGAGATTTGATAGATTTTGTTTTCTTGGCTCCTGATCAGCAGGTTAATTATAGCAACTTTTTCAATCCACTTAAAAGTGCTGCAGATAAGGCCAGCTGCAGAAAATGTAGCTTGTCTCATTCTCTTTCACACACTCTTCCCACCTCCCTCCCTCTGCCCCCAAACACAACCCTGATATCCAAAGAGATAGAGAGGGACACATGAGCACTCATACAGGGGAAGACATGGTTTTGCTTACCACATGGTAAAAACACTAACGTGTCACAAATCTAGGTTCAAAGGTCGGTCTTAGGATAATAACAGGTTGCCTTACACTGAATCATCTAGCCCAGTATTGTTGACACTGACTAACAGCAGCGGCTCTTCGGGGTTTCAGGCAGAATTTTTTCTTTGCCCTACCTAGAAAAGCCAGGGATTGAACCTGGGACTTCCTTCATGCAAAGCAGGTGCTCTACTACTGAGCTACATCCCTCCTTACAAAGGAAAGTTGGCAGGTACAGATGCTTTACACGCACACAGCTAGAAGAAAGGCAGTTGGGGGGGGGGGGGGTTCAAGTGAGACCCAGTTTATTATTTGCTCCCACACACACACACACATACACACACTTTACCCACCTTCGCAGCAATAACTGTAGACAGCCACCGTTGACCTTTCAACTAAGTTTTCATCATGGTGCCAGCTCACAGCCATTTTCCCCATGCCGAAATACAGCTCTTGTTTCAGGGATGACATTTGTTGTGGATCCATATAATTTAATAACGTCAGGTTGTAAGATGTTCTCCCTTTCAGATCGGTACAGTCATTCTTCGGGATGTGAGGAGGGCTTTGATCTCGCAAAACGGACCCCATCTCGGTAATGGAAGAAGCATAATCCCGATGCCTATCGGCGGCGGGGGCAGAATCTTCAGTTTCTTTTGTCTCGGCCAAATTCTGCTCTTGCAAAGCCTGGACAGTTTCTCTGTGCAAGTAGTCATTAAGTTTGATTAATGCCTTACAAGCCTTGGATATTTCAGAATGGGAATAATTTATTTCATAACCTTCCACAGGCCAGGGGACTGTAAATAACCTTGTGCTCAAATATTTGTAAGTACATCCTGGGTTTCCAATTAATATACGAGATACTGGGGTAACAAAATCTTTCCCTTTGATCCTTACAAGGTCTTGGAAGAAACAAGCATGTTTTTGCAACGTCAAAAAAGCTCCTTGAACTTCTTGGTGGACCGCTTTTGGAATCTTCCCAGCATTTCTGAAGATGAGTTTGGAATATTTTGTCTTCCACTAAAAAGAAAAGAGGGGAAAACACATTGGATTCATTTTAAACCCAGAACAGACGCATATGTGAAGTCCATATTTTAAGTTATTCACCAGATAAATAAAGGTAGGAAACAGAAGGAGGTGGCGGTGATGTTAGATAACGGTCCCTCTTCTTCCCCATCCCAGCAATTGGTAGATTTAATTAAATATCATAGTATGTTCCCAAACATTCTGAAAGCTCAGGATAAATAAATGTCACCAGGGCAGTTTTTAAGTGGTAGTTGGATCTCAGAACAGGCCTTGGGACGGGAGAAGTTGATTCCTCCCTATAGAAAGGTGGATAAACAATGCTGGGTAAGCTTTGGCCATTGAACTTCAACAGGTAGGTCCTGACCTACAACTGGTTCATGACCCAACAATTTCTCTTCTTTTTAAAATGCTCTTTCTCTGTCTTCTTCTCTTAGAAGAAGGGGGAAATGGTTTGGGAATGAATAGGAGGGAGAAAACTTAGGTGGGGGGAGAAGGAAGATAAAAGACAAGAGAATAATGAAGGGGAAGTAGCTAAGGTGGGAGAGAATTAGACAGAAGTCCTGGTTCAATGTCAGGCTTTGGCAAAACTGCCTGGCTTTAGTGGATTTCTTTTGATGTCCTTACAAAGTGTTTGGACAAATTTGTGGATGACAGGTCTACCAAGGTCTATTAGGCAGAATGGCGTTATGGAACCACTATGTTCAAAGGCAGCATGCCACCAATTGCTAGTTAATGGAGGAAAATAGCGGAGAAAGACTAGTGCCTCCATGTCCTACTTGTGGGCTTCCCAAAGGCATTTGTTTGGCCATTTTAGGAAGACATACAGTAGACTAGGTGAACCTTTGGTCTAATCCACTATGTCTTTTCTTATGCTGTTACAGGATGACATTTAAACGTTAACACTGGATCCCATTGGTGTACACTGGGGCTAAATGTGGGTTCCAGCTTCATAGAGACTGGAAGCTACTGGAACAGAGGGTGCAGACGATTAACTCATGTTGGGAGAGGTCCATCGTTTCTGATGGCCTGTAATCCCAGGACATATCAGGCCTGTCCCAGCAACCCCTGGCCTAAACGGATCGCCATCGAGTGAGCGGTTGTGTGAATCTATTCCAAAGAAGAGAAGGAACAGCAGAAGACATGGGGGAAATGGATATGTGAAAGAAAGCTCATAACAATGCATCTAAGGGGAAACATGCCTCCCATGTTCAAAGTCCATAACATTTCATTCCCCTGTTAAAAACTGGGAGCTAATGGGTTCCACATTTTAATGCCAGTCTAGCGAGAAGCACGTTACTTTTTGGCTTGTGAACAGAAGATTACATGCTCCAAAAGCATTTTATCAATATAACTTAAATGGTATCTGCAGGGTTTTTTGCTCTTTAAAAGAACCTTAAAATGTGTGTGTGTGTGCTTAAAAAGAAAAAAAAATCACACATGGGTATCTCAGAAGAAAAAAGAAGCAGGAAATGGAAACACTTTTCCAACACATGATCTGAAAATACCGGTCAGTCTTCTTTAATTCTCCAGCCGGTCATCCTGCTATGTCCTACATAAGGAAAGCATTAAGAGATCAGAAGACAAGAAGAGAGGAAGAGAAGAAAGGAAGGGAAACACATACATACACACACACACACACACCATGAAGCTTACACTGGACACTTTTACTGATTGAAGGAACAAAAATCATGTAGCTCTTGCTGTATTTCTGACAGCTAATATTAAAGGTCACCTCACTCGCCGTGCAGATAAAAGCAGTCACGTGACTGGATGCTGCCAAAGAGCATGCAAAACATTTCATGCTTAATTTTTTAACATGTCCATTATCCCAGAAGAAAATTTAACGCGCCCGCAGCAACCGGAGGCCCCTGCTACAGATTTTCAGCAATCGACAAATCACAGCCCTTCTTTTCCAGGGAGCCAAGATGGTCTCGTCACTCAGGTGGCAACAGCAAACCACGCACCGGTGAGGTAATCTCATGGGATAAACAAGCTGGCGCTTCAGTTCTATATTGCGAGATAGTCATGTTTCGCTCAAGGAAGACATCTGTATACCGGCTATGATTCCGTGGGTGGCTTTGTAAAGATGAAGTCCATCACCAATATGGCAGGCTGTGCAATCAACTAAATATGCCGCTGTTCTCGTCTTTCACTTCCAATCTGCTGCCAGCTCCTGAGATATTGTAGATTCACCTGCTCCCTTATCTTTATAACCCCCCTCTCCATTGCCCATTTGGAGTTCAGGGGCATGTTGTTATGCGGTTTTATATGTGTTTTCTCCCCACCCGCCAAATCTCCAGTTGTCAGAATTTGAACCCACAACGGGGCTCGAATTCCTGGCTTGAGGACTATCGGGGGTTCTTCCTGTGCTCTCACTCTGGCTGACGGGGGGAACTGCAGAGCAATTGGCCGCACCCACTGAGGAAGTCTCCTTACCCCAATAGGCCAGAGTCATATCATATCTCTAACTCCTATAAATGCTTCTGGATTCCTTTTGCTCACTAGCTTGAGCATGGAGGAGGCATAGCTCAGCAGTTGATGCACATCCCTTGCATGCAGAAGGTTCCAGCCCCTGCACTGCCAAACAGTGTTGACAATACTGGACTAGATGGACTAATGGTAGCCAGATCTACACTGAGCAGGATATAACACTTTGAAAACGGTTTGAAAACCGTATATGGAATGTGTCATGAGCCCCAACAGTTGTCAAAACCATTATAAACCGTTTTAAAGCAGTAGTGTAGATCCTGCCCTGGTGTACAATGACTGGCAGAAATTCAGGCTCAAATTGTTTCTAACCCTACTGGGATTGGATCTGGGGCCTTTTATGTGCAAAGCATTTTTTTCCACCACTGCGTTACAGGCCTTCTCTTGACTGACATAGGAGCATCTGAAATTTTATTACTTTAACCCAAAGAGAAAGAAGAGTTTCAGTCTATTTTGACAAATAAATAGAAAAGGCGAGGGGGGGGGAGTTATTTCCTTCCTGTATCAGGGACGGGGGGGGATGAGACCATTTTTTTAAAAAAGAAGGATGCTACTTCGTATGCATCTTTCGGCCACATGTCAATACAAGAAAGTTGACATGGCTATAATGTAGGAACTCCTGCTGTAGCTGTTCAAGCTAAGTAGGAGATTCCTTTTTATGTCTTTCATCTCACTCAATATGTTCCAACTTAGCTTGACTGAACTTACCCCAGCCTTTCCATGTGTTTCACATTTGACCAGAGTGTTGTCGAAGAGAGACTTAGCATACTCTTCCGTTTCTTCAATAACACTCCTCCTCGGTACCAGTTTGGATTATGTATCTGTGTCATTATCACAATTAGATTTTCTTTTCTTACTAAGGATCATGGGACCGTGTGACTGAGAGGGCCAGGAGGTTATCAAGCCACACTGTTCTGAATCAAGATCCTCCCCACAACACACCGACAGTTTAACCCACAATTCAGAATGCAGTGCACCCCTACCAGATATAAGAAACAAACATGACCCAGTGATGGCAGTACTTGCAGAGGCGAGCAATTAAGGCCGCGTCAACACAAAGAAGCAGACCACAGGATCAAAGCTCTTCCTGGACTGTACCATTTGAGACTGCAGGTGAGGGAACCACAGGAGTGAATGCTTCCCATGACGGGTGTGCATTCATTTTAGAAATGAATGAAAAACGAATCAAATGTGGCCACATTTGTTTTACATTAACACACATGTAAGAACAAAACCAAGCATGAAAAATGAATGTAAGTGCATTTTCACATTTGCTTTCATTTTTTCCCCCATTTTTGTTGTCTAATTGGTCTGAACTCTTCTGGGATAATGCACATTTTTGTTGTCTAATTGGTCTGAAATCTGGCAGGCTTGACACCCTGGGGGCAGGTGGTCCTAGAATGTCTGAGAATGCCATTTGGATGGAAAACACCAAAGTTACAAGCAGGAGGAGAATAGATTTTTTTTTTCCCCATTGGAAGCAGTATGAGGTTTATAGGATGAGCTACTTTTTAATTGCCTCTAAAATGGTGATGTTTTTGTCCAAGCTGCCTGAAAATGTGGAAGATCTGATGTCCTGGGTGAGTAGTAGAATGTCAGCAAAGCGCACAACATTTGGTTCAATGAAACTAAAAGCAAAATTACAATCAGAAAGATGACAGGCTGGGTGTCCACTGAATTCAGCGGAAAAACAAAAGCAAAGGTAAAACTAATACAAGGGGAATTAAAACAAAAGTAAAATTAAATAAACTTTGTTTTAAAAAGTGTAAACAAAAAGAAAATGTTCATCTGCACGCCATCCAGAAACTGAACAGCTGTGAGGTTTCAGAGGGAGGCAGCTCATCTGCCAAGCGGCTTGCCCACTATTTCTTATCTTCACATTGTGGAAGCCCTGGTGAGTCCCAGATTATCTCAAACCCACGTTCATAAAACTAACTCATTCATTTGTTAAACCAGCTCATTTGGATTTTCTGCAGCAATTTTCTCCTCTCCAGTCTAAGCAGTAAACCAGGCAATTTAAGAATAAAAATTTTAGGGCGCAATCCTACACATGTTCAGCCAGAAAAGTTCTAGAACCCCCAGCATGCCCCAGCCTGCATATCTGACAGGGGAATGCTGGGAGTTGTATGATGTTTTTCTGTCTAAACAAGCATAGAGTTCTGCCCTTAAAAAAAAGAAGAAAAAGCAATCAAGTTTCTAGACCACATTTCTCAATGTATGTAGTATTAATCTTTTTAAGTATTACCAGTTCGTGGAACCCATCATCCTTCGGCGTCAAATATGGGAGCCAGCTCTTTCCAAGTTCATCCAGGAGCTTCCGTTTCTAAAGATACAGAGTTAACATTTTACATTGAGCTGATTTGCAGGCTATTTGAAATCATGTGTAACACTATGCCGGGGTGGACAACTTCTGGCCACCCCTCTGGGTTGACCCACACCTACCACAATCCCTCAATGTTGATTATGCTGGCTAGGACATTAACTCTTCTTTTTACACAGAAACTTTTGAAACAGGTCATCTCATCTCCTAGACCACCTTTCCCCAACCAGGTGCCCTGCAGGTGTGTTGGACTACAATTCCCATTATCCCCAGCCAGGGTGGTCACTTAGAATAGACCCGCTCAAGTTGGGAAGGGCAGATCCACCAAAATGAATGAGACTTAAGTTAAGCGAGGCTAAGTTATCCCATTGCTTTCAATAGGTCTGCTCCAAGAATGACTAAGTCGGGATCCAACTGCATAGAAAGAAGGCTTGCAGTAGAATCCTAGGCATGTTTAGTCAGAAGTTTCACTGGGTTCAATGGGGTGTGCTGTCAGGTAAACATGGGTACATAGGTTTGCAGCCTGTGTGTGTGTGTGTGTGTGTGTGTTGCTTTTCAAGATCCTTCATGCCTTGAAGGGAAAACACACACACAATAATCTCTTGTGATGCAAAAGAGCAAAGAAAAGCAAAAACAAAACCTCCATTTTCTGATGAAGGATCCAGCACTATTCTTCCCAGCTTATATCTCTGGGTTTGTTTCATGTTCTTCTGCTTATCTTTATTTTCTGTGTCACGTTACAGGGCTAATGGGTTCTTTAAACTTTTTACTATACTTAGGGAAACGGCATTTCTCAGGTTGAAGAATTTGCTTTGAAAACCCATACTTCGGTGGCCTACGTGTTCCTTTCGCACAGCCTCCGCTGACTCCGACCACCAGAGAGAAAGAAAAACATTACCCTGAAAGTAGCCATTCCTCCGCTCCAATCAATTTGGCCTTTGCCTCGTGCAGATTGAGAATTACACGCTCAAAGAAAGCTTATCTGTTGTCATTTACATACCAACCAGACTTTGTCTTCAGTGAGAGAACTCAACATACCAGTGGAATTCAACCGGAACAGCACAAATGCTTGTATATTGGGAATTGAAATACCAAATGAGACGACAATAAAGCAATTCCAAAAACTGGTGCCGATAATCTATTCCTCTGCCTTGTGCCAGATGTATTACAGGGTTCCTCATGGGTGTTGGGACCTCTTTCTACCCGAGGGCCAGATTCAATTTTGAAGAAGTTCTTGGGGGCCATGTGCCAGTGGTGGGAGGGGGCAAAGGGGCGGAGCCAAAATACAAAAAAAAAACCCAGCATGTTTTAGCTTAAAGCTTTGGTTACCTGTAATTCAGCATTAGAAACGTTTCAATCTAGCAATGTGATTACCAATTGTAGTAACTTTGTGCAGGAGCTGAGCTTGCTAGCTCACAGCAAAGGCTAGATTAAGAAGTTTGCAAGCATGGCAGGAAAAAAAAGTTATTTAAACATAGTCTTCAGTCTTAAAACAAGGTAATATGAAGCATCTTAAGATATCTCTGCGGTGCAGATGTGTATCATTTTTATACCAGTTTATCCGTCATGGCTTCTCCCAAAGAATCCCGGGAATTCTTAGTTTTGCAAGAGTGCTAGGAATTTCTCTTAGGTATTTCTCACACTTTACAAAGAACTACAGTTCCCAGGGATCCCCTGGGCAGAAGGGATGGCTACAGACAGCACAAGCCTATGAATCTTTAGGGAAGAAGTAAAGCTTATGTCCAAGTAAAGGTGCGTAAGAATGCATCCTGATTCTGTAGCGTAGGAATGTATTGTCTTGCTCTGAACCTGTGCGACTGCTAAGATCTGGAGGAGAGGCATTACTGAGGACACGATTCCCCACAGTGTCCCATTTGTTAGGCACACATGAAATGGCTTTCAACTGTGGAATACATTCCCTCAGGAACTACAATTGTCCTTTAGAAAGGGTGTCAAGACACAAATTTTCAGTTTAGCCTTTCACATGTGCAGTTTTCATACTGAAATATGTCTACTGTGTCTAATGTTCTTGATCTTACTTATTTTAAAGTCTTATAGTTTAAAATTGATTTTTTTTTATCATCACATTAATATATTGTCACATTTATATCCCAATTTTTTCGTCTTGCAAGGAACTCAAGTTGGCTTACGTGGCTCTCTTCCTCTCCATTTTATTCCCACAACAACTCTGTAGGGTAGCTTAGGCTGAGAATCAATGACTGGCCCAAAATCACATAGTAAACTTCATGGCCGAGTGGGGACTAGAACCCAGATCTCCCAAATCCCAGTCCAACACTCAACCCACCACACTGGCACTCAGTGATTTTTAAGCAGATAAAGTGGTATACAAACGTTAATAAATATAAAAAATAAAAATAAGTAAATAGTGGTGGGACATTGATTAGGGTCTTTTTGTTTTTGCTTTCATAGAATCATAGAATAGTAGAGTTGGAAGGGGCCTATTAGGCCATCAAATCCAACCCCCTGCTCAGTGCAGGAATCCACCTTAAAGCATCCCTGACAGATGGCTGTCCAGCTGCATCCTAAACGCCTCTAGTGTGGGAGAGCCCACCACCTCCCTAGGCAATTAGTTCCACTGTCGTACTGCTCTAACAGTCAGGATATTTTTCCTGATGTTGAGCTGGAATCTGGCTTCCTGTAACTTGAACCCATTATTCCGTGTCCTGGACTGTGGGATGATCAAGAAGAGATCCTGGCCCTCCTCTGTGTGACAACCTTTCCAGTATTTGAAGAATGCGGTCATGTCTCCCCTCAGCCTTATCTTCTCAAGGTTAAACATGACCGGTTCTTTTAGTCTCTCCTCAAAGGGCTGTGTTTCCAGATGCCTGATCACCCTGCTTTAGATACATGTTTTAAAATACAGTGCAAAGAGAAGCCAGCTAGCATGTGCCTTGTGTTGGGTGTTTTTTTTCCTATTCTTCATAATAGGTCAACAAGAGGCTGGGAGTTCAAGGTCCGAGGTGGAGAAACAGTATGTCACAGTCATCCTTTTTTCTTTCTGTCTTCATTTTCCCATTTTCAAATGCAGTTTGGGCCAGCGCAAGCCAAACAGCTCGGCTAGTCTTTCTGAATCAAGCTCAGGTAGCACCGATTCATCCGTTCCATACTTCCTTAACAGCAACTCACTGACCCTAAGTGGAGTGACAACCACGGCATTAAAATTTATAAAATAGACATGTAGCCTGATCTCTCTGAGTTTACAGTTTACAGTCTTCTTTGGGGACACATTATAATACTGACATGGAGTCACTGGTGAAATCAAGCGGAATGCAACTTTAGATTAAGTTGGCAGGCAAGACATTACTGTGCTGTGCGATTTCCAATCTGCGATAGTATTTAAAATCATAGAATCATAGAATAGTAGAGTTGGAAGGGGGGCCTATAAGGCCATCGAGTCCAACCCCCTGCTCAATGCAGGAATCTACCTTAAAGCATATAGCTGTTTTGCAGGGGAAGAAGATATATCAACAATATTTATGGCATTAAACTCGCTGAAATGATTAGTGTGTTTTTTGCTAAGTTTGGAACGGAGCTTAGCAAAAGTCTTTGGGGGAAAAAAAGAGAGAGAGGCTATTTTCATGTTTGTACAATAAAAGGACATTGAGCTGATAGAGAGAATATATTTCAAATGCACGGGGTAGCTATATATACTGACAATTTCTTTGTCAAATGTTAGGCTCTTGGCAAAAGCACGCAGCATTAAAATGCACTCTGGAGTAGGAGGTAGTACCAGCTCACATTTGATTGTCAGATCTGACTAAGCGGATGCTCTTCTGCTTGATGTGCAGACAAATACACACACAGCTGGGTGGTATAACACACAGCTCTTCTCATACACAGGGAGCTGTCACACATGTGTCAAATACATCAAGCTACTTGCAAAGTCCTCCAAAACAAAACGAAAGGGGGTGGAAGTGGGGAATAAAAGGAAAAGAAGAGGCAAGAAAGTAATAACAATAATAAAAAAGGCCAGCTTTGCCAACCAGCTGGGCCGTGTGAAAGAGTGTGTATGTGAGTGCATTTACAGAAATCTCAACAGGTACAAAGCTTACAGAAGTGGAAACTTTTTCCCAAGAGAGATGTAAGCAAGGCTATTCAGTGCAGGCATTGAAGGCCCATGCAGAATGGGTTACGGCTAGATTTAAGTGCATTTGCAGTATCAGGTGATGAAGAGGGGACCCAAGGACACACGAAGGAACAAGCAAGTCTGTAGCTACTGGGAAGTCAAGCAATATAGGCTGAGTTGTGAGTACGTATGTGTGTGTGTGTGTGTGTGTATGTGTGTGTGTAGATGGATGGATGGTCCTGCATGAGGGTTTGACTGGATAGCCCTACAAACAACCAGCAAAGAGAACCCATGGTTTGTTGTTGGGTTGTTCACAAACCATGGTTTCTTAGCGCAGCTGGGTTCACACAACACAACAACCTATGGTTCAACAACATCCCATATTTCAATGACAACCCACACTCAACCCTGAGCGTGGGTTGTCATGTTGTGTGAACCCAGCCAGTGTATGCAAGCAAGTCATATGAAAACATGTATTAATCACCACATGCTAAAGTACACCCAACAAAAATAAATTCTAGGTGAATCGGCAATTTCAGGCTCACCACCACCACTCCCCCAGGGGAATTGCTATGGGGTAAGAAATAAGAAATGTGTGTGCATTTCACTCTGCAGGCATGCAAATGCTTCCCTTTCTTCCCTCTTAACTGTCTACCCAACACAGATGTGAGATACACCGGCTTCATTGTGCCAATATTTGAAATGGACGAGCTCTCTCCTCACCTGTGTAAACAACACCACAATCAAAAGCCAAAAAAATAAAAAAGTGGTGCAAGACTTCCCCCAAATGGAGCAATGTCTTTGCCCATCTCAGTCTCAGCACAAACATTTAAGGGCAAATAATATTACTTTTTTCCCTTCACTTTCTTCAGGCAGAATGCTGAGATTGATGATTTATTGGTAGGTATGTACAAAGCAAAGTTGTTAGGGAGAAACAACGGAAGCTGTCCTATACTATCAGTCAGTCAGTCGTCCATCTAGTCCCTTATTGACTACCCCTTCTCCAACCTAGTGTCCTCCATATGTTTTGGACTACTCTCCCAGAAGCCTCAACCAGCATGGCCAATAGCCAGGAATTCTCCACTCAAGAGGTGAGATATCTCCCAACCAACCAGGGATACAATAAAACCTGCCCTTTCTGCTCAGAACTCCAGGACTCAAAGTGACGGAGATACACACGCTACCTCAGAGGAGCAATTTCGTACATCCTAAAATGCCTACAGTTTTCAAGAGTATCTAAACCAGAGCGCAATTTCTAGATTAAACCTTAAATGAAGCATGGCCGCCGCCACCACCCTTAAATCACTGAACACCCTAAATCACCGAACTGCCTTTTTGCAGTCGACTCAAAGAAAACATAATACATATAATGTTACCAAACCGTAGTCTCCGTGGTTGATTGAAAAGGTGAAGCATTTCGAGAATCTGATGAATATTAAGCAAATATTTTTCAGAAGAAGATGTTCTACATGCGTTTTATTTATCTTCACACCAGAGTCCCCAAAAGTTAACAAGCTTGCATTCTGCCCTGACGAGTTCTTGGCACAACTTACCGGTTGCCATAATGAACTTCATGTGTAATTTTGTCAGTTTGTGTTTGATGTTGTTGCAGAGTGTGTACTTTGCGACTTTGCCGTTTACCCTCTCCATTCTGTAACTATTGAAAATGAACTTGCACTGGCTTGTCTGATGGAAAGTCAATCATGCTAATAGCAGAAGAACTATTCTGCATATTGAGATTCACCCAAGCTTGCAAGCTAAATGCATCACCAATTGACTCTTCTTACAATGTTCTATAAATACCAGTCAAGCTACTAACTAGCTTTCAGTTCATAGAATCATAGAACAGTTGAGTTGGAAGGGGCCTATAAGGCCATCGAGTCCAACCCCCTGCTCAATGCAGGAATCCATCTTAAAACAGACCTGACAGATGACTGTCCAGCTGTCTCCTGAAGGCCTCTAGTGTGGGAGAGCCCACGACCTCCCTAGGTCATGGGTTGCATAGTTGTACTGCTCTAACAGTCAGGAAGCTTTTCCTGATGTCCAGACAGAATCTGGCTTCCTGTAAGTTGAGCCCATTATTCCGCGTCCTGCACTCTGGCTGGGATGGTTGAGAAGAGATCCTGGCCCTCCTCTGCGTGAGAACCTCTCAGGTATTTGAAGAGTGCTATCATGTCTCCCCTCAATCTTCTCTTCTCCAGACTAAACATGCCCAGTTCTTTAAGTCTCTCCTCATAGGGCTTCATTTCCAGACCCCTGATCATTCTCGTCGCAAAAAAGCCCAAACAAAACAATTATGCCTACCAGTCTTGAGTTTTACCAATTTTGATGTGCGGTTTCTCTCTCACACACACACATCATTTTTGAAGCGCTTTATACTGAATCAAATCTTTGGTCCATCCGTAAGTACGCAACAGACCAAACACCTATCTAGGCCAGTACTAGCGGCCAACCAGCTGCCCGTGATAAACCCACAAGTAGGACATAAATGCACTAGCACCTTCTGCCATGTTCTCCACCAACCAAAGCATACTGCTCCTGATACTGCAGGTGATATATGACTAATAGCCACTGATATCCTGAACTTCCACAAGTTGCACTCAGTTGCAGCAATCCAGGTTCAAGTCTCCACTCCGCCATGGAAGCCCACTGGGTGACTTTGGGCCTGTCACAGGCTCACAGCCCAACCGATCTCACAGGGCTGTTGTTGTGAGGATAAAATGGAGAGGAGGATTATGTACACCGCCTTGGGTTCCTTGGAGGAAAAAAGGCGGAATATAAATGTAATAATAAATAAATAAATAAAAATATGAACAGACTTAATTTCTTCCACCGTCAAATCTCGGTATTTCTCTCCCCTGCTCCTAGTCACGAGCTTCCCTCATCCTCTCCCTTCTACCTCTTTGCTCTGCTTTCTCTTCCTGCCCGCTGAACAGTTGATCGGCAGCAGCTTCAGGAACTGTAAGAAGAACCTAACACCCTCAACTTTTTAAATTTTGTTATTAGATTTTTTTTAAGGGGGAAGCCGTTGGAAACCATCGCAGGAACTGTTGGAAGTCCTCGTGGGTGTCGCATTGGGGACCCTGGCCTAACCTTTGGGGTCAAAATCTAAGGCCTGCTGTAACAGGAGCATCTCTCCCGATAGGAACCTACCCATACACTACATTCAGCGTCTAAGGTCCTCCTCCGGGTGCCTCCTCTAGGGAAGCTCGGAAGGCAGCAACAAGGGAGAGGGCCTTCTCGGTGGTAGCCCCCCAATTATGGTTATCTCTTTGACAAAGCCCGCCAGGTGACAACATTGTTATGTTTTCGGCACCAGGTTAAGACCTTTCGTTTTTCTCAAGCATCGGGCAGCATGTGATGACTTTTAATCAGGTTCTGGATCTGTCTTTTGGTTGATTGCTTAAAGTTGTTTTTAGATGCATGTTATCTCTGTGTCTATTTGTGTGTTTTTACGTAAATGGTTTTTGATGATTTCTAATCTTTGTAAACCACCCAGAGAGCTTCGGCTATGGGGCAGCATAGAAATATTATTATTATTATTAAAAACAACAACAACAACAGCAACAGGACGTAAGTGTTTGGGATGGGGTGACTATTGTGCAGACATCATAACATTAGACACAATTTGAGAAGGGTGGAAGCATGTTCTCATGGCCCACCTGTGGCCCATTAATTGTGTCTGCCTGACTCCTGCTTGCTTGTACTGCCTGCAAAGCATATGGGCTCCGCTGATCTATAGACCTTTTCCTTCCCCTGTGTCACATCACTCCCTCTAATGGTGAACTCACGTGGTGCGTGTCAACAGAAATGCAGCCAAAGAAAAAACAAAAAGGGTTTTCCTTCCCCAATCAGCATGCTTAGGGAAACCTTGGGATTTGCAGAAGTCCTACCAAAAGCGGGGGGGACGGGGACTCCTAGGCAGGCAGCCCCCATCAGCTTAAGGAGGTTTGAGCCACAGAATGCTGAACATGAACTGAAACAGAAAACTGGGGGGAAATGTGGTAGTGGGGTTCCCTTACAGCTTACAGTGGCTAGCTGGCTGAAACTCTGAAGAGGAACACTCCTGCTAGGAGGTGAGGATTCACTGCCACATTCTGTGATGTCTCTCGTTGGTTCCTTCCGTCTGCAAGTCTATCGTGACGGCTTTCTCCTCCACAATGCTTGGCCAGACTGGATGGGAAAGGTGTGGTGAGAAATCCACAAGGGAAATAATATAAAGTGAAACTATTTGGGGAACGCACAACTTTTCACTTGGGGAATACCCTATGGATTGCATATGGGAATATAATGGCTTTCTCCCGCTTTAGCGACTCGTCTGAGCCTTTGTGACATCAGCAGCCGTTACACCAATCTTCACTCTCCTCTCAGATCTATTGGCATGCCTGGCCACTGAAACACTGCATACTAAGGAAAGGTGCAAATACTGCCATGTCTATCGAAATGAAGGGTGAAGAATGGATGTGCAAAATATAGTACAGTGATTTCAAGTGCCTTCCTACTATTTGGTGGACATTTTGGTATTAAGCCTGTAAACACTAATATTTAAAGGGGAAGAGCTGTCTACAACCTACGATGGCAGACTTTCCTTCTAAAGATACAGTTTGATTTTGCTTATTAAATTTCAGCCCCCTCCCCTCATAAAACAACTGGTCCACTTTCAGGCTTCAGCTGAGAGAGAGAGAGAGAGAGAGAGAGAGAGAGAGAGACTAATCAAGCATATGTACAATTTCCTTGCCCAACATAACTGAGCCAAGAGTTAATTTATGCACTGAAACAGCTCTGCTACACGTGAAAAATGTCTTTATTAGCGGTTTCCTTTCATAGAACCTTGCTTCTGTAATGTTAAAGGTTCCCTAACTGCTGTTTTTAAATTAAAAGGGGGGGGGAATTTTCTCTCTCTCTCTCTCTCACTCACTCACACACACCACACACACCAGTAGCCACTAATGAAATGGGATGACCAATCTCCTTGCCTAGCCGACTGTTAGATTTGTTACGTTTGATTTAGCCCTGGAAATAATTATAATAGGAAACTTTGAAATGGAAAAGAAGATAAATTATTCAAACATGGCCTCTCTTTGCTGGGCAAATGGCTGCTTGCCCTGTCCAAGAATACCCGATGAAATGGACTACTGGAATGACCCTGAACTTCTTGAGAGCACTACAGGTGTTCAGGATCAGTAGGGGATGCCACCAGAGGTCGCAATCCGTGCCCCTACACAGCTTGCTATGACAATTTTCCATACCAGAGGTAAGACGAGTGTTTGGAAGGAGTGGTAACTATAGCAACGGTCCTTCCACGCAGCCCACTCTGAAAGTTGGGCCATCCCATCCTATCCTGAAAGTGGTCTTCTCGTAAGCCTTACACGGCTTCGGACCATAATATCTGACAGAACACCTCTCCCAACATGAACCTACCCATACATTATGCTCAACATCTAAGGTCCTCCTCTGGGTGCCTACTCAGAGGAAAGCTCGGAGGATGGCAACAAGGGAGAGGGCCTTTTCAGTGGCGGCCCCCCAATTATGGAACAATCTCCCCAATAAGGCTCGCCTGGCACCAACATTGTTATTTTTTTCGCCACCAGGTTAAGGCTTTTCTCTTCTCCGAGGCATTTAACTGCCTACGTTGAGCTTTTTAATGGACTCCTGGATAGTTGATATGTAGAGTGTTTTTATGCTTTTAGATTTTGTATATTCGTTTTTAAATGTTCAGTGTTAACCGCCCAGAGAGCTTCGTCTTTGGGATGGTACATAAATGTAATAAATAAATAAATAAATAAAATATGCTACAATTACACAAGTTAAATATATCAGGCACTTCATTTCGAATACAGTAATTTGTTCACTTCTTTCCACCCACCCCTTCAATTAATCCAAAAATAGGACAGAGCGGACAACAAACAACTTCAGCAATTGTCATAAATCATCCAGAAAGTTTGCAAATTCTAATAGACACACTGGTATATCTGGCACATGTCGAGTGAATTCTGACATACTGGAATTATTAAAGGGATCGAGCCAGGCTAAAAGATTTAATGCTTAAAGAAAGTTGACTTTTGGCAACAACAAAATGTGTGATGAGCCCTTTCACTAACGTAAGACAATTCTAAACAGTGCCTCCACTGACAGTCAGAGTTCAGAGATAGAGACGATTGGAAACAGGAGCCTGCTTCAAATCTGGCTGATGTTATTTGAATTTGTCTTCCACTGAGAAGGAAACAAGAAGCCTCTGAACGAAAGAAAGGGGGGGGGGGAGACAAAGAAACAAAGGGAAATGAAAACTATTGAAAGATGAATAAGAACTTCTAACCGCCACCACATTATTATTACCAAGCCATTCATGCAGAATGTTTATGCCTTGATCAAGCCAGGGTCACCATCAGCCCCTTGACAGCCATGAGCCGCTGCCGTGAGCCCAGCACCCTTTTAATTTCCCACAATACATCTTACCAAGGCTAGAACTACACTATGGCTCAATTCGGACAACACGTTAAGCAATGGTTGTTTAATTAAACAACCATCAGTTGAGTTGTTTAACGTGTCGTCTGGAGGGAGACACACAACCCACAGTACGCTAATCGGGAGAATTAAACAACTGAGAGAAACAACTCACTTGCGAGTTGTTTAGAGATTAGTCAATTGACTAAAGTATCATCTGGAGGGGAGTGTGGGTTAAACAACTGTGGTGAGTACGTTATCTCAAAAGATCAGAGAGGAGAGCAGCAAGAGCAGCAGAATGCGGGCAGCCGCTCAAGCAAGCACACAACAGATCGCTGGTATCACCACCATAGCAACCAGGAATGCCCACCTCCCCCACCAGGCAGCCAGCAGGGAGCGCAACCAATGGGGTTTGGGAGGCGTGTCCTGCATCGGCTTCAATGGCGGCGCCCATGGTTTTCGGCCGCAGTGTGTTCTGGGATACCTGCTGGAGGACCAACTGAGGTCGGTAAGCAGAGAACATGGCGGCCGAGCTGTCAGTCACAGCCGAGTATGCTATTAACCACCATGGTGGTTGTCGGTTCCCTGCAGCGCCTGCTGCAGCGTGTTGTCTGTGAAGCTCCACCTCTTTAACACACCATCAGTATGCTATTAACCCACCATTGCTTAACGTGTTGTCCTAATTGAACCTATTGCTTTATAGCGGTATTGAAGTGCACTGATAACTGCTAGGGCACACGACACATTCCATATACCACTACCGTAGTGTTATTTCCTGCTTTTTATTCCACATTATCCAAAATATCACAGCAAATGTTATTGTGTGTCCTACAAGGTATAAATGAGCAAGAGGGATAATGGCTTACTATGATGGGATCGTAATGATATGACACAAGGTGTAGATTTGGTCCTAATGTCTTTCTGGGGCATTCTGGAAAATTAAAAGTGTGACTAGACACAACCACATTTCGCACAGCCTGTTAAGCCTGCCAGGGCCACTAACAGAGGAAGGGGAGCTTACTGAGTACACTTTGCCCAAGGCTCCCTCAGACCTGGAGCTGATGATCTTTTGCAGGTACAGGAGGCTCTGACATGCAAAGAGGTTTCTGCATTCTCCTCAGTGAAGCAAATGTTGCTTCCTCTCTACTAAACACAATGGTGAATTCTCATGAGGGTTCACTAGGCCATACAAGGGGCGCTATGGTCCGGGCACTTGTGTACAAATTGTTTTTTTGCACACCTTATTCCACTCATTCATTTCTGCAGTGACATCAAACCAAATAAGATTATTTCCAGTTTACAGATGGGAAACTTAGGAAGGGAGAGAGGAGAATTTGATAAATGTGTTACTGAAGGGGGACGCCCCTTGTCATGTTAATTTTCCCCACTTGAGATACAAAAATGATACAAGGAGAAGCAATGAGAAGAGGCCCACGCGGACATTACTAAGCCAGTTTGGATGACCTCCTCAAATAAAGGCTCTGTG
Organism: Anniella stebbinsi; assembly: GCA_029215795.1. Lineage (NCBI taxonomy): Eukaryota > Metazoa > Chordata > Lepidosauria > Squamata > Anniellidae > Anniella > Anniella stebbinsi. The sequence goes on from JARDYH010000007.1 coordinate 10,235,062, forward strand.
TAGTGGTGGAACAAGACTCCACTTTCCTCTCCCAGCCATAGACCTGCAGAACGGACAAAGGCAGATGTAATTGTTGACCCATATCCCATACCCAACTCAAAAACTTGCTACACAATTAGGCCTATGCACATTAAATTGCATGCTTGTAGGCTCCGTACAATTGTTAAGTTCATGCTTATATGGACCAAAGCCAATACAAGGTATCCTGAGTTGCCCCGCTCCCCCAGGCATAGCCTATATTCAGGGGAGAAGATTGGCTTATCCAACCCGCTAAGCAAAAATCATCAGACATTTCAAATTGAGAGGAACTACAGCTTTCTTGTAGAGCATATTATCATAAAGTTGGAAGACGGCATTTAGACCACCAAGTCCAATCCCCTGCTCAGTCCAGAAGTCCAGTTTAAAGCATCCCTGACAGATGGCTGTCCAGTCTCTGCTCCAATACTTCCAGTGACAAAGAGCTCACCACCTCCCTAGGCAGTTGTTTCCATTGCCTGGCTACTCTGATTGTTTTTCCTGATGTTCAGCAGAAATCTGCCTTCCTGTAACTAAAGTGCGTTATTTTGTGTCCTACAGTCTTGGAGGAGAGAGAACAGGTTGCGGACTTCTTCTGTGTGGCATCCCTTTAAGTCTTGAAAATGCTATCACATCACCCCAGAAGTCTTCTCTTCTCAAGGTTAACAAAAGTAGCATACACTTTGGACGCAAAAGGTCTCAGGTCCCCAGCATCTCCAGTTCAAGGAGATCAGGTAGGAGGTGATGGAGAAGACCCTGGCAGTCAAAGTAGATCAGGAGGAGGCAACCTGTACACCTCCAGATGTTTTGGACTATAATTCCAACAATCCTTTACCATTGGCCATGCTGGCTGGGGCAGTTCGGAGTTATAGCTCAAAACTTCTAGAGGGCACCAGGATGCCTGACCCTGAAGTTGATAATATTGACCTAGATGGACGTGTTGTCAGTTTCCTATGTTCTTATGATCCGGCTTTTCTTTTCCCTGCATGCCCTTGTAAAATCCTTCCTGAGGAATTTTTGACATGCAATTTTATCGGAATCATTCATTATGTAGCACGGTGACCAGGTTGGGGCGAACATGTTTTCTCAAAGTCAGAATAATCACTGAACGCTTTAAAATATAACACTGTTCTTTTTTTTTCCGATTCCTTTCCTTTTTGTTTCTTTTTTTTTTAAGAGGCTGAAAACATTCCTAAAGACCACATTGATACCATAAAGAAAATAAATCACTTTCTGTAGTTTCCTTGCGCATTTTAAAAGCCTTCTAATTGTTGCGGCGAGCAGCTTTGCAAAGGTGTCCTTGATGACCGCTCTGAAGACCGTACATTAGCACTAAGGCCAGGTGCTAAGTGCTCATGCTTTTGCGCCCACGCCATCGGCTAAAGAGAAGATCAATAAGTAGCCAGAGCATTAAATTTCATATACTGTAGCTGTCATGCCCATTACATAGTATTTGAACATCTTCACAGGCGGTTACAAAATGGCTGCCTCTTGACATTTTCCACTGTGAAGCAAAATGCGAGAACTCCCCGGTTTTCACTTCCACTGTGAGGTTAAGATTGAGGGATGTCACAAATCCAGCTCTGTGTGAATAACTTCACAGTTTATAAAAAAAAAAAAAAAGAGGGAGATGTCATTTATTATTTATCCCTTTATACTTTCCATTCCATCTTGTCAAGGAAGCCCTAGGATTTATTTACTTTCGCCGGCGGTGTGATGCATATAGGCCTTGCTCAGATCTAATAGGAACCACAGTTTCCCTTTATGAGAATGTGCCACGGCGAGCCTCGGCTTTGCACGGTTCCCCCGTATTCCTGTTAGCATCCAAGCCGTGAAACTGCGGCTTATTCAAAACATTATATGGAAGCTTTCAATCTCCTCCGCTTGTGAATGAAGGTGGAGGAGAAGGATAGATGCTCACCAACGTGCATTTTTGTAATGAAAAAACATGGCTTCCCCGTTATTTATTTGAAGAAACGTACGTCCTGCTTTGTTTTCAAAAGAGAAGCCAAAGTGGCTAACAATAAGGAAGCGCTTGCGGCCCTCCAGGGGTTTTGGCCTGCAACTCCGATGCTCCTTCCCCACTGGCTATGCATGATGGGAACTGCAGGCCATATTGCCCACCCCTGGACTAAGTAACCTAGAATTTGGAAAGCCAAAGCAGAAGTTCTCAAACTGTGGTCTGCATGCTCTGTTAAGATGGTCTGAGGAAAGGCAGCGGAACAGTCAAGAATATCTGTACTTGTCTTCTTACATATGAACTGCCCACATTTTAAGATCTTTCCTGGAGGCCCTACTTTGGGTACACCTGATATTTGAGGTACAGTGTGCACACGTGTGCATTGGGGGGGATGGGGACAAAGAAATTCCTCGCTAGGGGATGTTTGCTTTATTCCTTAAAAAAACTGTGTCCCCCTTTTTGCTTGCTTGTTGTTGTTGTTTTGCTCAAATTGATCAATTGTTTTTTGATGGCCCTATTTTGTCCATTATGGTTTAATGTCTGTTTCTAATATAAACTTGGCTTCAAAACATTATCAGCCACCTTGTAGATCGTCTTGGCACCAAAGGATGGGATACAGATGTTTTAATTTAGAAAATACACACTGCAGCCCCCATTATTATTTAAGCATGGTGAGAATTTGTACAGGGGAGATTTCAAAGAACACTGCTTGTCATTATGGAAAGCAAATTTGGAGAGTTTTCCCCCGTTCAGCGTTGCTGCAAGTTCCTTCGGTCAAACAATCCAAAATAAAAAAGTAACATTAAAGTGCTCCAGGAGGTGAAAAGACAATGGGGGCATTGATCTATTATGCAACGAGGAGAGAGCTGCAAAAGGTATGTACTACAGAGGCCAAGCTGAGACACATTCTCCAAAACAAAGGAATCACTCTTCTTCATTAACAGTAACTTGCTTGAAGAATACCTTTGTTGTTACACAACAACTTGAGAATTATTGCTTTCTTTGGCCCATTGATCGCGGTAACAGATTAAAGGGGCAAGGGAAGAAAAAGATATCATTCTGAAAATCAACAGCCATTTTGTTCCATATCTGAGAGTTGACCTCGTTTATTTGAATCATAGCTCGCTGCATCCCAAGGGCAGAAAACAAATTAAGCACAAAACTCTTTGTCGCAGTGATTAAACCCAAAAAGATGTATGCCGGGATTCCGTGGGAAGCACAGAAACAACTCGCAGAATGTGGAACACGGAGCATAATTCATGCTATTGAAAATCTCAGCTTATTATTTATTTCGTTTTACTGTTTCTAGACCTTGTAGCTAAGACGTGTTTGTAGAGGTCTCAGAAGCTTAGAGGGGTGGCAGAATAAGATTTCCATTGGTTGGGAATTGGGTTTCAAGTACCACATATTGCTCGCCACATCTACCCCCCTCCCGGCCACCCCCCCCACACACACACACACAGGAAAATGAGAGATTATCTAAATGTGGGAAGGGACCTGGTGTCCCAAGAATTTCAGGGCACATCCCAACCCAGCCAACGGAGAATTTTCACAAAGTGTGTAGACTCAGCTGGGCCACTGTGACCAAAGGGGAGAAGCCCACCTTTTTTTTTTTCTTCCCAGGATGTCCAAACAGCCCACAGAGGGACAAAATGAATAGATTCGTTTCTTGTCAACGGATGGAGAGTAAAAACATTAACTGCTGCCACTTTAATTATTTACCACAAGTTAAGAGGTGACTCATAATTTAAGCAACCCTTGAATCCTGAAGGTGGGCCTAAGGAAGACGCCACTTTGATATTATAATAAGACCCAAACTGCTACTGTTTTTTGCTGAGTCTGGTAAATATTATTTCAGAGGCCAAACTTAATGAATCCGGGAGGCAGCCAACATCCAACTAGAGGAAAACAATGTTTAACTTCATGTCCGTGGAGGAACACATGCTTTGAGTGCAATTCCTGACATCCCCAAGTAAAATTGAGAAATTCTCTGCTCCAACACCCTGGCGAGTCGCTACAGTTAGTGACCCAGTTCAGACAACACGATAAGCTAAACATTATGGCTTAGCGGGTCATGTGAACCATGACTTAGCATGTTGTGTGTTACCATTCCTAACCATGGTGGCTACACAACCACGGGTTAAACGATCACTAACCAACTGATGCAAAATGGTTAGTGGCCTAACCATGGCTTAGTGTATCATCAGGACAGGTTCACTATAGCCGATACTGAGCTAGATGGACCAATGGTCTGATGTGTTATGAAGCAACTTCCTGTGTCCCCAATTCACCCATTTCCTCGAGGGATGCAAACGTGAAGCTAAGGCCTAACAAAGATGTAAACCCTACTAACGCTATTCTTTAGAACACCAAGGCAAAGAGCAGCTGTTTGCAAAGGTGGATTGTTTGGGTGGCTAAAAGCAATATATTAAAATTATAATGCATGTGGAACTTTCATTCTTAAGTGAAAGGTTAGGTGATGATGCAAAAAAATCCATGGTGTATTATAACAATATTCTTCCATGACAAAGTGCTGGTGGAATCCATTATCTTTCCCTCTCCCCCACCCTCTGGCCCGTAGCTACTCATTTCTTTCCTTTCCTTCCCACCCAAGTTGGAAAGGGGGGGGGGGGAGAGGAAATACCAGTATTGTGTTTGCAAACCTTTGCCAACCTATTACACAAAAGCCCCAAACTTGTTTGCATTAGACGTCACAAGGATCCAGGAAGAGGTTAATGTACACCCGCTTGAAAACAATTGTGCAGAAAATAGCAGTGTCGTACAGGGCTTAGGTTTTGACCCGCTTAACTTTATTCACAGAATGCGCAATCCGTCACGTACAAAAACACAGAGGGAAAAATGTGAGGCGTTGTTAAGTGCCCCTGTTAGTGAGAAATCCTGCTAATTATTACACCAAATAAGCATAGTTAACAGGCCAGAGCTGTGAGAGGGGCAGGTTTCAGGGCATTAAATGGCTGCCTCGGATGGAGATGAATATATTACACTCTGCCCTTTAACAATAAAACAATTTCCCTGACACCTAGAAACCAAAGCAGCTGGAGCAGCGGAGGGGAAGGACTCAGGATTTCGCTCAGTAGAGCGAAGTTTTAGTGCCACCTAGTGATGCACATACAAATTCCAGCCTCTCAACCCAAGGAAGCTGAATGGCTAATTTAGTCAGAGGATGTAGCCAAGTGTGGAACCAAGAGGCATCTCCACCATTTCAGGGCAATGTGGGGAATGTGTGTGTGTGAGAGAGAAAACATAGAAATGTAACAGATCGCTATTTTGTCTCCAGGATTTCTTTGGTACCATATTTCCTAGGTGGGCACAACCAATTGTTAAGATAGGTCCAGTCTAGATTGCCCTTCCTCCAAAACTTCAGTTTCACTATACGTCTTGAGTGGAGTCATTCCTTCCCCTACCCCCACCCCTCATATCAATTTGCAATAATCATTTTATTGGAAGATGCTATGGGTCAGGGGGTTGGACTCGACAGCCATATAGGCCCCTTCCAACTCTACTATTCTATGATTCTATGAGGATCAATTTGGGGGGGGGGGGTAAGAGAAAGGTGTCTAATAAATTTATTAATTCATTCATTGAATCATCATCACATACACTGCTGCATGCTCCCCCATTTTAGCCAGCAGGTGCTATAGAGAACCAACAGAATAATTCAATGTATTTTTCAGAGATCTCATTTATCCTTGGGGACCAATTTTATTAGTGTGTGCAGCGAATCCACCTCCTAATCTGTAGGGCATTGGTGACTCTTATTTTGTTAAAGTCCCAGCAAATATTAATTTTACTAGCAGCACAATCCCCAGACACAAAAAGCCACAGCAAATAAAAAAGATATGCTCAGGCTAAGGCTTTGGAACGTTCTCTAGGGCAAGGGAACTCTACAACTGTGGGGAATAACAGAGCCTCTTTGTATTTGTTTGGCAAATAGATGTTATTAAGGTATGAATGGCAACCATAAAGTCCTAGCTGAAGCCTTCACTTAAGTGTAGTGAGTCACTGATGCCCTGTGGTGAAAGATGGGCTTTGAGGTGGGGAGATAAATCCAGGAGTATCCCAAGGCTAAAAGGTCTGCATAGCCAATGGACAGGCCCACCCATGATTTGAGTCACTTCCACGCCTAGCCTCCATAAGCCACAAGGCCTTCCAATCAATGTTATATTAGACTTGATATCTAGCTTCAATTCATAGACGGCCAAACACTGGGCAGTCTCAAAGACTAGCAAGATATGTGGATTGGGTGGAAAAGAGAGACAGAGCTGGGTGTCATGGCTCTTGCACACTCTTTCTAAAACACATAACGCAGAAGAAAGACATGGGAGTAATATTTAGATAAATCACAGAATATCTGCAAAACATAATGACAGCATAGATTGCAATTAATGGCAGGAAGGCCAAACAGCCTGTCTGATCTCCATTCTCCATCAAAATATCAATTGCTCTTCAACTCCACCAAACGATCTCCAGCAAACGAAACGCTTGTTATAAACAAACAAACAAAAACATCAGCAATTTCTGAAACAGCACACTATATATTAAATAGCTGTGACTGGTCTCTTTTGATGTCGATGGCAAAATACAATAAGGAAGAAAAAAATAGTTTAACGTCATTCCGCTATTAATGTCCACATGCTCTATGCCTATAAATCTTGAGGGTTTCTTCTGAACTCAAGCCTATGGGTTCATATTGCCAATCAATCCTCCCAGCATTTAGAGACCACAGTTTCAATGTGATTATTAACTTATCCTCTATCTTTAAGCATTCCCAACACCAAAGGATTCCTTTTAAGAGGGATTCCTTGTTCTCACAAATACAGTTCCCCGGCTATTCAAGAAAGGGAACCTTACAGAAGCAGTCAACTGCACTGCATTTGGCTCTATTCAACTTGACAACAAGCACACCACCTCTTTTCTCCTGTCAGGATGCTCCCTACACATGTAAATATTTAATGTTAATACCATCCTTCACTCAGTGCTCATATTGTCTGATCAAGCATCTATTTCTGTCTCTTAGATACTCTGGAGGATAGAGCACATTTTTCATGTCTCCTGCTCAGTCACACAGAGCCTCGGATTCACAAAAGTTCTTCAAAGTTCAATAATTTATTAAACATTGTTCGCAAGGGCCTGCCTCGTTCACTGAAACCCATAACTGTGGACTACGGGAGATTACTAAATATGTCTTGATGATGAATATATTGCACCAAAAGGTACACACACACACACACACAGAGAGAGAGAGAGAGAGAGTCCATGTCACCAATGAGTGCATCCTTACCAAATCTGGTGACTGGATTACACTCAATTGTAACTGAGTGTGCTTTGATTTGAGTTTGTTTCACTCTGGATTTTGTGATAATTAATCCATTGTGATGCTACACAAATGCCAAGCAGGTCCCAACAGTTGACCTGGGCTAGAGCTACACTAGTGCTTTTTTAGGAATTGAAGTGCAGCGATAGCTGAGTTAGGAGAGCAACAAACCAAAGATCCCTGTTTTGACACAATGCTAAACAAAGCCATGGACAAATGTCTCCTGGTTTGTTTAGCCGTTCCCACAGGAAGGAACAGGCAGGAGCGACGAGGCAGCATGTTTACCCATTCCTAGTAAGCCAGAATTCTGACGATCCGCCCAGCACTTCTGAAGAATTCGGGTTTACTATTACTTCCAAACCAGCCCAAAGCCTTCAAAGCACTGCTTGTGAATTTCCCTGGAGCATCTGGTTGGCTACTACTGGAAGCAGAATGCTTTACTAAAAAGCAGGGTACTAGACTAGATGGGCATTTTAGTCTGATCCAGAAGGGCTCTTGTTATGTTTTTAACCAAGGACACCACAGATTTAAACTAAGGCCCCTATCAACATGTTATAACTTTCTCAAGACAAGCTGGGAGCGTGTCGAGAACTATGAGAAGTAACGTTAATCATCTCCAGAAACATATATTCGTTATATCTCATCCCTCGCTTGGCTCGCCAGAAGAACGTCTACAAGAGTCATACATCCCTGACACCGACAAAACAGAAATGGGAAAAGGTGACCAAACACGCACACTCCAACGGCTTTTGTGAACCGAAGGAATCATTAAGAGTTGCAAGAGTGGACCAGTAAGATTGTTCCTGCCGTTTCGATTAAGAGCTGGAATTCCAGTTGATTGGAGTGTTACTTCTTGCGCCCGAAGAGCATATGTTATTAAGAGGGAATGTGGATTTGTTTTTGAGCAACACTATCTTCCGTGCTTTTCAGCTGATCCGTCTTGCATGGAAATGTTTTATTGACTGTCTTCCAACATGTAAGATTTTTTACACCTACATACCAATCATGGTTGCCCCTCATTAAACACTGACCCTTCATCTCCTATGTAGCAATACTAAACATAAATTACATTTTGTTGTAGCCCAAAGGTGATAAGAGATGAGAGGAGTATAAACAAGGAATAATGCAAGAGCCGGTTGGGTCACCCCATCATTATAGTCCTTTCAGAAGCTATTAATCTTGTGCGTAGTCACTGGGCTGAAAATAATTACTTCTCCTAACCTATGTTGTACACAAGGCTGGCAATAAGGGGAGGTCAGGAAAGATGCATATAATGTTTGTTTCTCATTTAGCCGCTTTAAATGATCTTTCCTAGACTTCTTTTGAGTGTGGTACTTCGCCTCCCAACTAAGGGAAGGAAAAGGTGTCAACAGAAATATGGCACTATAATTTATCCGAAAATTTAATGGCACACTTATTCTGTAGCACGTTGAAATATCCAAGTATAATCAAAGATCTGCTCACAAACCCCATGGCCAGAATACTAACAGCTGCTTCAGACATGCCCAAGCATCTAGGCACAGGGTTGGATCCAGGATATGTCTTCTGCAAGAGGAAATATCCCATGGGAAGTCCCTCCAACCAGTATTTTAAGAACCCCTACCCCTATATAGACACACTACAGCTCACCCCATTCATCAGGGTCTCCTCTCTGAAGTGTCAGAAGAGGCTGCCATGGGAAGGAGTGAGTGGACAAGTCCACTTACATCAGCACAACGTAAATCTGGATCCAACTCATACTTAGTAGAACTTTTGCCTTCTTTCCCCCAACTTTGAATGGCCACATGCTTCAGTTTCACCTGGCTGCAGCAGGAGAGGTGTGACAGAGGGCCAGGTCCATCAGCCTGGCTAGGTGAGACATTGAGCCCCTTCCATCAGCCTGTCTAAGACCACTCCGGCCATTTGTCTTCCCTTCTCCCAGAACTGCATCCATCAGCAGCCCTTTCACCTGGAGAGATGAGAGGATAAGGTACAGTCCACTGGCCTAGCTGGACCCTGCAGCTGTTTGGCTCCATCCCTCCTAGAAATGTCTTCTGTAGTTGTTAAGAAACCTGAATTTGCTTAGTAGCATCTTCCTTACTTACCACTTTCCCTTTCTATTTCATGCTTCCTAAATTGCACACCATGATTTCAAACTGCAAACCCCCATGAGTGGTTCCTAAAGGCGGTTCCTAGATATTAAAATTAAATCACTAAAAATAGCAGAGTCGTTCCTCACTCCTGCCTTTCCACATGACAAACAGCATAGCAAATTGGTGTCCAAGCCCCCTTTGGGCAGATGGAACTAATAATTTCTGTTCTTTGTACCCAGGCTCATGACCCCATCCCACTTCTTCCATTCTTCGTGCTTGCAAGCCAGTCCCTCAAGCCAGCAGCCCAGATCCTTGATGGCTTCTGGGTAATGCTAGACCCCTCATGCCTTGTGTCTCATGTCATCTCATCCAGTTTGCTGAGCCTCTGTCTCAAATTTCAACAGACTGCTAGATCATGATCATGGCAACTGCCAGTAACTACAGACTTAGTCCGTCTCTTTCTTAGATCTTTGAGGCTCACAGGGGGAGTTGGTAGCATTTGAAGCAGACATATCAAGGCAGGAAGAAACTAAGAACTTGGACAGCTTCAAATGGGCCCTGCTGGCTGGACATCTCTCCTACTAGGAGGATGTTGTCTCAGCGGGGAATCATGACGAACTAAAGACTTATGAAGGCTGATACGAGTTGTAATGTGGTCAGCTCCTCCTGGAGGTAGTTTACAGTTTGAAATAATGGCTGACAATTTAACAGATATGATATAGACAGCAGGACTGTGTCCTCTGGCTGAGAGAACGCTGAATAAGGCACTGAATGTTCTATCTCCAAGAAACTAGCCTTTGGCTCATCCTCATCAAAATCCTCTGCTGCATACCAGGAGGTCCCAGGGCTGGGTCCACAGCACCACCTTGCCCTTCCGTTATAATGCTGCCTTCACATCTTAAACACGTGGATGAAACTTAGAACTAAACTAATTCACCGTGAAGACGTTGACCAAAGTTCTGCAAAATGCACAGAGGAATTGCTTTGCTGGACACGTCCTGGGCTCCACCTAGCTAGCTGAATGTCTTAGAAGCTTATGCGCAGCACATGATGACAGTGTGACTTGACAAGACTCAAATAGCAGCTAACAATAGTGAAAAGGTAACCATCTACCAGCTCCCCTGCCTTTCTTTTGGTGCTTTGGAGGCCCATTATGGTAAAAGTTGCTCAGTTGAATGCATATGTAAGGAAACGCCTGTCACAGTCCAGATGCACATTTAATTACTTCAAGTTAAAACCTTCCATCTTGTCTAAGGGGTCCTTCAAAAAAAATATTGCAACTGTAAACAAGCACTACATTGCAATCAGGTGTCAGGAGCTTATTTAATCTCTTGCGAAATATGTCACAAATCACTGGCAGAAAGTGGGTCGAGGAAGAGAACAAAGACAAAATCTGTCAATGGACTAGGTCGCTCATGTGAGCTTGCCTATTAGTGCACCAGATCTTTCTGCTCCTGTCTAATGCTGTCCATATAAAACAATCCCAGCCTGACAGTATTTTGTTATCTCGCATTTGATGTAATTTTGCTACAGTAAGCAGAATCCGGGGGGGGGGGGGGGGGGGGAGGTGGAGAGAGAACCGGTAGACTAACCATAAGAAATGTTAAAACACACCAAAACTTGGACTAAAAACATCAAACGCAACTTATCTGCTCGGTTTGCCACTTACACACTACTGTAGTATGCTTAAAGTGTCTTAAAGCAACGCCTGAGAGGTAGGTGATGAACCACACCAAAATGGCATTTTTTTGTGCCGCCAAACAACATTCTTCCGTTTATACTTGCCCCTTTCAGTCAATCTCAGGGTGGAGCAATCCTGGGAAAGCCGAGCTGCATGGAAAAGACATCCGTTTTCATACATCTATTAAATTTTGATGACAATATAGGATAGGGCACAGTGCAAAGGAGCCTGACCTCTTTGATACAGGATGAGCCTACCGTCACAAACTTGCAATACAGGATAAGGACCGTAAAACACTTTGTACAATACAGTTATTTATTTATTTATTTATTTATTGTGTTTACAGTTTCCTCTAGAACATGTTTGAAGTTACATACATTAATTACAAACAATACAAAGCAGTAAAACACAAGAACCATCGGGACGCCACTGGAGTTCAATGGGACTTATTCCCAGATAAGTGTGTATAGGGTTGCGGCCTTAACAGCCTAAACAATACAACCACCTCAAAAACGATCTACTCTGTCCATTGAAATGAATGGGAATGGCTGTGTATATGGAAACCACGGGCTTCACAGGCTCATCCGTTCCCCATCCATCAGGGTGTGGGCGATACCCCCAAGTGCCCTTTGTGATAAAGAGAGGATAAGAAGATGGATTCTGGTGGATCAGACCAAAGGTTAGATGAGTCTAGCACACTGACTAACCAGATGCCTCCAGCAAGCTTCACATGCAGGAGTAAGGGAAGTCAACGAGGCTAAAGGCCAATTCTGATCTCACTCTAGGTGAACCTCTAGAGTCAAATAATGTCTGAAAAGGCCTTTGCATGCACAACCCAGCACATGTAAAATCCTGGTTCTGGGTATTTGCCTGTGAGAAAGAGCCAAACGTGAAAATGCACTAACAATTATTCCAGCCTGTTTAGCAGATCTAATGTTTTATGTATATTTCAACCCTGGAAATACATGCAACTCCAGCCCCGTCTCTTTAGCGTCTCACAGTTAATACAGTAAACCGGTTTCATTAAGTTTAGAAAATGGATACTCAAGACTTCTTTGTTTCCCAACTAAAGTGGGGAGGGTTGTGTGTGCAGGGAGGACAGCCTGTTTGACTATGCAATTTCGGATGAGTTTCATTTATTCATATACAGTAATACCACTATGGGGACAGTATATGCTTCCCTGGTCTGGAACAGACTTCCGTTCATTCTCCAGCTGCTTCCTAAACTGAATTCATTATGAGCAGAGTGCCAGTTCTATTTATCCCTTTCCATGGAAATTTAAACATTACATAAAATGTTACCATTTGCCGTATTATACATTCGCATATATGAAGTGGATGATAATATTAACATTAATGTTTCCGTAGCCTCTGAAGCAAAGCAAATGGGGTTTGGAGTAATTCCATCTATTACTCAATAACACTTGCAAATGAGAAAATTGCAAGAGGCATATTGAGTAATAATAAAGAGACCAGGCAACAACTGTAACAATAGATCTACTTTGTAATCCTACTCTTTATATATTTAAGAAAAGCTAATCTGTGATTTTTCACCACCGATACCCATTAGCACCCCTGTTAAATTTCAGCCTATTAAATCCCATCCTATATATTTTGCACACTTCATTTGAAAGAACTCCCCCCCCCACCTTCAACCCGACCGCCCTTTAAAAAGCTAGATAATGTGCTACATTTTTACACCTTCCATCTATCGCTTTGCAATTCTCGATGAATTAATTGCGATTCGCTGCAGTGCTATAGAAAGGAGCTGGGCTGCATTGCCAACGCTATCTTTGCTTCAAGTCACCACTATGTTCTACGTCTTAGAGCAACCCATCTTCAGTAACTACAGATGTGATATATGCTGTTTGCAAGCTTGGTGGCAAAAAGCCACGCCAGCTGTCAGGAGAGGTTTCGAGAGATTTCTTGTTAACATTTCTAGACACTGTGTGACCCAAGGGGTAGGGGGAAAGAGCAGCAACGCCTTCCACAAAACAGAAAATGAAAGGAAAGCCCTCATTTATTTCTTTAAAGAGACACATCCTCTTTAAACATCCCACGCACTGCGCAGTTTAATCCCATGCACCTTTACTCAGCAGCAAATCCTACAATGTCAGTGGGCCTGTTCAGACGACATGCTAAGCCACGGTTAGGCCGCTAACCCTTTCGCACCAAATGGCTCGTGGGCGTGTTGAAACCGTGGTTATGTAGCCACCATGGTTAGGAATAGTTCGCACAACACACTAAGCCATAATGTTTAGCTCATGATGCTTAACCACCGTGGCTTAGCATGACGGCAGTGTGGATTAGCCCTCGACAATTTTATATAGGATGGCAGCCTTGGCCATTTGACAGTGCAAGACTGTGCATATTTACTCAGACGTAAATTCCACTGAGTTGAACGGGGATTATGCCCAGCTAAATGGGCAATAGGATTGCAGCCAGATAGTACTGTTTGGGGAATCAGTTGTGATCCAGTGATTTGTCCAAATTAAGGTGCAGGGGTCCTGAGACTTGTGTACATTCTGAAATTCCACCTTGACAAGTAAGATGGAACTCCAAAGGGCCTCTAAAAGTGGGAAACAGGTGGGCAGAAACTAAGGTCCGGCCCACATGGGGTTCCTATCTAGCTGTGCAGAGGTCCCCCAGATGATCACACCCCTTCCTCTGTCTCAACCCTTTTCCCCAAAACAATGATTGTTTGGTGGTTTCCTGGCTTTTGTCCCGTCTTTCTCCACATTCTTAAATGGTCTGGGGGCTTGGAGGGGCTCCTATGGGAGGAGAGGTTCCCCAGGATACTCCAGCTCACTGCCAAAACGGCAACAGTCCCTACATTCTCAATAGGTTTTAAGGTGCTCTGTACCACCAAGCAAATCTGAAAACTGTTGCTAGGTGCCCAAGAAAAGCCACCCAATGCAATTTTTGCAAACTCCATTTTGGGAGTTGGGAGAGTGGAAAGTTTACTACCACAGAACTTCCAGATAAATGATATTATTCTCTTGGGAAATGAGAGACCTTTGATAACTGTAGCCAAACAAGACCTACTCAGGCAACAGCAGTTTTCTAAGATTAAAAGGTAAAGGCCTATAATAAGCCAGGATATGGGGCAATTGACTTCTTAGAGAGCTACTGGATGGAATTCTACCCAACTCCACCTGTTATTTTCATTGCATCTCCACAAGCCAAAGCACTAGAGAAAGGGTAGGCAACTTTCAACATACACACACGGAATCCACTGGGAATGCATCCCTGCCCTGTCCCCCCAATTAATTCAGTGCCAAAATGTGGCAGTAAAAAGAGATGCTCTTTTTTTAAAACAAGAAAAAAAAACTGCTCATTTCTAATGTTGTATTATTATCAATACTAATACTAATAATAATAATAGATTAAAATACAGGCCTAGTACATGCCAGAATATCAGACAGTTTGTTTCTCATTGAGCTACTGCAGAGAATCCTGTCTCCCGCTCTTATTTTCTTTGTACCTGCACAAGTCAAGAGACTAGAAAAAGGTGGGTAACTTTCCACACACCCCTTCCAAGAATCCATTAGGGGCTGCCCCCTGCCCGCTCCACCAGCGCCAATGATTTTGGTGCCAAAAAAGAGCTGATCTTTCTGAAAAACAAGAGGAAATCCGCTAATTTTGGCTGCCATGCCACCAAATCTTGGAACAACTTTAGTTAGGCCAGGGTAGTGCAAGCATTCTATGTGGTGTCCACTCCTGGACTTGATTTTTTTCTTTAAAGAAATGAAAGCTGAAAATCTGGGGAGGGGGGATTAGAATATCTAGGAAAAGGTGCTCCTCTTCAGTGTACTCCCATGGCTTTGGCCCTGCCATTATCCTACGTCGGCATCCGCTTAAAGAATATACTGCAAATTTAACAAAACTTAAATTGCATATGTCTCCCTACTTAACAGACTGGAGTATCAGTTCTTGTCCCAAGTGATGTCAAAGCGCTTGTTTAAAGCAGGCCCAAGACCAGGGAAAACCAGGGTTAAATGGGGGACTTGAACCTTGCGCATCCGAGGTCAAGAGATAGAATCTCTGGCATGCACGGCAGAGCTTCTGATAGCAAGAGTTCACATAATAAACATCACTTCTTCTTTTCTTTCTGCTAAGCCCCGCTGGGCGTTGCAATGCCGATTTCTTGCTTCTACCCCCGAATATATTTTATCTACTACCAGAAATGTGAAATACGTCTATAGTAAACAAAAATAGTCTAGCCTATTATTATTATTATTCATTATACATAGTGATACTAAAAAAAAGTGACAATATATCCTGCTTGGGCTATCCTATCGCGATTCACAGCGGCACGTCATTTTACTTTTATCAAAGAGGAGGAGAAATAATCTCATTTTAGTATGTGTTGACACCTCTGCTACTTCAAAAACACACACACGATAAGCACCAAGTAACCTTAAGGTGTCCTAGCCTCCATTTTACTTAATACAGACTTTTACTGTTAGCGCATTAAAGCCAATGGAGAAGCAGAGATTTGTGCCTTTGGAAATCGGAACTACAAAGGTCTTAACCTTTTTAACAGGCCGACATTTCAGTGCAGTGACAACAGATTGCTTCCCCTAAGATATCACCTTTGGTTTGGTGCTTAGAGGCACAACACAGAATTATGTGTCTTTGACCTCTTAGAAAAGGGTGGGAGAGGCTGATGACTTCCTGAAGAAGGGAGCAAATGGAAGTGGCCTGATGGAACGGGCAAACAATCTCTGGAGGGAGACATGATGTAACCCCAAGGGTGACGAGGAAGCTCTACTGAGAATCACTGCTGCGATTCAAATAGCACCATTATACCTCCACTATATCTGTCTGTCCGTCCATGCTACAGCACCGGATATAGATCTTGACATGCATATGAAGGAGATCCGGGGGGGGGGGGGGCGCCCCCAGGTTACTTTGTTTTTAAACAAACTAATTTAAATTCATTAAAATGGCTCCATGCGGTTGCAGTCACATCCTCAGCCACTAGGGGCAGGCTTCCCTAACCAGCACATCGTTTTGCGGTCCATACAACTGGAAGGCAAGGGAGATTGGCAGGCCGAGGCACAGAGTTATATGATTGCTCCCCTCCCTATTGACGTGGGGCATGCACACGGGGAATGGAGTGTACAGACTCCTCGGTTTGAGGGCTATAGGGGCGCACCATGGCAAGGGGTATTAATTAATTGCATTTCTATATTGCCCAATAGCCGAAGCTCTTTGGGTGGTTCACAGCAATTAAAACCGTAAAGTACAAGATCATAAAACACAGGTGATAAAACAAGGTATAAACATAAAAAGTTTAAAACTGCAATATAAAAGTAATAATAACTCAACAGAAGCTAGCGGGGGAATCAATTACAATACCAAATATGTCCAAGAGCCTGCAGGCCCAAATTCGGCCCATGGATCAGAGGTTCCCCATTCCTGCAAAATATGCTAGACTGCTCTTGTTTATATGCCACTTTTTGTCTATATATCTACCTGCCACAAATGTGTACTGAGAGGCACAACCAACATTGGCTGGAATAGCTTTGGGCTAATACCCTCTAGAAAAACCCCTTTTCCCTGTTATACCTGGCTTGTTCATAGCCATTCACTTGATAACCCATGGATTGTAAGGGCCACCAAGCAGGAATGGTCTTGATGATGTGATTATGCTTCAGGTGACTAACAGATGTGCAGATCGGTTGGCTAGTAATTTTCACGATCTGATTTGCAAAACTGTGCTTCCCATTTATTACACTGTAATTCCCAGCAACTGGGAATCTAGGAGCAACTAGGACCCTGTAGAGTATTGTGGTGAAAGTGCTGGGCTTAGATCCCTCTCCCATACAAACCTGCCCACTCACTGCAGTTCCCATCCGAACCGTTGCTCCAAATCTCACCGCCTTCGGAAATATGAGGTGGCTGGAATCTGCGACAGGGACATTTCGGTGGTGGCATCCAAACTGTAGAACTCCCTAAGGGAAGTTTCACTGGCCACCTCTCATAAGTTTTCAAACGGGCTGTAAAGGGGTGTTGTTGTTTTAATTATTTCGTCAAGTGTTCCAACATTCTTTCTGTTTCTTGCGTTTTTAGGGCTTTTTTAAGGACTCTTTTTATATTATATCTGCACTTTTATGGAGATAAGCTGCCTTTAAAATAAAAGCGGGAGAGAGGGGCAAAGGCAAGGCAAAAATGAAATAAATAAATAAATAAATACTATTTATTTCTTTATTACATTTATATACCGCCCAAAACCGGAGCTCTCTGGGCGGTTCACAAAAGTTAGCATAGATAGCAATTCCTGTCTTTTGAACGTAATCATTTTTAAACACAGTATTCGACCCTTGCTTTTTTTTTTCTTTGCTTTTTTTAAAGGGCTGCTTGTTCCAGTTTAAGGCTATTTTAGTGCAACTGATTCAGTTTCGGAAACCGGGAGACCTCATTGGGGAGGGGAAGAAGAGGCAGGAGGACCAAAGAAATACACTGTACCGAAAACAATGCTCTCAACATTTTAAATGTTCACCAAGACTTTACAAATCGCACGAGCTTGACCCTGCTCTCTCTCTTTTCCCCCACTCCCTAATATCATATAACAGAGCACTCCAAAATGAACATTCCACTTTGACAGCTAACCTCAGGCACCATTAGTCTAGTATCTAGCTACTTAAACCGACGTCTGGAAAGCCGATACGACAGGCAAGTCAAGCTGAGAGTTTAACTGGCAGGGTTCCTCCAATCTCAATCGCGTGCTACTCAAAACTTCAACCGCAAGAGAAAACAGCTCACTGCTTTCCTCACCACCTCCGCACACTTTTTTAAAAAGTAAAATACTACCCTGGCAACAGATTCGTCTTCTTGGTCCAGATAAAGCCATCCGCACACATTTAACAAGCGGGAGCTAAGAAACCAAAATGAAGGGAGGGGGAGAAGAATATTCCAATGCCGCAACTGAAGACGTATTCAACGCGCCCCTTTTTCTATGCATGTTCGGTCGTCCCGTTGACAGCCTTGGAAGTTAAGAATTATGGGCTGCTGCACACAGGTTTCAGACCTTGATGGAGCCCCACAGCAAGCTACTTCTGGCAGTCAAATCATGACACGCACGTTGCAGGCCGATGCCCGTCAATTCGCGAACATCTCGGCCTGCTGCATCCGTTGCGCGGCGATTAAGCGGAGGGTCAAAGGTTGCGCTCGGAGAAGACAGCGCTGAAGGGCAACTGTCATGCTTCGCTGCATGCCGCAAAGCAGCAAGGAGTGGTTGCCTTTGGAGGAACATGCAAAGCGTTCGCATTCTGTCCAGGCAGACACATATCCAGAGGTCCAAAATGAAACCACTGCCAATTCATGAACAGCCCAATTGACAGGATGCCATTCAAACTGTCTGTTTCAAGTGGATCTGTGGAATTTTTCTCCCCCGTCTTTCAGATTACAAATGCATGCAAAGTGTACGGTTAAGCAGAGCCTGTTGGCAGTTGTTTGCATTCATTTCAAAAGTCTCTCTCTTAAAGAAAGGGAACTAAAAACTTATTTTAAAATTTCATATATATATATATATTTTTAGGGAACAGCAAGTAACGAACAACCACTGTGAGCAAAATCCAACATTTCCTAGTGAGTATCTACAATGATGAGGGCTGCATTTTCCCACTGAGAATGCCGAACAAAATCAAATGAAAATCATAAAACTTTAGCCATTTCCCTCTTGCCACAGAACATATGAAGAGCCAAGCCAGATAAATCAAAGGTCCATTTAATCCAGCATTCTGTTCAGCATCCAGCCAGCTGCCCATAGGAAACCTCAGGGATGCTTTAAGGTGCATTCCTGCATTGAGCAGGGGGTTGGACTCAATGGCCTTATAGGGCCCTTCCAACTCTACTGTTGTATGATTCAAGTAGACATGAGTGCAATAGCACCCTCCCACTTATGTCTCCCAGCAACTGCCCCAGCATACTGCCTTTGATAATGGAGATAGCATATACCCATCATAACTAGTAGTCACTGATAGAAGACTAACAGCAGGGCGATCGCATGACCCCCCCCCCCCCCGCAACCCTCCACAGTCACTGAAAGACGCCTGGAGGAGAAACAGTTCTCCACCACCTGTGCATTGACCTGGCCAGAGCAGGAACCCTAGTCACATGGAGAAGCTCTACATAGGCACATCAGTACTGATGTACAGCCCCTTCCCTCACTGGCCAAATGCACGGATTGGGGGGAGGAGTCTTGCAATGTGTGTTAGAAACAGGGGTAGGGCTAGTCCTGTGAACCTCCTTACTGTGGTCCTATAGATGCTTGTCAGAAGTACGCCCCACCAAGTTCAATGATAATTCCTAGGTAAATGCATATGCCCTGTGAGGAGAGATTGAAAGAACTGGGCATGCTTAGCCTGGAGAAGAGAAGACTGAGGGGAGACATGATAGCATTCTTCAAATACTTGAAAGGTTGTCACACAGAGGAGGGCCAGGTTCTCTTCTCGATCAACACAGAGTACAGGATGTGGAAGAATGGGCTCAAGTTACAGGTAGCCAGATTCCGGCTGGACATCAGGAAAAACATCCTGATTGTTAGAGCAGTACGACAATGGAACCAATGAGAGGTCGTGCACTCTCCCACACTAGAGGCATTCAAGAGGCAGCTGGACAGCCATCTATCAAGGATGCTTTAAGGTGGATTCCTGCATTCAACAGGGGGTTGGACTCGATGGCATTATAGGCCCCTTCCAACTTTACTACTATAGGATTCTAGGACTGCAGTCTTAAAAAGTCGAATGTATACTACTGAGCAAAGTTCATGACCACTTCAGAGACTTTTGGGGATCACGGTAGACAGGGTTATGCTATCATTTGTACTGGGATCCATCCATGTAAAACAAGAACAGGTGCATCGTTGCCAATCATGAGTAAAGAACCAACTCCAGTAGGGTCAACGCAACCAGTCCAACGTTGCCAAATGTTCCAAGAATGCCACTATGGAGATGGCAGCTTCTATTGAATGCCATGTCATTTAATTCCATAAGCCTGTTTGCAGGCCCGTCTCTTGCTTTTCCATGCTGTGAGCCACTTTGGGAGACCAGAATTGTCTCAAAAGTGGGAGGAAAATGCAGTAAATAATCAATAATGTGAGCATCGGGGCTGCATCCAAAGAATGACATACGTGTGGAAATAACTGTTCCCCCCAGTCCTAGTTCAATACTCTAATCACTGCACCATGCTGTTCTCCATTGTTGTAACAGGTAGGCCCTACGGCAATTCACACACAAGCTCTTGTGTCAGAAAAACCTTTGGATTTCATTTTACTTTTTGTGTGTGCAAGTCTCTAGTATTGGGATTAAAAAATGTAGTGACACCCACCCTCTGGGAAACCCTCTCTCATGCGTTTCGGGAGGCAGAAAACATTACATCTTTTAAACGCCTCCTGAAGACGTCCCTTTTTACACAGGCTTTCCCTGATTTTTAATGTAGCTTGTTTTACACTACTTGTTTAACTTTTTAATGTTTGCATTGATATCGTTATTTTTTTATGGTTTTTAACGGTGCACTGCCCAGAGAGTTTTGGCTGATGGGCAGTATAAAGATGTAATAAATAAAATAATAATAATAATAATAATAATAATAATAATAATAATAATAATAATGTACAACGGGCCGTCTGCGGTCAGCCAAGCCATTTGTGAAAAAGTTGTGGTGGGACAGCTGGGATCTCACTTGCTAGCAGTAGCAAGAGAATGACTTAACACATCTCTGATCTCTGCAGAGAGATCAGTGGTAAGGATGAGGTTTCCGTGCAAGCACTCACAAGGGAAACCCTTGTTTGTGTGGCAGCAAGCGCGAGCATGGACATGTGTGCATGCGCGCACAGGTGCGGCCCTCAAGGTCAAAAGGGATGTACACCCCTGCTCTAGCCCAAAGATGTAGAACAGTAAAAAGATCCTTCCTCCCTCCCTCCTCAGCCTAGCCAATACGATTATTTGAAACCCCAGCATGTTAAGGTCAGAAGACCTTATTTGTTACAAAACAGAAACAATGTTGTAAAAAGAAAAAGAAAAGAAAAGCTTAATGATTTCAATTAGGTATTGAGTTGGCAGTGACATTTAACTATTTATGTCAAAGCACCGCTTCAGAAGAGTTATAATTCCCAGCAAATGATCAAACAAAAAGTGGCATTATTTTTGCATAACAAACGCCTCCCTCATTTTAAAACCAGTTGCAACCCAAGATGTGTATGTCTGTTGTTTACTTCTAAATGATGGGAACTCGTTTAGCTTTGCCTGCATTAACATATAAAATGCTTGAGCTGGGGGGGGGAGCATCTTGCTTATTAGATAAACCTCAGCGCCTCCCATCCCTCATACCATTCCAATGTAAGGCCCGACACTAAATTTTAGCGAGTAGACCTTTGTGAGCTTTCAGACAGGTAGCGCAGC
This sequence comes from Anniella stebbinsi, assembly GCA_029215795.1. NCBI lineage: Eukaryota > Metazoa > Chordata > Lepidosauria > Squamata > Anniellidae > Anniella > Anniella stebbinsi. The sequence goes on from JARDYH010000007.1 coordinate 10,256,534, forward strand.
TACCCTCCTTATAAGTCTAAACAAGTGGAAAAAATGAAAAAAGCAAAGGGTACAAGGAAGGCAAATGCTACTTTTCCCTGTATTGCTGGCGCTCTTCCACTTCTGACACTACATGCAAAGAGCAATCTCATTCTTCAGGCATGGATCCTTACCCTGGCATTCTCTTATAGATCACTTCCATGGGCTGTTGGGGGAATAAAATGGGGGCGGGGGGAGAAAAAGTACAGGATTTGGTGTTTGTGGGAAGGGGACGACATCCTAAAGAAATCCTAGGTTATATACCTGTTTGCAAGCCAAAGTTGCAGCCCAGCAGTGGTTTGGAAACCAGGCTGAAAGTGCTGGGTATCTTTAGCCTGGGAGACAGGAAATTAAGAGGAGACACGATAGCCGTCTACAGGTATCTAAAGGGTGGTCCTGTAGAAGACAAAACGGATTTGCTTGCTGCTGCTCAAAAGGGCAAATGCAGGACTAATGGATGGAAGCTGCACGGAAGTAGATTTCAGCTAAACATTAAGGAAACGTCTTAGTAAGGACTGTTCGACAGTGGAAGAGACTGAGCAGATGACCTCCAAGTCCCTTCCCACTCTAAAATCCTCTGATTCTGCAACAATGCAAGGCATTCTGGGGCACACACTCGGTTCTCAAGTGTAGCTGTCAATTTGGCCAGTAAAACATCTTGGGTCAGTGTTAGGTAGGAATATAAGCCACAGCGAAGTGATGAACCTGGGTCTGGGCTCTGCCACTGCAGATGGAATCTCTAATTATAGATTGCTCCTCTGTACAAAACAATTAAAAAATGGAATAAAAAATCCCTCCACACAGAAAACGAGATACCAGGGAGCACAGTTCTAATCTAGCCTAGCCTTCCCTCTAATACGTTGATTTTCTATGGACTGGGATTTAGGGCCTGCCCTACCATTATTTTATTATTTATTATTTATTACATTTATATACCGCCCCATAGCCGAAGCTCTCTGGGCGGTTTACAAAAATTTAAACTTTAGACACTGTAAGGTGCAGTGAGGCGGCTGCCTCAGGCAGCAGATGCTGGGGGGGGGGGGGCAGGTAGAATCAGTGAGGTGTTGGGAGAACAGAGCTGCATGCGCCCTCCACTCTAAACTAGCCCCACTGCCCTCAGACATTGGGGGGACGCGTCTTGTCCATCGATTCAGGCAGCAAAATGCCTTGGCTCAGCCCTGCAGGGATTGTACAGAAGGGTCTCAAGTCATGCAAAGTCCCCCCTTGCAATCAGAAGCGGTACAGCCCACACACGTGTTTCTGCGTCAGGTTAAAAGCAGGCCAGTCTCTCCTCCCCAAAATGGGAGAATCTACTTTACCACATGAGGTATCATTTCAAGCATTCCGCTCATGAAGCACCGGTTGCCTCAGGGTCATGAAATAATACTCAAAACTTTATAATCATTCATCGATTTAGTCTTCAGCAGAGTATATCATTTGAATCCAATGGGAACATAAAGATCTAGCTATTTGTGAGGTCAACCACAGTACAGTCGGAGGCTGACATGATATCGATGGCAAGGCAGAAAGAAATTGCCAAATACAACAGATCAATACCTCGTTTCACCGTTACAGCCTTCTCCTGACATCATATATATATATATATATATATATACCTTTACAGCTACAAAAATAATAATAATAATGAAAGTGGGAGATAAATGCTTCCCTCCAGGTAAAGTATTTGATTAGCTGAGGGCAGAGGTGACAATAGCAGTTGTACTAAAGTAACTTTATCACCTTAAATAAAAGCAGTAGGATGAGCCACAGATAAAAAAAGGGGGCAAAAACTGAGCAGAATTGAAAGAGAAGCACACAATTCACTAACGAAGCAGACCGTGGGCAACTACGGCATAACGAAGGAAAAGTTGCTGAGGTACAAATGCTGCAAATTCCCTCACTTCAGAACTTTTACCAATTAAAATAACAATTAAAAAAACTGGGAATGTGAACAAAATGGAGGCAGCTACTACTTGAGTTAACAGAAGAATATGATTTGTTGTAGCTATTTCAGGGCAAACTGACATATGCCATCACACCTATAGATACTAATTACAATCCCTGAGAAATTAAGTCCTTTCCAGCAGTATTTACCCCAGTGATCTATATTCAGGAACCCTTCTGACATAACGTCTAGACATAATTTCAAAACATAGCTTGTGCTAACTGTAGTTGAGACTCCAAGGGCTGCATCCAATGTTTGTCCTACTTAGTGTAGACCCATTCAAATGAATGGGACTTAAGTTAAACTAAGATGGTATACAACCCCAAACGACTATGCGTGCTCTGGACATGCAAAACATGCTTTCCACACTCTCCATGTTCCCTTGCCTTCCTTCAGACACTATTCCAGACAGCAGCCTCTGAGGTTGAGGCAATATTTCAAACCACAGTTTATCGGTTCAGACGTCACACCAAACCACAGTTTTTCTGACTTTGGTTTGCAAATCAGCTTCGCCCTGTGGGTTCAGATCCCTTTGGTGGGCATTCGCGAACCATGGTTTGTCAGACTGGCGTTCGTTCAGACATGAAAAGAAACCATACAAAACCATCCCAGTATGCCAGAACTATCCCATTGGCTTGTCAGCCAAGAAACCTAAGTGTTACTGAAGATTCTGGGACACATTCTAGGATGGACAGCCAGTACTCCCCTATAGCCCCCTAACTAAGGGGTCTGCCCACTCCATTCCCCCGCAGGGGGCTGCCCCACAGGACAGGGGTAGGGCCAAGCATGTAACTCTGTCCATTGACCAACTAATCTCCCTTGGCTTCAAACTGTATCGACCGCAAAGCTATGTGTTGGTTAAAGAAATCTGCCCCAGTGGCTGAAAATGCTGCTGCAGGCTTCAACCACATGGACACATTCAAATGAATGAAAATTAAACAGTGTATTTTAAAAACAATGTAAGCCTGAGGAGCACACCCTTAGTTGGCGTGAAAGGTTTCAGGTGTCTCAGACTCACCGTCTTGTCCTATGGTGCTGGCTGACGGACAGACGGACAGACAGACAGACTGACATTGTCTTTGATTATTATAGAGTGTGAATCTTAATATAAGATGGCTCTTTGTACATTGATTTAAGAAAGCACAAATTGTGAGTGAAGCTTGGAAGAAATAAAAAACAAGAAATTTTAATTTACATCCTCAGAACTTGCTGATAATCCTGGTACATGCGGACTTTAATTGTACAGAAGATCCATCCTGACCTTATTTGCATAGAGTGAGCGACACAGAGAACCTCAGGGCCTGCTCCAGTTAGACTCCCTCCAACCGGGGCAATGAGAGGGAAAGTAGGGCTACCCCACCAGCCGCGCTGAAAGACTGCTTATTTTTTCGTCTTCCCTCCCCACTTTTTTCCTTGCATGTCATGTCTTTTTAGATTGTAAGCCTGCAGGTCGGGGCTGTCCTCTTGGCTGACAGATTCTATGCCACTATGGGAGCAATAAAATAACTTTAAATAATTTTTTTAAAAAAACATAGAAACACATACACACACACACATTTTACATTCAGTTTTATATTTAGCCTCTTAATAAACCTAAGCAACTGAAAGAACCGACATAAGTCAAGATAGCAAGGCAGACACTGCTCCTTAATTAAGTGGCTGATGTTCTGTTTAAAACCAGAAGACATCCTTGGGCAATAAGCGAAGATAAAGCACCCTTTCCCCCAAAAGAAGATCCAACTGTTATCAATGCTAAAGGCCTTAAATCATGGAAAAAAATAAACCATCTAATGGCCTGTATTCAACAGCAAGCAGAAAGTCGGGGACGCTGGCTGATTTGGATTAACACATTTTCAGTTATAACAAGTAATTTTACAGAGGATTAGAACCTTGATGGGCTGATCAATACGAGGCTTTGCTGCTATTACAGATGAAGAGAAAATTACCCCTCTGGTAATAAAGTGTGTGTGTGTGTGTGTTGGTTCTCCTTCATTTGCAGAGGCCATTACTGTAATGGTCCCAGCATTAACAGCTGGGGCAATCTGAACCAGCGTCGGCATGATGAATTTTAAAGCACAGAACATTTGCCACGCTCTCCATCTTGCGTTTCGTTCCCATCTCCCTCCCCCAGCACCACCACCCCCGAATCTGTGCACCGGGTTTCCAACACATAGGCGATGCATTACATTAAACATACACTACTTCTCCATCAGCTGTCTCATTAATAGCGTTTGGGGCTTATAATGTAGCATCGGTCCCCATCCCACCGGACAATTTCCATCGGCAGGAGCATCTCCGCAAGTTGCTTCCCTTGACAAAAAATCGTAACGCAGGGGTAATTTATGATCGGGAAGATACAGAAGTATCACAGCCACGGAGAAGCCTGGGGCGATTACCTAGGGACGTGTAAAGCTGACTTATTTAGTCACAGCGGAGGCTGGGGGTTCCTGTTTCAGTGCGGCTGTGAATCCATTGTGGGTTTCAATCAGAACCAGGCAGAACTCTAAAGAAGTTATCCAATGTGCAGGACCCTATCCCCAAAATAGGTTTGGCCCCTTGGATAGCTCCTTTAGAGTTCTCAATTGTTCTGACTGAACCCCAGAATGGATTCAAAGCCCCAACGAATTCAGAGCCACCAGCCTCCACTGGAGTCAGAATATTAGTCCATCTAACCCAGGACAATATACTACTGGGGTTACCAATGGGGTACCCACAAACAGCCCCCCTTGCTGTCTGACAGGCTCCCTATCTTTCCTGAATTTTATTTTATTTCTTAGGATTTGTTTTAAATATATATATATATATATATATATATAAGCAAACTCGCTGGCATTCTGCAAAGTGTCCCCCAGCACCATCTTTATTTGGGTTCAAAAAAGTTGTTTTGTGTTTTGGAACTCAGACCTCCACCTCTGCCTTGGACTTAGGTTCTTGGGCAAGTTGTTATTATTTTTCTTTTGGTCTCACCAGTTGGCCTCCTGGGAAATGAGGACACTGACCTTAAACCCATAGCCAAATTTACACTGGAGTGGTTTAAAAACAAGAACCTGAATGTCTTCAAATGGCTTCAATCCGACTGAGAATCTGTAGCAAGTCTTGAAAATTGCTGTTCGCCAACGGTCCCCATCCAACCTGACAGAGTTTGAGCAATTTTGCCAAGAAGAATAGCCAAATATTGCCAGATCCAGATGTGCAAAGATGGGAGAGACTTACCCCAAAAGACTCACACCTGTGACTGCTGAACAAAGGTGCTTCTACCAAGTGTTGGCTCAGGGTGGTGGTGAATACTTATGCAATCAGTTTGGTTTTGTTCACTTAACTTTTTTTGGCCACAATAACAATATTTTGCACTTTTGCAGTGTTGTGTAAATCAAATGGCTAACATGCCAATTGCCTCCATTTTATTTCCAGGTTGTAACACAACAAAATGTAGACGAGTCAAAGGACGGTGAATACTTATGCAAGGCACTGTTTGTGTGTACTCCGCATTTGCAAGTGAGGCCACATTTGGTGGACTCAAAGGTCCATGAGGCAGAAACAGAATCCGGCATACTAAGAATGAGGCTTAGCATTTATATGGCGATTCTAGAGTACACGGGACGGTATCCAACTGCGTCATAAATGACACTGTGCTAGCAAAAACTAGGTTCTGAACTATGTGCAAGAGAAGAATCCAACTTAGGTTACGTGTACACAAGTGTGGTTACGCAAATGGTTGTGCTTTATGCTTGTTCAACCCATTGTGCATTCTATTGTGATCGCTCTGTCCAATGGATTATGCAACAGGTTGCACAAATGTAATAGGCAACCATTTGCTCAACAGAAAGCTTCAGTGGAGCGCCAGTAGTGGTATTTGAGAGGTATTGGATACTGCCCAAAGTGCTTTTCACATATGTTTTCCTGCTGGCAGTAACATTACCTAAGGTGACCATCAGAAAGGAGGATGGGGCTCCTGTATCTTTAACAGGGAATTTCAGCAGGTGTCATTTGTATACCTGGAGCCCCTGGTGAAATCCCCTCTTCATCGCAACAGTTAAAGCTGCAGGAGCTATCCTAGAGTGACCAGATACAAAAGAGGGCAGGGCTCCTTCAGCTTTAACTGTTGTGTTGAAGAGGGAATTTCACCATGTGCTGCATGCTTACAAAAGACACCTGCTGAAATTCCCTTTTCAATGCAACTGTTAAAGATACAGGAGCCCTGTCCTCCTTTTCATATGGTCACCCCAGCAATATGCCTGGGATTGCACCCTCAGTAAGGGGTTACTTCCAGGTAAATATTCACAATTACTTAGTAGGGCTTACTTCTGAGTAAACATGCCTCAGATTGCACCATCAGTGGGGCTTACTTCTAAATAAACATGGACTGGACTGCAGAGTTACTTAGTGGGGCTTATCTCAAAATAAACACACCTGAGATTGCACCCTCAGTGGGGTTTACTTCCAAGTAAACATGCACAGGACCGCAGAGTTTCTTCGTGGGGCTTACATAAGGATTGAGGATTGCAGCCTCAATGGGGCTGACTTCCAAATAAACATGGACAGGATTGCACAGTTACTTAGCGGGGTTTACATCAAAGTAACACATGTCTGGGATTGCACCCGCGCTGGGGCTTACTTCCAAGTAAACATGCATGAGGCTGCAGAGCTACTTAGTGGGGCTGATCTCAAAATAAACACGCCTGGGACTGCACTCTCAGTGGCCTTACTTCTAAGTAAACATGCCTAGGATTGCACTATCCAGTCGCTGTGCAGGCACCAATTCTTGCGTGAGAGGCCAAGGGGGATGCTCTGTCCACCTGCGTGGGATCTCTCTGCCTTCTCTTGCCATTAGGTACCTTAGCATCCTTCTCTCTTTCCTCTGGTCCTCCTCTCCTCTTCATCATGCTGCTGCTGCTGCTGCTGCTGCTGCTGCTTGCAACCGCTTCACCTGCAAAACGCCCGCCGTTGAAAAAGAAAAAAAAGCCCCCTTCCCTTCCTCCCTTCCTGGCAAGACAGCCCAGCCTCCTTGGATTCGCGCGTCTTCACCGCGCAGGCAACTTAGCTGGGCTCACTCACCCCACCCACCCCCTTAAGACCACAACTCCCGAGATGCACCGCGCAGCTACCGTCGGCGGGGAAAGCCCAGAAGCCCCCGCGCGCGCCCCGGTAGTTCGCATCCCGCCCGTTGAGCGCGGAAGGGGGAGGGGGTGAAATTCTCCGTCCAGGAACTACCATTCCCAGGAGGCTCTGCGGAGGGAGAACTCGGAAACCCGCCCCTCTGTCCGAGGCTGAGGACGGAAGTGGCTCCGGACGGTTAGCAACCGAGGCGGTTGCTAACGTAGGATGCGAGAAGGTTGGAGAAGAGGCCGAGGAGGATCGGGCAGCGGTGAGTGTGGGGTAGGCCTGGAGGGGGGTCGGGGCGTTACCTGTGTCTTTAGCAGTTGCGTAGAAAAGGGATTTTCAACAGGTGTCACTTGTATATATGCAGAACCTGGGGAAATTCCCCCTTCATCACAGCAGTTGAAGCTGAGGGAGCCTTGCCTCTTGAGCAAATACAAAAGAGGGCAGGGCTCCTGCAGCATTAACTGTTGTGATGAAGAGGGGATTTCACCAGGTGCTGCATGCATACAAATGACACCTGTTGAAATTCCCTTCGCTATTCAACTGTTTAAGATACAGGAGCCCTGTCCTCCTTTCCATAGGGTCAGCCTATAATGTGTACGTGTATATATTGTGAGGGTTACATAACTACATGCCTATATGATCAAATATAATCAGAAGATGTGTGTGTGAGTGTGATATGTGTGTATGTATCTTATAGAATGAGTTTGAGAGTATGTGTATATACCTGTATGTGTTACATACAGTTACATGTAATCAACGTGTGGATGTAGGGATGTCTATGCATGTGTGATATATGTGCATGTGTATTATGCATGGCGTGGAGAAAGTGGATGGGGGGGGAACATTTCTCTCTCAGGATTTATTACAGACAACAAAGGAATGTATTCAGTTTACCCCAGAATTATTCCTATTGTCCCCGTACTATAATAAAAACGAATCTATTGCAGCCAAACAATTAGTAACTCTCTTAATAGCAGCTGCAAGACAAACAATAGTACAACAGTGGAAAAACCTGGATCATCTTGATACAGAGGCATGGTATAGAAACATATGGTCTACTGTAACCTGTGGAAAAATAATGCATAAATTACAAGTACTATAAGGCAAAGATGATCTACTAATATTTAATGATATATGGGGGGAAATTATTTTAGATACAATAGATTCAGAGTCACTGACATATTTGTCATATATAGCTATGAAGATATGGACTGTATAAATGGTATGAAATTTCCGATATAGAATATAGTTTTAGTAAATTTATAAAATCAAGATTTTTTTTTTTAAGTAATAAGGGGAATAAGCTTCACTCCACTGTATGTATTTTTTGTTGTTATTTATTTGGGGGGGGGAGGGAAGGGGTTATAACATATCATAATATATTACACTGAGTTACGATGTTTATGGTTGTCGAATATATGAAAATCTAATAAAAACATTACCAAATAATAATTATAGTACCCGGGATCATCCCTTGAAACTGATTGGTGGGAGATTCAGGACAGATGAAAAGAAGTATTTCTTCACACAACACATGGTTAAACTATGGATCACGTTACCACAAGAAGTAGTGATGGCCACCATTTGGGATGGCATTTAAAGGGGAATATGGATGTATATTAGACAAATTCATGGAGGAGAATTTGTGTCCCTTTTTGGTGCCCCCTTTTGGTGCACTTTCTTCTCCCGATCTTTCTCTTTTTTTGGACCTGTTACTGCCAATGCTTATATGTAGGCTGACCATATGAAAAGGAGGACAGGGCTCCTATAACTTTAACAGTTGTAGAGAAAAGGGAATTTCAGCCAGTGTCATTTGTATGCAATTAGTTCCTGGTGAAATTCCCTCTTCATTACAACAGTTAAAGGTGCATACACTATACTAGAGTGACCATATACAAAAGAAGACAGGGCCCCTGCAACTTTAACAGTTGTGATGAAGAGGGAATTTCACCAGGAACTAATTGCATACAAATGACACTGACTGAAATCCCTTTTTCTCTACAACTGTTAAAGTTACATGAGCCCTGTCCTCCTTTTCATATGGTCAGCCTACTTATATGCAGTCTTGCCTTGTCAATTTCCTTGTATGTTTCCTACTGCACTTCATTCCTTTTGACAGTTGAAACATACAAGGGCATTGACAAGGCAATGCTATACATATTGGACAGCTGTAAGTGCACACTTCTGCACCTTTGAAAGACCTCCTCCCCCAAAAAATACAGCCCCATTTGCGTAAGTTTCTAGGGCTGAAAAAAAGGGTGGTTGGAAAATGAGTGACAGGCCTTCCAAAGTACCTTTTGAGCATTGTTGGAGGGGCAGTCACTGGCCAGGTAACTTGGGTGAGCACAATAGGGAAGAGCGGCAGGGGGGGTTGCTGCTCTTTCTGAGCAGCTCTGTGCATGATCACAGCTACCCACAATGGGTTGTCTCTGCCGGGTTCAGACGCCGCACCAACCAATCATGAGTTGAACTATCACTAGAACAAAGCATTGTTTGTCAGGTGGCTTATTGCCCCAAAATAAGCCACCCTGTGGGAAGTGCTCTGAATTCAGACAAGACAACCTGCAGTGGCCTGTTACCCACAATGGTGGGGGTGGGGGTGGTCAAATTTTGGTCCTGCCCCTTTTGCCCTTGTCCCCATCTACTGCTGGAATGTGGCCCCCGAAAGCTTTTTTGAAATGAAATTTGCCCCTCTGGCTGAAAGAGGTTCTACACCCGTGCCCTAGAGTTTCTTCCTCTTCCGTCATTTTTGTCTGTAGCACGTAGCTATAACTTCACTTGCTGGTAGCGTTGCTGGATCCCAACCCAGAGGAATAAGCATATGTGTGCTTTTAAAAGCATAAATACTTTGAAGAGTAAAGTAGCTGCTGTGGCCTCAACCTGTTCCACCAGCCTAGTGTTTCAGCTGAGCTGCCCTTCTCTGCCTGCACCCTGGGTCATTCACATGTAACACCAAACCATGCATGAACTCCGTGTTTGCACTCTATGCCATCCTCCTTGCACCAACTGCTTGATTGATACCTTTTATTTTCTGTTTAGTTTTTGTCAAACTGTGGTTTGCACGAACCAGCAAACTGAGGTCGGAAAACAGGATCATACCCTGTTAGAGGTAAACCTCATAATAAGAGACACATGCACACACAAAATAAATTGTCTTTTCTCTTCTCTCTCAGATTAATCCTGAATGTATCCAAGGAGCCTTTCTTGGAACCTTGCTGAGAAATTTGTCTACCCTACTGAAATAATTCCCTGCTTGAAAAGAATAAACAGACAATAATTTTTGTCCAAACTTGTTGGGGGAGTTTAATTTAATGCTAAGCCATGGTTTTACATGACAATAATGAGCTGCAGTGGATTTCAGGCATGTTCAGTCCCAAGCCCTTACTTCCTCCTGTACACCACAAGGAGGAGTTCGGAAGCAGATTAACCACAGCTGAGCATGTCGTCCCCACCCTAAACTCTGGTTAATCTTAACTGTGCTTTGTTCAAACAAGCCAACTTCGTAACCCATGGTTTGAAGTTGGCTTGTTTCAACAAACCATAGTTTACATTAACCAGAGTTTGTCGGGTTCAAAAACAGAAGAAAAATGAAGGAAGAGGAGGAAAGCTTCCAAGTTGTTCCTTGCTGAAGGGGAGGAAAGCATGTGAGGAGGAGCTCTGTGCAGCACATTCTCAGTGCTAAACTATGGTTCAGCATTGCATTCAAACCAGCTTATTGAAGCACCTGGATATTATTTTTGGCATATTTTAGTACAGAAAATTACAAATCCTTGCTTCCACATTGTCTTTTGAAGTGTTTAGCAGTATGTTGTACATGGACATGTGTGTCTGGAGTTAGACTGTTAAAAATCTGCATTTAAGGAAATAAATTGCAGGCGCCTCTCTAGAGGAAGGAATATGATTATCTGTGAAGTAGCTTTTGAAATGGGTGTTGATTATGTCCACAGTGTTGAAATCTGTGTGTGGTGGGGAGCATGGGTGGGTGGGTGACAGAGTTCTGCAAGAATCTGTTGTTACCTTTCTCTTTAATTTAATCTCGGGCAATTTGCAATTGACTTTGATTTTGCCATTTACATTACAGGCAGTGAAATAAACCATTTGGTCTTTGTCATCCACAGCTCAGCCATGTCTGCTGCAGCTGACGAAACGTCAGAAGACCAACCAGTGAGAGACGTAGGCCTGAATTTTGGAGGGCTGCAAGGTTTGTACCATCTGCTACAAACTTTGATCGATTGGCTCCTTTAAAACCCTCGTATTATTGAATGGTTCTGTGGATAAATTCATACAGAGGGTTAAGAAAATGAGAACTGCGGAATAGAGGGCCTGAACTGAAAACTCTGGAAAGCGTAGAGCGGCACAGGGAACCTCAGCCTTGGGGGCCCAATCCAACCCTCCTGGGGTCCAAATCCACCCCCCTCTAGTTCCCCAGATGTCTACACCCCACCCTTCCCCCTCCAATCATTTCGTGGCTTCCAAACTTTCATGCAGGTTTTCCCCATTCTGAAAGGTTGAGATGCCTCACCAAAGACAAACTTACTGGCAATAAGAGCTTGAAGCTGCAATAGGCTGGTATTTATTCATTTTTGCTGCAGCCTTTTTCCTCTTGTTCCCGCCTCCCAGGAGCTTCTCCAAAATTGAATTTGTCCCTCTGTTAGGTGTCCAGGCATGTTTCCTGCCCTGATCCCACCCTTTTGGAACTCTCCTCCTCAGGGAGATATATATGGCCCCCTGTTATTTGTCCTTCCATCCGGTCAGCTTTTGAATGAGCCTAGGGTTTGTTTACAAACGTTTTGATCTGCTGTTATGTAATAATAGTAATAATAATAATATAAAACTGATTAAAATGTATAAAACTAATGAATTATTGAAACATATAAAACTAACACATTATTAAAATAACAATGAAACATCTTAAAATTCAACTAGGTAGGCCTGCCAGAAGAGATCGATCTTTATGACTTTCTTAAAGTTAAAGAGACTATTAAGGTGACGAATCTCTTCCGGCAGGCCATTCCACAGTCTGGGAGCGGCAGAAGAGAAGGTCCTCTGGGTAACAGTTGTCAGCCTAGTTTTGGCTGACTGAAGTAAATTCTTCCCAGAGGACCTGAGTGTGCAGGGTGGATTGTACAGGGGAAGGCAATTCCACAGGTAACCTGGACCCAAACCATGTAGGGCTTTAAAGGTAATAACCAACACTTTATACTTCGCCCGGAAACTAATTGGCAGCCAGTGAAGTGATTTTAAAATGTATATGTGTGTATGTGTGTATATATATATATATATATATATATGTATGTGTGTGTGTGTGTGTGTGTGATTGTTGGTGCTTTAATGATTTATAATTGGTAGTGAAGATAGAGTATTAAATCTATTGAATACAAAAAGGGGTGGGAGTAGTAGTACTTATATTGAATTATATAACCTGTTGTAAATCACGTCAGGGATTATTGAGATTGAATGTAAGGATTTCTTTTTTAAAAAATACATAACTGGAGACCAAAAGAAGCTGATCCAGCAGAGTAATGATAAACAAAGCACTGCAGGCAGGATGGAAGTCAACCCTGGTGTGGGTGTGGATCCTAGATGCAGGCAGGATAAGAGCAAGGAAAACCTGAACTGCATTCAAGAATGTGGATGTTCACGGAAATGACTTGTGTGCCTCTTTATGCCATTTTCAGTGGCTGTGGGTAACCCTATGCCTAACCACACATAGCCCCGTTTCAGAAAAGAAAAATGCTGCTAAGTGTAGGGAATTGACACAGCCCATGGCATGGTTAGCCGTTTCTAGTTCAGTGGTTTATTTTTGCAGCCTGCGTCCTTTGCTAACCATTGCCAAAAAAGAGAGCCAGGCATTTCTTCTCAGAAACTGTAGGTGTGCAAACTACAGAGCTATTGCAAAACCCAAATCCATATTTAGAAATTCCACGATGTGTCTATCCCTTCGTTTTATCCAGCTCAACCTCCAAGGAGCTTAGAGCAGCATCCATGATCCTCACAAGTTGGTTAGACAAATAATTCCTGGCCCAAGGTCACACATTAAGCTTTATGGCTGAGGAGGGATTTGAACCTGGGTCTCCCCTGCTCTGATTCCAACACCATCCAGATTCCCTTCCAGATGTGCCAGACTGAAACTCCCATCATTCCCAGGCTTCCTTCCCATGGCTAACTGACACACCCAGGGCTAACTGACATCATGACCCTGTAGGGAAGAAGAAGGAACTGTTGGTCTGCCCCTCCTTTGGGAGATGAGAAGAGGGAGCAGGGCCTTCCCACCAGCCCTGCTGAACAGTCTCCTTAATTTCTTTTTCTTTTTTCCCCTCTTCCTTCCCCATCGCCTTTTCCTTGTGTGTCATGTCTTTCTTTAAGGCAGGGATTGTCTTCTTCACTGATCAATTGTAAGCCGCTATGGGAGCCTTTTGGGCTGAGGGGGCGGGATAAAAATACTATAAATAAATAAATTTGTGTTCAGCAATTTACAGGATGTTTACAAGTGGTAGAAAAATTGGCCCCTTGGTGTCACTTCCTTTCTCTTCCATAGAGCCATCAGCTGCCCAGAATGCGAAGGGTCGGCAAGCCATTGCACGGATCAGACGTGAAGAACTGGAAGACCGATACCTTCGCTTGCACGAGGAGAATCTCTTACTTAAGCAACATGCTCATAAGCAAGAGGATAAAATTAAAAGGTCCAATTTCCTTGTCCTCTTCTGAAACATTGCTTCTAAAACAAAATGGTGAACATACCCTATCGTGGAGTTTTCATTTGACTGCTAGCTAGGGATGTCCATTGGTATGAAATCCTGCACTTTTGGGGCTTGACAGATTCACGGCAAGCATCCAAACAGGCTGGCATTAACGGGCCGAGCTGCAGGGCTTTTTAAAACGCACGTAGACAGAAATGTGAGCAAATTGCTGGGGCAATTTGTGCGGCTTGCGCAAATTCTGGGGTGCAGTTTCCATCATTTATGCAAATTTCAGCCGCAAATTGCTCAAATTACAGCTGACATTCAGGTAAATCGTGCAGATTGCATCCTTCGGTTTGCGCAAATTTCTGTTCACGTACATTTTTGAAAAATCTATGAGCTAGCCCAACTGGATGCAGATCAGGTCAGGCCAGTTCACGAGGAAACGAGCCAGAAGTCTGGGAAGTCGAGCTAATGAAAGCTCAACGAGCTCCGTCCCCTGACAGGTTTCTCTGACATTCCTCCTTCCAGCCCAGCTTTCTACCGAAACGGCACTCAAGGCGACACACAATCTCTAATACAACTTGATAAAAACAATAATAAAGCAAATGCATTGAGCACAATGGAAAGGGCAGTATCCGGGTAAAAGCCTCCAGACCCACTCACGCACCAAACGCCTACTTGGCTAAAACGCTTTGCCTGCCAGCGGAAGGACAGCAGGGAGGGAGCCTAGCCTTATGGGAATTCCCCCGCCAGCGAACTCACATTACCACCAAATTTGGCTTTGAAGGCGGCGGTCTCGACAGAAGGGCTCCTCCAGAAGTTCTTAAGAACCAAGCGGGCTCATATAGAAGTAGGCAGTCCTTCAAGTAGCATGGTCCCAAGCCACATTTGGGCTTTATACATCATAACCAGTACTTTCAATGCTGCCCAGAACATACAGGCAGCCAGTGAAGCTGTTGTAACAAGGGAGTTGTGTGCTGCCTGTTACCGCCCCGGTCAACAGCCTGGCCGTAGACCAGCTGAAGTTTCTGAACAGTTTTCGAAGGCAGCCCCACGTACAGCACGTGACAGTAGTCCAAACGGGATGCAACTAAGGCATGTGTGTCCGTAGCTGTGTCAGATGTCTCGAGGAACGGGCACAGTAGATGGTAGATCATGGCAGTGATTGTGTTGGGACCTCTCTCTTTCTGAGCTGTTTACATTCTTCACTTCTTATGGACTAGCGGCCATGTGATGTAGGATCTAGCACCCTGCTGGGAGTGTCATTGGCCTGTAACTATCTTTGTCCACTACAGCAATTGGCTTTCATGCGCCCTCCCTCCCCTTCGTAAACAGATTTCCTGCGTTTCTACTGCGCATTTTAGAGCATAGCTTACAGGCAAGTTAGTTGCAGTGCGGCATCTCGAAACTATTAACGTTCTCCTCCCACGCTTACGCTTTTGTTCTTTTTAGTGAAAAGCTTGTGAGTAAAGTGTACTAAAAGAAAGGAACCCCTTTTAGACGGATGAAGTGTGTCTCCATTTTCAATCTCCCGTCTGGACCTCCGCAAAAAAATAATAATAATTAAAAAATGACTCCCTATAAAGTAGATGCAGCTCTTGAAGATGTGCGACCAATTTTGTAAAACCTTGAACTTCTTTCTGCCATCAAAGCCACCTTTTCTTTCTTTGCGTGCCAAGTTCCTTCCCCGCTACCCCCAAATTCATTGCTGGAAGTGTTTTCTGTGCTTGTATATTACATCACCCCCACGGTGCCCTCTCTGCCTTTTGTTCTGGCTCCTCCATGTTTATCAAAACTAAGAGAAATCAAAAGGTACAACTCTTGAGATGCCAAAAGCAAAAAAATTGTATCCTTTTAAAGCTAGATGAAAACCATGCCTCCTGCGTCCAATTATAACCCCCCCACCCACCCCCTGGCTAACTGTTAAACCTCTCTTAAGCACGCCGGTATTATTTGCTAAGCATAAGATGTAGCGAGGCGACATAAGCTATTAAGAGCCTGCCTCTTTGAGCCTGCCCACCTAGAACTGAGAAGTGTGGGTTTCCACCCCACCCTTCCCACTCTTGCACTCAAATTGGAAGCACTACATCAATGGAATGTGTTACATATTGTAAGCATGCGTTGGATGGCTTAATATCATATGGCCCTGTAGCCTTTATACATGGGCCCACCACATCCCCAATCTGTAACTACCCTTAACAGCATGCAGAGTTCCTTGGGAAGGTCATGCGTTCCAAATTTGAGCAGCATATGGAGTAAATATGCGTCCCTCCCTCTTTACTAAACTTTAAATGATAAGCCTTAGGAAACTGTTATTTGTCAATGCTATAAAGCAGATTGCTACCGAGTGGTTTCAATTATCTTCAAAGACTTCTTCGCAGGCAGTAATAGTTATATCAGAATCTGAAATTTATTATTCAGGTTTTGTCCTGAAGTCTTCACAGCGATTATGTTCCTTTCAACAGAATGCTTTTTATGCTGATCTCTCCCCCCCTGCCCCCCGCCCCAACTCCTTTCCATCTTATGTGTGTTATTCACTCTCCACCCCCTGTAGGATGGCCACCAAGTTAATTCGACTCGTTAACGACAAGAAGAAAGCCGAGCAGGTCAGTGGCGGCCCCAAGCGGCTGGGCCAGGATGTAGAGATGGAGGAGGTGATCGAGCAGCTACAGGAGAAAGTTCGGGAGCTGGAGAAACAAAACGAGGCCGTCCGCAACCGGCTGATTTCGACCAAACAGCAGCTGCAGCTTCAAGGGCACAGGCACACGCCCTACAGTTACGTCCAGGCGCGCATTAATACGGGCCTCAAAAAAGCCACTGAGGGCGTTGGAGTCCAGGAGCGCACAAAGAAAGGTAAACGGGAGCATCAGAAACTGGCGTTGTACCGAGGCAGACCATGGGTCCATCTAGCCCAGTATTGTCAACACTGACCAGTAGCAGCTCTCTCCTGGGTTTCAGGCAGGAGTCTTCTCCAGCCCAAACTGGGGATGGTGGGGATTGAACTCGGGGCCTTCTGCATGCAAAGCAGGGTGCTCTACCACTGAGCCACAGAGGAAGATGCCCAATTTAAAAGTTGCCCTTTCAAATAGGTAAAACTTTCTGTGTATTGATCATGTCTCTGAGAAACAGTTTTACGGTGCTGATCAGGCCCTTAGACAAATGGACCATTTGTCCCAGATGCCAGCATCGAGGAGTTCAGCCAGTTTCTTATTACTTCTTTTATTGGGGTTCCAGTCCGGCTCTTCAGGATTCCCCAGGTGGCCACCTTTCCCCCATTCACCCATCGTTTCCCAGCAGTTTGCAAGTTTCTCTTCCCCCCCATTCTATTTTTTTTTTAAAAAAAAATGTGTCTCCTAAGGTTTAGTTACTGGCAGTAAGAGCTTTAAGCTGACATATGCTGATAATTTGTAGCTCCACTTCCTTTGACCTCCAGCTCTGCCCACCACTCTTTCCCCGAACTTCTCCGAAATTGAATTCAACTCTTGGGCTAAAAGAGGTACGACACCCCTGCCTCATGGAGTCTGGAGTGATGAATCATCATCTGTAAATCCTCCATGGGGAGGGCCATCGGCAAGCCGATGTTGCTTCCCAAGGGATTGGGGAAGGAGTCCAATTCCACCACCACCACCTCTTTCATGGAAGGCCAGCCCTCCTTGCTCTGAGTCCTCCGGCCCTGACGACTAAGGCGTCGCTCTCCGCTGCCAAGACTCCCTACCAGTATGAGAGTAGTGAATGGGTGTCCCTTGGTTCCCACTGCTTCTTATGGTTTGGAGGAAGCAGCAGGGTTTCTTTCTGCAAGGGTAAGGGGTCTCTACAATAACCAGAGATTGTTTCCTACCCTGCCCTATTTAGGCTTCTGGGTGTCCACACATAAGCTCCTCACTTTATAGAGGGGAGGCATAGGGCTCAGTACGTACGATACCTGTAATTCTTTTGTCACCTTGTATCCATCTCTGTTTATCATCCTACCCGCCTCCCTCTCTTTTTAGGAATGAGACTGCAAGACGTAGAAATCCGGACGTTGAAATCCCCGCAAGCATTGCCCCCCAAATACGGACAAAACTTACTTGAGGAAGCAAGGACAGAGATAAGAAACCTGTACGATTTTTCTCCCCATCTTCGTTATTCCATCATCACTGATTTCTCCTTTGCCTAATGTGGTCAGTCAGTTAACTGCCACCTTGAAAGGGTTTTACCCTTAAAGGCAGCCTAAAACTATTTTTAAAATAATAATTAAAAAAATAGACTAGTGGCGCAAAAGGTGCAGCCAACGCTCCCTGCATCCGTGCATCAGTTGCGCTGCCTTGGGTTTTCCACACTAGCAAGGGAATCCTTCCTTATCTCTGATCTCAGAGACAAGGATGGCAATCCTCGGGTTTGTGTGTTCATGTGTGCATGCCCACCCAGTACAGCCTGGGGCCAAAATGATCTAAACAAAATTAAAATTGGGCTGCACAAGCCCCATTCATTTAGTTAAGGCGCTGCCAGTGGATTGTGCCCAGTGGCTGGTTTTCATGTTGCGCATCCTGGTGTGAGAGGCATGGCTTAAATGATTTGCTTAGTTTCATGCCTGCTTTTTGTACTTGCTACTGATGCAGGTGTTACAGCCCTAATCAATTAATCAAGATTAAGAGATCAGGAGCTAATCATAGGAATGTGTACTGTTCTCACCGCCAGGTCTCCCTGGTGTAGATTTTCCTGACCGAGCTTAATCGTACTTAAGAAATGCATTGTCATTGATCATCAGCATTGATCACTAATCCAGTTTCTCCGCATAATCAGGATTTGAAACCCAGTGTTTAAAACTACTTGCCTTGCGTGTTCTTGCCACAAACTCCTCCTTTGACTAGAAACCTTAGTTCATGCTTCAGATGTTCACTTTGTGATTGGTCCTGTATGATCAGGTGCTAGGGTGAGGTGGTAGGAAAGTGTGTTCTAGCTATGCCCAATGAAGGAAAAGCGTCTGGCTTTGTCGTAAATTACCGGCATTAAACTCAATAAGCAGGAGGGAAATGTCAATAAACAGTCCATGGTCGAAAGCCAAATTTTCCATCAGAAACCGGGTTAAACAATACTGGGTTCAGGAATGCGCCAAATAATAGTCAGAATCCGGTCCAAGGTCAGGATATGTCCAGGCAAGATCAATGAGCTGGTATGCAAGCAACGAAGCACCAAGAACAATAGTTACTTCCTGCTTTGCTTCTGGGTTCTGGCATGTCTTTTATAAGGATGGTGGTGATTGGGAATTGCTGTCAGTTGCATTGGCCTGCAGCTGGCTTCTGCCTGTTCCCATGAAGGGCCACTCCCCAAACACTCCCAGGCTCATCTGTTCCTCCTTTCTGCTTAATCTCTCAAACTGAAGCACAACAGGCTTCTGCTTCCCTGGGAAATACAGTTTGGAAGCCTCAACAAGGTACTCCTCGAGTGCTGGACATGTCTCACACGCAAGAAGCACGTTTGAAAATCCTGGTTCATGTCAGAAGCGTTAAAATGTGGGAAATACTTTTCAGTCTTTTACCGTGTGTGTCTTTGCAATGGCGGTCGGTGTTTGCATTTATTTAACGTGAGAGGAGCTGAAGCTGGAAAGAGAACAATTCGCTGTTGGCCACTCAGTGAGACTATGGGCAGGATCCAACGGTGCCCTACCTCTGACAGTGAGCATTGCCAATTTCCGGTGCACACACGGCCGGCTAATGCCGCCAGTGATGGCAATGTTGCACCTCCAGGGGCAAGCCCTCAGACCACCGGAAATGCAAGGGCCTGCTTCCCCGCCTCTGCGTGTGGGCCAGATATGTTTTACTGCCCACCCGGAGGGCAGAACACGCTCCTTTCTCTCCCCCCTCCAACCCAAAGGGCCAAACTGGCCGCCCAAACACACACACACACACACCAGAGTGAAGGTGCACTCTCAAATGGACCAGACTGACCTCCCACAAATTGATGAAGACTGCTTTTAGTATCAAACTGGTTCTTGGAGAAGCCAGAGGTTGATCCATCCCTGAGAATTGTAGGAGGACAAGGTGGCTCGTGAATCCTAATACTTCTGGCCCCAGGAACATTGTGGCAGCATGCTTTGGGTAGTGGAGTTATGATGCATACAAATCAAGGCAAGGTTGTTTTTTAAAGCACCATTGAAACGCACATGTGTGCTCTCTCATACACAGAGTTTCACAGCATTATACAGCAATAAACTGTCAGCTTGTTTGATCTCAGCTTTGGGCACCTGTGTTAGTCACCTTTGATAGCAAGCATATGGTCACAGAAATTCATGAGGCCATATATGGCCTAGTCAAGTTAATAGGTACCAACTGTAGTCAGCTCACAAAAAAATGGTTTATGGTGAGGAGTGGAAGGGAGAGTGCTGTAAAGATAGACAGCAAGACTCTACTCCCATAAATGCAGTGGAACAACCCTGGGATTGCTACAGGAAGAACTATTTAAAAAAGAGTACAGGATGCTTTAGGAAATAAGAGCATCATGTGCGAACAACTAAACATGCCGCTGTTCTTGTCTTTCACCATCAATCTGCCACCAGTGCCTGAGATATTGTAGATTCACCTGCTGCCCTGATCTTTATAGCACCCCCTCCATGCCCATTTGGAGTTCAGGGGCATGTTGTGATGTGATTTTATATGTGTTTTCTCCCCACCCACTAAATCTCCAGTTTTCAGGATTTGAACCCACAACGGGGCTCAAATTCCTGGCCTGAGGACTATCGGGGATTCTTCCTGTGCTCTCACTCTGGCTGACCAGATGGGGGGAACTGCAGGGCAATTGGCCGCACCCACTGAGGAGAGAGTCATGTGTTACCTCTAACTCCTATAAATGCTTCTGGATCCCTTTGGCTCACTACCTTGAGCATGGAGGGGGCGTAGCTCAGCTGTTGGTGCACACCCCTTGCATGCAGAAGGTTCCCAGTTCGATCCCCAGCATCTCCAGGTAAGGCAGGAAAAGCACCTGCCTGAAAGAGGCCCTGCACTGCCAGTCAATGTTGACAATACTGGGCTAGATAGACCAATGATCTGAACCTGGGCCAAATCTACACCAAGCAGGATATGACACTTTGAAAACGGTTTGAAAACTGTATATGGAGCGTGTCCTGGGCCCCAGCGGTTGTCAAAACCACTATAAACCATTTTAAAGCAGTAGTGTAGATCCTGCCCTGATATAAGGTAACATCCTATATTCCTAGCTTGGAACCCTTCTTTTATTGAGTACAAATTGCCTTTTCCTTACTGCCCTTCCACAACCGCACTCTAGCCAGATGTGACTCCCATGTACAAGACGCTTTCCTTTCATCCATCTCCAAACCACCTTACATGACTCCCAGGCATTTGCATGTGTATTGTACAATAACCGCAATGATTGATAATAGCATTTATATAACACATTTCAAGTGGGTCTAAGGTGTGCTAGTACTTTCATCCCCACATTTATTTGCCATATTTATGGGCTAGTGTTGCAAAAAAACAAAAAAAATTCTGAGGCAGCATACATGATACAAATTTTAAAAATTACAGTAACGGCAATAAAACGGACCTACGAACATTCAGAATAAATATAGATCTGTAAAAACAGCAGCAAGCAGATAACATAGGTAAATCAACACTCCAGGAGGACGCCTGTAATAAACATTATAAGCAGTTGCCCATACAAAAGCAATTCCGTAAGATAATTCATTTAGAGGGGAAGCCTCATTGAACTCAATGGGGTTTGCGTCTGAGTCGGCATATATAAGATGGCACTAAGAGTTGCATATACAGTACAAGCAATGTATCTTTTGGTATGTTGCCATTTATTTCAGATGTATAATTCTACAGTTGATGCACAAAAGTCTAATAGCAACTCAACAAGAGACTAGTCCAAAATAACCATATCTGATGGAACTTAATAATGAGTCTATAATGTAGATGGGGAAAAAAAGTTGATCACAGTATGCCATACGGCAAATTTAGCCATGCATATTCAGAAGCCTTACAATGTATTAAATATCTCTTAGATCTTAATAGCCTTATTATCTCTTAAACTCCCATGGAGATCCTATTTCTAAAGATCTTCTATAGGCAGTCTTACTGAGCTAAAATCAATGTTAACTTGAAAAGTGTCATGAACGGAAGCTAGTGTCGAGGTTTTCAGTTTAATTTATCTATTTAAGATGTCTATATTTCACTGTTAAGGATAAGATGGCTTACAAAGAAATACATGAAAACCACAATTCATCATAATAAGTGTTTAAAATACTTTTGTTAGAAAACATACTAAGCCAGCATTAAAATCACTTGGAGAAGACCTTATGTATTTTTTAAAAAGCCTTGGCGATCTCGCTAAGTAGCAAGACAGAAGACTGGTGAATGGTGTGCTAAAGGCAGAGCTCACCACAGAAAAGGCCTGTCCCTGGTACTTGCTAACCTTCTCTTCCCTAACGCTGGGCCAGAGGGTAGGGTCTCTGAAACCAATCTCAATATTTGGATGTGTGTAAATAGATGCAGGTGGTCCTTCAAAACATGTTGCAGCGAATTCTGGAGTTCCTTGGATGCTTATCACGGATTTGTCAATGAGAAGATCAGTTAAGGGAGTTGAGGTTTAGAAGGCTTCTTTTTCCAGCACTGCTGATTGATCTTTGCATGTAATTCACTGATGTGTTTTGAGGTGGTCTTGGGTGTATCTCAGTTTATGAGTCCAATGGACCTGTGATCAGCACTCCACACAAACTGACTAGTCACTCTAGCCCTTCCAGTCAAATCCTCTGTGACATGCGGAGGTTCTCCGCAAACAAGTTGATGTAGGAAGAGTCCCTTGAGGAAGGAAAGTTTGAAAATAGCTGAGCTAGACCTGTTCTTAAGTGTAAAAAATTATCAGAACACCCCAAACTATGAATCAGTCTATTTGATCTGTTCCATGACAAATGGATGTCTAGCTTTTACTTGGCCAGAAGGCCTGGAAAATAATTTACAGTTAATTCAAAGAGTATAGAGGTACAATTTGAACTCCCATTAGATAATTGCCATTGGGATGGAACCAGATTTAGTTATAATTCAGGGCAGACCTGTTGAAATCAATGGGGCTTAAATTAGTCATGACTAACCTAGTCCCATTGATTGCAATGGGCCTGCTGTACTGCCCCACATTGGGGGGGGGGGGTTGGAAGTGGGGCAGCTACATAATTCTATCCCTTGGACTACTCAAATTGTATCATTCTCAAAACTATGTGCTGGTTAGGGAAGTCTGCCACCTAGTGACCAAAGATGATACTGCGGGTCTCAAACAGACGCATTAAAACCAATTAATGCATTGTAAAACAACAACACCAACAACAAATGACCTCAAGATACATACCCTTAGCGTACCCTTAGTATATATGCTAAGTTTCAAGTATCATTGCTCCAAGACATTGAAACCTAGACACCTGAAGCTTAGCATATAATCAAAGCACTTCATTGCTTTGTCGACTTGCAGGGAGAATGAGATCGAATCGCTACGGGCACACGACGAGGAGTCAGCGCATATGGTGCAAATGCTCAGGAACGAAATACGGAAGAAAGAAGAGGAGTTTGAAGAAGCACTCCTGCAACTGAAAGAGCATCAAGCCACAGGCCAACGGTATGATAAAGCAAAGTGGAGCTGTGCCCAGCTCGTACGCCATGATGGCATCAGGCTTTGACATTAAAATATCAAGTTGTGTTTGTGCATGTATGTCCCCTGACTCTCCTTGTAGCAGTTTCACGGGGCACATCGGGGGCTTTGTTTTACCTGTTCCTAGCCAACGTATACATTGAGGTCGCTGTCCTGATGGCAGAAGGAACGGTGCCAGTCTAACATAAGTAACTCCTGGCAAACGGATGCAGTTTCCTAACGGGTGGTATCCAGTGCTGGCAATGTGCCAGCTCTAAACCTCCTGCACTAACAGGAGCTAGCGTGAGACGAAGCCAGTGGTTGATAGCGCAACCCAGGGAACAAGCCGAAACGACCACTTCCGCTGAATCATCCCGTCCTGGAAGCAGTAGTTTTGGCTAGTTTCCAGTTGTGAGAGTGGTCGTTCCCTCTAGTGCAGTGGCCGCATTAGATACTGCCTAATCACTCTGAGATACATATGCACAAAAGCGCAAGGTAGCAAGAATCTTACGTTGTCAGGCAGAAGAT
Source organism: Anniella stebbinsi (assembly GCA_029215795.1). Taxonomy (NCBI): domain Eukaryota; kingdom Metazoa; phylum Chordata; class Lepidosauria; order Squamata; family Anniellidae; genus Anniella; species Anniella stebbinsi. Next base: position 10,280,423 of record JARDYH010000007.1, read on the forward strand.
GCGGATGGTGTGGAGGGGGACATTGACACTTCGTCATTGTCAAGGCATTTCCTTGTACCAGTTCCTGCTTCGGTGCAACGTCCACCGTAGGGTGACACAGCAGCAGCCCAATTCCACAGGACACTGGAAACGTAGGCCTAGTGCCTCATCTTATTTGCTATTGCAGAAATTGTAGACAATTGCCTTAAGTGACCATTCTCAGGTGTTGCAAAAGTCTGCCCCGGATCAGCCCATCATGAAACCTTGCCAGTAGTGTGCTGCGCGGAAGACGTCATCCCTGGGCAAAATGGGTAACATGCAGATGGTTCTGGTCATCTTGGGAGTTTTCAGAGCAGCAGCTGTTTTAATGCTGGATGAACTTGGCTTGTGATTGGTCCATCTGGAGCATTTTGGGGTTATTGGTTTATTTTTGTGTATGTGTGTTTTTTTGAAAGCAAAATACAGCTTCCTTAGGCTACTTGTTTTTGCTTCGTGATGATTTCATGATTCTGTTATTTGCTGGGGATTAGTGCTCGAGCTAAAATATTTCAACTCTGGCTGGTTACACTTTTTGCAAGCTGCTAATCCCCAAGATCACTGAATTTGCAGATCTTTTGGATCAGGATGATTTCATCCATAGACATGGAGAAGCAAGACGGGAATATTATGTTTTCTTGGCCGCATGGTGTTGTTGTTTTCCCCCAGAAAGGAATTTCCTTTCAGTAACTAGAAAGTGCAGGATGTTCTGTGTTGCTATAGCTGTCAGAAGTAAAAGTCAGCATCAAAACCTTTTAATTTCCTTGGTTTGGGAAGAGTTGGCACTCATGAAACTCTTACAAAATCAGTATATATCGGACAGTGAATTGTAAGAGGAAATTATGGTTTCCTGCTCCAAGAAAAAGGCACAAGAAACCGCAGTTTGTATGCTCCTCCCTGTCCCTCCTCTTTTGCATGCCAGAGGAGGACTTCACTTTACACTAACCATAGTTCCCCACAACATCCAAACTCAGGGAACAGGTTTTTGGACAACAAGCCATACTTTGATTCTGCATTGTTCGCACTAACCAAAGTTTAATCGAGTGACAGATACCTGACTTTGGCTGTTATTAGGAACTCTGATTAGTTTAAAACCAGAAGTAGACACTTTTAATCTCTTCTCCCTGCCACACAAAAGAGGAAGAGAGGGGGATGGCAAAGTATGTGACTTTTTCTTTTAGCACAGTTTGCGGGGAACGCATGGCCTTCCAAATGTTCGTTGGACTAAAATCCCATCGTTCCTCATCATTGGCTCTGCTAGCTGGGGCTGATGGGATTTGCAACCCAACAACATCTGAAGGGCCACAAGTGTGCTAAAAGAACACGTCCTGTTGTAGAAGAAAACCATGGTTTCGTGCTACATATGTAACTGGCCAATGAATGTGGAGCATACTGGAGTCCCTGGGAGTCCCTAGGCTGACATCTGCACACCATGAATGTCATTCTTTTCCACTCTTTTATTTAAAGATAAGGGAAGAAAGAAACTCCTGTAAAGATTCTTTGAAGACATCTCTGCTATTCATTTGATGCAAGGACAAGATTAATAAAAACATGAAATTGCATTAGAGCTTTTGGTGTTACCATCAGACAATGATGCGGTCCCACTGTTTGCTACAGCTATTTATTTTAAGGCTGCAATAAACCAGTTTCTTGGGCAGGATTCCTGGTTTGCGAGGTTTTTAATCTACTCCGTAAGGACAGTTGACCGGGTAATGGCAAAAGACAATGGACTCTTGAGATTCAAAAGAATTAAAAAGAAAGAAAGAAAGAAAGAAAGAAAAGTATTTCAAGTCCTCAGCTGGTTTACAGATGTGCAAGCTTTATAGTCTAATTTCTGGTTCCAGCATGGCAATGGGACAATTTTTCCAATCTGTCTATAACAGATAAGTATGGAGGAGAAATCATGTCTTTCAAGATGTGAGATTCTGTTCTGATATTTATCACGGTTTATTTGGTATTAGCAGTTAAAATCAATTCAGGGTTTCCTTTAAAACATTTTATTCAAAATACTGGCAAAAACAATAATAGTGAGGTCACCCGGCACCATTCAAGGGATACGTTTTTGAAAACATATCTGTATTTAGCTGTGTGATGTCTTTTAACAAGATTAAATAGCAACTTTTCAATTAAATCTCAGCAGGGGGAATTTATAACAGAATCTCAGCCATATAGAATTTCGGACAAGATGGTCAGCGTTAAGATACATCTGCAGCTTATTTGAATGCCAATCTCAGAGCATTATCTGTGCAAAATGCTAAGTCACTTGCCTTGGAAATACTTTGAGAAAGTTTTTAAGTTCCAGAAGGAAATTCCAATAAATAATAATTCTCTGACATCAAAAGTTTGGAAGAAAGTGGCTACATAGCATAAGGTTGTTCCATTCACCACAGCATCAGCCTGCATTTGATAGCATAAAAAAGTGTAGGCAATCTGGTGCCTGCCAGATGTTTGGGACTACAACTCTCATGATCTCTGACCACTGATAATGTTGTCTGGGGCTAATGGGAGCTGTAGTCCAAAACATCTGAAGGGTGCTTGGTTGGCTACCTTCAAATACACCAATGCATCCCAATAATTAGTAACGTTCAAATCTCTTCCAGCAAAATCTGGATATATTTAAGAATCAATATATTATACTTAATTTTAAGAAAGTTGGCAATTACACACTCACCTCTTCCCAACTGTGTTTAAGCATTAAAGAGCCATGAAGAATCAATTCGCAAAGATTTTAAAATTTTCTAAGGCGAAACGAAGAAGTAGAGATTGTAGTCTAGATCTCATCATGACGCTCTCTCTCTCTTTCAATCTACGTTTTGAAGGTTAAGCATTCGGGACAACGTCGAAATGATCAAGCTCCACAAACAGTTGGTAGAGAAAAGCAATGCGTTTGCAGCAACAGAAGAAAAAATTCTTCAGCTTCAGGAGGTATGGAAAATATATTTATTTATTTATTTGTTTTCAACATTTGTATCCCACCCTATTTCATTGGGATCTCAGGGTGGATCTCAGATATAGAATCCCATCCATACTTCCATGAAGTAAATTCCATTAAGCTGCAGTGGACTTAAGATAGAATAAACTTGTTTAGAGAGAGAGGTCCTTGTTACATTGCCAAAGTACAATACTGATCTATACATCAAGGTTGCAGTCCTATATACATTTACCAGGGAGTACGTCCCCTTGAACTCGGTGGACTTACTTCTGAGTAGACGTGGTTTAGAAATGCACTGTAAGTAAAATTTAATTAAGGATGTATGTATCATACTTAGTAACAGGTAGGTAGGTAGGTAGGTATGCTAGCAATGCAGTTCTATACATCTCAGAAACAAGCTCCATTGAGTTTGATGGAATTTACTCCCAGCTAAGTGTGTGAACCCCAGGGCTGATAAACCTGTGTCCCTCCAGATGCTTTTGGACTGAACTCCCATGATTCCTGATCATTAGCCATGTTGGCTGGGAATGATGGGAGCTGGAATTCAACATCATCAGATCCTCCCTCCCTCCCCCCCCCCCGGTGTGTAGGATTACAGCCTAAAATCCAAACACAAATTGTATAAAACCTCCAACTGACTATAAATATTTATTTGATGTATTTATCAAAACATTTCTGTTCCATATTTCAGCCCTTCAATGGAACCCTCATGGTAATTAACAGTTTCAATATACTATATTATATATATATATATATATATATATATAGTTCTAAATATATATATATTGAATATATATATATATATATACACACACACACACACATATATACACACACACATATGCATATACATATATACATATAGATATGTATGTTTGTATATAAGTATGTGTGTGTGTATGTGTGTGTATATATGTGTGTGTGTATGTGTGTATATATATATTTAGAACTGTTGCAGAATTTTTAGAACTAATGATTTTAGAAGTAAAAGTGAACAGTCTTACGCACATTTCTATGGAAGTTTAGCCCACCTGAGTTCAGTTCGGGGTGACACAGGAGGAGGTCCTTCCACATGGGTCTGACAGATAGGGCTATGTGGGTAATGGTGCCCTCAAAACGGCTTCTCTTGCAGATTATAATACTTAGGCAGATTCATAGCAAGACAGGAGGTCCCTTAGATAGCCAGATCCTAAACCATTTAGGGCTTTAACGTTTAAGACCAACACCTTAAATTGCGCCTGGAAAGCAACTGACAACCAGTGCAGGTCTTTCAGTACAAGTGTAATATGGTCCTGATACAATGCACTGTTTAATTAGTGTTGTATTATGACAGTTTTCTATAGCTGACAAATTCTGTCATGGCTTAGCTACTTGGGAGACTTGAAGTCTCTCTTCTCTCCAGAGCTCCGTCCATTGCAGGCTTGCATGTTTGCTGAATATTACTATGACAATATGAAATCACTGACGGATCTGAAACACCACAGCCCACCAGTCCCATTACTGTCTGGGCTTGTAACAGCTTATTTTCTAAGTGTTATCCAAATTCCTCAAATTGCGACGTGCACAGTAATTTCTAAAGCAAAGCAAACAGAGGTGTGCATTTCTGAAACCACATTACACACGGCTAAAACTGTTCAGATGTCATCCAGCAGAGTGGAATCAGATTTAAAAAAAAAAAAAAAAGACGCTAACTTTCTTTTAATTAAATCTTAACAATGCAACTCTCTTGAAAGGGATTAGGAGCATAAACGAAACATCAGCTGGCGGGTTAGCAGTGGAATGACAAGAGCTGCGTGGACATATTTGTGGTCAGGTTCATTTTTGCGAGCTGCTGGGGTGTTTTTGGTCAGCATGTCCAAACCAGAGCAACTGCAGTAAAATGCTTTAATTGCTAAACAGATGTCTCCCTTGGTTCATCTCATCGCAGCTGAACTGGGAGGGGCTGGCATTCAAAAGAAGGGGAAGGAGAGATACCGTCCACCCTCTTACTTGCCATGTCTAATGACATTGTGTGAAACCCATCGCAAGAGCATCTCCTGTTGACTGGATTGAGATTGCACCATTTATTTATTTATTTATTTATTTATTTATTTATTTATTACATTTATATACCATCCCATAGCTGAAGCTCTCTGGGAAGTTTACAAAGATTAAAAACGCTGAACATTTAAAACCAATATACAAAATTTTAAACAAATATACAAAATTTTAAACCATAGAAAGCATAACAACAAACCACATATCAACTATCCTGGGGTCAGTTAAAAACCTCAACATGTGCTGTTAAAATGCCTGGGAGAAGAGAAAAGTCTTGACCTGGCGTGAAAAGATAACAATGTTGGCGCCAAGCAAGCCTCATCGGGGAGATCGTTCCACAGTTGGGAGGGCCACCACTGAGAAGGCCCTTTCCCTTGTTGCCATCCTCCAAGCTTCCCTCAGAGGAGGCACCTGGAGGAGGCCCGTAGAAGTTGAGCGTAGTGTACGGGTAACTTCATGTTGGCAGAGGTGTTCCATCAGGTATAGTGGGCCCAAGCCGTGTAAGGCTTTATAGGTTAAAACCAGCACTTTGAATCGGGCTCGGAAATGTACAGGCATCCAATGCAAGCGGGCCAGAATCGGTCTTATATGTTTGAACCTTCTGGTCCCTGTTATCAAACTGGCTGCTGCATTTGGCAAAAGCTGCAGCTTCTGAACCATCTTCAAAGTAAACATTGTTGGGAGGGAAATAACCCATTTGACTCTGAATACATATCCTGTCTCCAGAAATAGTGACTACAGTCAAACATTACTCACCCAGCACCTACTTCATCTGCTTTCTCTCCCCCCATCACACACTATAGAACCAAAAGAATCTTAAAGCAAGTCATGATGCACTAATGGCAAAGGGAGACGAACTCAATTTGCAGCTTAAAGAAGAACGTTCGAAGTGCCTCCACCTTGAGAGAGAATTGCAGGCCACAGCATTTTCAAAGCGACACTTGGAAGAGGTGAGGCAAAGTCTTTTAGGCCGGTGTTAGCACAGTCTTTCCACACTGCTCTAAACCGAGGCGGCTGGGGGTGGATTTTGTTTAGTGCCAAAGAGCATGGCGTAAAAGGCCCTTACTTGGCTTATCATTAGCAGAAATCTGGCAAACGCTCAGCTGGCTGATATGCAGCATGTATCCCCTGATATTCTTACTGCTCATTCACAGTGCATATTTTCCATACTGTGTAGCATGGGTCAAACACCCAAAAGACTGTCTGGTCAATCCAAAAGCCTTTGTGGTTGATATCTTGGAGCTTCTCATTGACAGCTGACCCTTTCAAGACACTACATTTGTCCAAAGTCATTTGCTGCAGTCCATGCTAAATTAATTCCATTGGCAAAGTCGAATGCTGACTTTATCCCGTTGCTAAAGTGGTTGTATATATAACGGGTGGAAAGGACTCATCCGACTCCCACCCATAGAGCAGAAGAAATGTTAAGGTTTTGGGGGACAACAGGAGTCTACCAAACCCACTGACGTTGTGTTTATACACACAAAAGGAGAACATTGTTCAAACACGGGCACACGTTTGTTAGTGAAAAGCAATTCGGGTTAATCTTCTTGATTGGTGTGCCATCCCAGTCTGCCTTGCTCTTCTGTGAAATCGGAGCAGTTGGTGTGACATCAGAGCTAATCAGTCGCTCACGGGCAGAAAGCGCACACACCCCACACAACTCGCCAGAAAACGTACGCATGTTGGCAATGGCCTGCTTTTTCGTTTTCAGTTGCATCCCTTCTAACCTCCTCCTTCATTCCAGCTGCAAGATAGAATTAACGATTTGGAAAAAGAGAGGGACCTCTTAAAAGAAAACTACGATAAATTATATAACAGGTGAATAATAACTGACAGCCATTGTTTTGATGGGGTAAGGGCACACGGAGGGGGGACGAGATGACATGTGGGGAGGAAATTCCGGAAGAGGTTACTAATGGTCTCTAATGGGGGTGGGCAGCTTGTGGCCTACAGCCCCCACCTGCCCCTAGCCGGCGTAGCCACCTGTGGGTCCTTTTGCCCAAGGACAAAGGTTTTCAGAATTTCTGTCTTCTTCGTGGTCATCTGTGCATTCACACATATGGAAGGGGGGGGCTCTGCGCCTGCGCGGGCTCTTGATCGGGAAACTATTTTCTAAAGCTGAGGCGTTCTGGGCAGGAACCCCTCCCCCACACTGTACTGGGCAGGCATTGCAGGTTCCCGCCCAGCCCTCAGTTCTCTTTCGTCCGCCATCGTGACAACACCTCGTCGGTCTTTCTCTCAAGAGACCTTTTATTTGAGGCATTTTTCTTCAAGTCTTCTAGTTTTCTTTCTCTCTCCTTTTTTTGTCTGTACTGCTTCCACACTGACTTTTCCGCCAATTCACCCATGCATGTTGCAGAGGATTGTGGGATTTGTTCTAGGGTGAGCACACAGTTCGTGCAGGACACTGGGCAGTTTTGGGGGGCCCATAGTTTGGCCCCATTGGAATTGAGTGCGCCGTAATGCATTGGTCTTCAGGTTTTACAAATGGACACATGCACACGCCCGTCCTATGGTGGGTCTTGCAAGCAGCAACACCATTGTTTTTTTTCATGGGTGGAGTGTCAATCCCTCGCTCCCCAAGAATAGAGAGAATAGAGTTAGGAGAAACACTGGGTTGGGAACCAGCTCAGTAACGACAGGAAACTGTCTTGAATGCAAACTTGCTTGCTGATTCTGATCTTCAAGCTAAATGCTTAGGAGATTAAAATAATGGCAAGGGTCTAATGCATCATTGGGTTCTGCATTACATTTTAGAGTTGTGTTTCGAGAACAGCAGCCCTGCACAACGCTGCATGGTAAAAGGGTTTTGTAAACTGATCAGAGTTGCAAATGCCATTTGCAATGTAGCAAGGAGGTCTGTTATTCTAAGAAGAAAATCAGATCCCCCCACTGGGTGTGTGCGAGCCTAAAATAGCCATTTATTTTTAGACATACATGCTATTATTATAGCCCCTTGACGTGATTAAAGCAGCTCTTGGATCCCAGCACGGAATGTCTAACTCTCCCCACCCCCTCTTCACTTTCAACTGCTGACCTCCCCGGTGTACACAAGCTGCTTTTGTAACCTCTCTCAGTTGCAAAAGCAGCTGGTCCTTACGGTGTGGTGGGCAAAACTGTTTATATCCCCACCACCCCCAAAGGCTCACCGAACTAGATTGGCGATTCTTTGGATCCTGGACAAAGTCCATGCACAGGAATTTCTAGCAAAGGAAAAGAGCGCCCTATAATGTCAGGCCCTTGTCTTGCAGCCTTGTAACAGAAGCGAATTGGGCCCTTCATTTTGCAGCCAATTTGGGCATTTCTGGCATTACTTGTTTCGAATGCCACACTCCCTTTTCACTAGCTGAACAAGACAGGGACTAGATCTGCAGGACGGCTTTATAGCAGCATTGAAATGCACCGATAACTGTTGGGGGCTCATTGCACATTCCCTATACCGCTTTCACCATATTATTTCCTGCTTTTTATTCCACATCAGCCAAAGCGCCTCAACAAATGCCACTGTGTTTTCCTGTGAGGTGTGAGCGTGCAAGAGGGATACAGCGTTACTATGATGGGATCGTGCTGATTTAATACAAGGTGTAGATCTGGTCAGGGTTGCCATGAAGTGAAGCAGTCCATTTCAGATAGCAAATTGCAGCAGAGCACAGGGCAATTTTTCCTTGCTTCCAGCTTGGAATTCAACGTCTCTGTTTCCTTTTTATTTTTATTTATTTTTTAAATGGATTCCAGTCCGGAACAGCTCAGGGTGTCATTTTGACTTTCCAGGTGCCCAAACGCCTGAGGCTGGCACTATGGCTACACGCTTGATATTTATGTAAAGATGCAACGAGGTAATAGCCTGTGTAAATTCTGTCAGCAGTGCTTAATATCACATAAATAAAAAATTAGGAGGCTAAACCTAGTGAACATGAAACGAAGTAGGGCATTGAATTCATTTTCTGGTGCCGAACAGAAAATTGAAGCAATTACAGTCAATTTGCAGGGGCTTAATGAGGAAACACCTGACCATGGAGCAGGAGTGACAGGGAGAAGGACTCTCCATTTGTAGGAGATAACGAACTGTGTTCTTGTTCAGACGAGAAGATGGCTTCTTCTTTTTTACGTTTAAGGCGGCGGTAATACATTTCAAATGGAATTGTTGTTGTTGTGTGAGCGCAGGGGAGGAATCATGTTTACTCCTATGGGCCGCAGGTCGCCATGCCCGGTATAACTACCTGCCAGGTTGCTTTAGAATGGAAGTGCAAACCCTTTCAGCCCACAGGCCGGATTCCATTTTGAAGTAGTTCTTGAGGGCCGCATTCCAGTGTGGGCGGGGCTGAAGGCAAAAGGGGGAGGGGCCAAAATAGCAAAATCTACCTGCCTATATTAGATTGAAGTTCTAAATGCCAGTAACTAAGCCTTAGGAGGGCATTTCAATCTTTTAGAATAAACAACTTAAAACAGCCAGAAAGCTACCAGATTATCACAGAATCATAGAATAGTAGAGTTGGAAGGGGCCTGTAAGGCCATCTACCCCCTGCTCAATGCAGGAATCCACCTTAATGCATACCTAACAGATGGCTGTCCAGCTGCGTCTTGAATGCCTCGAGTGTGGGAGAGCCCACCACCTCTCTAGGTCATTGGTTCCATTGTCATACTGCTCTAACAATCAGGAAGGTTTTCCTGATGTCCAGCCGGAATCTGGCTTCCTGTAACTTGAGCCCATTATTCCATATCCTGCACTCTGGGTTGATTGAGAAGAGATCCTGACCCTCGTCTGTATGACAACCATGGTTTAGGGAAAGGGAGCATGGCATTCTTGGGGCTGAGGTTCTACACCCCACTTTAGAAACAACAGCATAAGTTTTCAATATATGTTCTACTACACCAGTCAGATTTGCCAGGGGTACATGGCGGCTAGAGAACCTGGTCCAGACTGGACCCATTCACAAGACATGGAGGTAAAAATGTGATTCCTTATGGCTATGGTGCCAACCAATTCAGGAACTTATAAGTAGCTTCATTTTATTTTTATTTATATAAAACGTTTATATACAGCCGTTGGTCATACTAGATTTCATCCATACAAATCATATTAGATTTCACAGCGGTGTACTGCATAAAAATCAATACAATAAAATGCACCAGAAAGAGAAGAAGAAAGTAGCTGATAAAAATCTTAAAAACACTCTGATAACTTCGTGCTTAATTTGAAAGTTGAAATGTGTTAAAATGCTGGACTTGATTGGCAATTCTATGGATTCTGGCCAAAGTTAATCCACAGGAATTTCCAGCAAAGGAAAAGAGGGGTCTATAATGGGTAAATAAAAATGTGTTCGCCTGACTGACATGATAGCAACATTGGCACAGGTGCCAGGCCAACCTCCTTGGGCATTCCCTAACAGAAGCACCCCTGCCAAAATACCCCCTTCTCCTGTGAATGTTCGTAGCCCTTTGGGCAGAATAACCAAAAGGAGGAGAGCATCCACTGAGGTCAAAAAAGGAGAGAGAAGCAAGCGGTTCTCGGAATGCTGAGATACCTCATTAATTCACGCCCAACGCGTTTTGGCCTACGTAGTATTTTTAAAAGGCCGTCTTCAGGGGGTTGATAAGAGAAGTCTGCAGAAAACTCTTAACAGAATGATAGTCTCTTGTGGCATTCAGTGACTATCATTCTGTTAAGAGTTTTCTGCAGACTTCTCTTATCAACCCCCTGAAGAAGGCCTTTAAAACAACCACATAGGCCGACACACGTTGGGCGTGAATTAATAAAGTATCTCAGCATTCCGAGAACCGCTTCTCTCTCCTTTTTTGACCTTGGGTAGAATAGACACATGAAGAAAGACCTTCTTAGAGCATGGGCAAGCTGATTTGGGAATAGGCACTCCTTTTGCCCTTTAACTAACCAATTAATGAATGAAATTCAAGTAGATCTGCATTTTACGAGAACCTCTGTACAAGTGCTTATCAGAGAGGAATCAAGCAGGGAGATGAAACACAATCTAATAAGCAAATGCTGCTTTTGGTTGTTACCCTTCCCTGCCCCCCCCCCATCTTTGATATATATATTTTTCTTTTCATCTCCTCTTATGAACCAAAATAACCTCAAAGAAATAAATGTGCGCCTTTGATGAAAAATTGCCCTTTCCAATTAAAATTGCCCCCATCACGTTCTTTTTGATTTATCTGCTATTTAAATCTTGCAACACTCTTGTGCATAACCTATAGAGACAAGACCACAGTTGTGAGGGTTGCTACTTATTCATTCAAACTTCCATTTGGATTGAAGTTGGTGCATGATAAGACAGGGGCGCAGAAAGCTGCCTTCTGCCAAACTGGTTTATTTAACTCAGTCTGGGTCTGGGTCTGGTCCATTTAGCTCGGTATTGTGTATCAGGATTGTGTTGTTGAGAGATTACTGGCCTACGTTCATAGTTTCATCAAGGAGCAGTGCTGAAGTACAAAGGTGGAGGGGTACTGCTATGCAGATAACCCCTACTATGAACTGAATGTGTCATGTATGCTCCTGATCATGTGGGAATCTTATTCATACGGTTGCCCTTGCTGGACAACCATGAACTAGTGATGGACAAATGTTTCTGACTTCGATCCAAGATGTCTTCTACTGGGTCAAACCATGAGTCCATCTAGCTCAGTATTGTCTACACGGACTAGCAGTGGCTCTCCAGGGTTTCAGGTAGGATTCTTTCCAAGCCCTACCTAGAGAGGCAAAGGATTGAACCTGGGTCTCTGTGCATGCATAGCATCTACTCTACCACCGAACTACAGTCATAGAATCATAGAATTGTGGGGATGGAAGGGACAAGGATCATCTAGCCCAACCCTCTGCAATGTGCAGGAAAACCAATTCAACCATCCATGAGAGGTGGCCAGCCTCTTCGTAAAAACCTCCAGAGATGGAGAACCTACAACCTCCGTAGGTAGGCTGTTCCACTGTTGAATAGATCTTACCGCCAGGACATTTTACCTTATATTTAATCGAAATCTAGGTAGCTGTAACTTATACCCATTATTTGGGTCCTAATTTCTGTGGCCATGGAAAATAGTGCTTGACCATCTTCCCTGTGGCACCCTTTTATGTACCTGAACACGGCTCACCTGTCCTTCCATGTCACTTCTGCATAGTTTCACCCACAATTCCATTATTTTCTGTCTCTGCATTGATCTCCATTTATCATCTCAAACTACCTATTTAAATGCAAATTATTTCTAAAATGTGTATTTAAATGCAGATTTTGATATGTTTAAGCCACTGAGATCCTGCTAGGAGGATCGCAAGATCTATTGTTGCCTTCTGCATCCTGATGCCTTCCAAATACTTTGGACTACAATTCCCAGGATTCCTGACCATTGGCTATGTTGGCAGTGGCTGATGGGAGTTGAAGTCCCACACATCTGGAGGGCACTAGGTTGGGGAAGGCCGATCTATCAGATAGCTAACTTCTGATCCCCACGTTAATCCGAGAGCTGCAGATCAGGAAGTTAAGGCTAAGAATTCACAAAGATTGAATCCTTCGAGGAACTACCAAAGTTTTTTCAGTGTTGTGGAGGGGAAGAGATTGTGCTGATCTTTCATCCTGCCATTTCTTTTCTGCTGAATGCATGAGCCTCGGCACTAGGACGAGAAAGTGGTTTTATGAACTGGTCTTTGTTTTTCAAAACAAACAAAACAAACAAACAACAACCCCAAGCTACAGAAGTCAACAGTATGTCTTATTCATCCAGCACTGCGAGATCTGGCGGAGAACAATAACAAATTTGGTGTTAATTATATCTCTTTGAGGCAGGGAGGGGGAATCCAAGAATCCAGTCTCCCTCCATGGTCAGCCATTTATACATACCCAGATGGCTGCAAAATGCAGCAGGATAAAGTGAACTCCAAAGAGATTCCACATGGATTCCAGTGGAATGCAGTCCTCAATGTAAAAGAGATGAGAGCTGCAGACTACGTTTCGGGACAGTTTTGTATGTCTTTAAAGTTAGCATTATGTGGATTTGGAGAGAGTGGAATCCTAAATGGCTCTGAGTTTAACCAGGACCGGATTTCAGGGTTATTGTTGGGAAGTGTACAAATGACCATATGAGCGTTCACACACAAACGTTTCTGAGAAGTGAAAACCATGTATAAGTGAACTTAAATAGCAGTACAGGCTGTAGTTGTGATCTTGCATTGCAACCGTTCTCTGGAATAGTTGCAACTGTTTCCTCTTCAGGTTCACAGCCCATCCTAAACTGCAAGATGGGTGGTGTTTCAGTATCCATACTTGCAAGAGCTATGTCCAGGTGATCACTGTTATTCCCATGTCAAAGATGGGAGAAAATGAAAGCTAGAGAGAGAAAGTTGCCCAAAGTTGTCTGGTTGGTCCATGGCTGAGCTGGGCACGCTTTGCTGAGTATCAGCAGACAAGACAGCAGACTGAGCTATTTAGGAAGAACTATACATCATTGCAGCAGAGCAGGCAGGTAGCTAATGAGTGCCATCAGACCAGGCACATTGCCACATACCTGATCTCCTGTGGTGAGTAAAAATCACCTGTAGATGTGACCAGGCAGTGGAGTTTCACAAAAGCGAGATGGTCTTTTTTTATATTCCATTTGGGCCAGACATGACTAACCAAAGGTGCATTTGGGCAGGCAGCCTATTAAAAGGGTTTGATAGGCGTGGACACATTCCGCTCCTCCTTTATCGTTCCGCAGGTTTGCTCCACCCTGAACTCAGCTTCTCTGGAATTCTAGTTTAACGACGAGACTTTCTGAAATAAATTCCGGAATTGGAGCATGCACTGTTTGCCACAGTTTTCAGTTCCTTTGAATCTTCCCCTCCTCTACATTACCAGCCTGCACATGTGCGCTGATAAAACACCGCAGAGGGGGGAAGCAGCATGTGACGTGATCATGCAAGATCCATTTTTATGAGGGTTTTTTTACTGCTCTGTGCTCCTGCGCGTTCGTAAAATACCACGTGCAAAATACCTTGATATAACCATACGTGTTGCTTTTCGCCGTGCTTTTTGAATGCATGCCGGTGCGCATGTCCATTGGTGAAGCAGAGAGCAAAAGGAAACTTGACGCGCCCAAATGTACGATCGCACCTCGTTTTACCGGTGTTTTATCAATGGGACACACGTAGAGAATGACGAGGAAAGAGCCAAATGAACCAAAGGGCCTAAAAGCTGTAGCGTGCTGTGCGTGCTCAGTACTCTATAAACGAAACAACAAATCCGAAACAAGCTGACCAAAGAAGAGCTTGTAGTGCACCGGTTCCCTTTTCAAAATCCAGGAAGATGCTTGGATGAAGGGAATGAGCCGCTCCTCAGTGGCAAGAACACCTGCATTGCCTGCAGCAGGCCCCAGGTTCAACCCCCTGCATCTCAACGTAGAGCTCGCAAAGAATCCGGCCTGAAATCCTGGAGAGCTGCTGCCAGTCCGTGTCGACAATATTGAGCTAGATGGATTCAGTACCAGGCAGCTCCCTGTGCAATATGGCAGGCATCCTTTGCCAGTCTTGTAGTCTACAGTAACCAGTCTGGGTTTCTTCACCAGGCTGAATCAAACCCTGTACCTGGCGCTGCTCAAGGGCCACTGGTCCTGGTGCTGCTCTAGGCGGTTCCGGAACCACTGGCCAATGTCGCGCTGCCGCTAAACCCGAATGCCCACCAGCTTTGAACTTTCAGTGGTTCCTTCAGCTGCTGTTTTTGCCATAGCTGAAGCTTCATAACCCGCCTCCCCCCCCCACATTGTCCTGCAAGAATGCTAAATAGCAGCACGCGTTGTCCATGCTGGCTTTTGAGCGGTGAATGACGTTTTTGTGTTTTTGAACCATGATCGGTCCTTCTTCAGACGGTCCGCTCCTGTTTTCCTGGTCCTGTTAACGAGACGCCCTTTTGGTATCAGCCTGTAAAGTACAAAGAGGTTTTAATACATTTCAGAGGTGCCGTTTTACGATCCGGGAAGTGCTGCAATTTTGCGGCCGAGCATTTTTTGGGGTCGGACCACTGCCTCCGGGCTTTCTCCCTTTCCCCTCCTTCTCGCCCAGGTTCTTTAAAACAGACCAGGCAGGCAATCGCAGGCCTGGATGCGGAGAGGTTTCTGCGTGGAAGGGATGGCCGTGTCGGCCGTCTGTTGCCGAGGTTCCGAGTGGCGGATTCCTCTGGAACAGACCCCTGAATTCCTTTCCGAGCCCCCGCAAACGTTTGCGCGCTGCCAATTCCTCTGGCTCTGCTGCTCTAAATTGAGGCCAGCCCCATTGCTCATCCCACAAACCCTTTCATGTCCCACAACCGCAGCCTGAGAAAGGCGCCTCGGTTTCAACAGCAGCAGACCAGCATGTGTTTACTTAATTCCTGAGACATGATGACAATGATCTCCGCTGCTCAAATCGCTTTCCCCTCCCTCCCCCTCTCTGTCTTTACTGTTTTCTGTTGGAGCTGATTTCTGAGTGTTCCTCACATGCCATGTGTTGTTCTTTAATTTCTTTCTTTGGGGGGGGGGGAATCTTTCCATCCTCGTTTAATTCCTCAGTGCCTTCGGCGTGACCCGTGACCAGCAATGGAAGTTGAAGGAGCTGCAGCTGAAGCGGCAGATCGTTCAGCTGGAGGCTGCTTTAAAGTCGGATTTAGCAGACAAAAACGACATCCTAGACAGAATCAAAGGGGAACGAGGTACAGCGCTCCGAAGGAAGTTAGCTGTGACTGCCCCGCATGATGTTTGCAAGCTGGCTTCCCCTTTTTAAGGAGGAAAGGTGCGCGTGTGTGGGAATTGAGGCGTCTGCCTTGTATCAGGTTAGGCTATTGGTTCCTGTCTACTGCAGGGGTAGGGAACCTCAGGCCTGCAGGGCAAATCTGGCCCACAAGGAATCCCAATCCGGCCTTCTGGCCACCTATTTATGTATTAATTTATTTATTGCATTTCTATACCGCCCACTAGCTGAAGCTGTCTGGGCGGTTTATGAAAATTAAAACCACGAAAACCATTTAAACCATAAAACAAACGGTAAAAGCACAACCAGGGTAAAACCGAGCAGCAGTGCAGAGACCTGTATGATTTTAAAGTACAGATTTAAAACAGCAAAGTTAAAAAAAATTAAGCTGATAGGCTGTTCAAATACTGAGAAAATAGAAAGGTCTTCACCTGGTGTCTAAAAGAGTATAACGTAGCATCATAACAGTAGGTGCCAGGTGAACCTCTCTAGGGAGCTCATTCCACAGCCGGGGTGCCACAACAGAGAAGGCCCTTCTCCGGGTAGTCACCTGCCTGGCTTCCTGGTTTTGGTACAGTTTCTTTTTCCCCCATTCCAAAAGGTTGCCATGCCTCTCATAAGGCTGAGCTGTTGGTGTAAGAGCTTTGAGCTACAATAGGCTGGTGTTGCGGGGGGGGGGGGGGTGCCCCCTCTGCATTTGGCTCACCAACCATTGGAATTTGGCTTCTCTGAAATTGAATTCAGCCCTCAGGCTGAAAGAGGTTCCCCACTTCTGGCCTCCTCTGAGTGTTTGTGACCCTCCAGGGGGTTGGGCAGAGCCTTTCCCCATCACCTGCTACCTGATCTTTTTTAACTGGCAATGCCAAGTGTTGAACCTTGAGCCTTCAGTGACACAACTGGACCACACAAGACAGTGTTCTCAAAAACAGAGTTGATGTCCAATGGGGCATCCCGCATAGACAGTGTCGCTCACTGGATCTGTCCATTGACCTCTCCGCCATTGACCTCA
Organism: Anniella stebbinsi; assembly: GCA_029215795.1. Classification (NCBI taxonomy): domain Eukaryota; kingdom Metazoa; phylum Chordata; class Lepidosauria; order Squamata; family Anniellidae; genus Anniella; species Anniella stebbinsi. The sequence goes on from JARDYH010000007.1 coordinate 10,297,124, forward strand.
CGCCACCCTGCTCCTGTAGGGCAGACTAGCAGAGGGGAACAGCAGAGGGCTGAGAACAGCGATGGCCTGCCTTGTCGAGACTAGAGATGTGAAGGCCCGGAAAACAACTGGAAAAAATTGGAAAAAAAACAGTTTTTTCCCAAAAATTTCCATCTCCCTACCCATTTTTTCCAAAAAAACCCCTGAAATTTTCAGAAAAAAAGGGGGGAAATGTTTTTTTCTGGATTTTTCCGGGGGGGTTTCCGGGCCTTCAAATCTCTAGTTGAGACACAGTGAAAAGTGTGCAGGGCTGTGCAGCTTGGGTGCCCTCATCCTCCCAAGCTGCAGCTGTGGTAGTCAACCTGTATCTCAGCGGTGCACAGCCCACATGTGGCCTGCGAATGGTGCCCTGACACCACTGCCGTCAGATTCCCCACCACCACCTGTATTCCCTGGGATCCTCACACAGATTTATCTTTCCCCACTGCCGCTAGCACTAAGGAAAGAGCTATTGAACCAGGATTGCTGGAGTGTGTGTGTGTGTGTGTGTGTGTGTGTTCACGCATGTGTGGCCCCCAAACTCTGAGCCATCATCACATGTGGCCCCCGGGGCCGAAAAGATTGCACACGCTTGCTGCACCTGGACTGTACCACTGCCGGTGGGAGTCTAACATGATTAAATGTTTCTCTGTGCCAAACCAAAAAACTCCTTTCCTTAGATGTCAGGGGGAAGGGGCTAGCCTTCACCCTGGCACGGCTGTATTTCTGTTTCCACCATGGACAAGGGAGTTGATGAAAGAAGAGTGGATCCTGGAGGTGACCGCCTTCTCGCCACAGGAGCAGATTTACAAATTGTGATTGTTTCTGCCTTCTCTCCCCCTCCACCTTCCTTCCATTTACCATTAAATGAACGACCATTTGAAACCTCCTTGTGCCGGTTTAGATAACGCAGAAATGTTTTGGTTCCAGACTTCCTTCCACCCAACCCCTCCACTCCCCCGTTCAACGTGCAGATTAGTTTCAGGTTTTGCGATCCTTTTGGTTAGAACATTTAAATGCAGCTTAATGTTCAAATTAATTGCAGGCTTAAGGGCCTCTTTATTCCAATTCGTCTCCTTTTTAACATGAACGCGTAGGTCAGCACCCTGTGCGCCTTGATTACAGATGATGATATTAGCGCAAACGAGTTTTGACAGCTGTTTGTTTTACCAGTAGATTATCTCAATCTTTGTTTTCTTAAGTCCCCGTTATTTTGCACAAGCAGGAAAAGACTCTCTGCACCCAGCGCAGAGTCTTGTTTAAGTTAGTTCAAAAGCACAAGTAGCTGTGTCTGGTCCATTAGAACAGCTCCACACAGGGATAGTAAAACATGTCTTTTTTTATGTTAAGGTTGTTACTCCAAGATGCAGCTCCTAATGCCTAGCAATATTTTTTTTCTTTACCCCACCGTTACTTTGGCTTTTCAGTCCTGAAAAAGGAGTGAACTCTATGGGCCTGTTCAGACAATATCCTAAGCCACGGCTAGGCTGCTAACTCTTTTGCAGCAAATGGGTAGTGAGCGTGTTTAAACCATGGATATGTAGCCACCATGGTTAGGAGTGGTTCACACGACACACTAAGCCATCATGTTTAGCTCAAAATGCTTAACCACCATGGCTTAGCGTGTTGTCTGAACAGGGTCAAAGACTTGCATCATATTTAGTGATGGGGGGGGCAGTATTGAAAATACTTCTGGGGGTGTGTGAAGATATTTAAGACACTGTTTTATGACCCCTAGTTCCGTTAGATCACAGCCCAAATTGCTTTTGTGGAAACTGTTTTCAAATAATTACTTATCTCTGATCAAAATGCAGCAATATTAAAATATCCAGAAAATATGGCTTCTCTGAAGTGTGTGTGTGTAACACCAAACTTCCCTTCTCTGTCCAGCTTTTCCAGGAGGAGTTGGAAGGAGAGGATTTTTTTTTATTTCTTAAGGGTGAACGGAAAAAAGCCTAAAAGATTAACAAGCCAATCTTATGCAGGCCTACTCAAAAATATGTCCCATTGAATCCGCATATTTTAGCTTAAAGCTCTTACTCCCAGTAACCACGCCTTTAGGAAAGACATTTCAACCTTTTAGAAGGTGGGGGGGAGAGAGAAGCTGCACAAAAGACAATAAATCATCCGTGCTTGGGGGAAAGCGGCCAGCAGAATAGGGCATATGGCCTTCTGGATGAGATTCCCCCACCACCGGTGCCGAGTTTTGGCATCCCTGCTTTACTGCATGGACTAGTGCGGGAAGCTTTGGCAAGCACTCTGTGACTTGTGAGCAAATGGTTCCTGGCCCCAGTTTTTTGTCTTAAAAGGGCTGCCTAGGGTGACCTGGGCATGCCTAAACACACTCACAAATGGGCCTCAGGGTTTGGGTGGGCACTCAAAACCGACGGATGGAAACTCTGTGCATGGGCAGAGCTCCCGTTCACCATCACCCCATCTCTCTGGAATTCAGTCAAGGCATGAGAAAGAACCGGAAGTGCGTTTCGTTTTTAAAATCACATTTGGTAAACATATTTCCTGTGATTTGCTGCAAGGAAGATCCGATTTGAAGGCCACAGTGGTAGTATTTAGTGTCCCGCCAGGTTTAAATAGAATTATGTACTTTTTTCTTCTTTTCTTTTTTTCCTTTTGGAGACCAAAATGAACAGCTGGCCCAGGAGAATAGAGAGCTACGGTTGCGCTATCTGGAGCAGAAGCAACAGCTGGATGATTTGAAAGGCCGCATGAAGTTTTTCACCAAGGTGAACTTTTTCCACTTGTTTAGAAAATGACTCCGAAAGGGATGGAGTGAGGCGGAAAGCTTTTTATACCTTACGCAAATGCTCCTTTCTTAAAAGCCGCAGCCAAAGGACGCAGGGATATGACAGCGTTTACTTATTCATGATATCTGCCGAAAAGTCGTGTTTTAGTGTGAATGCACTGTGTGTTCTCACTGTCTCGCTCCGTTATTCATTCCCGTTGAACGGCACCTTCCTGTTGATTCCCTGTGTTTCAGGAGAGCGACGTTGATGCGGCCGAAATCAGCGAAGCCCTGATGCTTCTAAAGGTAACTCGCGGAAACCATGCCGTACCGCTTTTTCATACCCTTCAGATCCTCGCACAACGTTGTTTTCGGAGAAGCAGGAGACGAGGAGAGCGAGCAATGGCACCGTTGAACTTTTTAAGGTCATGCGCATATTTCATTGTGACATCAAAAGTGAATTAACCTGCAGCCAACATGGATTTGCTTTAAAGCCTGCCCTCCCCTCCCCTCCTCTTCTGATTGAGTGAGAACACTTGCCTTTTCCGTTTTCACATTGTTCCACTACAGGTCCGATCAAAACAACTTTTTGTTTACAGAATCTGAAAGGTATAAAAATAATTTTGCAGGGTATAAGAGCAGATGCTAAACTAAAATGTTGCACTCCGGAAACATAGGCATTCCCCCCCCCCTCTCCTTGTACAGGAACACTTGCTAGTTGCTTATTTATAAAAGCATTATTGGGTGAAATGCATTTTCCCCCTTGCACCTAGTTTGTAATTCTACTGTTTACAGCAGAATTGCAGTGATGTGAAAGAAAAGGGGGTGAATGGAAAAGGTTTGGTTTCTGGCCTTAAATGTTGTTGAGTTGTCATTTTCTCCCTGTAGCATTTCTAAGTTTTCTTGATTAATTACAGATAGCGCTATGGCATGGTGTTCTTCCCTGTGCCTTCCGTTGACATAGCCAAATTTATATTAAAAGGTGGTGGTGGTGTTTTTAGAGGAGCCCCTTTTTATGATACGAGGACTGAATTTGAGGGGGCCTCTCCTCACTGCACCCTGTGCCCCATGTCATTGGGTCAACATTCCCTGTGGCCCCTTCCATGTGTTAGGTCCAGGCCATACCTCCCACCCCAAGGGTGGGGGGGGGGACAGGCTGTGTTAAGAGTATTATTCCAGTGTTGGCGAGAGAAAGGTGAAACAGAGGGGTAAGAGAGCTTTACTTTGATGGTGGTGTCAGTTTCTTCAAGTGGATTTGCTCTTGAGCAGACTCTGTCTAAGGACGATAGGACTGTCCCCTTAGTAAGGCATAATCTATTATGGACTAGAGCTCCCTTCATCAGATGCATGAATAGTTATCCTGTGTATACACACAATAATTCATACACACGTGAACACACATTTATTCAGAGATCTATAGGAAAAGAACAATACGCCTTGATTTTTCAACATTGGGGCCGAAAGGCCACGGAATGTTCAGTTATTGACTATTGGATTCTAAATGGATACAAGTTCAGTGACCTTTCACAGCAACAGTAATGGACAATACCACAATCTTTTCCTAGCTTTGCTGAGCTAATTTCAACATCTTTAATGGGAGAATAATAGGTTAGAAACTGCCTTATTATTATTATCTTTATTATCTTTATAATTATTATTATTATCTTTATTTGCATCCCCCCTTTTGCCCGATGCTGGGCCTCAAGGCGGCTTTACAAAATTAAAACATACACAGTTAAAAACTATAAATAGAAATATACAGAAGTTAAAAATATAATTAAATAGGTTTCAATATCAAAACGTGTCAACATTTAAAATACATATAAATTTTTAAAAGACCTATACATAGATGGAGGTTCACATTATCCACATTAATGCTGTCCTGAATGGTCCCTGGGACTTAAGGATCACTTCACACATTCTTCATTATAGGAGGAGGAGGAGATGAAGGATATGTGAATAAATAATATTTAGCATTTATATAGCAGTTTGCAGACATTATCTTGTATACATTATATTGTAACCTTTGCAACAATCCTCTTAGGTAGGTCAGTATTATCATACTCATGTTGCAGATGAGGCTGAGAGAAGACTGAGTTCCCTAAAGCTGGAATCCTAAACACACACCTAGGGATAAACCCCATTGAATATAGTGGGACTAATTCCAAGTAAACATTCATAGGATTGCACTGTAAGTTACCCAATGAGTATATGGCAGAGGTAACATTTGAACTTCCTGCTTTGTAGTTCAGACTGCAACACTATACCCCTTCCTGGGAGTAAGTTCCATTACAGTGGGACTTTCCTCTGAGTAGGCATGCATAGGATTGCAGCCTTGGCCTCTTAGCCACACATACTACATCATTTGCTGAAAGGTGTCCAATTGAAGGCGTTTTAAACTGGTTTCTTAGTAAAGCTGAAATTGTTTTTAAAAGGTTATTTCAATGTCATTTTTCCTATTTATGTGTGAACCATTTGGAGATGTTATTATATTAAGCGGTATATAAGTATTACTAATAATTAAATAAAAATGCATAAGATCTGACGGCAAATCAGGTTATGAAATGTTTTTGAATTGTTTTCATTCTTTCCCATGGAGCGTTGAGAATTTTACAAGATTGGTCTCCAAGCATACATTTATTTTAATGCCAGAGAGAGGTTCATCTGTTTCAATTAAAATGAAACTTTTTTGGGTTGGGGGGAATCAAATAATGAAGCTGTCAATTTTTATGGCTCAGGTTCGTAGGCAGGAAGCAAGTGGAGACCTCACGTTTTTGGAGAAAGTGGAAGACGACATTCATAAGGACTTGGAACATTCCATGCGTGAGCTCCAAGCAACCCACGCAGAAACTGTACAAGAACTTGAAAAGACACGCAATATGTTAATCGTACAGCATAAAATTAACAAAGACTACCAGGTATTTAATTCTCTCACTGTACACTTGACTGCTAGTATCTTTTCTTTTCTTGGGGAATCTGATAATTAAGATTAATGAATCCCAGATTTTAATGTGGTAACTAACCAAATCTTAATTAGTTAAAATCGATCAGACTTCGCTATTGCAGTAAGTTCTATATCTCAGCTCCCATTGTCTCACTCCAGTCCAATACATGTTGCCAAGAAATATTTGGCAAACCAGTCCACAGGGAGCCGCATAACTTGTGCAAGGTTGCCAGGTGATTTGCGGAGAGGTTGGGCACGTTCAGTGAACACCCCTAAGACCCCAAATTAATTCAATTGACCGTTTGATCGACTGAAGCCGGGCAAAAGATTTTAAAAGGAAAGGGAAGCAGAGAGAATAAATGGCACAACACTGAGGTTGCACCGCACAAGAAGGTATGGGATAAACATTTCCCAACATTGGCCCTCTTCAAATTATAGGTTCGCTGAGGACTGCCCCCATAGTGAGACCAGTCCTCTTCCATTTCCTCACATGACTCTTCTTCATTCCACATCATCAGCAAAACCAGGAAATTCTGAGTACAAAACCTCCCTGGCCCTAGGTAATGAAGACCGCTTATTAAATAAGCCTTATTGGTTTGTTTATTAACATTTATATACTGCCTTATCTACTAACAAGCCATCAAGGTAATGTTCAACAATTTAAAACCATAAAACTTCTAAACAATTAAAACAAGAATATTAAAAACATGCACAACAACAGAAACCAAAACATTAAAGCCCCACATTTTAAAATGCTACATTGAAAAGATGCATCTTGACACCTTTTCTAAGAGAGTAAGGCTAAGAGAGTGGCTGAATTCGGACAACATGACAGTCAATGGTGGGGTGATAATCAACTTTACAGTTGTTCATCTAGGGGGTACTCTCCACACAACATGGTAATAATAAACTGTGGTGTGGATTAGGATCAGCGCTGACTATGGCAGCATTTGGACGACACAATAGTCAATACAACTGACGATTGTCCCCCCCCCCCAGTTGCTTATTGTGTCATCTGAATTCAGCCAGTGAGTTCTTGAGGGAGCGCATCATCTTTAGGGGGCAAGACGAGAGAAATCCCTTTTACATCTGCCTGGCTGCCACATTTTGCATCAATTGATTTGGGGTATAATCCTATGGTCCTGGGAAACATCATAGCATTTTTCGGAGTCCAGCTTCTGAGGCAGTAGACACTGCTATGACCTCAGGAGGAGGACTCTGTGTTCTGATTCCTCCCTCCGCTCCTTGCAGCTACTGTGGAAATGTGGCTTTGGGGAGAGGAAAAGGGACGTGTTCTGATGGGTGGGGAAGGGAGGGTGGAGGAGAGGCCAGGATACACACTATCCTATGGCCACTCCAGCCCCAGCTCCACTCCCACCAACACAACTCCACTGGATGGGCTCAGAAGCCCATCTAGTGGGAAAAAATTAAGGAAGAACAGAGGCAAACATCACTTCTGTCGCTCCTCCTGCCCTGTTGCCCTGCTGGCTGGCAGGGCATAGGAATCTCAGACACCTCCACGATCGGAGGCTTCCTTCTAGCAGGCAGCAACATGATAGGGTTGCACCCTAAGAGGACATAATTCTTGAATTCTGTGTGAAATTTTGAATGCAGTCTCCCAGTTCACCTCTCCCTGCAGTGAGTAGAATGGGAGATGTGGTACACAAGCTTGTTAGTTTCTTTCCCCAACCGCCAAATAACTGCAAGAGAAAATACCGTCTGCACAGTGCCTTAGTCTCTTTCCATTCCATTATAAAAGTACCTTGCCCACTGATTCTACACAAGTATGGGTATTCATTCTACCTTCTTCTTTACACCAGGCAGAAGTGGAATCTGTGACTCAGAAGATGGAGGCCTTGCAGCGAGATTATGAGTTAAAGCTAGAACAATATGTCCACCTTCTTGACGTTAGAGCTGCACGCATCCGGAAATTGGAAGGTATATGGGTCAGAACTCTGGTTTTAATGGCCGAAGATATTTGAGGTTAGATTTGGTTGATAGACTAGGAAGATGGAAAACATCTGAATATCTGATTATTGTTATTATTTTAATCTTCATTGTTCCTTCAGATTTTTGGAGCAGGAGACACATTCACTGTTTTGTATATTACCAGTGATTCTAGTTTGTAGATGGCCTGTATTATGAATATTACACCTAGTATCATCAGGTTAGTGGGAAGCAGCGAGGAGGAGATTCAACAGCAACAACAACTTCCTGTTGTTTGTTTTACAGCCCAGCTGAAGGATATTGCTTATGGTACCAAACAATACAAATTCAGTCCAGAAATCATGCCAGATGATCCGGTTGATGAGTTTGACGAAACGGCCCATTTAGAGCGAGGAGAGAACTTGTTTGAAATTCATGTCAGCCGAGTGATATTTTCTGGAGAAGCTGCAAAGTCTTTCGGTGATCGGGAGCCTGCAACGTTCTGTACCTACGCGTTCTATGATTTTGAACTACAGACAACTCCAGTCATCCGGGGCCTCAGCCCAGCGTACAACTTTACTTCTCAGTATCTCGTACGGGTTGATGACTTCTTTTTACAATACATCCAGAAAAATGGAGCCACGCTTGAGATCCATCATGCCTACGGAATGGACTTTGAAACAGCAGGGGCGTGCCAGCTGAGATTCCATGAAATATTGGAGAAGAATGGCAGGATCTATAGTTCTGCCATTTTGGTTGGTGAGTCTCAGTGATGTATTTTGCAGTATTGTGCTGCAGGTGTGTATTTGTTCATAGTTATAAACATGATATAACCCCGTCAGGAAGCAGCTCATGGTAGGGATGACTGTCTAAATCCATCTAGCCTTTTTGGTGAACAAGTGTTACTTCACACTAGTAAGGCAAGACTCAGTTGTTGTAGTTTGTGTTACATGGATTTGAGTGAAAATAGTCCACAACTTGGTGTCACTTCATTCATCATGTGATGAGAAATGCATACTTCTTACCTTGTGTACATGGGAAGAGGCACCATGTGTTTTGATGTAAGTACAGATTTTTTTATACATTATCAGTGGCCTAAATTGGATAGATGAATAAATTCCTTGCAGTTTTCAAGGTAGCTTTGACCGTTCCCATGGGTTGATTTGAGGTCAGCACACAATAAAACACTACTGCAATATATAGACACGCATGCACAAAGATAAACATATGTTTCTGCTTGTGAATTATGGATACATCACTATTTCTGTCAGAGCTGCTGGCAAAGTTTTGTTTCAGTAAATCCCAGGAAAATATCAAGGTTTCATGATAGTTTACATAGCCATTGGCTATTGATGGCTTGTGATAGATTTCTTTTCCTTTCTAAAGATAGCTGGACATTAAAAAGCATTAAAATATGACCGAAAAAATAAGAACTAGCCTTAAGTTTACAACCCTGAACCGATTCCTGCTGCTACTGGTGTACTTATTTAAAAAGAACATTACAGATGTGAGCGTACAGTCTTGACTGTAGTTCTTTACAAGCAATAATTTAATTTGATTTGTTAATAATACTTGTATCCCACTTAGTGTAACAAAATCTCTAAGCAGCTTACATTTGTTGGTTGGTTTAAAATAAAAGGCAAGGGGTGTAAAAAAAAAACTTAGAAGATGGTCATGCTTATAGGTACGCCAGAACTGAACAGCTTTCACTTCATATCTGAACATCAAGGAGGGGCCCTGTCCAATCTCCCACTTAGGGACTTCCATAGCCTGGATGCACAACACAGAAGACCCTTTCTTAGCACCCACTAACCTCTCTTTCGGGCATAAAATTGTATTTCTGTTACTATACTGAGAGCCTATACAGCAGAGGTAGGGAACATGACTCCCACTGCAATCTTGTCATCCCTTAAAATGGTAAAAACCGTTAAATGGTATAAACCATTAAATGGTAAAAAAAACAACATTTAAATGGCCATCCTTTTTTATCCTTTTAGTGCTCTGTAGCACAACAATGATAGAGCGGAAAGCCCAAAGGTTCAAAATTAGCTTGAAAACAATGTATTTTTTACCCTTTCGGTGTTCCGCAACTGTCCAGACGCCATTTTGTTTTTTATTATTGTTTGGTACTGTGGGGGGAGGTGCAGCCTGGACCTCCTGAAGTTGAACACTCCCCAGTGGCCCCTGGACTTCCCGAAATTACCCATCCCTTCTACACAGACGTAACCCTACCAGACCCTAAACCATGGCAGGACTGGCTTCCAGAGCTGGAGCAAGGGGACAAGGGGTGATCCAAGTGTTGTCTTTTCATATTGAACAGCAGAGCATAACAAGGCCAAGCTCTAGATCAGCCTTCCCAAAACAGATGCCCTCCAGATGTGTTGGATTACAAGTTGTGGTCCAAAACATCTGGAGGGCGCTATTTTGGAGAAGGCTGCTCTATTTGAAATCAAGATCACATTGAAAGTGTCCGTCGACTATACTGTCCAAATTTAAAAGACCAATTTCTATTATCATTGTGCCAGACTCATGATCTTTTTGAGACAGTATGTTCAAAGCTGTGGTGACCCACTCACCGCTTCCAGTTTTATTCAACATCTTATTCAATGAAACAGTACCCTGTCAGATCTCCTTCCGCAAAGGCGTCTTCACAGTTCATCTGACTTTTTCAAAGATGAGTATGCCTGCCAGATTTTACTGTGAAGGATCAGATTGTCTGTGCTTTAATGGAGTGTTTTATTACCTAATGCTGTGTAAATTGTTCTGAAGATCTCTGGATTGTTCGACGCACAAGAGGAAGGAGGGGAGGTTCATATTTATTGACGAAACTGGATCCAGAAATGAGAGACGTAGAATCTGGGTTTTTGGCTTTGCTGTGATTGTGGCTTGTATGTACCTGCCTGAAAGCCGTAACATTCGGCTCTCTAATTTTATATGATAGACCAACTCTCTAATTTTAAATAATAGATCGTGTGTTTGACTTTTAGGAGTGGGAAGAGAGATTCAAAACTATGGCACCGTGGAATATTGGGTCAGGTTAAGAGTTCCCATGGACCAAGCTATTAGACTATATAAAGAACGGGCAAAAGCCCTTGGATACATAACAACGAACCTAAAGGATCCGGCAAGTGTAAGGGTTCCCATTTTATTTAGTTAACTTTATTGTCACTGCCTTTATTCTGTTTAAGATCATGTCACACAAATGTTATAGCGCTTCATTGCATGCTTGCTTTGTTTCATGAGGATGTGCTACTATGGAACATCTGGTTTTGCCTTAAAGCCTTTGTTTAGACTTGAGTTTATAGATCTTTCACACATGTCATGTTCTTGATACACTGCAGTGGCAATTCCAGCTCTAGTGTTCCGCGGCTACACAAGGAAGCCTGCCCAGGTGCTCCGACGGTCAAACAGTTTGTCACACGCTAGAAACAAGACAAAATTCTGTTTGTGGAATCTTCGTAGTTTAAGATGGAGATGGCCATCTTCTTAAATTGGCAGGGCTAGATTCCCCCTGGCTAAGCTTGCTTCCATGACATCGTTCCCAGCAGCGTAGCCAGGAAAACTCTGCCTTTCCTTCCCGGTTTAAAATGTAGACTGGTTGGCAGACTTGCAAATGAGAGGCCAAGGCATAGTCATCCATTGCCTTGTCTATCAGGAAATGAAGATGCCAGATAAGAAACAGTGTCTCACATGCTCCCTAAATCTTGGAATACATTGCTAGAGTTTGTTCATTATCTGTTTTATTTCTATCCCGCCCTTCTTCCAGGGAGTTCTGGCCGGTGTACGTAGCTCTCCCTTTTTCATCCTCTGAACAACCTTATGAACTAGGCTAGTTTAAGACCAGATGACTGGCCCAGGATCACCCAATGACCTTCATGGCTAAGTAGGGATTTGACCCTGCATCTCCCCAGCCCTGGTTCAGTATATCAGAGTGGCTCTTGCAAGATACTTAGAAGGAATTATTTCAGTTTGATTGGGTACATTTCAGCTTGCCGGGATGTGTGTCTCTTGACAGTTAAAAAAATGTGAGCTTACCAAACAGACAGTAAATAGCATTTTCCTCACTCTTCTTAAAACAGCCAGTGCTCAGTCCTGCCCAAGTCAGCACTTCAGCAGATGGAAACTTAAATGAGCTCCACATCACCGTAAAATCTTGTAACAATCTTCCATGCCGAAAGAGCAACCTTCAGCCAAGTCCTTACGTTGTCTACAAGTTCTTTGATTTTGCGGACCATGACACCGCCGTCATCCCTAGCAGTAACAACCCCCAGTTTGCGGATCACGTGTGCTTCCCAGTGCCAATGAATGCAGACCTCGACCGCCACCTCAAATCTGACACCTTGAGCCTGTACGTTTTTGACGACAGCGAAACGGAAGATGGGGTTTATATAGGAAAAGCAAATGTGCCCTTAATTTCATTAGCTCATGACAGATACGTCTCAGGTAAGAACCTGCCCTTTTTGTGTGAAGGTGTGCAGTTATATCGGTTGGAGTTCCAAATGGTGCATTTAGCTCAGAGGTGGGGAACGTGTACCTCTCCCCAGATGTTGCCAGACTGCACCTTCTGTCATTCCTCGTCATTGGCTGTGCTGGCCCAATAACATCTGGAGGACCACATGTTCCCTACCCTTGGTTGACTTGAAATACTGAGTTTGGTTTGTTAATTGTCACTTTGTTAGCTTTTAATGCCAGTCCTGCATCCGTGTCGTAGATCTTCCATTGCTTTTGAAATCATTAACTGGCTTCTACATGCTGGCTTTCCCTCTCTTCGGCCTGCGTGGCTCAAGAGCACAGCACATGTCTCATCTATTTCTATGTGCCTCACACAGAAGCATAGGAAGCTGCCTTATACTGACTCAGACCATTGGTCCACACTGTCAGCACTGATGATAATAGCGGATCCCCAGGGTTTCAGGCAGGATTCTTTCCTAGCCCTACCTGGAGATGACGAGGATCGAACCCGGGACCTTCTGCCTGCAACCACCACCCACTCAATTTATTTTCTTAGACCTTCTTTCAAAATCCTTCCTTGAAGGTCCCTTTTTTTGTACGTGAGGGGTTGGCCAGGAAGGCAGGTAGAGATAGTGTAACCAATAAATAATGTAGGTTCCTACTTCATACATCTGACCTACTTGGGGTCCCAATCTGTCTCTCCAGGGGTCCCAATCTGTCTCTCCAGAGTTCCCCAGATGTCTACACACCCTTCCCCACTCCCCAACCCACTAATCGTTTGGTGATCTCCTAGCTTTTCATCATTTTTTCCCCGTTCTAAAAGGTTTAAATGCCTTAGTTACTGGCAGTAAGAGCTTTAAGCCAAAATCTGCTGGTATTTTGGCCCCACCCCTTTGCCTTTGGCTCCACCCACCACTGGAATGCGGCCCCAAGACTTACCCAAAATGGAATTCAGTCCTCGGGCCGAAAGAGGTTCAACACTCCCGCTTTAAGCATTAGATGGGGAAAGTCTTGACTTTTCCAGAAATAAATTGTGGGAGCTGTTTAGTCAACACGGAGAGAATGTTATGAAGATCAACTCATGAATTGGTCTTGTGCACACGAGTGCCATTTTTCTTGGAAGAAAGTCAGGGTACAAATCAAATAAATAAATAACATTTGTATTTGATTTTCAGGTACCTTTGAACTGACCGATTATGAAGGCTGCTCCGCTGGTACAATTATCGTCGAATTGAAGTGGAAGTTTGCCTACCTTCAGCCAGCAGGCTCGATTGTACCAGCAGACCTAGCAGATTACATCCAGAATGAGAAACCGGTGAAGGGGCAAGGGGAAGGTCCTTCTCTGCCTCCTTCTTTCTTGTCGTCAGCAATGGTATATCATCTAAGCCTTTCTTTTAGACTAGAACCTATATTTCTCCAAATAAAACGAAATGGATGTCTATTCCTTCCCGCCAGACTTCAGTTATTAGAGCCCCCTTATCTGACAAAGAGCTCCATCAGATGAGTGTTTTATTGCACGCTCGTTACTGGGCACTCACGGATTTCCGCGGGTCCCTCTCGGCGTCGGCCTGCCGTGCACCCTCCCGCCCCTTCTAGCCTTCTTCACGCCACAAAAAAACACCCCAGTAAGTCCGGCTTATTTTTAAAGATGGAAGTTGCCGCTGTCTCCTGCTGTGTGCAGGCGAAGCAGCGGAATCGAGACATGCCACTGGATAGGCCCCGTGCACGTTGTTTATTTCCTCTTTCAAAAGATGAAGTAATGAGGGACAAATGCTTGGGCAGAGAAGCGACGGTAAGCAAATGCGATTTTCCCCATGTGATGACACTCAAAAACAACAGACAAGTGAGCAAAAATAAGTCAACTGTAACACCAACAGGCAACAACTGAAACATGCTTTGACTCTTGGTGGGCAAGCTACCCCACCCTACCCAGCTTGAAGTTGATTTAAGCTCGGCCCCATCACGTGCTCGATAATGGCACCGGGACCATGAAAAGGTCTGGAGGCCTACCGATCGTCATAGGAACTCCCCGCTACCCTCTTTCCCAAACCTTAACCTGTTGGAGAGCAATTGCAGCAGTGAGGCCTCTCAGAAGTTAAGGAATCACACTAAAGGCATGAATGCTTCTTCAGGCAGTCTGGGGTATGTAGTTACTACCCCAAATATTAAGTGGGAAGCATGGGAAACTTCACTTCCCAGGCATCCCAATGACAGTAGATACTCTTGAGCATGTTCATTGGAGCACTGGAATTCCTGGGAAATGCAGTTCCCAGTGCTTCCCAATTCAACAGATCGGACCAGAAAGCATTGGGAATTATAGATTCCAGATTTGTTTGCTATTCTGAGTCAGGTGATGCTCACCTCCTATGCCGCTAGCCTTTGGGGGGCTCAGTGGGCACACTTAGAATTTTGAGTATTGTGGGTGCTCTCCCAAAATGGTTGACGGGGGGTATTTATAAAATGGCTGCCATGGTACACATGGCCGGTCACAAATCACTCATTTCTCATAAGACAAACTGGTGAAACTAAAGGAAAAGTAACTTGCCCAAGAACCTAAGTACAAGGCAGAGGTGGGGTCTGAGTTCCAAAACACAAAACCACTCCTAACAAAGATGTTGTTGGAAAGCACCCCTTCACCTTGCAGCATGCCAGCTTCCCAGTTTAAAAATCTTAAGCCTTGCAGGTGCCAAGAGACATGTCTTCAGGGGACGTTGGTTCCCTTTGGCACCCCACTGGAGATCCCAGTTCTACATAAACTAGGTCTTCCCTACTTGATGTTCTCCAGTTATTTTGGACTACAGCACCCAAAATTCCTGACCATTGGCCATGCTTCCTTGGGCTGAGGGGGATCAAAGGCCAAAGGATCTGGAGGGCACCGTATTGAGTAAGGCTGATATAAACTGATCATTCCAAGCCAGCAAAACTGATTTACAAACCAGGTTCTGATAAACTTTGTTTCCTTAGAGGCCACAGCCTAAGCCGAGGCAACGCCTGCCTGCAGCAGACAAGAAAGTGTCTTTTGTAGATGTGGCCACGCTGTCAAATCCTGTAAGTATCAACTTTTTCATTGCGTGCCTGTGTGTATTGCGCCCCTTCCTTTAACAACGTAAGCTAACATTTCAACCTTGGCTCTTCAAATACTTCTACCCTTTTCTACTTAGTTGTTATGGGTTTCCCCCCAGGAAGAAAAGGCTGGTGAATAAGGATCAAAGTAATGAAACAAACAGCGCCCACAGAGCCAAACTGTTTTCCTAATTCCTTTTGCCAAAGATCTGAGTAACAGGGAATTCTGTTTTGTCACGTTCAGCAGAAAGATGCATGCTATGGAATAGGATCAATGGCCGCTGGTCTTGGATGGATTGTGCTGTGACGTTACCTGCCCTTCTTTCCATGGCTCCCACACAGAGAAAAGCCTTAAAACCCAAAGGATATTTATGTATTCATTCGATTTTGAAAGTTGTAGGTATTGTCCTTTAGCAAAGCCGCCAGGACAGTTTACAAAAGCGAGTTAATGTGCAATGAATGAATTTATTACATAGCAGTGTGTTAAAAACAATACTGAAATGCATTGAGAAGCCTGGAGGAATGAGAGTGCCTTTGCCTGGTGCGAAAGGTTAATGATGTTGGAGCCAGACAGGCCTCACTGGGGAGGGAATTCCACAAACAAGCTGCTACCACTAGAGGGTACTCTCTCTTTCTCCAATCAGTCCCAGTTTTATCATGATTGACGGGCAGCTTCCCTGGGGGATGTATAAGATGTGTGTGCTCTTTTAACCAAACGGTTAGCATTTCTGAATGTAAATAATAGAAAAGGGGGGTATAAATATATTGAAAAGAAATGCGTATAGAAAACAAAGCCCGCTGTAACCCATGTTGAAAGTTTTGCCTCTCACAAAGTGACAACTCTGTATTTTAATCCTAATAATTTAAAGAGCCCCGTTCCTGAAAAAGAAGATAAAGAGACTGAACAGAAAGCTAAAGATGGAACGCCTATTGTTTCAAGCATTCCTCAGGTAGGAGGCCATTTGATAGTTTACCAAAGCCTGAACCAATTTCGGTTTGCATTTCTTTCTGTTTTTAATGTGGCGTTCAAAGCATTAATTGATTGTGCAGTCATTCAGTTCATTAATTTGGGATTTGAAATGTTGATTTTCATCTGGCCTTAGAGCTATGCCTTCTGGATAGCTGATGGAACTGTTAGAAATCCTTCCATTATGCCGCTGGGCACAGGGAATATATGTTAGATAACTGTTTCCAAACAGCCCAATCATGGTCTGTGGCCTTTAGTAGCACTAATCCGATGGCCCTGTTCAGACAACACACTTAACCATGATGGTTAAGCGTTTTGAACTGAACATTACGGCTTAGCGTGTTGTGTGAACCACGACCTAGTGTGTCTTATGAACCATTCCTAACTATGGTGGCTATATAGCCACGGTTTCAACACACTCACTAACCACTTGCTGCAAAAAGGTTAGCCGCCTAATCATGGTTTAGCGTGTGGTCTGAACAAGCCCATAATCTTCATTGAACATTCTCAACATAATCACCTCTATGATATATTATGCTCCACCCCCAAGTGCCTCCATAAGTCGGGGGTAATAAACCACAGTGGTACGCCTAACTGTTTTAGTCAGGTCACAGCAGATCTATCTATTTGGGGTGATGATAAGAGCAGCACCTTCCTGTCCACTTTGCTGACAGACCGACCGTGCGCAAAGAAGGTTAAGAGATTTGACAGGTTGATCTTAATTCAAAGAGGAGAAAGCAATTCTCCTCTTTCGCTGCCCCCCCCCCCCACCCCCAGCAATGGACTGTTCATCTCACAAGTCATTCAGAAACGCATCTCTAAAATTCTACGGGAAAAGGAGAAGCTAAGGCCCTGCAAATTGAATCCTTTAGCAAATGGTTTTATACAGGTTTACGAGACATGTCATGTTATATATTAAAGAACCAAGAGCGCAATGCCAAGATAGATTAGAGTTCACGGAGTCAGCCTCTGTCGCGTTTCCACTGTGGGCAACTGCCCAAGTTGGAAGCTGCATTCCCAGCACAAAACATTCCCAATGTGAGAGTGTGGGGTTGGAAGCATTTGTGCATTTAACCTGCCGCTAAGACTCAGTGCTTTTGAACTTATCCACAATGCAGCCATCAAGTGGAAACCTGCCCCCCTGCCCCTTAGAATTCAACCCTCCCCACCCCCCACACTTTTAGAGGAGACGTGGAAATCTTTGCCGTCAAATGGAGCAGCTTGGAAATCGCACCTTAAAGTCATGGGTTTTAAGTTGCTTTTAAAACAAAACAAACTCCTGCTGTGTGTGTAAAATGGGCCTGGGAAACTTTGAGAGTTCCAGGAGCCAATTTCAGGCCCCCAGAATCCGCTGGGGTTCACAATGCTGAATTTTGGTGGCAGCAGCAGGTTTGGCGAGGGCACTGGGGGCTGCACTTCAGGCCGGGAGGGCCGGAAGTGGCCTGCCAGCCACAAGTTGCCTACCCCTGGTGTAAAGGTAAATGTGAACTGTACCCACCACCACGCCACCCGACCCCACGGCCCTGAATATGCTATCTATGAACATATGCATTTTCCTCATTTCACTCAAGGCCATACCGGAAACACAGGCAGACAGCAGAACAAGCAAATCTGCGGCTAAGATTCAACAGGAACATGAGGATCTCTCTCAGCTCTCTGAAGGTCAATTGACTAGCTATAGCTCAGCTACTTCAGGAGACGAAACTGAAATTACTGAGGAATTGGAACCAGAAGGTAATCATCTGCTTACATATCATGCTTCCCCTTTTGTCCTCATTAAACACGGTAACAGTAGAAGTAGCTTCAGCAAAGGCCGTTGTTTTGGCCTCGCTCACAGCTATGGCCAGGTTGGGGTAGCTGGTGTGTTCAGCTAAAAGAATAACTTGTAGCTTTGTAATAATTGTTAAAAGGTGGGTGGGGTGGGGTGGGGGGGAATCCGGCCGCCAACCTAGTTCCATAAACTATGAAAGGGAACCGGCTTCTGTTTTAAAACGTCTTTATATTTCTTCTTCAGAAGAGAGATTCCTCCTTCAGAAGTCCGCTGTTCTGAAGAATATCTTAAAGCAGGGCGCTCCTTTTGTCTGCCGAGAGCAGCCGCCCGTAATGTCAAAGGGGGAAAGAGGGGGTGTTTTCAGACGAGGAGGGGCGAGCGTGTGGCTTAGCGCACGTCTCTGGATGAAAGCTGTTAGAGGCAGCTCAGTGCGAGGAATGTAAAGGATCCCAGATCACACGGCCATTCTCCTTTTATTATATGTACGCTGTCCAGGAAGTGGAGCTGAGAGACATTCCCGTGCCCTTGATGTGGGGCTGCTTTTGAAGACAGTTCAGTGGGTGCAAAATTTGGCAGCCCTGCTGCTAATGGAAGCCAGAAAGCCTGAATGTGTAAAAATCATTTTTGCACCGGTTGCATTGGCTCCCATTCAAAAGTGTTTGTGTTAACCTTCCAAGCCTTAAATCAGGGGTGTAGAACTTCAGGCCCAGGAGCCAAATCTGTTCTCTTGGAGGTCGTAATCTGGCCTTACGGGGTTCCCAGAAGGCCACGCCTCTTCCCCTGACCCATCCCCTTCTGCAGACCACCAGTCGCTTGGTGGTCTCCCAGCTTTTGAGCATTGTTCCCCTCTTCTAAAAAGTTGAAATGCCTTACTGGCAGTAAGAGATTTAAGCTGAAGCGTGCCGGTGCTTTTGGCATTGAGACCTACCACTTTTGCCTTTGGCCCGTCTACCACTGGAATGCAGCCCACGAGAGCTTCCCCAGAATTGAATTTGGCACTTCAGCTGAAATAGGTTCTGCACCCTGGCCTAAATGGTTAATGTAAGGCCTACCTTTACCCGCATGGCTTCGGAGGCCCTGCTTTGAGTGCCCGCCAGTAAATGTGGTTAGGCTGATGAGCTCGAAAGACAGGGCCTTCTTGGTGGCGGACACAGAACTGTGGAACTCCCAACCAGTTGATTTACGCTTAGTTCCTTCGGCACAGGCTTTTAATAAGGCTTTGAAAACGTATCCCTTCCCTGCAGCCTTTCCTTAATAATATGAATGCCTGTCCGATTCACAGCGGTTTTCCTCTTTGTAAACTCTTTGCCGCAGGGAAACGGGTGTAGAGGATCATCCCTGTGCGTGCCCCCTTTCCCTGGAGGACCACTGCAGTGGGGGTGAGATGAAAGCCTGCATCCCCACCACAATGGACTTCAACAGCATCGCTGCAATGGTGGAGGGAAGCTTTTACTAACCCACATTCCAGCAATGCTTCTATTACTTACTGTAATCTCAACATTAAGGGAAGCTCACGCTTCTGCATGTTGAAGGTTTTCCCTTGTCTATGAACATTTTAATAGCTGTATATCTAACCTACTGTTAAATGGTCTATGGACTGTCAATAAAGATTGTTGTTGTACTTACTTATGAATTGATTTGTATAAACCCTAGGTTAATACCAAAGGAGAGATAGGTCATTGCCTTTACAGCTGACAGAAATGGAATTTAAGAATGTTACTCTCATTTTCGTAGCTGCAATTGTATCACTATCAGAAAAAGAACTAGTATTTTCTCAGATAAAGTTGTATTGTTTTTACCCGTTGACTGATTATATATATATATATATATATATACACACACACACACACACACACACATATATATATATATATATTCTTGGAAATGGATACAACAAAAACCAGCATATTTAATAAATCCTAGGAAATTTAGAAAATAATTCTTAGGATTTATTTAAACTTCATAGGAGACAAAGATAGCCACTTAATTTATCATCCGAACCATCTCACATAAAGTAAATGCTTCAATTGATTTGCACCAGATCATCCCAAACCAACAGAAAACCATCTTCCCTTTATTGTCAGGCAGGGTTTTTTTGTGTGGTGGTGGTGGTGATGGTAGTGGTGGAATGCAGCACATTCCCCATGCATCCAGGCTTAGCAGCACCCACACAGGCTATAGCACCCATCTTCTGTGAAACAGCCCAGGCTGTCCCCTGTACCAGAGCTGTCCGAACCCATTTTATGTTCCAACAAAATTAGTAAATGCAGTTCACTGCAGTTTAGGGAGCCATAGTAAAGCTCCACATTATATATATATATATATATATATATATATATATATATATATATATACAATCTCTTAGTGTGAGTGAATTGGTAATTTTGCACCTGTCCAAGTGCCAAATCAAAGCGAAACGAGCCCTGAAGAGAAATCGGATGACTCTGCAGACCATTTAATGATCATTGATTGGCCAGGGTCACGTCTCGTCTGCAAGGGAGAGAAAGAGCAATTGTGCATCGCCACGTTAAACTCTCTTCCCTCGCTTTTACACTATATGCGGCTAACAATTCCCTTTAACAATCTCAGCTGGACTTAACACTGTATATATTTGCTTTCTATTCCAATTGTTCTTTGCAACAGAACAAGATGATCGACAGGCAACTGATGCTGTTGAATCGGTAATAGATAGTGATGACTGTATTGTTCCAACTTCGGCGTCTACTAGCCTTAATCAGGTTAGTTATTTTATGGGGGGGGGGGGGGGGGAATCTTTACAAATCCTTTTTTTTTTAAGTGGTTCACCCACCCTTCCGCCAACCCTTAGCGATACTGTTCTAAAGCGGGAGTAGGGAACCTGTTGTTGTCCAAGTGTTGCAATTCCCATCAGCCTTAGCCAGCATGACCAGTGGCCAGGGAGGATGGGAGGTGATGTTCAGCAACATCTGAAGGACCATCCCTTCGTAACAAGAAGGGCGTGCAGCTTCAAATAATCGTTTGTGAATCTTGCTTGAGAATAGAATTTCAGATAGATAGATAAAACTTTATTGTTTCAACCAGTGGTTACAGCAAGTATGGTAAAAACAATGGTAAGACAAATCATGCATTCTGCAAGGTCAGAGATTTTGCTCTATTCATTTGCCCTGTAAGAGCGAAGTTGGCCAATGCCAATCGGACAGTCTTGCTCTCGCACGTAAACAAAAAGTGTATTCTTTCTGAATCGGACCAGCTGGACTTTTTCTCAAGAAAACCATCTAAATGTTTGGAACAAATTTGGGAATAGATAGAGCAGTAGAACAAGTAATGAGGCAGATCCTCCACTTTGCCACTACGGCAAGGGCAGAGTCTCGAGGTTTAAGAATTTTATTAAAACATCCTTCTAGAACTGCTGTTTTCATTGGTTGCATCTTTAATCGTGCAATTGTGCAATTGGTTGCATCTTTAATCGTGCAATTGTGTGTGTGTTGTGTGTGTGTCATGTGGTGTGTGTGGTGTGATGTGGTGGAAAGTATTGTGTCCGTTAGCTCATTTCATGTTGTTATGACTTATTTTAAAATCCGGGCTTACTTTTTCATTTTCTTTTTTTAGTGTGCCTACAACGATCGATACCAGCCTGATTATAGTGTTCAGGCGCTGGCTTAAAAAGCAACACATGTGCGACATCTTTGAATGTAACCAGCTACATTAAGCAATGTTTTGTGCTTGATTGGCTTCTTATCCATTCATCATTCCTCCCCAGGCTTTTGAAATGCTGCCACCTATCCCAACCAAAGAGAGAGAAATTATTTTAATAGGTGGAACTGTATTATGATTAACGGCATATTCAGTGCCATCAAATTCTTTTAATCTGTAACAATGTGAGCCAAATAGGAAAATTACTCATTGCCAATGAGCCCTGCAAAAATGCAGATGGGTCTACAAATCTCTAGTGTTGTTGCACTCTGTTATAACCAGAATGATTTAAGCAGGCTTAAAATATCTTGCAGCCTCGACAAAGGTTAGCGTGTGGATCTTTGTTATTTTTGTCTTTCTCCTGTCATCAGCTCACGATAAAATGTAGCAACTGTGCCAGAGGGCATAGTCCAGCACTCCAGAAGAGCTCCGTAAACCTCGCTGACTACAGCGTCAGGAGCAAAGCACCATACAAAGATGTAATAGGAATCCCATGCACATGACATCTATTCGACTAACTGGTGGTAATTCTTTGGGCATGACCCTTATCTCCTTGGGCATAAAGTAAGGGAAACAGTGCTATAAACGGAGAAGGCCTTACATGCACTAGCGCTTGCTTGCATTTAAGCAACTGATGAACTAGGACTATTACAGGAAAGTAAGTCCCTTGTACTTGTAAGAGTTCCTTCAAATGAATGGGGATAATCTAGCCAAAGTTAACCTCTTCTAAGTCTCATTGATCTCAATAAGTCAATATTAGAAACGTCCTGCAGCTCTCCCTTTTGAAATCAATAGGACTTAAGCATGCTTAATTTAAGACTCAATTTGGAAGCGAACCCCATTAAGTTAAAATGGGAGGAAGTGACTTGCTTCCACCTAAACTCCCCAATCTGGACGTTCTTTGTATACACTGGAACTTTCCAGATGCAATGGTTATCCCAGTGCCTAGTCTACTTAAAGGGTATTTCACTCATTTATTTCAAAGATTTCTGTACCACCCTTAAGAACAAGACATAAAAGTTTTCCCAAGGTGGCGTACAGCCGCTATAATAGCATTTTAAAATATCATAAATATCTGAAATTATCAACAGCTACCTGAGACTTTTGGGCTGTATTTTTAAAGCAGAAATATCTGGGTGTAAATGGACTGTGATTCCGAGCTATGGTCCTCAAAGTTGTTTGGGTTATAGCCACTTGCTCAAGTGTCCACCGCTTGACTTGCAGGCCCAACCCGTATATTTCAGTGAGGTTTCTGCCATCACAGCTAGGATCAGAATCTCTACATACAGTACTCCAGAAATGCCTAGCTTTAAGAGAAAAATGAAGCAGAATCTCTTACTCAAGCTCCAACTTCTTCTTTTTTATCAGCAAGATAAATATCCCCACGACGATCCGAACGCTGTAAACACAATTTCCGATTTTATTTAGAGATTGCTTTGCTAATTATCCCCATGAATCTCAAACCGCACACGCCATTGTTTCAGCCACTGAAAATTATGCTGTTCCTTTTTTGCAGGTTGCAAATCAGGCAGCCCATGGTTATTTCTTAGATATGTTGATCATAAAAGGAATCTTATCACTTCCCCCCACCCCGCCCCCGCAGGATTTCGCTATACAACTCGCTTTTTCTCTCTCTCTTTTTTCTTTTCCTCTGTTATGTATAATTAATCATAGATTACTTCATTTTGTTTCATTGCATTTACAACATTCATGAGCTTCGCTTTGTCGGTAGGAAATTCTTGTCCCCTTCTTTTTTCTTTCCAAAGTGGCGTAATCAGTGTTAGCATCTTTTTTAACAGGCTACATAAAGTTTAGTGACTGGATTAAATCATGTTATTAACATAATGTGCTATACAATTTGCCCCTATCTCTTTTCGTTTCCACTACATCAAAGTGCCACAGAGTGCCAACGTAATTGGGCCTTGCTAGCCTGTCAAGTTGAGTCAAGATGATGACTGGTGCTTTTGCTAAAAAAGCTTCTAGGCATGATAATTAATTGAAGGGGGAGGGGAAAAATCGGGGAAATGTAAAACTTTGGACAGTTCTTTATGAATATTTCATACATTTGAATAATCAGAAGTTAACATTATCAATTTGATGTATAATACATTGATTAAAAGCCTTGTTACAGGCCCTCGAAATAGACATCAGAACTGGAAATTTGCATTTGCTTGTGCAAAGCCTAAAACCGGAAATAAAATAAAATTAACAATTGCTTCTTCTCATCTCTCCACTTCTGCACTTGATCATTTCTGAGTAATAATATAACTTTCAATTATCACAATATATTTTTTTACTGCTGTCAGCTCTCAAGTTATCTTCCAATGTGCCCACAAGGCAAATCTGAGCAAAAGCCAATTTATTCCATGGTGGTCTCATTTTCCTCTAGGTGTGTTTACATCTTTTCTCCTTCATTATAGATAGTCTTTTTGTGTTTTTCTTGCACTAATAGTAGTTTAGTGAAAACTGTCATAATCACTTCCCTTAAATTAAGATCTTAGGGTTCTTAATTAATTTTGACATCCGGTGTTCTTGAAAGAGCACAAGCCAGACTTTCCAGGTGGCTGTGTTTCTACCGTAGAGAACCATATGTTGGAAAAGAAAAAGAAAAATCAAGTTAAAACAAGTAACGTTGGCGCTCCTGCAGGTGGGGAATCGCCAACATTTGCTTTTTGTTGTTGTTCTTTTAGCGGGTTTTGTTTAGACTTCTAAAACCTGCCTGATCCACCTAGCCTAAAGGTGACCATAGCAGATCGTGACATGTGTTGGCGGGGAGGGGGTGGAATAAATTGATTTGAAACATTTGTTGAAAAGCTACTACTCAAACCATCCCTTTTAAAGATGCTCTCCTGGACTGGCATTGAAGGTTGGGTTCCCATAGAGGATTGTCTCCCCCACCTCCTGTTCTACAGTGGGGGAAAGTGTCATTCTTGATATGATGCATTAATAGATCCCCATTTCCTTCGTCATTCCCTGGTTTGTCCTGGGAACAGGTGCCCCCCCCCAGTTACCCCACCCATCACTACAGAGGATACTTGGGTAAGATGCTTGGTAGAGGCACAGCCATGCTAAAAAGAAAGAAACTGTGGAGTTGTCATTTGATCCTTTATCATTCAAAAGCTCTTTGGTGGCACGACAAATGCCTTGCCTTAGTTACTACCTGTCAGGTGAGGCTCCTGCCTTATAAGCAGGGTTAGGGAAGTCCCAAGGTCTGAGGGGGATGGGGCTGAGCAGATCAGATCAAGGTGAAGCAAGGTGACCTGCAGCTGGGGGCAGGAACAAGCTGAATCCTTTAGGTTGTAGATCTACACCCAAGCCTTCTCCAACCTGGTGCCCTCCAGATGTCTTGGAGTATAACCCCCAGTATTCCTGGCCATTGAACATGCTAACTGGGGCTGATGGGACTTGAAGTCCAAAACATCTGGAGGGCACCAATTTGGGGAAGGCTGCTATACGCACTTAACTGGGAACAAGCCTTTCTGAACTCAGTGGGGCTTGTTTCTCAGTAGACATGTACCAACCAAGGCCCTTCTCAGTCTATTCCCTCCATCTGAGGTGTGGTGAGCGGAAAGGGGGGAAAGGGCCTTTTCAGGGATGGCTCCTCAACTATACTATACTCTTCCCTGCAGAAGCTAACCTGGGGTCAAATATTATATTATCCCGGCACCAGATAAGAACTCTTTTTATTTACCTAGTTCTTTTTAAAAGCTGGTTTCACCTAATTTAACACAGCGAGTAAGGGGAGACATGATAGAGGTGTGTAAAATTATGCATGGTGTGAGGCAAGTAGACAGGGAGACATTTTTCTCCCTCATAATACTAGAACCCAGTGGGGTCATCCCATCGAGCTGATTGGGGGAGATTCAGGACAGATCAAAGGAAAGACTTCTTCACCCATCACATAGTTAAACTGTGGAATTCACTACCACAAGATGTAGTGATGGCCACCAATTAGGATGGCTTTAAAAGGGGGTTGGACACATTCATGGCTGAAAAGGCAATCAATGGCTACTAGTCCTGCTGGCTATATGCTACCTTCAGTATCAGAGGCAGTATGCCTCTGTACATCAGTTGCTGGGGAATATGGATGGGAGGGTGTTGTTGCACTCATATCCTGGATTTCCCATGGGCAGCTGTGTGAATAGAAAGCTTGACTAGATGGACCCTTGATCTGATCCAGCATGGCTCTTCTTGCATTCCTTTCCTGCTTCCTAATTTGCATTGAGCTTCTTCATGCAGCAACTCCACACCCCACGCCCTTCCAGGGCCCAGATCAAATGCCTTGGTAGGGTGCCTGAGAGATGGACCAAGTCCAGGATACTCTTGCCACTGGCTACCTGCTGGGTGTGGCCCCTTGGGAGGTGCCTGCCCATGGCTACCCTTGATGCTAGATTTGCTCAAAAGGGGCCCTTGAGATCACGGTCAAAGTTCATCTTAGAAATTCTTTGTTGGGACATGCTATCCAACCCCATCTGCCTTGCTCGTTTCTCCACTATAAATCCCTCCCTTGCTTAACATAAAAGGACTATCTTTCCCCCCCCCCCCTCCATCAAGTGTTAAGAGGGTCTGCTACATATGCATCCTACATTTGGACTTCATTTGTAAACTGCCATATAGGCACAATCTAGTTTTGACAGCCCTGTTAAATATTTGGAAGGGAAATTATTCCAAAGATCACTTAAAAATACTTCTAATATATCTGTACAGTCAAAGCAGAAAGGAGTTTGTTTCTAAAGTAAAATTAGACAATAGAGGCAATTTCATTTTTTATGCATGTGAATGTGAAGTGCTTGAGGTTATTAGTTGAAACTGAGTAACCTTTCCATGCTTTCATCTCTCTCTTTTCAAATTTGAATATGAAAAGCATATTCAAGTCAAAGACCATCACTTTAATGACATTTGGCAGTCATTTGATTTATTAGGTTTTTAGGGGGGGGGAATTCCTTTAAATATTTCATCATACTATGCTAATCCTAGTAATATTGCCAGCTGAAGCCGTGTACCTGTATTAGCGGAGACAGAATGGTGTGGAATTTTCTCTGTCATCCTGGTAAAATTTCCATGAATCTACTGAATAATAAAACAACCTTATTGAAATATTCAGATTTGGGTTTTTAGTTAAGGTGTCTTAGGATACATAATAAAAGAAAATGCCTTTTGAAAGGGGTGGGGGGTAAAGTTACTTCATAAAATATTGAAGGAAGTTGACAGCAGTGAGTATTGTTCTTTATGAAGGATATATATTTATTTACCATGGGATATTGGGGGCTTTTCAATGGATTAATTATAGTATATACTCCTGAAAAACATATCTGCTGCCATGTTGAACTTGAATATTGTATTGCTTTGCAGTTTGAACGCCAGCCTCTCAAAAGCTGAACTCTCTTTTGCGTTACTTTAATTCTGTAATTATTATTGCAAGGTTAGTGGTTTGAATTTACCACCAGAAAGCCTTCAGATTTCACACCAGTGAAATAGACTTTAATGCAGAGGGTGAACCATCAAGAGAAAAGTTAAGAAGAACTTGACAGTTGAGATCTGCAAGGTGCTTGGATTGCTCTTTGAAGAGCGGAATATCTTTTTTGAATGTTCTTCTCTGTAGTCTAATTTTGAAATCACAGTGGTTATGCGTTCTTTGAAACCACTGACTTCTTCAAGGAGGGTGTTTTGTGTGCTACCCCTGTTAATATTTGACACGAATACCCTTTCAAATAAGGGTACTGTGCATTTCAAACCATAAACACAGGTTGCATGCACATTTTTTGACACGGGGGAAAAAGTCGCCATGAAGTCGCTGCTCCCTGTAATTGTCAGGTGGTGAAGCAGTTTTGCTAACTCGCACCCACTGTAAAATGAATTGCTTTACGACATCCGGGAAACCCAGTAGCCTCAAAGACAATCAGACTTCATTCTGCACTGGGCATACATTGGAGCAGAAAAACCTGTTGGTGTGAAAGAGAGATGTATGTTCCCAAATGTCTGCAATATGTGTTGGACACGCCAAGGAGCCATGATTGGCTGCAATTCTCAAACATGTGGATTACATGCTGAGAATTTCAGGCCTTTCCGGCACATGGATGTACTCATGCCCCATGGAAACAGTAAAGTCACCTTGTGGTTAATTTTCACCACATCCGGGAATAACACTTAACCATAGTTTAGTGCTACATCAACAAGCCCTGGGCTCCTGCGTGCCAAACTCCCTCTCCCCCTCTGGCAGAGCCACAAGAAGATTGGATGCATCCATTTCCATTTGCAGCTAATCACACTTTGTCCGAAACAAGACAAGCTGTGTTTATTTTAAACTGTAGTTTGTCCAAGCAAGCTAAGATCAAACCACGGTTTCTGATCCAGGCCTTTTGGGTTAAACATTAGTTAGAACTAATGACAGTTTCTGATTTAGACAAAGTAACTTTGTGGCTGCGTTGAAAACCAAAATGGAGTCCATCAAAGCTGTGCCAAATTTGGGCAGGGGGTGGGGAGCAGGCTCTTGCATGTAACATCTGAGCTAGTTCATTAAAAACATTTGTACGTGCTGTGTCGTGTTTGAAATCATTAAGGGATATCTGTAGAGTAGATGCATTTAAGGCAGCAACCAACATGTATGAAAACACCAGTTTTACTAGACCATAGTTTGGAGGAAATGATTGAAGAAATCAAACTGAAATAATTTCTTAAACAGGCAACTGGAATGTGACACCATTTAGTGGATTTGATAGTGATGGGAGGCAAATTGAATGATAGCTAACTAGCAAGGCGGGGAGGGGTTCTTAAGCAAAAACATGGATATTTAGTACATATGGCCCAGCAAACTGTCTTCAGATGTGAAACAATAATCTTCACACCTGTGAAACTGCTGTGGACATGGGTGGGAGGGAGCTGTTGCATTTATGTCCTGCTTGCTGATGGTTGGCCACTCTGAACAGATTACTTGGACTAAATGATCCCTTGGTCTGATCCAGCAGACCTTATGTAGTATTATGAGAGAGGGAGGGAAAATGTCTCCCAACCACTCTCTCCACACCATGCATGTATCTCTCTCTCATGTCTCCCCTACTCACCCTTTTTGTTTTTTAAGCTAAACAGCCCAAGACGTTGACACAGTTCACGCAGTCCAAACAAACCACTGTGAGTTACTGATCTGGGCTATTGATTTGGGTTATTTGAGAGTTGATTCAAATAACCCAAATAATGACAAGCTGGGCAGGTAATTAGGCTAATGGGGTGTGCTGCCGATTTGAACAAGCTTGTTGGATCATGCGAATGGCCCATTGTAAGCTTTCCTCTTAAGAGAGTTGCTCCAGCCCCTTGATCAATTTATTTGCCCTTTTCTTCACTTTTTCCAACTCAGTAAATATCCTTACTTGGGTGCAATGGCCAGAACTGTACACAGTATTCCAAGTGTGGTCCCACAATAGATTTGCACGAAGGCAGTATTAATATTGGAGTTTTATTTACAGTGTCATTCCAAATTGTGCCTAACATGGAGTATGCCTTTTTCACAGCAGCTGCACACTGGGTCAGTGGCTGAGGGCACACCTCACACCCATGCGGTCCCAAGGTCAATGCTCAGCATCTCTAGTTGAAAGGTTCCCCGAGAGCACGGCTGGGAAAGAGAATTTTCAGCATAAAACATAAAGCCATCGCCTGTTGCAGTGACAGTACTGTCTATGAACCCCGGGGCCGTAGGACCTCACTGTATCTCTCTCATAAACTGACAGTCGTGTGTTTTATCATCCAAAACATCTTGTATGATTTGCATGTTGGTTGTGACACTTTGGAGTTACAAGAAGTACGTGCTTGTTTTTTTGTGTGTGTGTTTGTTTTTTAGCAGACTGCTGAAAAAATCCGGATTGAAATAGTGTCACTCAGTCTCTCCGACTCCCGGATCGCAATGGACAACACGATACAGAGGCTGTTTGTAGAGTGCAAACTCTTCACTTTCTTAGGTGAAACTCCGGTATCGCTTCCAAAACCCAGAAGCGGGCAATGGATCTACTACAATTGTAGACATGGTATGATTCATTCTATATATAAATTGTTACGTTTCTAAGTCTCCCAAATACATGTCTGTCTTATTATTATTATTTTTAAGCGATCCCTGTTGAAAATATCTAATAGTCATTTTGTAAGTAGGGATAATTTAGCTACTGTGATACATGCACTGGGAACCTCACGGTTAGACTGCTGTAATGCACTCTTTATGGGGTTACCCTTGCACCTGGTGGAGCACCTAGCTATACATATATTGCACCTTTGTTGAAAAAACTGTACCAAGCTACATTCAAGGTTTTGTTGTTGGTATACAAAGCCCTAAACAACTCAGGACTAGGATACCTAGCTGACCACCTTCCCTTATATACACCCAGTCAACCCCTGAGATCTTCCGGGGAGGCCTTATTGGTGTTCTGCAGTCAATAGAGTGTTGCCAAGTAACAACACATAAGCAGGTCTTCTTGGTAGTGGCACCTACCCCCTGGAACACCCTCCCACACATTGTTCAAGAGACACAAAGTATGGTGAGATTTAAACGCCCCTTGAAGACATCATTGTTTATACAGGCTTCTCCTGTATACAGGTATTATGACCCTGCTCCATTTTATGATTTTCTTGTAACGCTTTTACGTATTTATTCTTAAGGTTCTGATACTGTTTTTTTCATTGGTTTTATACTGTATTTTATGCATTGGGACTCACTGAGAGATTTTAGCACATCAAGCAGTATAAAAGCAGTATGAATGAATACATAAATAAATATGGTAGTGTCCTGCTAAAACAGATCACTGTTCCATGGCACCTGCTTCTCACGGCTGTGGCATCCACCCTCTGGAACACCCTCCTGCGTCCCACGGTAGCCAGCCAGTTGCCTTCTGGAAGCCTTGAGCTGAAACCAGAACACTAACATGGCATCCGGACTAATGGCTTGGGAGATAAGCGGCTGGCTTCACAGGTTTTAGGTGGAGAAGTGAGCATTAGAAAGATAAGCAGCTTTGTATTTGGCTAAGTGAAAAGATGCTCAGGCTGAGGAGTCAAGCCAGATTCGGATCCTGAAAGGGCCACAGTAGTTTTATAAAGCCAGATTAGGATCCTATTGGTTCCTTGTGTCACCTCATCCCTGCTAGGCTGGAAACAGTTTTACTATTCCTGGCTATCTGCAGCGGTTAACGGCATGTTGCAGCTGTGACCTGGGCAGCAGTTGCCTCTGCTCGCAAGCTCCCACAATGTCAAATGGACTAAAGCACCCCAATTCCAGACCACTGGAACCTTTTATACTTGGCTGATTAGGTCAAAGATAGGCAACATATGATCAGTGGTCTACATGCTCCCTGCAAGGCACTTAACATCTAGCCTACAGGAACATGTGTCACGACCCCCAAGTCCAGCAGTGTCCTGAACCTGGACTTAGAAACTAACGAACAAACAGAGGAAGCTGCGGGCCCGAGCCCCACTGCAGAAACAGAATCCCCCCCCCCCAAGACCATTGAGCCTGGACCAAGAACTGCAACCCCCCCCCCCCAAGCCTTGCTTCAGGACTGAGTTCAGGACCCATCTCCAAGAGCTCCACAGTCCTTGGAGCCGGTGCCCCAACGCCGACAGCTCACCAGGCATGAGCTCCGGGAGAGATGGAGGACTGCTGTGCCCCAGGCCAGAGGCCTGACCCTTTCAGGCTCTCCACTTTGTAGGAAGGGGTGGAGTCTGAGACAGGGCTCAGCCTGATCAGAGCACTTCGCTCACTTGGAGCTCTCCTAGGTACTGCAACATCCATTCAGCCTTGCTGCACTGAGCCACTTGGGCTCCTACATTAGACCAGAACACGACAGCATGTTACAGTGATGCGAATCCCGGTTTCCATTCTATTCCCTGCCCCACCAGGGATAGATTTGAAAATGACATATCAGAAAGCAATACATAAAGGGGGGGGGGGGGCAAAAGAGTCGCGAAAAGTACGAACGCGTTCTTTTTTAGACTTAAAAGTATCACATTTTGAGAAAAGGCTGATGCCTATCCTCCAGCATTTAATGGCAGAATATGAATTATGTTAAGAATAAGCAGAACTTGAGCCATCAGTGAGTAAATGGCCCTTTGCCATATTCACAAGAACGGCACCCAACTTGAATTATTTGTGATTTCAAATCATCCTACCCAGGATTTGTAGGATGAGACAAGGCCAGCAAACAGAGAAGCATCCGTTTTTCCAGCTGTTGGCAGATTGTATGCCCAAATCATTTTTTATATGTAATGTCTAGAGTGTTGCATAGGAGCAAATGAGAGCTGCCCCTTGTGCCAGGCAGTAATAAATTTTGATGGCACATTGTCATGCAGTAAAATACAGAAAACTTAGGTGGATGAATGAAGCCACGGGATTACGCAAATCCTGACATTCCCAAATAAGGACGTTTATAGTTAACCTTGTGTGTGTCCTTGGAACACAAAATACTGCTCCAAGCACCATTTTTTTATTTTTTAAATGCCAGTCAGGAAACCATCCAGCTGTCGGTGTCAGTAACTTTGCTATTGATTTGACTGCACTCTATCCATTCTGTACTTTTTCAGTGTCTGATGACTGCGTGTGGGAATGAAATTGTTATCGGCCAACTTTGTTCATTAGAACAGCATTCCTTTTTCCAGGCCTTATAAAAAGGCTCAGTGACTTAATCCTAGGTCTCTAAATTTATTACTCAGTAGTTCAAACTTGAAAGGAGGAATACGCCTTTTCAGCTTTATTAAAACTTTTCTTCCAAAACAGAAACAGCCCCTCGTTTTATTATTTCGTTTAGCACTTCAAAATTCTTATTTGAACTGATGCTGAACAGTTATATTATTTTTTTTGTAGCATACTAATCCTTTTTTAAATAATCGTTTTATCACACCATGGCAAACCACGCTTTAAACTAAGGCAACTTCTGCACGCTGTTACCCTGTCCCAGGTATTTTGTTTCAGGTGTGGCAGTTCCACCTGTTTTTGAGTGTTCTGCCTTGTATATCTGTCTTGCCTGGATTGGAAAGACACAAAGCCAGTCTTTCCAATCCAAACAAAGATGGTCCTGGAAGGCAGTCTTTTGCTTTGTGGTATGTCAGCCTCCCAGATAGATAGATAGATAGATGGATGGATGGATGGCTGGCTGGCTGGCTGGCTGGCTGGCTGGCTGGCTGGCTGGCTGGCTGGCTAGATAGATTAGATAGATAGATAGATAGATAGATAGATAGATAGATAGATAGATAGATAGATGATAGATAGATGATAGATAGATAGATAATCTTAAAAAATAAAAGTCAGGCGGCGCAGGAAACCTAGTGGGTACCAAGAGAGATGTCCAGACTTAAGATGTCCTATTGTGAATGTACAGGTTAGAATCTGGAGAATCCCAGTTGTGTATGAATCCACTCTGAGAATGCCCTGTACTCAGGGCTTTGTGTGGCAGGTTTTGCAGGGGAGATGGTGACAGAAGGGAGACCCCAAAAAGCCACATGTGGACATCCAGGCGGAGCTGCGTATCCTAAGCATAAGCAGGGCCAGGCCAGCTTTGCCACAGCGTGAAGCAAAGAGAGTGGGGAGGGGGTCAGGGAGAAGGACAGATGTATTGGTGTCGGAATGCTGCAACAAGATGTTTTCAATGTTGGCCAAGCCGGATGGGGGATTTGGGCTCCATTCCAGGTGGCAAAATGTCTTGGGCCGGCACTGACCACAGACCAACCTTTCCCAACCTAGGGCCTCCCAACGGTTTGGAGTTCAACTCCCATTGGCCCCAGCCAGCATGGCCAGTGGTTAGGAATGCTGGGAGTTGTAGTCCAAACCACTTGGAGGGCATCGGGTTGGGGAAGGCTCCCATAGACTAGAACCAGCCTTATAAATACGCACTAGGATAGTGATAAGCGCAGAGCGGCTGCCGCTGATCTAGCGGGGGTGACATCCTGTGAAGGTCCAACGTGGCCAGGCCATCCGACCTTACTGCAGTTGTGATCCCACAGTGTAAACACATTGCCAGACATCAGGCATGAAGGATTGCCTTTAGGGCGCCATGCCTAAAGAGACGCTCCCTGGTCCCTGTTCTGAAAAAAAGGTCTGTGGTGAGCAGATGAAATTTGCAGTAGCATCTCTGGCAATAAAAAAAGGACAAAATAATGCCTGTGTTTTATAACTATGAATAAATTTGTTCGAATGAAGCCAAGATTAAGATTGAGACCATAGTGAAACACACGTAGACTGGCCCACCCCAGAACCAGTGAGAATGGGAATTTATTTTGATAGTGTCAATTCTCTAGATTGTTGGCGGCATTTTTCCAAAGATCCAGTTGTATTGTAGTCTGATGATTATGGAACCTTTCCAGCACTTTTTTTTTTGCGTAATTGCTTGCATAGAGAGACTGTGCAGAACATGACAATTTGACTCTGGTTTATTCAAAAACTGTGATCGTTTAGATATCTTGGATTTGCAGAGCCCGTTTGTGCCTTTTTTTTTCTTTTTCTTTTTTTACATTTTCTGGTGCGCCATCTTGTTTTTATTCTGAACCCTGGCTATGTGGCAACCTGGGATTTAGTTCTGTTGTGTAGTCAGTCTTCCAACTAGGAGTACGTTACTTTCTCTCTCCTGGGAGGTATGCGTGCGTCCCCATAATTGCCACAGAGTTATAACTCAGAACTGTCTTCCCAGCGTGGCTGTTTTGTTTTTCCTAGCGTAGTACTTAAATAACTGGCCATCTAATTTCTCCTCAGTGCCAGCTTTGCTCGTAAGGGAACACCATTTCAGGGAAATGTCCTAATGAATTTGCTGTTTGCTAATGTCAGTGAAAAAGCCAATAATCTAATAGTAATGAAGTCAGAATGTGTGTGTTTACTATAGCTTTACTCCATTTCTTATTCATGCCTAATTAGATTTGGGTATGTAGAATATTTGAGGTTAATTGAATATTTTCTTTAATAAAACTGAGATTTACATGATTGGGGAAGGAAGTGTACTTTGAGCTTAGAGGGAAAGTAGTAGTTCCTTGGATTTTGTATGAAAAAATCATGATAAATCCAGATGTAATTTGAGAAATCATTATTTCTTGGTAAATAATACCTTTTTTATTGAGTTCTCTTATTATATTTATATCTTAGCACTGTGACTGGTGTTTTCTTTTTCTTTTCTTTCTTTTTTTTAAGAATAACTGCTTTACATCTTAGCTGAGACAAAGAGATCTTTTGGAATTCTGGTATAATAAGCAACACTTATTGTAACAATTTAGTGCTCTCAATGCCCCATGCTTGTGATTCCTTTTTTTAATCTATAGGTAGAAGCAACATAGTTTTACAATTAATAAATTAACTATTATACTATAATGAATCCAGATTATCTTTTTTTTTTATAGACTGTTCTACCAATAGAAAGAACTTTTCCCCCCAGAAAAATAGGATGACCAATGTTCCATCCAAGAATAATCTTTGCTAACATTCTATATTAAGAATTTGTCTTTTTAAAAAATGGAAAAGGCATCACTGCTTTGGGGGGGGATAAGTGATGTTCACTTTCTGATTGGACCGTTTGGAGGGTACAAGTAACGATAGGTACCATGGGGCTGGAAATTGAACACTTCAAAGTAGTCACATATGTATGAGTACCATCTCCCATGAAAATCTCCAGATCCAGCTTTAGGATCGGCACCCAGACTGGCCAGGGGGTTATATTCTTTGTCACTCCATGCCTGGCTGTTGCTTGGGCAGCTTGTTGGATGTACGCCCTGTGTTTCGCAAAGCTCATCAACAAGGGGTCAAACACACGCAGTCCCAACCGCTTCTGTGTGCATTGGCATTAACCCTATTCAGAATGTCTGTGGAAGTTCAAAACATCTGAACAGGCAGGCGTGTGTCAAGGGTTGGCATGGTTGGGCACCTGCTAAGTGCCCACACCTCACCAGGAGACCACTGACAAGAGCTCCCTGGATTTGCTGCTGCTGCTGCTGCTCCTCCTCCTCCTCCTCCTCCTCCTTCTTCTTCTTCTTCTTCTTCTTCTTCTTCTCCATTGCAACCTGATCGTTCACCTGCCCCACACTCTGGCCCAGGCAGCAGGGGTGGTAAGGAGGAGGAGCAGCAGATGCCACTGTCTCTTTGCTCACTTGACTCGCTGCCTGCCAAGCAAGCAAGCGACAGCCATGATGAGAAAGAGAACGGGGAGCCATAGCAGCTCGTCATAATGGTGGTGAGGGATGGGGAGGCTCTTCAAAATCTGGAGTCGGCACTGCGAACAGGGTTTTAGGAATAGCTTGGTCTGTCAGCGGTGGGGATGGGAAAGCAACAGTAAGCAGGCCAGTGCGCAATGCCCGTGTTTTCAAATTGAACCTGGCGATAATTCCAACTCTGAGGGCGGAATATTGTAGATGCCAGCAAACTGGCCTTCTGCTTTATCGAACTTGGAATAGATAGTTACACTGTAGGGGTCATCTCTTAATTTCACCTTGACAAAATGATTCCCCCCCCCCCAATCCTGGACAAGGCCACCATAATTGAAATAACAAAGATTAAGTTCAGTTGATAGACACTGATAACAAGGAAATAGCATTTATATTTCATAGGGCTGAAAGAATATTGCCACAAGAATGCTGAGAAGGCAAGAAGAGGGCCTGGAAATAAGATTAATGATCGGAGGCCTAAAGAATGTTATCTTGGCTGTATATAAACCTACTTGGGAATTGACAATAGAAAGGGGAAAGATTAATGAAATCTTCCAAAGTTTTTTTATGAGACTTATATAGAGATCAGAAGCCTTTGGCTGCAGGGAGTGAGTGGTTGATTATTTGGACAAATTGTAGTTACCTGAGGCCATTGAAGTGGAAAAAGAATTAATGGCTGGACACCATTTGGATACGGAACAGTATGATAGACGAAAGGGATTTTATAAGGTACACACTGCAGAAAATTCTTTAAAACTATTTTTTCCTATGTTCAGAACTTGATTCAGAGCATGGAACAGATTTTGTCACCAACCTGAGAGAATGAGCGTCATCAGATAAGCGTTTTGTGGCACGCTTGCGACTGGCCACTCACAGTTCTTCACAGGACATTTTGACGACACAGCGATCCTCCTGCACATCTCCCGCTCCTTCTGCTCTTTTTTCCATTACCAAATAAGCCCCGGAAAATCCAACTGTTTGGCTATAACAATACTTGCCGCCATTTCCTGCTGGGCGCAGGAGAAGCTGCGCAATAAAAATGCCCACTGAATGGGCCATGTGGTCGTCGCTTGCTTCCTCTTTCTTCCCCGTGTGAAGAAAGAGGAAGCTGCTTACATCCCTATCGTGGGACAGCAGCAGGAGACCAAGCAACGGTAGGGAAACGCCATTCCTGCCCCCCGCCTCTGATGACGCTCAATGCTAGGTTTAAAGACTTGCCAGTCTAATAACTTCTATGCCTCCTTTACTCCTTTGTATTTATCTTTTTCAAAATACCTTGTAGATTTACCAAATATTAAAATGAGGGTAGCCTTTGCTCGGGAAAGATTAAATGTTCTCCTGTTGGCAGATTGGGTGGGTCAGCATAAGGGGGTTCCTAAGAAGGATAGAGTATGCAGTTATAATTCCGTATCAATTGAAGATACTATTCATTTACTCCTAGAATGCTCTATTTATAACAATCTCAGAACCAAATATATTCATCCGTTGTTAAGCTCACTGAAGGGAAGGCCATCCCTTGTTAAGGTTTGTTTCTTATTGTCTGATGCTGAGAAGGATGTGTCTTTTAGAACATCTCAAATTCCTTGTCAATGCTGTACAAATGCGGGCCACAAAGTTTAAAGATTGTATGGAAAATTATCCAAGTCTTAATGGTTTATTAGTAGAGTTTTAATTGTACAGTGTCCCCCCCACACACACACCGTAATTGTGTATAATGGCAATTTGCTAAGACACGATAAAGTATGTGTAGGTTTCCATTTTGGAGGGGAAAAAACAAGAGTATGTTTCTAAGCCCTCAAGGTCATAGTTAGCAAAATGCTGAAAGCACCAGAAATAAGGGCGCCAGTAAAATGAAGCACTCTTTCACAGTATTTTCCAGTTTCTCCTAAAGGCTCATGATATCTAATAGTGCTTTATTATCAAAGTATATAGAGCAATGTCTGAAAGACAGGTTGGTTGGACTTACGTTGGATTCTTCCCTAGCAATTCAGAAAGTTTTTAGACCGGTCAGATGTTTTGGCTTTTTCCTCTCCTTTTTTTCTTAAGTGAAATGTAAATGAGACTTCTCATATTTTGCTTTTCAAACAAGCGGGAAGCCTGAGAAACTTCACAGAGAAGATTAGAAGTACAGCGCGTAGGATTTAGTTTGCAATGTGTGGAGAAAGGGCGGATTTTCCTCATCTGCCTTGTATTAAACAACGCAATGTGGTTCACTGAGACTATCACTGAAACTAGTCCTTGTTAGTGGGTGGCAGCATTAAGGGAATTGGATGAGTGAGGGTAGAGAGCTTGGGAGCAGGCAGAAATATTTATGTATTTAAAAGGGTTGACACCCAGCCTGCAAACCATCGTTCTTGTGGCAGTTTACAACATTTAAAATAGACACATGTGCGCGCACAAAGCAAACCAACAATGTGACATAAAATTACCAATGTTTGCAATACCAGCAGACAACTTTCAGCGGATTAAAAACCGCAACCAAGCCAACTGCTTCAACACCATGAAGCGTTTCGGTAAATAAAGACATGAAAATGTTAGTATATCCCTTTCGGTATTCAGAAGAGGCATTATTTCATTGTAATCCTTTGTGAGGGGGTAGGAACTTGTGGCTCTCCAGATGTTTTGGCCTACAACTCCCGTCACCCCTCTCCATTGGCCCTGTCGGCTAGGGATGATGGCATTGTCAGCCAAAACATCTGGAAGGCCACACTGGGGATTCCCTTATCCGTAGCTCCCTGATCAACAGCTGGCGTGCCCAGCATGCTGCAGCCACTGTGGGTTTATCGTTCGTTTTCCCTGCGGTCTTTGCGATTGAGTACTTTTTTCAATCCAGCCCAAAACCCTGTCGTAATATTTGAATTTGCCACTTCAAGTATGCACCTGCGATGCTGGAAGATGCTCTAAAATGCCGCCAGCGCCGTAACCTGATTTCGTGTGCGGAATGGGGAGGTGTTCGTGTTTTGCTTGAACATCGATAGATAGATGTCAGTCCGTGGCTTTCCCCACTCCGCTGGTCTAGAAGTCTTTCTTATTGCCTGCCGTGGCAGGAGAGGCAGGGGGGATTAAATTACTGAGCCTGTCAGAAAGGACAAGCGCTCCGCCATACATTATCGCTATCACTAGCTTTCACCGGGTGAAATAAACCACCGTAAATCCCCTCCGTTGTGAAGCAATAAAAGCCACTGGCTTTTACAACCACGGCTGCCAGAGCCATTAACAGGAAATGACAGCTGTGTGACATTCCTAAATGTTGCCTGTATCTCTTCCGACAGCATTGTGCGTAAACCTGCTGGCAATATGACAATTGGATCACATGACAGTTGCGACTTCAATTCTGGTTTTTGTGGTTGCTTTTCATTAGGAGCACCGAAAGAGACAACTTGTTCGCCCTCCACCCTGATCCCTTCCCTTCCCCTCTCCCCAAATTAGCTTAATAATAATAATAATAATAATAATAATAATAATATAAAATCACCCAGGGACACAAGATCTCTTAGTGCACCATGGTTATTCTTTCACATATATACTATTTATGCTCTTGGGATTTTAGTGAGCAAGTATTTAGAGAGCCGGAGTTTACACTTGTTTCTTAAAACACAAATTAAAAGTTGAACTGGAGAACACATTGGACGAAAACACCAGCTTAATTGGCCCAGGATTCATATTGTTGATGAACATCAGTGGTGTTTTGTTGCAGTTTTTGTATTTCTATATGTTTGTGTAGGCTCCTTTTTTAAAAAAAAAAAAAGCTGCCGTGAACGTTTTAGGAAAGGTGGGTTATAAATGTTTTAAAATAACAATAAAACGGGATGCACACATTGATCCGGTGAGGTCTTGCAGCCCCAAAGGCTCCTGTGCATGTGTTCTGAGCGCTAAAAGCCTGCCCATTCATTTTGATAGAGGGAATAGCTCCATTTGGCCTATTGATGAGGATCTAATTCAATTGAAACAGACAAAAAAGCTGATGCAGACAGAAACTTCATATGTGTATCAATGAGCGGTAGTGATTCTTCCCATCATTTAAGCTAAATGTGCTTCCCTGTGGTTCAGAGACCGTGTGCCTCTCTGTACCATTTGCTGTGGAGCTATGGTAAAGGAACGCCATGTCCTTCTTGTCCTGTTTGTGGATTTCCTATTGGTTGGACACTGCTGGAAACAGAATGCTGGACTAGATGGATCATTGGTCTCATCCAACAGAGCTCATGTTATGTTCTTCTTTATGTTCAATAGTTTGCTTTATCTGTTGTTGTTGTTATTAGATATGTCTGTCTGTCCGTGTTATAGCTCCAAGACATGAAATCTTGACACCTGAAATCTGGCATGCATGCTAAGGGAACTCTGGGAGTATGCACTTCAGGGTTATTTGGTGTGTTGTTTTTTTAATGCATTAATAATTTTTAATTAATTAAATGTGTCAGTGTGTTTGAAGCCTGCAATATCATCTTTGGCCACTAGGTGGCCTCATCAGCATATAGCTTTGCAGTCAATACTGTTTGAAGCCCGGAGAGAGTCATCTGAGGGATAGAATTATACAGCTGCTCCCTCCCTTGTACTATAGTGTAACACGCACATGCACACACTCAGAGTAATTGAATAGACACATCCCTCCCTCACGCTCATTACCTGATATCAAAAACATTTCAACAAATGGGTGCAGCACTAATGAAAAGAATCCATCTCTTTACCACATTTTAGTCTGTCCACTGCTATAAACAGTAGACCAGTTAAGGCATGTTTAAGTGGCAACAAAACCGTGACAAGAGACCTCTGAGGGGAAGTTTCTAATTCACAGGTTTTCTGTCTTTACCATTTCTGGACGTAGGTTCCTGTCCGGATTATACCTGCATTAACTTTCCAACTTTCTGTTCAACCCCACTACATTTTCCCTCACTTATAGAATGTGCAGCTCAGTAGCTTCTGTTTTTTGTTCTTTCTCTCAGAAGGGTGGGTGGAAGAATCTGCAATCTATTAAGAGGAAAAATGACTGAGGGGAAAGCATTCTCTACCCTCACTGTGTTGCATATGATGCAGCCTTACACTGAGTCAGACTTCTGGTCCATCGAGCCCGGGGTGGGCAATTTCAGGAGGTCAGGGGGGCATTTTTGCCCCCCCCCCGACTCACCCATGGGACACACTCCCCCCCTACTGTGGTGCCCCCCAAAAATATTTAAAAATGTTACCCAGAGCTACTAGAGAATCCCCACAGGTCAAAATTAGCATGTTTTCTAGCTACTTTTGACCCTTTGATTGTTTCATGCTAGCTATGGAGCGCCAAGAGACTTCAAAATGGCTGCTCCAGGTGCCATTTTGTTTTTGGGGGTGTTTGTAATTGGGGAGATGTCAGGGCCACACATTGCTGAACCCTGATCCGTGAAGGGTGACTGATCTCTTCCGGCAGGCCTACCTAGTTGAATTTTAAGATGTTGTAATAATGTATTAGTTTGATTTGTTTTTAACGTTTTATCTATTTTATGGTCTTTGTATTTATATTTATTGTTGTTCCCTGCCTCGATCCAGAGGGAGAGGTGGGTTACAAATAAATGTATTATTATTATTATTATTATTATTATTATTATTATTATTATTATTATCTAGTCCAACATTGTCTACTTAGAATAGTTCTCTCAGGGTAAGGAGTCTTTCATTGCTCTGTTACCAGAGGTCCTTTAAGAGGAGATGCCGGACATTGAAGTCAGGTGGCGTAGCTGCCTCTTTTATGTATCTTATTCCTTTGTGTGTGTGTTTTTTCCTTATAGTTTGTTGTGATTTTATTAGGATTTTAATTACACTTTTTAAAACTTCCCTGGTTTCTGTAAGATGAATATTTTAAATAAACAAACAAATAGAACCTGGGACCTTGGGAATACGAAACATGCACTCTGTTGGTTCCTTTCACCGTTGTCCAATAGAAAGGAAAAAGTAAATTGTGTCATGTCACTTTATGCATGGTCATCTGAATTGTAAAAAGGCATCGTTAGATGTGGACGTTCTGTCCCAGGTTGTACCTTGCTGGAGGAATTATCTTTACTGGTGGAATGCAGGTATGCTTCAATATAGTGAAATTGCATAATGGTTATGTGTGTGTGATTTACCAGAGGGACCCCTATTTATTTATTTAAATGTTATTATGGGTTTACAGGAAATCTTCACTCATGGTGACATTTCTTTGTAAAAACAGGCTGGGGGGTGTCAATATTTACTTTTGGTTACTTGGGGGGGAAAAGGGGGGGGGAGTTACTCTGAAAACACATTGCCAGCAAAGTAAAATGGGTTCCTTTTATTTGTTTGCAACTAATGGTATCCACTGCTGTTCCTGTTTGGCTTTGCAGTGATACATGTGGATCAGGCCAACAATAAAGCAATGCGAGATTTTCTCAAAGACGTGCTTCAAGGATCCGAGCCCAGCCCTGGAAGGTAAGTTTGGGAGCGAAACGTATTGGAATACTTTGACCTACTGTCTTTACCAAGCGAATTAACTTACAGCTGCATCTGAAGGGAAGAATGAATAAATGAATGCATAAATAATTTGAAAGCTCGCCTGTTATTTTAGTAAGGTACATTGGTCCAGCAGTAGGTATCAGCGTTTTCTATTTGTATTTCCATGTAATATACACAAACCATCTACATACGTAAGGGCTTACATGGAAACTGTTCTCATCAGATTGAATG
This sequence comes from Anniella stebbinsi, assembly GCA_029215795.1. Lineage (NCBI taxonomy): Eukaryota > Metazoa > Chordata > Lepidosauria > Squamata > Anniellidae > Anniella > Anniella stebbinsi. The sequence continues at coordinate 10,339,494 of JARDYH010000007.1, forward strand.
GTAATGTCCCAACAACGTGGTATCTATTCAGGTTTTCTTTTTTTCTTTTTGGAGGTCAGTCATTATCCATGCAGAGCAGCCTTCCAAGATGTGTTGGACTACAGCTCCCAGCATCCCCAGCCAACATGGCTGGGAATTGTAGTCCAACACAACAGCAAGGCCCCACAGGGATCTGTATTGAGACAGTTCTTTTCAACTTATTCATAAATGTTCTGGAACTAGGAGCGAACAGTGAAATCGCCAGGTTTGCTGATGAACACCAAATTACTCAAGGTAAGTCCCCTCTACAAGGATTCGCTTTTGCGCCTGGTTAGCCGATTATGCGCATAATCGCAGAAGCGCATTTACAACTAATCCCTCTGCACGAGAGGCGGCAAGAGGCGGCGAAGCGCATCAACGGATCTCCAAAATGCGGTTTACAAGTAGTTAATACGCATAAGCGCATATTCACACAGTCAAAATGCTCTTTAACGGACGGAGCAAAATAAAACTCGCGATTTAACGTGCATTCGATAATGCGCATAATCGGAGAGATAACGCGCCTCGACGCCCCATTTGCGCTCCGCTGGTGTGGAGGTAAATTTTTTAATGAGACTTCAAAGAGCATTAAACCTCTCGTGAAGAGGCACCCCTAGTTAAAACAAAAAGGGATTGCAAGGTCTCTTCAAACTGGGAGGTGGGCATCAAAATGGCAAATGCAGTTGAGCGTAAGCAAGTGGTAAAGTGATGCACACGGAGGCAAGAAACCTCAACTTCCCGTATATGCTGATGGGATCTGAGCTAGTAGTAACTGCTCAAGGAAGCGATCTTGGTGCTGTTGCAGTCGTGTTCTGCTTGTGGACTTCATGTGGGCAGTTGGTTGGCCACTGTGTGAACAGAATGCTGAACTTGATTGACCCTTGGTCTGATCCAGCAGGGCTCTTATGTTCTTATGGCGGGTGCCAGCTTGCGGAATGCTAACATAGAGGACTTCTCAATTTTCAGATCCACACCATTTTGATCACGGTTGAATATCTGCTGGTTCAGTTTGAAGTGTAAGAGTTCCTGACCAGCTTTTCACGCCACCCGCACTATCCATGTATTTACAGATAAGCAGTGCAGACCTGAGGACAGAACCTGGCAACGAGGCAGTAATCTTTGTTTCCTCCATTTTGCTTTAAAATTGAGCTTCATACATTGGCCGGCGCACAATGTTTTGATGGAATCCAACAGGAAACGCCATAAAGTGATCCCTTAAGAGCACGCATGAATCACATCCAAAGCACTTTGAAGTTCAATAAGGGTTTTTTTTTTCTTATCTATTCTAATTTCAGCAAACAAGCAAAGGACTTCCAGATTTACTGCATACATTCGTAAGATGGATAACATGCTGGAGCTAGGAAGTCTCCAAAGAAAATTACAGATTTCCCAATTATTATTATTATTATTATTATTATTATTTACATTTCTATACCGCCCCATAGCTGCAGCTCTTTGGGCGGTTTACATAAGGTTAAAACAATTAAAAACAATATACAAAATTTATAACCACAAAAACGTGACATACACAGAAACATACATCTAAAAACAATAAACAACTTTATAGACAACTGAAAAAAAAACAGATCCAGGATCGATGAAGCTCATTACATATTGCTAAATGCCTGGGAAAAGAGAAAAGTTTTAACCTGACGATGGAAAAATAGCAATGCTGGCGCCAGGCGGGCCTCAATAGGGAGATCATTCCATCATTGGGGGGGGGGGGGCACCACAGAGAAGGCACTCTCCCTTGTTACCATCGTCCGGGCCTCCCTCGGAGTAGGCACCTAGAGAAGGACCTAAGGTGTTGAACATAGTGTATGGGTAGGTTCATGTTGGGAAAGGCGTTCCATCAGGTATTGTGGTCATGATATATTCTGTGGCACACATCATTGTTTCGTAGGACAAATTCAAATGAACAAATTCAAGCAAAACCTTTTGCTCCAGCTCTGAGATCCCTTACGGATCAGCAGGCTGTTCCTATAGAATCAGAGTTCACATTCCAGCCAAATACTTTTAAGTTGCTTTGATTCCAAGGGTATAAGACATAAACTCATGCTTAATTTCTTTCCCACTGAAATCATTGGGGCCTAAAAGTGCCTGACTTTGCCTGAGTCAGGGTAGTAAGGGTCCATCAAGTGAGATACCCCCATTTTTTTCTAACATCTTGGATTAATTCCTCTCCATTTCAGGCTTGAAAACTTCCAAAGGCAGTCTACATCTTCCTCAGGTAGCAAATTCCATTGCTGAATTGCTCATGGCACATCGCAGTGGGGCTGCTGCAAACTGCCTGTTTCATCTCGCTTGATTCCTTCTGCAAACAGGAGCAACTACACAAACCACAGAGCCTTCATCTACAGTTTTATTTCTTTATTCTTCATTGCATTTGTATACCACTCCATAGCCAAAGCTCTCTGGGCAGTTTACATGAGATTAACACACTTAAAAACAATAGAAACAAATTTAAACAGCAAAAACATATAATGCACACATGCATTTAAAATCACTATAATTACTTTAAAAGCTATGATCCTAAAAAAAAAAAAAAAAAAAACCCAAAATAACAGACCCAGGCTCATCAGATATTGCTAAATGCCTGAGAGCAGGGGAAAGTCTTGACCTGGTGCCGAAAAGATAGCAATGTTGGCCCCAGGCGGGCCTCGTTGGAGAGATAGTTTTACAATTGGGAGGCCACCACAGAGAAGGCCCTTTCCCTTGTTGCCAACCTCCGAGCTTTCCTCAGAGTAGGCAATCGGAGGAGAACCTTTGATGTTGAACGTAGTGTTCGGGTAGGTTTGTTTATCATGATGTCTCAACCGAGAACATCGTCTTGTCTCCCTCCAAACAAACCAGAGTCAAACGCCCTAGTTTGTTGTTGGCTTGTTTGAGGAGAGACGAGTTTGAGTTCCCACAGTAAAGCATGCTGCTCATAAGCAACAAGCTAGGATTCTCCAGAACCGTGACTTATTCTTGCCTCCAAACACAGCCAGCTAGTTGTGTTTAAGTCTCGTGTGTATTTTCATGGGACTCCAATGCATATGGGGGGAAGCATTTCCTACATATGCTCACAATTATACACACATACCCTGTGTTAAGTTTTGAAAGGCAGGGTATAATTGCAAAAATAAATAAATGATACGTTTAAATCTAATATACTAGCTGTAGTTCAGATCTGCTGTTTCTTTGTGCCATCCTGGCCGAAAGCAGGTTTGACATCTCCTTAAATGTATGTTCCGTCACTGCCACCTTTGTCTCTAAATGCATCTATCGTTTTCTCCAGGCTTCGTTGTCTTCTAGAAACTTGTTATCACTTCCTTGCTTATACTAAGTCCTTGAACTTCAGCTCAGTGGTAGAGAGCATGGTTGGATGCAGAAAATCTCAGGGTTGAGAAAGGCCCTAGAGAGCCACTGCGAGAGTCAAGCGTAAATGCTACTTGGCTGGATGGATCGGGCCTCTTTATATGCAGTCTTGTTATGACGGCCAGAACCCCATAATACAATACAGCAGGCAGCGGTTGAGATAGTCCAAATAGAATAATGCTAATCATCACACAACTGCTAAAACATTAAACGATATCCAAAGAATGGGAGTAAATAAACGTTTTATATAACATGTTAATTGTAAATCAGGCTTGAAATATTTAACAGAAACTAAATGAGTAGTTAATTACAAGAAACAACGCAATAGATATGACAGCGTAGCAAAAAGGGTTTACAGCAACAAAAAGCTAACTCAATAATTGCAGTAACTAAATAAGGTGCACTCAATAGTTGCAATATCTGAATGAGGGACTACTGCTGCCAGTTTCTTATGCCTGTTTCGCAACTGCTTCATCAGACTAATTTAACAGTATCTCTATGATTGGGGAAAAGGGAGGATTTGTAGATCACGTTCCTCAGTTCAAAACGACTTATTAGCCCTCCAGAAAGGATTGACTTGAATCCCCAGCCAGACAGATGCTAATCTTCTGGAGCAGTGAGTTCTTAACCAGCTTTATGGAGGGGTAATAAGTCGTGGATTCTATTTGTCCAGGACCTCAAGCCATACTTCCAGTGAGTCCGCATAAGAGCTGAGTAGAATCGTATAAACCTCTGCCACGCTCTCACTGCAAACAAGATGCTCACTTCTCTAAGAACCCAGCCGTGGACATTGTTTAACTCATGGTGGCTGGGAATGATGGGACCTGCAGTCCAGCACACCTGAAGGGCACTGGGTTAAGGATGGCTGGTTTAATTTGCACCTAGTCCTCCATTTTGAAGCCCCTGCCTCCCACTAGCAGTCTGGTTTCTTGACCCATGGGGTTGGGGAGACTCCTTTTGTGGAGCATTGGGGAGGTAAAGATGCTCCATACATTACAGTGGCAGACTAATTGCCAGAACGCCATGACGGATTTAGGATTGGATCTGGATTCAAGCTGGATCGATTGTGCTGACGGAAGTGGACTTCCCTGCCCCCTACTTCCCACGACAACCCCTCCAGCCCCCTGAAAATGCTACCTGCTGAATGGGGTGAGCTGTGAGGGGGAAGGGGGGTCCCAAAAATTGCGGAGGAGACCTTCCACCTGAGGGCCCCCCTTGTCTTGCCAAAGGCAGATCCTGGATCCAACATTTAATCTACTTTCCATATAGATTTGTCCTATTCCACATCCACCCTGGATACCAGCTCATCATCCCCTCCTATGGGGCATTGACCTGGTTGGAGAGATCCACACGAATGGCCAATCCCATCTGTTACAACATCTGCAAATGGCTTCCGCCACATGGAAGTCATTTTAAGTGGTTTTCGCGCCACCGCCCTCACATACGCATCAGGCCTTGAGAGACTCATCAATAAGCCTCCTTGCTCTAGCCTCACCTTAGAAGTGGGCTGTAAGCGCAGGAAATGTAGAGTGCAGCCCTCAAGTGCGCAGACACAGCACATTTTAAAGCTGGCTGCACTGCTCCTCCGGCACATGTTTCCTATCACAACGCCATATATAATCATACCAGCGTTTTTTTTTCCCCTCCTTCATCTTTCAGTTGAAACAGGAACTAAACTTTAAAGTTTAGGAAACCGACGGACCAAGGATAAAAATATCAGTCCAAATTGGCTGCACATGGTCTAGCTCTGGTGGTAGAATAAATCAGTGATAGCTAAACTTAAAGTGATTTGGGCTGTGGAAGAGAAGACGAACGCTAAAGCTGCATAACTTGCAAGCTGGACCCTTCATTTATTTATTAGTATTCATTTGTTAGATTTATATCCCACCTTCCCTCCCAAGGCGGTGTACATGATCCTCTTCTCCATTTTATCCTCACAATAACCCTTTGAGGAAAGTTAGTTAGTCTGAGGCTGAATTCGGATAACACGATAGTCAATGGTGGGGTAATAATCAACTTTACAGTTGTTTATCTAGGGGGTACTCCCCACACAACATGGTAATAAATAATCAACCGTGGTGTGGATTAGGATCAGCGTTGAGTTGACTATGGCAGCATTCGGATGACACGATAGTCAATACAACTGACGATTGTTCCCCCCCCCCCAGTTGATTATTGTGTTGTCCGAATTCAGCCTGAGGGTCAGCGACTGGCCCAAAGTCACGAAAACCAAAGGAGGAAAGCTTCCAAGTTAGGTGAAAAGAAGGGAGAAGCAGGTTCTCCGGATGCAAAGGATTTATTGATACAAAGCCCAACGTGTTTCGGCCCGGGTCTTTTCAAAGGCTTCCATCAAAAGGTTGTCAGAAGAAGTTGCAGATTTTCCTCTAACGCTAGACTGTGTTCGAGGAAAATCTGCAGACTTCTTCTGACGACCCTCTGACAAAAGCCTTTGAAAAGACCCAGGCCGAAACACGTTGGGCTTTGTATCAATAAATCCTTTGCATCCGGAGAACCGGTTTCTACCCTCTTTTCACCTGGCCCAAAGTCACCCCATGAGTGGGGACTAGAACCTGGATCTCCCGAGTCCCAGTCCAGGACTCTAACCACTACACCACGCTCGCTCTCAGGCGCATTGATTCTCCCAAAGCCCCCCATTCCCACTTTGTCGGCAATGGGGATGAAGGTAGGTTGTCATAATACTATCCTATCATGGTAGGTCGTAGTTTGTCAGGACTACTAGACTACTATGTTTGCAATGTTCTGAACTTTTGGAATTTGCTATATAAATAATAGATCAATACAACCTTTCCTTATGAAATCAATGACAACACGAACCAGTGCGACAACAGCCCCCCCCCCCCCAAATAAATGCTGCCTTTCAAACCGATTGATTGAAAGGTGCCACCACAGGCTAACAATTTATAGAACAATCTTATACAAGTGTACTCAGATTCAAGCCCCACTGAGTTCAATGAAACGTACTCCCAGGTTGGTATATATTGGAACGCAGCCCTAATGGTTGTGAACTGCCCAGAGAGCTTTGGCGATGGGGAGGTATAATATTTATTTATTTCTTTATATTTATTTATTTATTTATTACATTTGTATACCGCCCCATAGGCGAAGCTCTCTGGGCGGTTTACATAGGATTAAAACAATTAAAAACAATATACAAAAATTAAAACAGCAAAAACATACAACATACACAAAATCTGTACATTTAAAACCACTACAGCACCCCCAAAAGCGACAAAAAAACAAAAACAAACCCAGGCTCCTTATTTATTTATTATAAAAATGTCATAAATAAAATAACGCTTTAATTCGTTTTACAGATTAAAAATCTGGAGGCCTTAAGCTATATACATGAGGCCAGGAAGGGTTTCTTAGAATTTAGCACTTTGAAGGGTGAAAGGGGGACAAAGTGTAGGGTTTGTCAGAGGAACGGATACAGGGCAAACACACACTCTTGACAAACCTCCATGCCTGCGTGAAATATATCCCGACTTTAACCTGCTAACATTTGTTTTGTTTTTTTTAAAAAAAAGCAGGGTTTGACTTCAGCCCCTGCCTCTTACCATTAGCATTTTGATCTTTTGGAGCATCTTGGAAGTGGAATTGGTTGTTGTTTTTTCTAAAGCAGCATCCGCTGTATCAACCGTGGAATTCATTCTCGTTGACACTGATGTTTTCGTAGATTTTATTTTTTTGACATGCGCAACATACTTGATAGTCTGCAAAGCCAATGTTCTGTGGTCTGGCTAGTCCTTCCCAGTTGTGGAGTTGGCTAAGGTGCCAGGGAAAGTAATAAATTACATGTGTTTCCATGTTTTTTTATGCCATTCCGTGTTTTCAAGTAAACAAACACAGGCTAACACAGCAGAGTAGAATAGCGGGAAGTGGGTTATTTGTCTGCTCATTAAAGGAAAATGTACTTTTGCATTTACCCACCACCACCACCAAAAAAGTAGTCTTTCCTTCCACTCTGCATCCTAATACAAGTGAGCTGTGTATTTCAAAGACTAGGTTGTTCCAATTCTTTGTACTTAAGTAAATAGCTTTATTGGCAGAACTTACAGTGCCTAAACTACTTTATACATAATCTGCCATAGGGAACTTGTACAAGTGAAGGACATTCTCATATATTTTACGTACGTGATTTAGGCCTCTTATACAAGAGAACAGGCTTTTAAAGTTTTAATATTTTATGTTTTGTACCTTTGGTCTATTGACTGTAATAAAGGTTTACTACTACTGTTAAGGCAATGGTTTGGATCCAGATTTACGCTGCAACAGCTGCTGTGACAGAAGTGGATGTCCCTGTGCCCTCCTTCCCACGGTAGCCCCTCCAGCTACCTGAAAATAATACTCAGAGAGTCAGGGGATCCTCTGCTGAATGGGGTGAGATGTGGTTTTGGGGAAGTCCCCCCCCCCCCAAATTGGGCCTTTTGCAAGCAGAGCCCTTTGCTCTCACTGAAGGCAGATCTTGGATCCAACCCAACAGGTTTGGGTGTGTCTTTGAGTACATATAAGGTATCTGGGTGTGAGTGAGTGAGTGAGTGTGTATACGTGTCTGTGTATTAGGTACTTTGGCATGCTCAAGGGCTTCAAAAGCACCCTTGTTGAATGTCTGGCCTTTCTTGCTCAAACAGCTAAACCACATGCCATATCACAAACAGACTTCGACACACGTGTGTGTGTGTGTGTGTGTGTCTTTAAAGGAAAGGTTTGCCACACAACGTAAGGAATTGCTATTCTAGAAATAGTCCAGATCCTATTTCAGTGTGCAGAGCTGGTTGCGCATTCCCTTGCATCCTCACCCTTGGCTAAGGTCCACCAACTATGCTGTACAGTGCTAAGGACTGGAGCCACAGAACTCCTTGAAGCTTGCCCAAGGCTTTTGGGCTGGCCACATGGTATTTTTCCCCTTTATGTCTTTGAACACACACACACACACACACACGTTATATCAGTGCTTTCAAAATTTGCCTGAGTGGTTTATCATGAGGGTGGGGGGGAGGCTCCTGCTGCTTTAGAAATACATCCCAAAGCCTCTTTGAGCATGTAGAATGGGATCAACATGGTTCTTGGCATCCTAGCTGCAGTTAATAATAATAATAACTGCGTTATTATTTCTGCGTTTTCAAAAGTGGGTTATCGTTTTGTGAGAAATTCTAACGATGGTCTTTCTGCTGAGTGTAATGGGAATCTCTCAACAATGATCAAAGTGTCATAGCCTTTATCTCAAGGTAGGAAGGGCATCCCTATCATAATAGGATATATATTACTGCCCAATAGCTAACAAGAAAACCACCAGTCTTTATGATCTAAAACTGAGACTGTACCCCCTTTCCTATGTCATGCCAGCAGACTGGGGGTTCACCACAGGGCAGCTGAGTCGCATGAGAGCCCTGGAGGGAGGACATAATCTTGTGCCATGGCAACAGGAGTAGATCATTCCCTTTCCCCATTGAGTTCTCCAGCACAATCGACCACACCTGTGCACCTGACTGGGTCCCAGATGTTGAAAGGGGGCAATACGACCTCAACAGAAATTCCTGGGATGACAAAGCTAGTGAAAGATTAGCTCTCTGGTGTGATCGGCATGCGTCTCTTGAGAAACACATGTGTCCTCCTAGAACAGCCGGAGTTCTTTTGAAGAGATCAGAACTACCATGAAGACGGAACTGTGGCTGTTCTGGGGCTAACAGAGAGAAAATTGGAGTTGTCCAAAGCTGGATGAAGCATGCTGGGAGTTGTAGGACTTTTTTTCTGTCTAAATGTGCATTGGATTAAGCTCTTAGTTACTCTTCATTTCTTTTTTAAATGTACTTACACTGTTTGCTTCTGAAGAAAAAGCTGCTATGGGCCCCAATCCAGCGTATGTTCCCGAACCTCTAGGGAAGCCACAAGGGTGGGGTGACTTTTAGAAGGAAACTGGCATGGGGCCCCATCCTGGATCAGGTCTCTACAGCTCCTCTCCCCCTCCCCTTTTTAAAAATAAAATAAAATAAAGTGCTCAGTTTAAGCTTGCTTTTTTGAAAAAGTGTGACTATTGTAACATTGAGCTTTCCCTGAGATTCCCAAACGGAGAAGAAGGGTCATGGTACCAAGAATAAATATGTAGGCTTGCTTCCTTTCTGTGTGTCTCCCCCCCCCACTGCCCCCGTTTCTCAGCATACGATTCACCGTGGTGAGCGACCCACCAGAAGATGAACAAGACCTCGATTGTGAAGATATTGGCTTTGCATACGTCAGGCTGAGCAAGATATTTCGGAAAAGACAAGACATCACAGAACGAGACATTGATAGTGAGTTTAGAGCAGTTTTCAGTTCCACCTTGTCACGGCTCTCAGTTCCCAAATTATTTCTGAGTGTGGGGTTCCCACCCACCCGCCTCTGGAGCTGTTAATTTTTTGTACAGGCAGTCGGATCGGATGGGTAGGTGAATTTTGAGGAAATGGATTCTGAATTGTGGTCGTTCTCAGGGTACTCTCCCAAGCCTTCTACTTGAAATGTAGTTTAAAAGTGCAGTAGTATGTTGAAGCTATTAGGGAGGCTGTTTTCTACAACTCATAGAATAATCATCTCCCTGGTAACATTCACGTTCTTCTGAGCAGGATAGGAAGCATTTCTTCTCAAACTGGTACTCTTAAATCAGAACTATATTGCTGTTGATTATCTTTCCTGTCGTCCTTATCCTCACAACAACCCCTTTCAGTTACGTTAGGGCCGGCAGATAGGTTGCTGCCCCAGTGATATTCATGGTTGAATGTGGAATTGAACCTTTGGGGGGCGGTCTTCACGGTGCCGTGTTGGCGCCGCGTCCCTCGGAAATCCCGCACTTTCCCTCCCCCAGGGTGGTGTCAGGTAATCCTGATGTCAAGGAGGGAGCATGGGGCTTCTAGATGGCCATTTGGGGACTGGAGCCGCCCCTGCCCTCTTCCTGGAGGAAGGTAACCAATCACAGGCACCACCCAGTCACACCTCTGTGGCGACTCTGGAGCGAGACTTTGGGGCTGTCTTGAGGCCATCCTCTGCATTTTTGCCTCACTCCATAGAAAAAACTCAAGCTGTCCCCGACTTTTTTTCTCCACAGCTTTGGCGGAAAGCCTCAGGGTGGGTGCACTATTGCAGAAGCGTTGTATAATGGATGCCGGGACGACGCCCAACCACCCCGAACCTTTCCGAGCATTTAGACAGCACTTGGGTCTCCCAGGGACTTAGAGTTCTATTGCTAGTCCGTCCATCCTCCCCATCCCCACTTCTGTGTGTATGAGAAGGTCTTCTTTTCATATCAGCTACTGAAGTGGAAGTTACTGAAAGGTGTGGAAGAAGAGGGTCTGTGATCTTGCTAATGATGTTCTCTCTTCCTTCCTTCCTTTCCTAGTTATCAGTTCACAAGTTGATGGAGCAGTAATTGGAAAGTTGAAAGTAACGGTGGAAGCCCTCCATGCTTTGTGCTCAGTCTATGAGGAACTTGGAAACGGCCGGAAGGCCAGAAAATAATGACCTGTGCCTACAGACTTGCCTTCCCCCAGCGTAACCAACGCTGGGTAGCTCTTGGAAGATTCAGAGATGCTACAGTATATTTAATGTATAATTTATGTGTAAAGGATGCACAATTTGCAGTTGTAAAGTTTATATATTTCTTTCGTCTGTTTGGAGTTTTTTTATATCCCTCCACCATCCACTCCCCAAGGCTACAACCCCCACCCACCATGGACACCAGCTTGTAAATAATGAATACCTACATGATTGAATGATGTGCTTTATTTGCATTTTCAGCATATGTGTTTTTTGCCTTTACATAAAACAGTAATAAAAATGCAAGTCAAATTTTTAATTTTTAATAAAAAAAAAACTTAAGCCTTAGAAAACTGATTAAAAATACTTTTATGTTATCCCTAATCACCCCACTAAATGGAATGCCTGCGATTAGCCTCATTAAGAATTTTATACTGTGAAGCTTTTATTAGAAGCAATATATGAAAATTACTTGGATTAATGTGTTAATCTGCCTCTTTAAAATGCTAATATCCATTTTATGCACATTAAATCTCAGTATGCGTTTTCTTTGATGCATGCCGTTTCTATCAATTAAATATAAAGAATGAGGCTGCTCCCAAGACTTATTAAATTACTGCAAGCTTTTATAAAAAGAAACACACAACTTTTGCCCTTCTGCTAACATTATAATCAGTTGTTTGATTATCAAATTTTGAAGGGAGGGTATTGCATAAACCCCTTTTTATTTTTATTTTTTTCATCTGCAAGGACAACGGCATTTACATATCTGAACTAATAGCTATCAAAGTTCAAGATTAAACTATAAAAGAATTGATCAGATTGTTTTACATTTCATGCTGGGTCACTGGATTCCCTACACGCACGCACACACTTAAATCACATTTAAAACTTATATAAAACCCGAACAACAAATAATTATATCCTGATAATCAGGGACTGAAAACAGCCTGGAAACTCAATTTTTAAGCTCTCCACCAATGGTGATGCAGGATTTTATTTTATTTGATTGAAGCTGTGGATCACCACTGCAAAAAAAGTTCAGTGTCTAGATAAGATTCGTGTGGGGTAGATAACATTTAATTTTTGAATATATACTTCTTATCTTTGTAGTTTCTTTCAAACTGTTTTTTCTAAGTAGAGGGGCTTTCCACTGTTTGGAAAACAGGCTATATTTCTTTCGTAAGCATATGTAAAGTATTCAGAAAGATAAGTAATTTATTAAAATCTACCTAATTTGCCGTGATATATTAAATCTCTGCTTCAGTGATCACAGACCATTTCATTTAGAGAATTAGGCATTCCCTCTTTGTGTGATTAAAGCTCTGGAAAATGAGTTCTTTGCTCCTATTTGTGAACATTCAGAGCCTGCTAATGGCAAGAAGATGGAATAGATTATGAGACAATTCATTACAGTTCAACAGCAAAAAAAAGAGAGGGGGGGAACAACCCAGACAAAATGCAAAAGAAAAAGCAGAGGTATGAATATCTGCATATAGTTTGAACCATCTGTGCTCGAACGGTTCAGATACGTCGCTCTGCCTTGAGCAGCCTTTGAAATGGCAGCGATACAATATTAATTTGTTGATGTACATCAGGAGGCCAGCCAAATCTATTTTGACCACAGAAATCCCCGGATTGTGCCATTAAATCCCCACTCCCTCGTTCCTAATCTTAAGGGACAGCCATCTCCAAGGAGAGAACCCTGTAAGTTCTCACAGCAATTTATTCCTACGGAACGTTCGAGCGGCCGCAGATGGTGACATTCCCCAACCCCTTTCAGTCCTAGTTAAGAGGCACAACTTTGTGTTTTCACTTGCGCTGGGGTTCTTAGCTCATCGTTTTTGGCCCGTATTTCCTAGTGTTCTTTGGCTCCACACAACTGTATTGTCATTAAGACTTGTTATTATGCATTACAGTAATTTAAAACAGCTCGATTCGACACCAAGATTAACCAAGTGGCTTTTCAGAAATGGAGTTGTGGTATTTAAGCAGGAGGTTTGCATTATTCACCTAATATTTCGCAACCCAAAACAGAATCTCTTCCTTATACAGAAGTGAACGTGGAGCCTTTTTGCTCCAACTGTTCGTTGAACTCTGTAGCTGTAACTGTGTTGTGTTCTCACAGCAATTTATTCCTACGGAGAAAAAGAAACCGGAAGCTAGACAAGAATGTTCTTGTCTCTCTGTCTCTCAAACAAGAAACAGGCCAGCAACCTGGCCAACTCCGGACTTCACCTGCATACAACCAATTCCAGGGACACCTAGTAACTAAACTGTGTCATCACTATCCACACAGTGAGTAACAGGAATACAGTTTTCTGTGGTCTTCATAGATCTTTTTAGGTGGACAACTTGTGGCTCTCCAGATGTTTTAGCCTACAACCTTCATGGCTAGGCAGGTTAGGGCCAATAGATGTTGTAAGCCAAAATGTCTAATAATAATAATAATAATAATAATAATAATATAATAATAATAATTTATTTCTTACCCGCCTCTCCGTCTGGATCGAGGCGGGGAACAACAACATGATATAATACATAAAACTGATTAAAACATGACACATATTATTAAAACTGCATTAAAACATCCTAAAACATCCTAAAAACATCCTTAAAACATTCTAAAATTCCACTGGATATGCCTGCCGGAAGAGAACAGTCTTTATAGCTTTCTTAAATTCTAAAAGACTGTTAAGTTGATGAGTCTCCTCCAGCAGGTCATTCCACAGTCTGGGAGCGGCAGAAGAGAAGGTCCTCTGGGTAACGGTTGTCAGCCTAGTCTTGGCCGACCGCAGTAAATTCTTCCCAGAGGACCTGAGTATGCAGGGCAGATTGTATGGGAGAAGGCGATCCCACAGGTAAAACTAATTGGCAGCCAGCGGAGCGATTTTAAAGCTGGCGTAATATGTTCACTTCTAGATGTACCGGTGACCAACCTGGCTGCCATATTTTGAACTAGAAGTTTCCAGACTAGGCACAGAGGTAGCCCTATGTACAGCGCATTGCAGAAGTCGAGCTTCGAAGTTACCAGCGCGTGCACTACCATCTTTAGGTCTTCCAACTCTAGGAAGGGGCGCAGCTGGCGTATCAGCCGAAGCTGATAGCAGGCACTCCTGGCCGTTGCATCTATCTGGGCTGTCATTTGGAGTGACGGATCCAGGAGCACCCCCAAGCTGCGAACACAGTCTTTCAGGGGGAGTGTAACCCCATCCAGAAACGGGTTGCGGCCTTTGACAGCAAGGACCTCTGTCTTGTCTGGATTCAGCTTCAGTTTGTTTTTCCTCATCCAGCCCATTACCGCCTCCAAGCATTTATTCAGAGGAGACACACTATCCTTAGCTGGCGCTGTTATCGAAAGCATAGAGAAATATATTTGGGTGTCATCAGCATACTGATAGCACCCCGCCCCATGCCTCCGGATGATCTCTCCCAACGGTTTCATATAAATGTTAAACAGCATTGGGGAAAGGATGGCACCGAGGATGGGGAAAGGATGGCACTAGAGGGACACAACTTCCACACCCTTGTTAAAGACTGTAGTATAGGGATGGACCGCATGCCTTCCCCCCCCCCCCATGGCTTTGAGTGCAATGCCGCCACCCCTGCATTGCTGAAATTTGGCAGTGCAGCGGTCCAAAAAACCAACAACAGTACTTTGCCACCGAAATTCAACAGCGAACCACGACAGAGATTTAGAAGTGCCAAATTTAGTTTCTTTTCAAGCTAAAACAATTGAGCGTACAACAACAAAGATAAGAAAAAAAGAGACAGTAAAACAGAGCAGTATTGTAATGATTAATTATAAAGCCAGGAAAGCTTGCATGGACAAGTAAGTTTTCAGGAGGTGTTTGAAACACACCAGATTTTCTGCCTCTGGAACTCTTTGGGGGAGAGTGTTTCAGAGGCTGAGTACCACTATTGAAAAGGCCCACTTTTAACACGTTACTTGGGAACATTCTGTTGGTTATGGAATAGCCAGTCAGGCCTCTTCGGTGTTTAATCTTCATGATCTGATGCTGGAAGTGTAGATGTTGTCATAAATTCATCAAGAGCTTGGGAGAAGGGTCATAGCTTGGTGGGAAAATGCCTCCTTTGCTCCCAGAAGAATTCAGGTTTAATCACTGGACTCTCCAGCTATGAGTGCGAAAAGCCCATGTGTGAAGGCTTAGATAGCCACGACCATTCAGAGTAGTCCACTGGTCTTCATAAGAACATAAGAAGGGCCATGCTGGATCAAACCAATGGTCCATCTAGCCCAGCACTGTTCACACAGTGGCCAACCAGCTGCTGACAAACCCATAAGCAGGACACAGGAGCACCAGCAGCCTACCACCCATGTTTCCCAGCAACTTACTGCCTCCTATACTAGAGGTAGAACATAGCCATCAGGACTCGTAGCCATGGATAGCCTTCTCCATGAATTTATCCAACCCCCTTTTAAAGCCATCCAAATTGGTGGGCCCATCACTACATCGTGTGGTAGCAAATTCCAGTTTGACTCATGGATGGGAGGACCCACAACTGGGTGGTAGCCTGACCTAAGGTTGGGGTCACCACAGCAGCATTTCTACCATATCAGTGCATGGTTTTAGAAACATAAAGTGTGGTACTAAATGTATGCTTGAGCCAAAGGTCAGAAAAGGTTGAAAAACTACCAGTTCAGATCATGCTAAGCCAACTGGACCCATAGTTTGGCTCAGTATAAGGCATGCCATTGGTCTAGCTATCTTAGCATTCTTTACACCAGGAGTCTTCAAACTTTTCAGACCAGGTTCCCAATATAAGGCAACTTCCAATATTAACTATTTCAACAATGACAGAGTACTGGACATATATCACTATAAAAGCTGAAACATCAAAGAGTCTTGTGTGACCTTGAGGACTAACCTATTTTGTTATGGCCTTTGCTTTTGTGGACTACAGATGATGACATGATCAGGTGTATATGGAGAGCAATATCCACACCATATGATTAAATCTAGTGCCTTAACCATTTCCAGCAAGGTAACCATGTCCGCCCCTTCCAGCCGCGGTACCTTAAAGGCTAACAAAATTTATTGTGGCATAAGCTTTCCTAGACTATTTTTTTAAGGGTCCTCCCTCCCTTCTTTTTTAATTCACTCCATAGTTTTGACTGATGTTTAAGAGGATTTTCCCCACCACATTCTCTGTCCAAACCACACAAAGTCCTGTTTCAGAGTTCATTGTGCATCTAAACAGTTTCCTAGGAAAAACCGACCTGCATGTTCATCGAAATTTCTACCTCTGGCGGTTTGGGAGAAAACATTTAAGGGTCATTATTACTTTCAACGCATATGCCTTTATCAATCTTTCTCAAATGCAGCCACAAGGTTGTCATGGATCTCCCAATATGCATAAGCCCAGCCCACAATAAAAAGAGTGCAGGGAATAGAAGGTTCTCTCTAGCTGAAGCTTCTGGGAAGCAGAGGTCTCCTGGTTATGGTGGAAGGCAAAAGGGCATCTACAAGTCAATACAGAAAACAAGAAGAAATATAGGACAAGTCGTGGGAGATGGGTTGAAGCGGAGAAACCTTGGGTTGGATCCAGGATCTGTCCTCTGCAACAGGAAGATCTCTGCCCATGGAAGGTCCCTCCACCTGATTTTTTGAGGATCCTCCCTCCCCCACACAACACAACTCACCCCATGCAGTTGTAGTTGACATCAAGTGAGAGATGTTCAGGTGCTGCTAAATTTTAAGAGCAGTGTGTAGTTTTCTTAATTTTCCCTTTCTATTCTCTAAATGACACAGCATCACTCAAAGACAATTCATTATTGCCAATGAGAAGAAAATGCTGCTCTGTGATTGGTTGCAATGCATGCTGGGAGGTGTAGTTCACTAACTGGAGCTAGGGGTTAGGGCTGTGCAGAAAATGGCAGATTGCACATAAAATGGCCACTATGCTCTCGAATTCCGAATCCAAAATTGCACAGCCCTAATAAATGACAACCCTAAGGCCTCAAAGAATAAAATAGCTTTCACTTTGTGCCTAAATGACAACATTGTTGCTGGCAAACACACATCCTCAGGGAAGGTGTTCCAGGTGCGTGGTGCCAGCACCAAAAAGGCCCTGCCTCGGTTGAATACAATGGAGAGATTCACGTGTGAAGCAATCTATTATGTGGGCTCACATGCCATAGGAAGCTGCCTTAAACCAATTCAAAACATTGGTCCATCTAGCTTAGTACTGTCTACACCAGTGATCTTCAACTGGTCCAGACCCAAGACCCATCTTGGACTCCCAACCTTCACAATTTCTCAACATGGCAGCAACAGATTTGCCGAAACCCATCTGGACTAAGCTCTTGACCCACTTTTGGATCATGACCCAATAGTTGAAGACCGCCGGTCTTCATTGACTGGTAGTGGCTTTCCAGAGTTTCATACAGGAATCTCTGCCAGCCCTACCAAGAGACAAAGAGGATTGAACTTGGGACCTTTTGCATGCAAGGAGAAGTATGGCCTTTCCCCTACATGCTTCCCTCTATCCAGCAAAGAGTACTATGGACAGAAGCCCAGTTGCTGGATGGATGTGAGAAACATTCTAGTGCTAATTCCCAAACCGTATGTGGTAGATAATTGCTCCCAGCCACTGTCATGTAAACTGAGAGGGGTGGGGTGGAGGGGAACCCAAGAGCTATTATGGTTACCAAATGTGGCTTATTCAGATTATATATATATATATATATATATATATATATATATATATATATGTCTTTAGAGGTTTAGCAGCACTGCATCTTCCAATTTATGATGATTTGCTCCTGCTTCCCTTATACCAGTATATTAAAGGGGCCTGGGAGAAATCAGCTTAATGGAATAAAGTCCTATCATTACGATCAAAGCTTAATTACACCTAAACATTGCTGGGTAGACTTGTAACATTTAGGATGACTTCTTACACACTGCCCCAAAAAAGAGAACCAAAGAAGACATAGGTTTGCATAAAATGTGCGTATACTAATTTATACGTATAGGTGCAAAGTTAGAAATAATGGCTATAATTAAAATAGAAATGCAGTATGGTGACCAGGTGGCCTGTGGGCTTTCTTATTCTGCTGTCCAGGTGCGTAGTGTTGACGTGCAACCAACGTCAAGGCCTCTGGTTCTCCATATGTACACTGCATGATACTAGAACTTTGCATAACACACAAGGACTGCACAAAAACAGATAAAAAAATTAAAACACCATCAGATCATTGTAAAAAAAAAATAACCTCAGCATTTGAACTATGGACTCAACTGAAGTGAATGTTGCTATACACTGATTGATTGAGTTTCCATGCTTGCAAACAATTTGCCCCCTCACACACTCACACACCCAAAGTGGTGTACAACAATAAATGCAAAACTATTAAAACCAATACAAATTCAATAAGGCAGCACCCAAACAATCAAACACAAACATTTAAAAATTCAAAATCCAAAGCCA
Source organism: Anniella stebbinsi (assembly GCA_029215795.1). Taxonomy (NCBI): domain Eukaryota; kingdom Metazoa; phylum Chordata; class Lepidosauria; order Squamata; family Anniellidae; genus Anniella; species Anniella stebbinsi. Next base: position 10,357,854 of record JARDYH010000007.1, read on the forward strand.
GCTAATTAGAAAGTAAAGACGTAGCACAAGAGATTTAGGGTGCAATCCTATGCATGTTTAGACAGAAAAAAGTCCTACAACTCCCAGCATGCCCAGATCCAGACTAAGTACTACTTAGAGTAGACCTATTGAAATCAGTGGGACTTGTTAGCCTATGTCCCATTGTTTGTAATGGATCTCCACGCTGGGAGTTGTAGGGTTTCTTTTCTGTGGGCCTGTTCGGTCAACACCCTAAGCCATGGTTAGACCACTAACCCTTTTGCAGCAAGTGATTAGTGAGCTTGCTTAAACCATGGTTATGTAGCCATCATGGTCAGGAATGGTTCACACGGCACACTAAGTCATGGTTCACAGTCTCAATATGCAGACGATTGGGCCCTAAATGGTCTCAGCCCTGAAGGTTAAGAGGAAGGTATAGTAATAGATTTTCAAGAAGAATCCTGTGGGATCAGACCAACAGCCACTCGAGACCAACAACCTGTTTCTCACATTCGCCAGCCAGATACCTGTGGGAATCCCACGAGCAAGACATGAGGGCAAGAGCAGCCTCCTGTTCATGGTCCCCTGTGATCAGTATTCAGAGGGATGCTGCCTTTGATCCTGGAAATAGCATATCAGCACCATGACTAGTGCCCATTGTTAGCCTATCCTCCACAGAGTTATCTAATCTGCTGTTAAAACCACCTCAGCTGTCCACTTGTGAATGGCCCAAAAAGAGGACATGAATCACTAAAGAGAGAGAGAGAGAGAGAGAGAGAGAGAGAGCATTTGTTGCATATAATTTGCATATGTGCTATTTTGTATGCATAGATGCAAATGTAAAAATAATTATTATAATTTAAATAGAAATACAGCACATCTTACCATAGCGTAGAAGAATGCAACCAGATGGCTTCTTGCTCTGCCTGCTGTCCAGGTGCTGTTGATGGGCAGTTTCAAGGCCCTGCAGGTGCTTCACAAGGCCAGGGATTGGGGGGGGGGGGGAGACTATTATCACAGCAGGAGTATAGATAAGTTGTGCCACAAAGGCCTCTGGGATACGTGTTGGGAGCGGGCGAGGGGATGAAAGGGAAACAAGCCACAGCATTCTGGCAAGTGCCTCATCATCTGTCAGCAGCAGCGCGGCTTAGCGAGTGATTAACCAACCCACTGTGGCTTGTTTTCAGCATGGCTTATCATGGCATGTGAACAGGGCCATAGTTACCCTAAAATTAAGAACATAAGGCATGATGTTTCAACAAGGAGGAAAGTGGGATATTTATACACAATGCCAAACACAGGAGAATTAGAGATGTGTAGAACTGCCGTCATTGGGAGGAATGCAGATGTAAACTCACTTCCCACACATTTGTTTGAATTGTCTAAACTACAGTTTTCCATTCCATCTAAACTAGGCAATTATGGTTACCTGCTTTGGAACAAGCCAGGATATCAAACCATAGTATGAGGTTGTTTTAGTATCCTGGCTTGTTTCAAAGTTATAACCATAGTTTTGTGGGTTTGACAAAATGGGGAACTGCTGTTAATTAGAGGCTACTTCATTTAATTATGGCTTCTGTGAAGGGAAATGCAAACGATTGTGTGGCTGGGCAAAAGTTGTGTGCATATCTTGGCTTAATAAGCCAAGACATGAACGTCTGGAATCAGCCATAGTATATGTGATCCACATAGCACTCACATGTGCGAGTAAAGAACTAAGAACCTCTTTGACATATACCAACATCATCTTATAACAAAATGGCAATATTGTTAGCAGTCCAATATCAGTGGTTTCAAATACAAAACATCACTTACACATGTTTGAATAACAATCCGCCCTGGATTTTTGCGGATTTGGTAAAATACAGGGTTTCCTTTTCCTAATATATTCAGTCAAACTGGCACCGTGATAGAATGTGGAATTATTTCCTTATGTATCAAGAGAGCAAAAAGAAAAAAGGACCACCACTACCCCGCCTCCACTATTGAAGAAAATATCATTCTGAAGGCAACAGAAGAGAAACTTTGGATTCTGAATGCCCGTGGCCAATCAATATTAGGCTGAGTAATCATTTCTCTATATAATAACACATCCATTCCTGCAGGTCATCGGCCACTGTGATTAAGAGAAATGCAGTATTTGATTGATTATGAGTAACCAGTTTTTCTCCCAAGATCTAAGAAGAAGAATACTGAGTGAATATCTCACAGCAATGTACTAACAATGCCACGTTTTCAACCTCAATATAGGCTCTCAGTAAGACGTGTTCCTAAGTGAAGATGCACAGGATTGTAACCCAACAGTGCAAGTTTATGAATGCCTACTCGGAAGTAAGTCTTGTTAATTTCAGTGGGTCTTACTCCCATTCATTGGGGCTTCCTCCCATGCCTGTGTCGGATTATGCCATATAAGATAGAAATCCTATACCCACTTAATTGAGAACAATTCCCATGGAACTCAGTAGGCCTTACTTTTGAGTAGCCATGGATGGGACTGCATTGTAAAAGAGTTAGGGTTGGGCAACGATCATTAAGCAAACATGCAGTAGTGAGAAATCCTTTTGCATTATGCTTCGGATCCATAGTTTAAATGAGCACATCAGGATCATTTCTGATGGGTTTGGCCGTGATTATGCCCCTAAATTAGATGGTATTTGTTCTATCAAAATACCCACAAGTGTTTCTCTAATTAAACAGAAGCATTATCTGGCGGATTTATTAGCTTACACTGAGCATAGATTAAGCAAAACCATACCGCCCTTGATATTTTGTAACCAAGATTGCATGTATTTAATCCTAACCAGCCACTGTAAATATATGCTAATCCCCTTCTTAAGGTGTAAATATGTGCTCCATTCAGATACAGGGTTTTTTTTGTTTTGTTTTGTGTGTGATTTATATGCACGGACGAATTTGTATTCACATATGCTCTGTCTTGTGAGAAGCGGTTCTGAGTTTAGTTTCTGATTTTCTTAAACTGTAATCCTATATACACTTACCTAGGAGTAAATCAGATTTAACTCAATGGGACTTACTTTGGAATAGAAATGCATAGGATTATACAGTTAGACAATCACAGACTGAAGCAGTAATTTTTACCCTTTTCAGACTGGGAGGGACCCACCTTCAACTCAAATCTGCTACATAGAGAGGGAGTTTTTTTTAAATCACCTCTTTCCCCAGGCCCTCAATTTTTCCTTATCTCTCTGCATGCCTCCCATCTTCCTTTTTGTCCCCTTCTCATCAAAAAAAAAAGTTGGAAAATTGCTGGTTGTGATTCAGCTTAGGTTGAAAATGGAGTTAGCTGAAATAAAATAAAAGTGCCCCTGAATTATTAGGGTCCTCATTCCACCTCTTGGAATCTATAACCACAATTAGAATTAAGTGCAAACACATGTTCTGAAAGATACAGAATGAAGAGGAAGGGGCATAAAATGGTGGGAATACTAAAGAGAGCAGTGTGGTGTAGTGGTTTTGGTGTTGGACTGGGAGTTGGGAGATCGGGGTTCTAGTCCCCACTTGGTCATGAAGCTCACTGGGTGACTTTGGGCCAGTCACTAACTCTCAGCCTAACCTACCTCACAGGGCCATTGTGGGGATAAAATGGAGAGGAGGAGGGTCATGTACCCCACCTTGAGCTTCTTGTAGGAAAGACGAGATATAAATGTAACAAATAATTAAATATAAAAATAACAAATAAGGACCCTGCTGCCCATCTACACCATCCTAGGTTCACTGAGACCCCCTCCCAAGGACCATAGGATTTCTCTGCCTGTGTGCTTTTAATCTGCTTTTATTTTAATCGTATTTCTGTTTTATTTGAACATTACTATTATTAGCCATCTTGAGTTCCATTTTTGGTAGAAAGGTGGGATATAAATTTAATTTATAATTAATATGAACTATTTTGAGAGAAAATACATTTAGGGTGCAATCCTATGACAGAAATAGTCTTATAACTGCTAGCCACCTGGGAGATGTCTAAACATGAATAGGATTGAGCCCTTAAAAGCCATATTTTGAGGGGGGCAAATACATTTGGAAATTTATATTTTGAGAGGACATAGATTTAGGACTCATATTTAGAGTGGGAAATACATGGGGAAATGTACATTTTGGGAGCAAATACATTTAGAAATCACATTTTGCAAGTTTTGAGAGAAAATACATTTTAAAAGTAACATTTAAATAATACGTTAATTCTCATGCACTTTTTTAAAAAAATAAAAAGGCAGATTAATACCGAAACATGACAGAATGGATCTATGGATGAACATATGCAAACATGATGCAGACTAGAAAAAGACCATTGTGTGTATGTTTCCATCAAGGTTCTTTTTGTGTGGTGTTTTACCAAAGCATGGCAGTACATATCTGTAAAACACCAAACAAAACAGAATCTTGATGCAGCCCTATTTACTATCACATTGAAATTGGTTTGCTTGTTTGTCATGGTTTTATTAATGTACATGTAAAGTGGATAAAGATGCAAATGAACTGAGAGGCATGTCCATATGTACACACTCCAGTTCCTGAGTTAATTTTAGAAATCCTCATGGTTCAAGAATGGGGAATCTGTGAACCTCCAGTTCTTGTTGTACTACAACTCTTATCATCTCCAATCATCACCCATGCCGCCTGGGCCTGATGGGAGTTCGGATCCATCAACATCTGGAGGGCTATAGGATCCCTGTTGTTTCTTAGTTAAGCTGGAATTCAGGTGGTGTGGAATGCAAGGTAGAATGAACCAGGGAATTCAAAACCAGAAATGTAATAGGTGAAATCCACTCACTCCTAGGACCAGTGCAGCTGTTCTTCCAACACCATGGGTTAGGTCTAGATTTACACTGGATCAACTGTAGTGGTGGGAAATAGACTTCAAGGCCCTCTCCTACTCTGGCAGCTTCTCCAGACCCCTGAAAATACTACACAGAGACCTGGTTCAGATGACATAACAATGGGTTAATTAACGCTCTGGTTCTGCACGACATGCCATTCGCCATTATGAAACACGCAAGCCCTGGCCCAGGATTACCATGGCTTGTCATGTCAGGTGAACCTGGCCAGCGGGGATTATTGGAGGGATAAACAACCCTCGCAGAACTCATGGTCTGTTTTAGGATTATGTGAGGCTTGTTTAACCTGCAAATAACCCCTGCTGGCCAGGTTCAGACAAGACAGCAAGTCACGGCAACCCCCAGCCAGGACTTGCATATTCAGAATGGTGAACTGCAAGCACCACAGTTCTTCGTGGGTAAAGTAAACCATGGTGGCCTGTTGTGTTGTGAGAACACAACAGTCTCTCTGAATTTAAGAAAGCCATAAAGACTGATCTCTTCCAGCAGATGTTTGATTGCTATTTTAATAATGCTTTAGTTTTATGTTTTTAATCAGTTTTATGTATTTTATACTATTTTGTATTCAGTATTGTTCCTCGCCTAGATCCGGAGGGAGGGATGGGTAAGAAATTATTATTATTATCATCATCATCATCATCATCATCATCATTATTAAACTGGCCCAGAGAGTCAGAAGACCCTGCTGAATGTGGTATAAAGGGATCCCTCAAAATTGGGGCATAGAGACTTTGCACCAGAGGAACTTTTTCTCTTATGGAAGGCAGATCCTGGATCCAACCCCAGCTCTTTTTCTAAAACTCCAGTCCAAGGTCTTGGTACATCTAAATGGTATTCTTCCCATTATCCAATAGGAGCAGATCTTGCGTATTTGCATCTCTGTGTCACAAAGCAGATGTTCAAGCCCTTAATTATCCAGGAGGTTAGTCACTTATTCCAGAGACGGCTCCCACCAGAGCATGGGAGAACAGAAGCTCTGCAAAAATTTCCCAACACTTCTCTCTCGATGGGATTTGGATGCTTGCCTTAATAGATTTCGCCTTTCTTACTGTGAGTGTCTATATATAAGCAGCCTTTAACAACATCCAGAAGATTTGGTGCTTTCAGGAAGTCATTCCCACCATCTCAAAAAATGTGTGTCGAATTAGTCTGTCTTGCAATAGATAAATAAATATACAAACAAACAGATGCCATTACAATCGTGAACTCTCCTTATCAGGGTTTTCCACTGCATGCAGCATCTTGGCATGAGCAGGTATCTCTGAATCTAATAAATAGCTGCTGTTCGGACCACACTGAGGCATTGCTCGTCATTTTTCTAGAATGAGTGTCCAGGTTGTGAGGCAACCTGGGTCATACTTTATCATTATATTTGAGCTCAGAAGATATAAATACGAACTGTGGGTGAAAGCTGCCCTCTACTGTCTTCGGACTAATAAGATATTCATTGCAGGCCCTTTTTCCATCTGGTGAAGGTTTTGGGAGGGGTTGGAGAAATGTGATTGAACTCAGGCTAAAGAAAGCAATGAGGATGATCAGGAGTCTAGAAACAAAGCCCTATGAGGAGAGACTGAAAGAACTGGCCATGTTTAGCCAGGAGAAGAGAAGATTGAGGGGAGACATGATAGCACTCTTCAAATACTTGAAAGGTTGTCACACAGAGGAGGGCCAGGATCTCTTCTTGATCATCCCAGAGTGCAGGACACGGAATAATGGGCTCAACTTACAGGAAGCCAGATTCCGGCTGGACATCAGGAAAAACTTCCTGACTGTTAGAGCAGTACAACAATGGAACCAATGACCTAGGGAGGTCATGGTCTCTCCCACACTAGAGGCATTTAAGTTTCAGATATGCTTTAACGTGGATTCCTGTACTGAGCAGGGGGTTGGACTCAATGGCCTTATAGGCTCCTTCCAACTCTACTATTCTATGATAATTTCCCTTGAAGTTCTGGCTGTTCTGGGATATCTACAGTGCCACCCAAGACATTCTCCATCTTCCCTGCCACTGTTAGGGCAAACACTTTGAAAAGTTTTACTCCACCTAAGGTGACCAGATTTTGGAAACCAAAATCTTGGTCCAAAATGGCCACCCAAAGGGGGCATGCCCACCAAAGCAGACCCCCCCAACATAACATAAAAAAATTAAAAAGTCCTCCCGCCATGCGGCCAACAAGCAGACACTCCCCCGCCACCCCCCACCCAAAACAAACCCCACCACCAAGCCACCACCCCCAAAAAACCCAGCCCGTCCTCGGGTCCTTGTGCCGCCGCCGCTGGGTCCTCGTGCCGCAGCCGCCGGGCTCGTGCCAACAGAGGCACGATCACGACAAGCCCCAAGGAGGCCAGAGGCCACGCGGAAGAGGTGGGAGAGAGCCAAATCCAGCAGTGATGAAATCAGCCCTCTCCCGCCTTTTCCGCGCTGGCTTCTGGGCTCCTCGGGGTTTGTCACTATTGCGACAAACCCCAAAGAGGCCGGAGGCTGCACAGAAGAGGTGGGATAGGGCCGATTCCAGAAGTGATGTAATCGGCCTCTTCCACGCGGGCATCCGGGCTCCTTGGGGTTTGTCGCGATGGCTATAAGCCCAGATGCCTGCTCAGAAGAGGCCGATTATATCACTTCCAGAATCAGCCCTCTCCCGCCTCTTCTGCGCGGGCATCCGCCATCCGGGCTCTTCGAGGCTCGTTTCCCTGGTTTGCCCCCCCCCCCCCGGTCAGCCCGGATCACCCCAGTTTTCCCGATTAGGACCGGGAAACCCTGGGCAATCTGGTCACCCTAGCTCCACCACTCAGACAACAGCTCCAGTCTTATCCATTCCACTCTCATTGGTGCCGCCTGAAACAGGACACTTCACCCTCCCACATAGCAGGGCCGGCCCTGGATTTATAAACTTTAGCACATCTGCTAAAGGCAAAGCGTTATAGGTACAAGTTAACATCCAACTGTAAAGTCCCCCTTTTTGATTGGTAGAACAACCAGGGTCAATCTCCTTTCCTTCCTCCCAGTGTTGGATCCAGGTTCTGGAGGGCTCGTAGCCAAGGTGGATTCCCCTTCCATGACTGGAACCTCCTCCTCCTTGCCACTGAAACCATTGCCCATCTGCTTGACCTTTCCCTCTAGGCCTGGGGTGGGCAACATGCAGGTTGCATGTGCTCTCCCCCCTTGCTGGCATTATCTGTGGGGGAGGGCTACGAGGACCTCCCCAGAGAGGTTCGCCTGGTGCCTACTTTGCACTCCTTTCGTGGCCAGGTGAAGACCTTTTTATTCTCCCTGCATTTTAATAGCTAAATTAATCCAATTTTAACCCTTGCTGTTTTAAATTTGTATTTTAATCTGTATTAATCTCTGCTACTTGGTTTTATCCTGGTTGTGTTTTTATATTGTATGTTATTTTGTATTTGTGGTTTGTTTTATATTTCTTAAAATGATTTCATGGTTTTAATTTTTGTGAACCACCCAGAGAGCTTTGGCTATAGGGCAGTATAAAAATGCAATCAATCAATCAATCAATCAATCAAATCCCCCCTTACTTCTGTTCTCTGTTTGTGTGTGTGTGTGTGTGTGATGTCATTTTACCACAACTTTTTCAATTAATAATAATAATAACAATAATAATAATATATTTATTTATTTATTACCCGCCTCTCCCAACGGATCGAGGCGGGGAACAGCATTAAACATAAAATACAAAACTGATTAAAAGCACATAAAACCAATACATCATTAAAATACCAATAAAACACCAATAAAACACTTAAAAATTGCTCTGAAGCATCCCAGGCACGCAGCAACGCACCCTCATACTCAAAGTGTGCTTCTGCTGTCCAGTCAACATGGGGCAAAGCTTTTCGGGACATCGACGTCGCCCCGTTAAATCTGATTCTCTCCCCCACTGCCAGCTGAAAATGGCTTCCTGCCGTGTAACTCTTATCATCGCTGCTTCGCAGCAACGGCGTTGCAGGGTTTGGGGAGAATGGGGAGACAAGGCAGCCCCTAAATCTCCAGTTTTCTCTTATTGCAGGAAACCAACACCAGATACTGTTGCCCTCAGAACTTCTTGCTGCTCATGGAAATGTAGAGCACACAGCCATTAACAGTAACTAAAACAACAGCAACAACGCGGAGCTATAGGTAAACCCAGATGAGAGAGGATAGGCTATATCATGCTCTTAGCCTGTATTGCTTGGCTGCAACATCCAAAGTAGGAGAGAACTCTATGGGAAATGGCAGAAGGCATACAGAGGAAATTCCACCATACGCTGTTATTTTATACCCCTGCAAAGCAAGCCGCCTTTCGCTCCCTCATCTTGGTATGGTCATGACCAGAACATATGGGGACCCTGGGGTCAAGACTGAGTTAACTACATCACGGCAATGTGTGTGGTATTGCTGAGGCATGCATATATCCCTCCAAATCCACATCAAGGCTTGCATTAGCTCAATGCAGCGCAGAGCCCTGTTTGCAAAGCTCTGGCCGGCATTAAGGGAAAAGTGTGAGGCCACGTTCTGTAGCTCTCTGTCAGCTACCAAAACTCCTGCTTCATATGGAACATCCACAAACATTCTCCAAGCAGATCCTGAGTGGAGATTTTAACACGTTATCCATGGGGGAATCACAATAAACGAGAGAGCGAATTGTGTTAAAGAAATATTAATGAGTCTGAAAACATGCTGCATTCTCTCTGGCAAAAGAGTGATGCGCAATCCTGGTCATGTCTACTCAGATGTAAGTCCAGTTGAGTTCAATGGCGTTTACTCCAAAGTTAGGGAGTATATGATTGCAACTTTAATGTTATAAGTATTCTAGGTGTTGTTGTTGTTATTATTATTATTATTATTCCAGAGGCTATCTGTATTACTCCATTGCAGAAAAGCCAACAAAGTGCCTTGTGGCACTTTAAAGAGGCTTTATTGTGCTTTCATGATTCCTCACTCAAGTTAGTTTGTGGGTCCTTTACAGGAAGTCATCACCCCCTGGGGCTTCTCCCGTGCTTTCCAGCCATTATCATGTTTTTGTCTTGTTTTTTTCCAAATGAGGAATGGTGTAATAGGAACTTGAACGGTGTTATAGGAACCTAGTTCAATTGCGTAATTCTGCTATACCACAGTGCCACCTAGTGGTCGTGTAATGGAACATACAGAAAACAAGGGGGGAACCAGAAAAAAAAACACGTGTAAAGGAACCAGCCTTAATCCTGCAAAGAATCTGGAGGCAGAAAATTCTGTAAAGCCTCATGTAGAAAAGCCCAAGGACCACCTAATTTGTTCTAGCATAAGCATTGGTGGACTATTCAGCCCACTTCTTCGAATGCATAGAGTGTTATAAAATTCTCCATAATGAAACTCTCCATTATATTCCAAGCATCTGATGAAGTGGGCTCTACATTCCATGAACACTTATGCCAGAATAAATGTCTTAGAGCCTATCTACACTACTGTTATTAACCGGTTTAAAAATGTTATAAACCGTTTTAATACAGTAGCGTAGATAGGCTCTTAGTCTTTAAGGTGGGTTCCCCATCTAGCCCATAGGGACTTGAGCAGTCTCCACAAGCCCCGCCTCCTGTCCTGAACGCTACTGGGAGCTTGAGGAGGAGACGGGGAGAGGAATCTGTGATCTGAGACTGGAGAAACAAGGGGATTTTTCTGTGCCCCACTCCCAATGGAGAGGGTGAGGGTGGTGCTGGGGAATCCACCTTTTACCTCCAATCATAGACTGAGATAACTTGGGTATTCCCCTTACTTAGCATGTTCCGCCCTCCATCCCAGTGCCTGCTGGATAGTTACCCTGGGAGATGCCACTGATCAGAGAAATTCAGTGGTGGCTGGTGCCCATTGGGGCTGGTAAGGCAAACCATGCATGGCAATCAGCAGCTGTATGCTGAGAACTGGAGCAAAACTATCTGTTTCTGGTGGGATTCCTCTGCCACAAGTGGTTGGGGAAGAGGCCCAGGGTCACCGCCCCGTTCGCCCCCAATATAGAGCCACCTCTGGAGAAATTGTTACAGAGAAAGACAAATAGCTGGACAGAATAGAAGTGCCTTTCCTCCTTTGCTTCTGGGTTTTGTTTGAAGATATATAACCTAGCTAAGGCTGCAATTCTATACCAACGTACCCGGGATTAAGCCCTAATGTGCTCAGTGAGGTTTATGTCTGAGTAGACATGAAGAGGTCACATTTTTAAAGAAGAAGAAAAATGTTTCTGTTTAATGAGGCACTCGTGTATACATTTTGGTACAGTTAAGTTTCTTCTTCTTCAATGCAGGACACCTTGTTAAAGTATTTCTGCCGCAAAGTGCTATATCTCTGCTTAAACATTGTGTTATGGCTCCATCTACAGCCTAGAGAAAATAAGTTGTACACACGTACACACGTACAACCCTCGCCAGCCAATTAAATCCATGGCCTCTTTCCTGTAATTGTGAACTGCAATGCTGTCTTTTTATATTTGGGCTGCGACCCTATACCCAGCTTCCTAGGAGTAAGCCCTGTCGATTTACATTTTGAGTAGACATGTATAGGAGTCTGCTGTTAATTTCTCAGGATCTTATTTCCTGTGGTGGCCCTGTGTCCCATTTAAAGGGCTGTTGGAGGATAGTTCTCTATTTGAAGGGCCGGAATAAAGAAAATGAAACTTCAGAAGGAAGAGCTAGGTCTTGAAGTTGTCCATCAACAGTTAGCACCTGGACAGCAGACTGAGAGGGTAGGCATGAATACTCACCTGGCCACACTAGGGTGACAAGTGTTTCTATTTAAATTCTAGCGATTATTTCTAAATTTGTGTCTATACACATAAATTAGCCTATGCAAATCTGTGTCCTCTCTCTCTCTCTCACACACACACACCCGTTGTTGTTTTTTAAGGATGCATTTCCTCTTTTGGAATGATTCATGAGTGGATACTCTACTTCCTTCCTTTTGAGAGAGATTTTTTCGATGCATTTCCTAAGCTTCTGCTTAGGGTGGTGAGTTTTTATTTTAAGGGGTGATGGTGTTGAAACTGAAAATATGCCCAATATTTGGAAAATCTGCTATCTTTTGGGGGGGGCAGGTTCAATTTTACTGGTATTGAATGCAGCCACATGTGAATTGAGTGAAAATTCTTTTAAAAGCACACTTAAGGGGAAAATTCCCTTCTGATCTTCCATTCTCTGTGGTTGAAATGAAATTACCAATAATAATAATAATAACAACAACAACATATTATCATATTATCATATTTTGAAATGTTGTCATCTGTCCTGGATATTTTATTGAAAAGCGGAGTAATAATCTCTAAAAAAAAATTAAATGTGAGGAAATTTGGATTCTAGGATTAAAAATTTCCTGAGCCTGATCCAGATTAACTCTGGACCAACTGCGCTGATGGAAATGGACTTCTTCACCCCCTCCTTCCCATGGCAGCCTCCCCGCAACACATTCTTTGAAAATGCTGCACAGAGAGGGTGAGCTCTGGTGTGTGTGTTTGTGTCAGATTCCCCAATAATCGGGCGGAGCAATTTTCAGTAAGTGAAGCCTTCCCTTTCAAGGAAGGCAGATCCTGGGATCCAACCCTGTCTCAATGACATTATTATATCTGGGTCACATAGCCAAAATACTCAGTATAGCTTTGTCATATTTTACTTTCTGATCCCCAGTATGTGTGCTCTGAGAAACAAGGTGCAGACTGCAGTTGAGCAGAACATGATTGAATGGATCATATCAAATTCAGGCTGCACATTAGGAGATACTATTTCTGACTGCGCTCCTACATAAACATCTCCCTGCAAATAAAAAGCTATCACATCAGGGGGAATTCTGTGAATTTTTTTAAAACAATATTTTGCAAATGCATTGACTGCCCTTTGATTGTGTTTCTAGGATGGTTTACAGAACAGTAAAATTACAATAATTTCACATTTTGTTCTGTGTAGGACGTACCTGTTCTAGGAATGTTTAGGATTGCAGAATTATTCAGTAGTTCTGCTACAAATATAGTTCCATGACAAATCAAATACCATATTTTGGCACTCACAATGCTTTATTAAACAATATACTTTTTTTTTTTTATCAACCTGAAATGTTGCATATTTTTTTTACTCCCAAAATTCATCATGATCGTCTTCTTCCCTCACCATTGGTTAGGGCTGAGGAAGTTGCTGTCCAACATCTGGAGGGCCATCAATTGCCCCCTCCCCCGATTGAGAGGATCAACAGGGATTATTATGAATGCAAAACTTTCAAAAATGAAATTAAGCTATGTAGAAGACAGAAGGCAAAAGTCCTTAAGGTGACTTTTAAATGAAAATGAAATGTCTCCCTGTACATTTTAGAAATACAGTAGTATGGAATTGTAGAATTGCATCAGATTAATTTCAAACACAGATTTTATGCAAGGCCATTTGATTATAGTTTGATTACCTGACCTCGTAATTAAAGTTTATCACCGTTTCCCAAGCTTGCATGAGTGTAATGGCTTCTTTCAGTGCACTGTGTAACCCAATGGGCTCATTGACTCCCTGGTTTTGCATTTAAATGGGAAAAAATACGGTAATAACATGACAAACAGGTTTGGTTTTTTAAATCATTAATCCTGCTAAGCAATATTCATAAATTCAATTTTGAAGAAGTTGGATACTTTCTTCCCCCCTCCCTTTTATTAGTTTCAGCATTATTAAATGAGATTGTTTCTGACTAATATATTTCTCGACTCAAACGGTAGCTCCAAGCTGTTATTCAAATCAAATAACATGCCCCTTACTTGTGCCTAGCACTAATAAATGCCAAGTTGTGATACATTTCCTGGAGACGGTCACGAATATTAAAGGAGGCAATAATGCTTCTAATATCTCATAAGTAAGCTGATTTTTTCTAAAAGGCTAGAATAAGCCATTCTGCAAGGGGGGGGGGGAGACATCCCTTGACTTTACAGCCGGAAGCTCTCTCTTTTTTAATGACAACCCAGCTTAATGTTATTTCTGAAGAGGTAAACGGTCACAAAATTATAACAGGAGAGAATGATCAACAGCATGTGTAGCTTCAGAGGCCATCATAGACAAGATACTGGTCCTGATCAAACCACCATTAATAGTGTCCCATTGAGATTTGGATACGTTGATTTGGAAAGGTTATCTTCTTGTCCTCTCACTGTGACTTGTTATATACAGTCATGAGGTCAGAACATTCCAGACAATCTGGTGGCAATTGAGCAGAAGACTCTATGAGTGGAGCAGACACTTGTGTGTCACCCTTATGGGAGAAGATGAAAGAAACGGCGTAGTTTGTTCTGTCTCAGACAGGGTACCTAGTTGGATGGGAAGCATTGTTGCTTCATAAGAACATGCAAAGACAAAGCTGGCTCCAAATTTTGAGGGGAGGGGGCTGGAACGTCTGGTGTGTTCTTGGTGGGATTACCTGCAAGCAAGGCGCAAAGCAGGTTTTGGTGATGCCTCACTTGATGCCCCAAAGCAGGTTTTTCACGATGCCCCAAAGCATCACTACATCCGGGGCATTGCAAAAAATTAAAATGGCACCCAGAACTAGCTACCCAGTGCTGCTGGGAGCTATGGGTCTTTTTTTTGTTTTTTAAAGGCATCAGCTTTGGATCCTGCTAAGGTGTTAAGGTCTCTGGCATGTGCCCAAGGATGCCATCTGCCAATTCCTGTCCTGTTTGAAAACCCTTGCTGGATCATTCTAACTGCCCGTTCAGTTCAGCATTCTGTTTTCCACAGTAATAAACAACAATTGTGGTGGTGTTATCTTTTTTGTGGTGGCTGGTTTTCAGAGCACAAGTATGTTCTGGGGAAATAGTGAGTTGGAGAAAATCAGAATTTCTACATTCAGTACAGTACCGAACGAAGTTTTCTCCAGATGAATGATTTCACTCAAAAATTTTAAGATGTTTGGCAATTTTGCCTATTTCGATTGACCGATACACCACTGAAAATGTATAATAGTGAGGAAGTGGGGTTTTTTTTTCTCCTTATGATACTTTTTGTAATATGTTATATACATAATTAAAAAGAGTGGTCTATATACCTCCTGAGGAAGACTGGACTGATATGTTTGATATGATGTTTGTATATTGGAACTGTTTGATATGAGATTGATATGTTTCATATATATGCATTACAAATATTTACATTCTCCGCAGTTTGTGTGCATAATCAATTGTGCCTTATTTGTCTATACACATGTTTATAAACCACTATAAGTTTACTTGTGGGCTCTCCCACACTAGAGGCCTTCAAGAGGTAGCTGGACAACCATCTGTCAGGGATGCTTTAAGGTGGATTCCTGCATAGAACAGGGGGTTGGATCAATGGCTTTATAGGCCCCTTCTAACCCTTGTTTTCTATGATTCTATGATTCTTTTATATGATATATTGATTTAGTGTGGTTATGAAAGGTCCCTTGCACCTTGTGCTGTTGTTGTTAATGTTGTTGTTGAGTTGTAATTGGGCATCCTGTTCCCCTCCTGTTTTATAGTCGCACAGTGGTCAATCAGATGCTTCCAGGGATCCCAGATATTGTCACGGACCACGATCCTTACCCTTCATCTTTGGAAGAAGAGGCTCTTGAGTTAACAGTTGAGGGAGAGGACTTCGTTATAAAAAGCTGTCATGGGGCTTCCACCTCTTCATGATCCAGTTTCTCAGGAAGACCCCAGAGATCTGCCCCATGCATCCAGAGGAGCTTGCATTGCCATCCTCTGACTCTGAGGACTGCAGCCATGAAGACACTAACACACGACAGCCAACCCAGGGGTGTTTGCATCCTGAGGCTGCTAAAGCATACCAGACCTCTTTTAAGAGAAAAGGCCTTAGTCAGCCAGTGTCATGTCCCTCTCGCCCCTTGCTTTATTTGAAGTCAATAAAGAGGTCTGCCATGAAACCCACAAAGCTTTATTCAGGCAATAAAAATCTTCTCCCAGCTGAAGGGAGTCTAAAAGTTCTAAGAGACTCATCCTCTAGGCAAGATTATGCAAGGTAAGCGAACCAGTTGTTCTTTCCAGGAAAGGGAAAGCCCATTTCTTTCAATACGCCTTCAGGGAGACTGGTTCTGACCAAGCTGTTTCCGAGCAATCACCCTGGCAGACCTCCTCCTCCCTTCTCTTGACTCAGCCCACCTTTCTCTCTTACACAATCTCACATCTATCAGGCTTTCCACGCCCTCCTCCTCGGAAGAAGCCTAATTCTCAGCTTGGGGGTTATTTACACTATCAGAGATAAGAGCTGGCGAAGGTTCATTCGCAGCTGGAAAAGAGGGCATGGGAAGCAACTCCCGCACTCCTGGTACAGACTGGGACTTCTCTTGCGCCATCTCTTCGGCATCAGAATCTGACTCTGAATTATCATCTGACAGTCTTTCACCCTGCCCAAGGGGAGCGGGTTTAGACACAACAGCCAGCCTAAAAGAAGCCAAACACTTACTTAAGGCTCAGTCATGAACTGCTGCTTGTGGGAGCAATATACTACTGTCTTGCTTCCAGCCCAGTATCACCTGGAGCTCTCCATGGTGCTGTACTGTTGCTGCCTCCTTGGGAAACCTAATTTGCCCAAAAACCTGGGTAAACACCTGATCCATAGCAGAACCCTGTAATCCAGACCTCAGCAGCACTGGCAATTGCCATGACAGAGGCCAAACAGACCAGATACGAGGGATAGCAGCAACAGAATTCCCCAGCAGCAGGCATCCAATAGCATACTCCCTCTGAACCTCAGCCCTTTCCTCTCCTCCCCCGTGGAAGCAGAAATAGCAAGATTTGAACTTGACCCTTGCTACCTCTCTACTCATCCCTACATTCATTTTGGAGTCTCGGTTTACCAGTGCTTGAATTTCTGACAAACTATTACTTGTAGTTAGCTTTGCATAGATCGGTTCACACCACAGTTCCCTGAAGCCTACAATCTGATTGCAGTTATATCTTGCTTTTTGTTTTAAATTAGTTTTGCTTTTTGTGTAAATCTTCAAGCGCTACTTTTTTAAGAAGTGCCCACAACCAGACAAATATTACCCCAGTAAAGGATCTAATTTCACATCCTCACAGAAAAGAGTAAGGCCTGTTCATAGATTTGTGTCGGTTTTGTATAGATTGCTGGTGTTCTCACCCCGGAATAAGAGACAAAATAAACGGATTTTTTTAAAAAAAAACTTATTGTAAATTTCCATTCTCAGGAGAAGTCATTTTGAAAAATTGGTGGGGGGGGGGGCTTTTTAGTATTCTGGAGCTACTACTGAGCACCAAATTTTGATCCTTTTAGTGCTCCATGGCCTATATCTATCTATCATCTATCTATCTATCTATCTATCTATCTATCTATCTATCTATCTATCTATCTATCATCTATCTATCTATCTATCTATCATCATCATCTATCTATTTCTATATCTATATATTTGGCACTGCCAGAGGGAGGAGATGTGGCCTGGAGGGGGTGTCCAGGAGGTGAAAATGGACCCAACACAGTCTAGAAGTTGCCCACTGCTGCTCTAAGATCTTATTCATTTTAACCCCTAATCCAACTTGTTTCCTCAAGAACCATTTCTGAGGTTGAGAAACCAGTGCCATACTCTAGCACTCTGAAGAGCAATGGCCATAAGGTTTCTCTGAAACTGCATTGCTTTGAAAAATCTCCCAGACAACTTTCCAAGCATGGGCTCCCCTCCCTGAGAGGAGAAGAAAGCCTGGGAATTACTATCCCTCTCCAGCCTGGAGTTGCTCAGTGCGTTGGGGTTCAGACCCCACCTCTGTCTTGTACACAGTTGTTTGGGCAGGTCATTTCTCCTTTGCGATTAGCCACGCCTCCCATGGCAGTCATTTTGTGCTGGTGCCCGCACCGTTTCCACCCACCCAATTGTCAAATGTGCCCACAGGCCCAAAAAGGTTTACCTGTCCCCGTCATACTTGTGTTTCTTCAAAGTAACTCATCCCTTATTCAGTTCCTTCCTGTTTCTTTTCTTCCCACCTCCCTCCACAACTCTGCTCCTGATGGAAAGGTTGAGGCTCAGGCAGCTTAACTGTTATGTGGAATGACCTTTACTTTTAATATTAATATATTATTGTAAAGTCTGTGTGACTCATGAATGCAATTTTGGAATTCAGATGAAATGCCAATGTGCCGAATCTTCCGCAAGACCTCTCCCCCCAGCCACGCCGCCCCATCCCTGGTCTGTATTCTTCTCTCCCAGCCAGCCAGCATTGGCTAGCAAATGACGTGAATTAATATGCATCGTATTTCTTTCCCTTTTATTTACTCAGCAAGGTTTGCCGAAGCAACTTTATCAAGAGTAACATTATCAAGAGCTTTCGGGCGAGCTGCTTCATCATATTCACATCCGTGTCGGCTCGACACTTGTCTCTGTCAATCAAACCGCAATAAGACGCAGATGATTTGCTCATTTGGTTTAATAAAATCTCCCTGCTTATTTGCAGTGCAGTCATTATGCCACATAATTGCTGCGCCGCTGAGGTGAAAGGCAGCCCGTTGCCTGGGGGATAAGATGAGAATCTGGCGATATGAAGGGGTTGTTTCTTTGCCTCTGTCTCTCCCTAGTCACTCATATTCCTAAAATTAATATTGTATTTGAATCTGCTCCTGCAATTCCTATGCAGGCTAACATTGTTATTACTTATTATTTGGATGTGAAGTCATTTATTTTTAGTTTCCATGGCAAGGGCTGTCAGGCTCAATTGCTCTGGAAAGCACTGCATGCAATTTTTAACTGCCATTTATAAACCTAGTTTCGGAGTTCCAGAATTATGAAAATAATCCGTTCAAAAGTTAACCAGCTGAGAAGGAGTTTTCTGGGAAATCAAAGCTTCTTGCATCTGTTGCTCTTGTTGTTCTGCACATGAAGCCTTTAATGCTTGGCTTATCTGTCAGCTGACTGGTCATTGTGTTCCATGGAAGAAAACAACATATGCAAAAAAGGATTATTTACGCATGAGCAACGCTTAAAGGCACAAAGTTAAAAAGGGCCATCTTCTTGGAAGGATAGAAACCAGACAGATGGTTTAGATGTAGTGCCAAGTCATTGTTGGCAACGCTAAACCTTGGTTTGTTGTGATTTCTGAACCAACACCATGTGACAAGCTACGGTTTATGAGTGGTTGGTCAACCATAATCTAATTCTGCAATTGGAAAGTACAGTAGTTTGCAAACTGCAGTTTGGACAAGCTGTGGTTTTGGTATTACAATTGAACTGACAAACCATGGGTTGGTATGTTGCTCTGCCCTCAAAGTTTATTGTTTAGGATAACATCCAGGGATTCTCAGAGAAGAACAGGAAAGCCAATTTTGTTTGTTGTCACATGTGGAACGCAAATTATGCTTTGGAGTCTAAACCATGTTTGCAGTATTGAAACAATTCAGAGTTACACTGATTCAGTGTCTATATTTTATTGTTGCTTTAATGCAGTTCGTATACTGCCCTGTGATTTGATAATGAAGGGTGCTATAGAAAGGAAGGAAGGAAGGAAGGAAGGAAGGAAGGAAGGAAGGAAGGAAGTTTCTTATCTGCAGCTGCAGAAATGTGCAAATATGTGCATGATTGTCATGCCACCAGTCAGTTGACTAACCCATGAGGGAACCTTTGAATTGACTGTCAAGAAAAACAGTGCCATCCTGAGGGAGGGGGTCAGAATATCTTTCTACATGTTTGGGAAAACTAGTTGAACTTGGTTCAAACCAGATGTTGGACAGAGGTGAACCTCCCAACGAGGTAAGAACAAGGGCAGCAACCTTTAAGCAATTGATTGTTCAAGCATCTTTAAATGGACTAAAAAGGTGTATTTGATTTATAGGGCAGGGCATTGTTCTTACAAAAACTGCCTTCTCTGCTATACAGGGGGTAATGCCCCTTCTAAATTGATGCTCCCATGACACATGAGCGCACCATCACAAAAACAAAGGAAGTACACTTCTTTGTCTTTAGATGAATATCCTTCTTACTCATGTGCAAATCCATGCAAATGGAATTGATCGACTGAAACACAGATGAAGTGATTAATATTTCTTTAACTGGATTGATGCCCTATTAAGAACGTTGAACATAATCTTCCCAAAAGTTACTTTTCCCACATCTATGCGCAAAAGCCACTTGAAATGAATGAGATCTGTGCAAAAGCTTAGTAGTACTGGTTGCTGCAAACATTGTGTTGTACCAATTCTGCTTCCTTGAAGGAAACTCTTCTGCTTGTTCATCAAATCTTTATGGAGCGCTTCTGCATAACACTGAAAGCCTTAGGCAAAATAACCTTTTTTGCCCATTCTGATTAGCAATAGGATGTCTGCCAAGGGGGAAATGAATATTAAAGGCTCTATAAAAAGTTCAGACCATACCCTTGGTTGTACAAGGCAGCAAGGATGGCCTTTTTGCATAACAGTTGTGTCCTCTTGTTGTTCTCAACAGGGCTGTCAACTGATTAAAGATATCTTTGTCCATTAATCCATTGGGTTTTAACAGATTAATCGAGCAATTAAATGTGCCCATACCTAGATATGAAAAACAATAGTTGGGGAGGGGAAATGTACCATGGTTTTTAAGACGTGACATGGCTTAGGGCAAGAAGGGAGGGTTGAATGCATCTTCAAACTTATCTGTATTTTTGTAAGATCTTGAACTGATGTTTAAATCTATATTGTTATTTTTTTATGGTTTTTAATTGTGCGCTGCCCAGAGAGCTTCAGCTGATGAGCAGTATAAAGATGTAATAAATAAATAAAAATAAACTAAAAAAACTATTAAAACGATGGTTTATAAAGCTGCCGCCCATATTAGTGGGGGAAGCTTTTAATTATGTAATCTCACCAATTTATGGGCGAAATGTTGAAGCCTAGTTCTGATGTGTATTTTTCAGCCCTCTTGTCATGGAATGATGGGTTGATTGAGCTGAGCAAACATGGGTATGTATCCAATGTTAATCCTAATTAGAATGGAACTCTTGAAATGTATGGAACTTAAATAAGACTTACATTTATTTAGTTATTTATTTATCATTACATTTATATACCACCCTTTTCCTCTTGCAAGGAACTCAAGTTGGCTTACATGGTTTTCCTCCACTCCATTTTATCCTCACAACAACCCTGTGAGGTAGGTTAGGCTGAGTCAGTAACTGGTCTAAAGATGGAATAGCTGCACAATGTTTCTTAATGGGGGGGGGGGGTTACTTTTGAATGAATATGCAAAGGTTCTGGCTGCATGACTGCAATTCTCTGCACAATTCTCTTTGGGCTCCGTCACACTTTTTTTTTCCTGGTATGCACCCACGATTTTGACCTCTGTTCAATTAGTGTGGCAAGCGCTGGTCCCTTTCACGATTGCCACTGTTGTTTGCTCCTCTGCTATTGTGCCCACCTCACCCCGACCCTTCTCTTTCCCCCTCCAGTTTATTGGTTCTTGTCGGGTGATGGACGTGGTTGCCTCCCCCCCCCCACTCTGGTTTTGTTGTCTAGGGTTTTACTGATTCAGCGTTTAATTGGCTGGGTGTCGTTTCTGCGGGTTGGAACAGCACAAGTCCGTTCGTTTGACTGACAGACTCACCAAGCTGGAGAACCGCTCTCCTCTTTCGTCAGCCCCCAACAAAAGCAACACAGCTCAATGATGGCAATACACAGGACAGAAGGGTGCTTTTATTTCACATGGAGGATATAAACCGCACTGTTCCCGCCCTAGAAAAAGATGAAAAATGGAGGGGAAGAGGCAAGGTGACTACAGGATAGGCACGACGTCATGTGAGTATCGCATTTCAAAACAGCAAACCAGGCGGAATGAGAGTGCTATAAAACGGTGGTGTGATAAACTTCCTTCAAGGCAGTTCCAGTAAACATGCCTTAGGGGCTGGGCAACGGAGCCCTCAAAGGTATGTTGATCTGAAAACGTATTAATTAACCTAGACATTTTCTTTTAATGTCTACTCTGCTGGTATTTCCAATAAACTTGAATTCGGTTCCCCCGTTCCCATTCCACATATTTCTTCCAAGTCCATCGTGTTTACTCCTTGATATTTGCAGCTTTGATCAGCTGAATTGTTTTAAAAAAAATTAATGTGCTCCCCCTCCCCGTGCAAGCTATCAAGCACTTACAAACTAATTCCATATGTCACTACACCGGGGAGGCAATAAAAGGGATGAAAGCAGGCGAGTGACTTTTGTGTAAAAATCTGGCTCCGTACGAGAGTTAAAACAAACTTTTTCAAAAGAAGATTTTAAAAGTTGTATTATGTCTGATCATCTCTTAAAATTATGTTGGCATTTTATTTCCAGGCAAGCAAATTAATTTTCACTCGGAACACAGTTTCAAATTGGTTTCCAGACTGGCTACGACCCATCACACAGTACAATCACAACTGTACATGAAAGTCGGTAATTATATTATAGAAGCAGTTGATCAAAGGTTGTTCACAAGGGCTGTGTTCTCTGATTTGCCTAGCTTGTAGCTCATTATCATACTGTAATGCAGGTGCTGGTGTGTATGTGTGTGTGTGTTTTGATTCTACAAGTTAAGTCAATTAGTGTAGGATCCTCTGTTTTACTCTAAGCTCTGTGTGTGTGTGTGTGTGTGTGTGTGCAGAACTCCTTCTGCCCAAGGACCGAATTCAACTTTAGAGAACCCCTCGGGGGCCACATTCCAGTAGTGGACAATGCTGAAGGTAAGAGGGGCTGAGCCAAGAAAACTCAAAATACAAGCATATTTTAGCTTAAAGCTTCTACTGCTGGCAGGTACGCCCCAGGTGAGCTGTTTCAACCTTTTAGAATGGAGTGGGGGGGGGGGGAGAAAACTACACAAAAGCTGGGAAACTGCCAAATGATCAGTGGTTGGGGGAAAGGGGGTGTGGCCTTCTGGAGAATGCCAGGGGTGATTTGGCCCTGGGGTCTGAGCTTCTGCACCGTCACTCTAAGCAGAGTGATTCCCCCTCTGCTATTTTTTTTTTTTAGGCTGGAATCCTATTCACAATAGACATGTTCCAAAATCTTTATCACTGTAATTTATTTATTAGGCATATTCAAATCTCACAATGCTTTTGGGTTCTCCAGAAGTGTTCACCAAGAAGGGTGGCAAACAAGTGTGGTGTAGCTGCTAAAGTGTTGGACAGAGAGTCGGGAGATCCGAGTTCTAGTCCCCACTCGGCCATGGAAACCCACTGGGTGACTTTGGGCCAGTCACAGACTCTCAGCCCAGCCTACCTCACAGGCTTGTTGTTGCGAGGATGGAATGAAGAGGAGGAGGATTATGTACGCCGCCTTGAGTTCCTTGGAAGAAATAAGGCAGGATATAAATGCAATTTTAGAGAGAGAGAGAGAGAGAGAGAGAGAGAGAGAGTGCTATTCTTTCTAAGAATAAGTCTCTATCAGAGGGGATTAGCTATATTCATGGAAGATCACAGAATCATAGAATAGTAGAGCTGGAAGGAGCCTATAAGGCTATCAAGTCCAGCCACCTGCTCAATTCAGGAAACTACCCTAAAGCATCCCTGACAGATGGTTGTCCAGCTGTCTCTTGAATGCCTCTAATGTGGGAGAGCCCACCACCTCCCTAGGTCATTGGTTCCATTGTCGTTTCGCTCTAACAGTTAGGAAGTTTTTCCTGATGTCCAGCCAGAATCTGGCTTCCTGTAACTTGAACCCATTATTCCGTGTCCTGCATTCTGGATTGATCGAGAAGAGATCCTGGCCCTCCTCTGTGTGACAGCCTTTCAAGTATTTGAAGAGTGCTATCATGTCTCCCCTCAATCTTCTCTTCTCCAGGCTAAACATGCCTAGTTCTTTCAATCTCTCCTCATGGGGCTTTGTTTCCAGACCCCTAATCATCCTTGTTGCCCTCCTCTGAACATGCTCCAGATTGTCTGCATCCTTCTTGAAGTGTGGTGCCCAGAACTGGACGCAATACTTAAGATGGGGCCTAACCAGTGCTGAATAGAGGGGAACCAGTACCTCACGTGATTTGGAAGCTATACTTCTATTAATGCAGCCCAAAATAGCATTTGCTTTTTTTGCAGCCACATCACACTGTTGGCTCATATTCAGCTTGTGATCTAGAACAATTTCAAGATCCTTCTCACTTGTCGTATTGATTAGCCAAGTATCCCCCGTAACTGTGCATTTGGTTTCTTTTTCCTAGGTGTAGAACTTGGCATTTATCCCTATTAAATTTCATTCTGTTGTTTTCAGCCCAGCACTCCAGTCTATCAAGATCACTTTGGAGTTTGTTTCTGTCTTCCACGGTATTAGCAATCCCACCCAATTTTGTGTCGTGTGCAAATTTGATAAGTATTCTCTGCACCTCCTCGTCCAAATCATTAATACAAATGTTGAAGAGCACCGAGCCCAGGACGGAGCCCTGCGGTACCCTGTTCATTACCTCCCCCCAGTGTGAAAAGGTACCATTGATAAGCACCCTTTGAGTCTGATTCTGTAGCCAACTGTGGATCCACCTAATAGTTGTTCCATCTAGCCCACTTTTCACTAGTTTGTTAATCAGAAGATAATAGGTCTGTCAATGTCTACTAGCCGTCATAGCTAAATGGAACCTCCACGATCAGAGGCAGTATACTTCAGAGTACTATTTGCTGGGGCACAAACAGCAGGTGGGGTCTGTTATTTTTATTCCCTGTTCCAGAGCTTCCTAGGTGCATCTGGCTGGCTAATGTGGGGAACAGTATCCCACACTAGCTGGGCTTCTGGTCTGATCCTTTTTTTATGTTCTAACGTTAGAAATACGTCCGTTCCATCTTTGCACATTTCAGGTCAGAAATATCTGCCACTCAGGCATATGATTTTCCATTGTGCCAACAGAACAGCTGCAGAACACCACCCAGTGGCACCTTTTATTTCCTACAGTGAAATCAAACAGGTTTTGGAACATTACATTTGATGTTTCTTTGCAAATCTGGAGACATAAGCCAGGCGGAAGCCAGTTATATGCTCCACCATTTGGTACTCTGAGGGCTGCAACCAAATGTACCAGATATCCAAATACGCATCCATTTGAAATTGCTGCCTGTATGCCACCCTTTCAAAAGTGTTATAAGGTCCTCAATCCATTGCATTATAGGAAGTGAGTGTTGATCCTTTCAACGTTGTATCTTTTTGTTGTCAAAACGGTGCAGAGAATCCATTTACGTTGATCATTTGTTCATTTCCATGAAGCAGGTAAATAATTTAAAAGAGCATGTACATCAATGAACACTGAAGATTGTTCCAGTACAAAATGTATCTGTGTAATAAACTACCCACCGCAAAAGAAACAACTTACCAAAATGTATGTTTAAAAGCATTAGTTGTATTGCACTGCCAGCAATTAGCCAAATTAGACAATCCCTTATTAAAGAGACGTCCTGGTGTCTAATAAGACATGAAAAAAAAGTTTTTTTGCTGAATAAGGCACAGCATAAGATCCATGGACACGACAGGTAGATCCCAAAGTGGTAGTCCACTGATTAGACATTTTGTGGTGATGTCCACAGCGTGGCTATCTGCAGGATGGGTCAGATCGGGTCTCCTGGAGGGCCAAATTTGGCCCGTAAACTTGAGGTTCTACACCTATGCTATACAGCATGAATGTGTGAAAGCACACATTTTGCAAACACATATATACAGTAGAGTTCCGTTTGTTAGGAAGCCAGGATTAGCTGTGGCTTTTTGTGGAGTGTATACTCCATGGAAAATCCAACTTTGGTCCATGTAATGTGTGAAATCCCACACTTCTTTTGTGTCATTAATGTGGAACACAAGCTACCCTCTAGCCAAAGTACTTTGTACACTAGCAATATAGATACATTTATTCCTGAATGCCCCTCCTTTCCTATAATATGCCACAACAGCATTTTTTGTCTTTAAAGATTTTCCTTGTTAGTTGTCCGCTTGTCCATATGGGGGCGACAAATGAATAGAAATTGTGCAATATTTTCTTTTTTTAATTACAAAGGTGTGATATATATTTACTGGGGAAACAATATCACAGCTTTCTCATTTGGATGGCACTCCCTGAAATTCTTCCTTACGGTCGTAGCGCCTTTGAAGTAATGTATTGGGCCTGTCGCACATTTTCAGTGGCTGCCAGGATACTGTCAAGGATTTCACATGTTCTGGACTGTCAATTCCCTTTGATTTTATCTTTAATCTGCTTCTTTTATCTCGATGAGAAGAATCTATGCAAATTCCATTACAAGAAGGGCACCCCGATTCATCAAGTATGTGCCGTGGCAAGTCACTTTGAGATGAAACTGAGCTTGCGGAGCACCATGAAGTCCTGTTGTGCTTTCTTGCAAAAAAGAAAATGTATATATGTATTTATTTTTTAGGTGAAAAAGGGTAAGGAACGGGTCTCTTCACAATTTATCATTTCTACGTTTGTGGGACCCGGGACCCCGATCCGAGCTCCAGTAATGTTGCAGAACAGCTAATTCTCTCTAGCCCCAGCGAGGTGATATTAGGCGCTGTATTTCAAGAACTGTGAAATGAGGACACAGGATAGATGAAACCAGTAAATGAAAAACAAGTTTAACCAAAGGGAAAGTCAGGGGCAAAGGCCATGATGCGGAGAACAGGGTTAGCAAGGGTAGAACCAGGGCGGGGCGGTAAAAGGAGGAAGCCCCAGGAAAGTTTCCTAGCTTCTTCCCTCCGGAAGGTGACAATTTTGTCTTGGGAGTGTTAGTACTATCAATACTATTATTTCACATTCGTGCAGCACCTTCAAATTAAAGTTTATGACTGGGTTATACATAAAACAGTGGATAAAATCAACCTCCATTTTAGGAAAGCCTACGCCAGGACAAGTCCCTTGTGTTTATTCCATATGAATGGATATTTATTTATTCAATTAATTTTTATTTATTTTATTCCATTTATATTCTGCCCCATAGCTGAAGCTATTTTTTCCCCAATATTTTAATTCCACTTTTCATTGTCGATTACAGGGTGGTTTGCAATAAATTAAAAACAAAAAATTGGAACAAGCAATATATTGTGGATTTTTAATATACTGATGATGATTTATTACATTTCTAGACCACCCCATAGCCTAAGCTCTCTGGGCGGTTTACATAAGATTATTAACAACCAATAATACTTACTTATAAGTATTAATGTGTTACTGTTGCTATGACTTTTATTAATACCAAAGTATTAATACTCATTGATGAACAATTAACGAATAATCCTCACTCACTTGATTCTATGATTAAAATATATAAACACGATTGAGAATGTCCATAGTCACGCCCCTTCGCTCCGCTTTACACTCACCCTGCTCGTGTGAATGGAACAGGAACTAAGAAAGTCACTAATTCAAGTCTTAAAACCTCTCCTGCCCGTTCATCGCCTCACAGATCCTCACTATTTCCCTCCTCTCCTCCACCAATCAGCCACTTCCTCCTCCCAGAGGCAAAGTTTCCATTGGCGGTCCTCACGTCCGTCAATTCATCCTCAACCATTGATTGGCTGCGTGACCAATCAATCTTATTCATGTCGCTCTCCTCTTCTCCCGCCTACCTCTGTCCCCACCCTCTCCCTCGGAGCGGGCAGGTCCGCCATCCAATCCCGGTCTCCGCCCCGGGCGTCGTCAGGACCCGCCCCTTAGTAACAGGCCGAGGCCTACCAGCCGCGGCCTTCATCCCCTCACAAGGGGGCGTCGAGAGGTTACTACGGATGTCACATCGCACAAAAGCTGTCTGCAGGCGGGGCTTGGGCTGTGATTGGCCGGCGCGCGGACCAATGGGGGCGTCCAGCCTCAGCCGGATATCCACAGTTGAGAAGCTGGGAGCTGACCAGATGGGGGTAATCAGGAAAGAGAGGTGGCAGCACAGCCGGTCAGGGTGAGCTTTGTCGGAGGCGCGCTTTCGCGGGTTTAGCTGGCGCGCGCCCACAGTGAGGGCAACGGAAAGAAGGCTGAGAGGGGGGCGGAGTGCGCATGCGTAGCGTCCGTTCGGCCCTCGCGACGGTGGCTGAGGAGGGCCAGATTTCTTCTCTGTCCTCCCCCCCCCCCCCATTCCCCTCAGGAACTCAAACGCGTTTGTTGGAGCTGACAGCCCGGCCTGCGCTGGAGGGCGGTGGCGGGTGCGGGAAGCTCTCCGCCTTCGAGGCTGAAGGTCTGCTGAGGGGAAAAAAGAACCGGGTTGGGGATGGAGCGGGCCTTGGTTTCTCTATGAGGGGAGGGGAGTGGGGGGACGGAGGGGGACGCCCAAGAGGTTCCGGGGCTCAGGCGGCGCGTATTACGAGCCTCACCTGGGCCCATTGCATTGGGTGAGGGGAAGGGCCGGGGTTGCCTCATCCATTCACCCGCCTGCCTCCAGCGCCTTTGAGCCCGCAGCAGCTTGACAGGCAGGAATTCAGCAGGTCAAGTTCTTTTCCTCTCCCCAAGCAGGAGGACTGAGCTTCTTGCTCGAAAGCACAGGCGCAGCAGGGTTGCCCTTTGAAAGGGGTTCCCTGGACTGCGCCTGCCTTTGTGCCTGCAGGCTGACAGGCAGATATTCAGCAGGTCACGCCTTTATTTTCCCTGAAAAAGGGGGGAGATAGGAGGGGAAAGGCTACACCTGCTGAACTTCTGCTTGTCAAGGTGAGCAAAGGCACCTTTTTTTAAAAAAGGGGGTTAATCCCATTCTTCCCTGTTCCTGAGGCTTTCAGCCAGCAGGTTGACAAGCAGAAATTCAGCAGATGAGGCTGTTTCCCATCTCTTCACCTCCTGAATTTCTTCTTGTCACATTACTTGTAGAAAGGTGTACGGGTTGCCACTTTGAGAAGGCAGGTGTGGCTGTACTTTGACTTACCTTGTCTAGAGGCTGGTTCAAAGGAATGGCATTTTGACAAGTAGCAGGCGAAGCCTAGTGTATATATTGCCCATATATATATATATATATATATATACATATATATGATGGAAGTACACGCAGCAGGGGAAGGAAGCTTTGACTGGTTAAGATGCTGACTCACAGGGGCCGGTCCAGCTTTTAAAAATGGTTACAGGTACTAGTTGAGCCCCTTTAAATCAGTGTTTTGGCAGGAGTTCAGCTGGTGAAGCTCTCAATGGGAAAAGCTTATGGGTACAGGAGTTGGGTCAGTATCAAACAAACAGGTGGCAAATATGTAGTAAGGGAGGGGAAACTGGGAAATCAAGAGACACTGGTTCTTGGAAGTGAAATGTATCTGAATAATGTTGTATCTTGAGAAGTTGTTACAGATGTTGGTGAGGATCATTTGGCTAAACTATGGGTTTCTCTGGGATCCAAAGGGGCAGGAGTCAAATATGGGGGAGAGGAAGGTCCAGGCAAATAGGGACTAGAGAAGTTCTTTTCCAAAGGGTATTGTGTACGAGATGATGGGTCCCATGCATCCATCACCCCATTCATCAGGCTTTGGGTTGTCTCCCTCCAGCGTGGGATGCTGCTGCTTCTGACAGAAAGCACAGCATAGGTGTAGGGGCTACTAGATGAAAGGGGGAGTTGAGTAATAGGCATCATTTGTGGGGGAAGTTGGGGGACGTCATTTCAGGAGGGCAAGGTTGCCCCAAAGTGAAGCAAAATGAAGGTTCATTTCTGGGCAAGGGAATAAAGAGGATTGTATTGAATGTTGGGCTGTAGTGTGGATGGTTAGGCACTGAGAGATGCAGATAAGAAAATGTAGATAGGATGGCAATGCATAAGGTTCATATCGAAAGGTTCATTTGAATTATGAGACTTTTGTTGAAGAACTCATATTCTGTGCTGCTGTCTTGCCACCACCCACCCCTGTCTTTTGTGTTCTATGTGGGGAGCATTGTGATAATTCTCTGTAAATGGTTTTTGGATGGGCGTGAAAGTTTATTTATTTTGTATATAGTATTTATATAACGCTCTACATTTAAACAAATTCCAGAGCAGTGAACAAGACAAGATAAAAGGACTGAAGCTCAATATTAACATACTTAAAAAAAAGTACCAATAAAAACTGTAGCTGGTCAATCGGGGAATGTTTGTTGAAAGAAACAAAACAATGTTGCCTGCCTGCCTGCCTGACATCCAGAAGCAGGGGCTTCCACGGAGAGTGGACCAACACAGCGAAGAGTGTTGGATTCCAGGTGGATTCCAACTGGGCCGTAGGGCCATGCGGAACCACCAGGAGTGACTTCAGTTACCAGGCGAGTTGATAAGGGATTAGGCATTACCATGTTTATTGATGTCGCAGCTTCTCTTGAGTCCCTGAACCCCAATGGGAGAGGGTGATTGTCCTCATGTCCTGTTTGTGAACTTGGCATCTGGTTGCCTGTTTTGGGAGACAGGGTGCTGGAGTAGGTACACCCTTAGTCTAATCCGGCAGAGCTGTCCTTAAATCACCACTGATTTAGTGATGTCAGGTGTGTAAGGGCTTGTGTCAGTTCTGCCATATGGCTTTTCCCTTTAAACAGGTATATGGTTTTATAGGCTGCTACTGTGAGAAGGGAATGGCAGGCTAGAGTGAGAAACTTGTCCAGCAGTAGAAGATATGGGGAGACTTCACCTCCACTACTTGCAAAATGTACTTGCTTCCTAATCATAGTTGCAGTTCTAGTGTTCTTAACAATTCTGCTCTTCTCTGTACAGGCTTTCTTCCTTTTTGTCCTTTGCTCATTTCTGAATGCTTCACCTTTTCTCCCTCTTATATCTCCTTGAGGTTTATCTGCTTGTGAAACAGTTGAAGTATATATCAAGGCAAAGCAACTTCAACAGACGCAGTTCTGCTTAAATCTTCTGCAGCAATAAGGAGTTCACTTGACTTAGTGTATGCCCTTACACTTCTTAACTAAATAATTTGAGGATGGAAGAATAAAGGTTTCTGAAACCTGATACGTGAGGAGTGTTGCTATAGGAAGTCATTAAGAGGTGTTCAGATAAAGGTGTGCCAACATTTTCTTACAGTGGAGCCGGTAGACAAGTCTAACCTGTTGCCATTTCTCAACTGGCCTATTTTTATGTTACATGCTCGTTAGGTGAGCTCATGTCTCTTGAAGATGGCATGGTGTACATGATGCTTGCAAAAAGTATATATAAACTCTGGAGAGAGAGAGAAAGAGAGAGAGGGAAGTAAAGCCAAATAAGGGGTCAGCAGGTGATAAATCTTGCTAAAAGTTGCAAGGAACCAGATAACAAATATGTGTCAAAAAGAGGGGAAACATGAGTTTCTGAGCAATTAGGCTTGCTAGGAGCCTGCACAAATCCCTCTGAAATGAACAGACAATGGACAACAGGAGTGCTGACTGCATTATATCCCCAGTTTGAATGGTTTGCATGTCTCTATCCTTGCTTTGATACTCGTTTCCCCATATGCTGTTACTCTGGAAAAGCACTGTGTCTAGGCTCAGATCTTCAGTACACTTTGGTGTGGTGTCGTCATATAGACTAGGAGTTATGTGTGCTTTGCTGTTACTCGGCTTTCTCCAACCTGGTGCCTTTCAGATATTTTGGACTGCAATTTCCAGCATTTCTGAGCTGTGGCCATGCTGGTTGGGACTGATGAAGTCCAGCATTTTTGGAAGGCACCAGGTGAAGGAGTGCTGCTCTTACTGTTGGTTGCCCTGGGATAGAGGAAACTGGATGTCACACCTGTGAGTTGCTCAGGTCAAATTTGTCTTGGAGTCTTCATTGGAGATTTATTAACTTTTGTCATGGGGGGCATACTTCTTCTGTGGTAAGAACATCAGGGAAGCTTTGCATACAGTGCAAACTTACTTGAATATTAAGTGACATAACTGGTCCTAAAGCGATAGCATGGTTTTTAAGGAGGACATGACTAAAATTGCTGCTAATGTTTGATAACCATCTTGAAAACATTATGTGAATGGTTGGTCAGCACCAAATTATAGTTCAATATGGTGAATATGATGTTGTCTCATGTATGTGAGGCTTCGTCTGATATCTGAGCACTGTGACACAGGAAGTTTTACCTTCAAATGTTTATCTAATGGGTTTATCTTCTAAGTATACTTGTGAATTAAAGGTGATGAAGATTACTGTAACAGTTGCCTGTGGCAATGGCAGGAGACACTGTTTTCAACTACTGAATCCCGTCTTCCTAATTCTAACTGGGTAGGATGCTAAAAGGGTAATAACATCTAGACTGCATATACCTTCTGCTGCTGGATGCAGTTAATTTTCTTACTACAAGAACCACAAGCATCTATGGGCCTTTAAGATGGAGGCAGAAAATAGATGTATAATAAAGTGACACTCTTGTGTTTATATCATTCTTCTGAAGCCTGGGTTGCTATTTAGTAAAATTATCAAAGTAAAGTGGGAGGAATCATGTAAAGTGCTCATGTTATTCCCAGAGTTATGGAAACGTTTTGCTACCTAACTTTTACAGCTTGTGATGTATAATGTCTTTAGCCAAAGGTTGATTACATGTTGCAACTGAAATATGGGATTCCTAAGTCCATGCTGTAATGCTTGTGCCGGAAGGATCAGCAGCCCAAAAGGGAGGATTTTCACCCTGCCACACCTGCAGAGCCTCTCCTATTAATGTTGCTCCGGGCCATTGCAAATTATTTTCTCTACCACCATGCTCTGAAACCTGAAATAACCCTGGGAGAGGATGGGAACCCTCCCGGCAGTACCCACTGATCCTCCTATGCAAATACTTGACCCCTGCATTTTTCATTCTCTCTAAAGGATTTGGGAATGTGCTTCTGCCAGAATAACATGTAGTTATGCCCAGCGAAACCAGTTGAGTGCAATAAATTCATACTTCATAAATTTGACTAACTATCTGTGGGTTATTCTGAGCAAAATTTTGAAAAGCGCATAAGCATGCGTGTGGGGTGGGAGGGTAAGAAGTCTATTGCTCTGTCAGAGAGGAATGGGAAAATGCAAACCCTGGGATGAAAGAGCTTTACTCTTGTTTGGCTTTAGACAGCAGCTAAAAGCTTCTGGTTGTATTTGGATCATTTTAGAAGGAGATATGTATGCTTAGAATTTGGTTTCTGATGCGAAAATGAGGATGATGTTACTCAAGTTCTGCCTCTTTCAGATGAAATATTGTAGCAAGCCATAAAAAGACAGGCTGCCAAGCTAGTCATCTTGTTTGGCTCTAGTAAAACAGCACAATTTAAAAAGCTTGTTAAGTGACCATGAAAGCATGTTGATGTCTTCAAGGAGAACTGGGAGGGCATGCAGAGACTATCCACAAGTGATTCATTTTGTATAAAGTGTGTGTGTGTGTGTGTGTGTGTGTGTGTATGGTGGGTCTTTTCATGTTAAGATGGAATGGCTATATGGCTGATGAAAAGACGCTCAGTTGGTAATTTCACTTCTCTGTTTCTAGGATAGAGAATAATCCCAGGAAGCTGGACATTTGGGAGGCATAGCATCTTTACCACCCTCTACTTGGAATACACGTTATGAACCCTTTCTGGAGCATGTCTACAAATTCTACACGCAAGGTGGAGTATGACTGATTAGGAAGGCAGACGATAATGAAATGTATGCAGTGCTAAGTCTCCCCTTCCCCCCCCCCCCCAGTTGTGCTTTAAAATATTCTGAGCAGAATCCTTGATGTGGGTTAAAATTGGTATTATGGAATTAAAAGCATAATCTGAAAACAAGTTCAGGTTGATGTTTCAGTACTTATATAATAGCAGCCCTTCTCAGAATGACCTGCCTGAGTGAATTCTCTTCAAGAGAGGTTTTGCTTACATGGAGCTTCCCAGTCATTTAGAACTGGGCAGCAGCTGAAAGAGGGCATCGGGCAGGGCAAATATGTCTCCCTTCATCTTAAAAGCAGATTGTGGTGTCTTGCTTAGCTTTCTGTGACACCTCAGCCAGCCGCATTTATTTATTTATTGCATTTCTATACTGCCCAATAGCCGAAGCTCTCTGGGTGGTTCTTATGGCAGTAGCCCCATGGTTGGCAGTAGTTAATTTTGTACTGTGACCAAATTCAGTAAAGCAGCTGGGTATATTATTTCCAGAGGGGTAGCTGTGTTAGTCTGTTGCAGCAATTACAACAAAGAGTCCTCTGGCACCTTAAAGATTTATTCTCGCATAAACTTCTGTGGAAACTTCCCACTTCATTTGAAGCATAAAATGTTGACCTCAATTTGGCTGATTTATATATACATGTGGCGGGATGGGGGTGGGGTGAGATGTAAACCATGTGGTCAGAAGGAATTCAAATGCAAAAACTAGAGACTGTGATAATACCTTAAGAGTTGCCATGTCACCCAACAGCATTATGTGAATGTCAACTGTTAAGGTGATTATCACTGACTGTACTTACTGCATTTTGGTTCCCTATGTCAACATGGTTTACGTTCCCTGCTCCAGCCCCCAGCATGTATATATAAAACTGCAACTTTCAGGTTAACACTTCATGCCCTAAGGGTGAGAATGAATGAATCGTTGTACTATTCACTGAATACAACTGGAATGAACCTTTACCATGTTTTGCATTTTCTAACAGAGGCCTGAAACGGAAGAAAAAGCTCTTGCTGGTGAGCCGAAGAACAGTCCTCTACGCACCGCTCCAAAAAAGCAGCTGCCTTCTATTCCCAAAAATGCCGTGCCAATGACCAAACCTGCTTCTCCTGCCCTTTCAGCCCAGTCTACAAATGGAACACATGCCTCCTATGGACCTTTCTACTTAGAGTACTCCCTCCTGGCAGAATTGTATGTGTGTCTTCAACCTAGAAGTGCACAGCTTTGTATTATATACAGTTGTTACTTCTCTGCTTGCTTTTCAGTAGAATTATCTGTTTTCTGAGTATTAGCCTAGTCTACTAGCTGGCTTTGCATGCAGCATTCAGTTCAGTAACAGTGAGCTAGGGCAGTTTCCTAAGGTTTGATTGTCTGCGCAGGAGTTGGAAGGGCAGTTCTTGAGCAGTTGGAAGAATTGCATAAATATCTTTGGAGAAGTTAGCAATGTGCTTCTCAAATGATCTCTGCAACATCATCACAGAGATGTGAAGGATTGTCCATTAATATTAGTATCTCTTGTAAGTGTTTCGTTCCAGGCTTCAGGATTTATGGGGGGGGGGGGGGAATAACCCATTAACTTTATCAGAGCAAGGTATTGTAGAGAGTCGTGTTCCATATTTCTCACACTGCAGCATAACCAAGGAATTGTACCTGGAATGAGACTATATAAATGAAGAGCTGGGAGCTATGCAGATAGGATTTGGCTTAGGTCTCAGTAGCTCCCATTCAATTTTATGGGACAAAGGCTGCAATCGAAGATGTAGTTGAAGGAGGGGGGAAACTATCCCTGATGTTAGATGCCCCTGCAAGGGCCTTTTGGTTGGAAGCAATGTATTACTGTATATGAAGTACCTACATAAGTGTGATCCCTTTCTCATCCCCTGCCCAGCTGCATATAATAACTATGACTTCATTAGTAAAATTACTGAAAAGAGATGAACTGAATAGCAGTATCTGGACTAAATGGAGAGCAATATATAAATATGTTATTTACTAAGGATGGATTTGGGTGATTTTCTCTGCCATTATGTGTGAACTGCTATTCTCCTGAAATAATATGCACATAGATTTTGTTATCGTAAAAGCCTATATTGTAAGCGGGGACATAGCAAAATAGTAAGTTAGGTTAAGCCTGTCAGCAGTTCCATCTAGATTTCTCCTCGGCATGATTGCAAAATTACCAGGGAGGTGACTTTAAAAGGGAAACAAGTCAGTTTAGTAAATACTAATCCGTTTGTCGTGTGGCTGTGGAAATTTAACTTGGAGCAGGAAATGAGTGTCATAAGTCAACACTTGCAGAGTTCAAGTTGTTTTATGTGATACAGGCTTTGTTGCGGGTGCACAGTTGGTGATGGGACTTGCTACTGCTTTGTTCAGTTAAACAGGCATGTATCCTTTAGCTAGTGAAAAGCTTATTTATGAATGCTTCTTTGAGGCATGCTGATCTGGCAAAATGCCGCCCATGCGCATTGTTGCGCTGTCATAGAATGGCTGGGTAAAATTCCAATCATCAATGCTGCTGGGTTGGAAACACAGTTCCCTCTTGTTCTCGCAGTTGTCCTTTATCTGAGATGAAGCCTTGGGTGTCCTCTCCTAGGACTACAATCTGATCATGTTACGTAATATGTTTCAAAAAGTGAAAAATGATCAGAAGACTGTTAAGCCCTTCTCCAAACATAGACTGTAACCTTGTCTGCAGCGGCAAGAGAGAGCATAAATGGGTGAACTTCTTATTTCTCTCTGATTCATCCATTATTGTGGTTCCTCTCTGGCTTCTTTCACACAGCTGCCAGCAGGATTAGAAAGCAAAGCTGTTCTCTCGTCTTTAGATCAAAAGCCTGGGCTACTAGAAAACTTTCTGTACAAACCTAATTGTCGAAAGAGAAATGCTCCTTGCCTTCTGGATGGCACTGTTTTATTTCATTTATATCTCATTCTTCTTCCATCATGGTGCGTATAGGATTCCCAGGTAGTGTCTCATTCAGGCACTGACTAGACTTGGACCTGCTTAATTAACTTCAGCAAGGTTACTGCATTATGTGCCTTCAGAAGCCATAGCCCTGTCTTGCCCTCTGCCACTTAGTTTTCTACTTGTGGTTCATTCTCATGCTGTTCCCTTTGCTGCCGCCTTCCTTGGCATCTGCTTTTCTTGCCTACCTGCCTTTTTACTCTTGCCAAGCAAATCCGAAAAGTCAATCAGATCTTATTAGCTATTTTGGTTCATTGCAGGCCTGCAACCTGCCGTCTTATATTTAAAGTGCATCTTCATTGCCCTTGCATATGAGGTGGCTGCTCACCATGTGGCTGTCATTGATTCAGCTTCTCTGATGTCAGGGAGACCCTTGCAAGCCTCGGCTCATGCTGCTGGCTACTTCAGGGCAATGTAGCAGCCTTTGATTCTGTATTTCAAGGTTCATCACATAAATTAAAGAGTGGTGTGTGTGTGTGTACTGGTACCCACATATGGGTAGGGGCTTCCCAGCCAGTCTTGGTGGTGTAGATGAGATTTCCCTAGCTGTTAAAGTAAGAGGAACTCCTCAAAAGTAGCTGTGTTGTCTTGAGGACCTTGATGTAGGTGCTTTTTATATGTCACTTCAATGCTAATTGGGTGAGTTTCATTTCCTTACAGTACCTTGGTTGTGAAGCAGAAACTGCCAGGAGTCTATGTGCAACCTTCTTACCAATCAGCATTAAGTGAGTTTGAAAATTCTGATATTTCTTCCGTATGTTAAAGCAACTTCCCCTTTTTTTGCACCTGCTCATCCTCCTTTTTTTTTTTAGTGTGGTTTGGAGTAATATTCATAAGGCATGGGCTGTACCAAGATGGCGTGTTTAAATTTACGGTTTACATCCCTGACAACTACCCAGATGGCGACTGCCCAGTAAGTAGTCATGTACTGAAACCTCCAACATTGGGTCATTGTCTTATTTGAGTGGTTATTAGATATTTATGTATTTATTTAGTTTACAGCCAAAAAAGATCCCAAAGCAGTTTACATACAGTCAATAAAGCAAGATAGTCCCTGCTTGCAGTCTTGCAATTTAAGTGACACAGCACAAAAGGAAAAAAGGATGAGGGGGCAGAGGAAAAAAGCCACTTCAGGCACCAATTGTTACAGTTGTGTAGTAGTATTTATAATGGAATGGAAGCTCAGAGAGAAGAAAAGCCAGATGAAGCTGGTCTTTTGGCAGAGCAGATTGAATAGTTATGGGGTGCGTGATATTTTTCTCCCCTGAGAGCACTTTGCTGAAATTGAACAATTGCACTTATAAAACATTCAGGATTGCTTCATATTATTATATTATAGCCCTTACACTTGTTGTGTAAGGTAGGTCAATATTACTTGCATTTTGCAGGTGAGGAAGCTAAGGCTGAGAAATAGTGTCTGGCCCAGTGAACCTGTGACTGAGATGAGGTTTGAACTGTCATCTTCTGTAGCAGAGCTCATTTTCTTAGCCCTTATTTGTCACCAATTCTAAAGCTCCTAGTTATTGTCAGAAGATGATTTCTTGCTTCAGTGGCAGTAGCAAGTCCTAGCTGCTCTTAGCAAGTGAGATTGTTTCAGATTCACTCATAAGATTAGATGTTTGTTGAAACATCTGCTGTTTGCCTCAGCTTTATTCTCGGTGTATGTGAGGATGAAATGATCTGGCTACATTTGCTGTGCATAGCTATGATTTAATTTCCCCCCCTGAGATCTGTTCCTGAAATCTATCTCCCTGGACCAAGTCGCAGAACATTCTTATTTACCACTCCTCTGTTGCCTCTGGCAGATCTCAAAAGGCAAGAGATCCAGCCAGGCCTGGACATTTGCATGGCACTGGGCAGAGAAGCTTTTGGCAGACTACTGCAGGCAATAAGCCTCTAAGTGCAAGAGACTACTTTGAAACCTTTGAAGGAAACTGGATTAAAGGGTATTTAAATGCCTTTTAATTTAAGGCAGCATTGGCCAGCAATTCATTGAGGAGGACACCTGTAGCCTAGTTGTTTGTACTTTGTTTCATATCCTCCTTCCTTCAAGAAGATTTATATTTATATTAGATTTATATTAAGGTTTCAGTTTGACCATTACAAATAGAAAAATCAACAAATCAGGGTTTATGCAATGTAGAAAGAAATGCATGCTATTTCTGAAAGCTGATTCACAGGTGCTGTTGGTGCAGACATGGGAAATGCTTATGCATCGCATGAAAAAGATTAATATGTGATGCTGAATCACATGGATCTGACCTCTGGTCAGGTCCACAGAAGTGACTGCATCCAAGATTCATGGGTTATTGCTTCGGATGTGTAGGTCTCAGGTATCAGGATGCATAAATGACTCCCATTTCTGGAAACCAATGGAAGGGATGTATTTGTGGAGTGGCATCTTTACTATCAGCTAGCCACTTAATCCACCTGAAAGTCATTCTACCTCTTTCTGGGTGGAAGAGTCTGGAACGGTTATCTAAACTCCTTCAGCAACCACCAAGGAGTTGCCTTCTCCTGACCCCAGTTGTATTGTATCTTTGTGTGGATTTAATTGTAAGCTGCTTTGAGAGCCAATTTTTGCTGGAAAATGGAATATAAGTGGCTTATGTTCATTATTGTAAATTAGGCCAGGTCTCCCATGCAGTGTGTCCACTGGGAAGTCACCTATGAATGGACAGCAGCATTCTCAACCTAGTGCCCTCCAGATATGTTGGACTACAGCTCCCATCATTCCAATCAGTGATGGGAGTTACAGTCCAACACATCTGAAGGGCACCAGGTTGAGGAAGTTTGCCGTACAGCTTAGCAGACCAGTGCTGTGGGACATTGTTCTACGCTTGTAAATAGCTCTTTGACTGTGCCACAGAGGAACATCTCCTCTAAGCTAAGGAGAGGCTGTGCTTGTAATTTGGAAGCAGGTGCTCCTTCCTCTGGGGGCAGATGGGCTAATATCCCTTGTGGACCGATCTGTAAGGTTGGTATCCATTTGTGTGTGTGTGTGTGTGTGTGTTTAATCTCCTTCCTCTTCCCCCTCAGCGCTTGGTTTTTGACCTGCCCATCTTCCACCCACTAGTAGATCCCGACTCAGGTGAACTGGATGTGAAACGAGCATTTGCCAAGTGGAGGTCAGTGTGATGTGCTAGAATGTAAATACTGGACAGATGAGTTCTGTTTAGATGCTTCATTCAAGGCCCTGGCGTGTCTGTCTTGTGCTTCTCCTAAAGGCGAAACCATAATCATATATGGCAAATATTGATGTACGCGCGCAGAGTCTTCTACAAGATCGACACAACCAATCCTCTGAATCCTGAGGCTGCTGTGTTGTAAGTATTTTGCGGGACTTTGTACAAACTGAACTCATTGAACTATAACTTTGGGCCACAGCTTCCACAGCTTGACTCTCATGCACCTATATTGTGTCAAACTTCATGCATTGGCTCCAAAATTGCATTTGAGCAACATGTTCCTAGAATTGGCCTCAGCCATGTAGAGTCATACATAAGACACGTTAGGAAACTTCCCCCCCGCCCCCCCCCCCCGCGCATTTAGCATGGTCCGGTGCATGCAATCCAGCCTCTTTCTCTTCACCCGAGATGTATTTTGTCCTGCACTGTAATCTATTCTATTTTGACAACAAGCCTCATGCTTCCCAGATGTTCACAGTTCTTTTAATTGGGGGGAAACTGAAAAGTTAGGGGGAAATAATAATAATTATTATTTATTTATTTATTACCTGCCTCTCCCTCCAGATCGAGGCGGGGAACAACATCAATACAAACAATATAAAATACATAAAACTGATTAAAAGCATATAAAAATAATACATTATTAAAATATCAATAAAACTCTTAAAATTCGACTGGGTAGGCCTGCCGGAAGAGATCAGTCTTTATAGCTCTCTTAAATTCTAGAAGACTGGTAAGTTGGCAGATCTCTCCGGGCTGGTCATTCCACAGTCTGGGAGTGGCAGAAGGTCCTTTAGGTAACGGTTTTCAGCCTAGTTTTGGCTGACTGTAGTAAATTCTTCCTAGAGGACTTGAGCGTGCGGGGTGGATTGTATGAAAGAAGGCGATCCCGCAGGTAACCTGGACCCAAACCATGTAGGGCCTTGCTCTTCTTGTTTTTCTAATAGAATAGGAGGCATATATTTCAGTCTGAGACCACATTGCCTGGGCCTTTATGCTGTCTAATACTTGGCCTGGTGGATAATCCAACTCTGGGTATTTCATTGTTTCTCTGTCAAAGAACTTTCTGTGTGTAAAGAAAGCTCAGAAATTTGTGCTTTTCATGTGCTAATAGAATGCTCTCATTGATTCAGATGTGGAGTCCTAAGATGCATCTGTCCTGGTCTCTCTCTCTCCCTCTCTCCTTCATAGATATGAAAAGGATATTCAGCTATTCAAGAGTAAGGTGGTTGACAGTGTCAAATTATGCAGCAGTCACTTATTCGATCCACCAAAAATAGAGGATCCCTATGCAATTAGGTAAGTAGCTGTAATACATTTCTACCCTACTACATATTGCAATATGGCTCAGAACGCTTCCCTTAGCAGTGTGTAGAGACATACTATGATGGTGGAATTGGAACTCCTCTCAAATTGAGGGTTTTAAGCACAAGCACATTCACATGCACCAGAAAGCATGGGAATTATAGGCTGAGGTGCCTTCTTTCAGTTCCATGCCAGATATCAGTAAACACATTCTACAGCTGGCAGGAAACACGCAGGCTGCGTGCTCACCTGGCCCACTGCTATCATTGCCAACAGCACCAGAAAAGGGGCTATTTTCCTTTAAAAGAGGGCTGCAGAACCTCAGCCCTAGGAGCCAAATTGGGCCTGCCTGGGTTCCCTAGATAGCCATGAACTCTTCCCCTGAACCAACTCACCTTCCCTCCTATCACCCAGCTTTTGAAAACAAGCTTTAAAGTACAATATGGTGGTATGATTGGCCCCGTCCCTTTTGTCTTCGATCTCGGAGAACTTCTCCAAAATTGAATGCTACCCTCAGGCTGAAAGCGGTTCAACATCACTGCTTGAAAACAAGGTGCGTGGAGAGAGCATA
The DNA here is from genome assembly GCA_029215795.1 of Anniella stebbinsi. Taxonomy (NCBI): domain Eukaryota; kingdom Metazoa; phylum Chordata; class Lepidosauria; order Squamata; family Anniellidae; genus Anniella; species Anniella stebbinsi. Next base: position 10,399,127 of record JARDYH010000007.1, read on the forward strand.
CCTTGTTTTCAAGCAAACCTGCCCTCTCGGAAGCCTCCCTGAACGTGATTTTGCTTGAGAACAAGGTGTGTGCCCCCCCTCCCGGGCCAGGTGCCTTGTTCTCAAGGAAAACTGCAGTTTGGCTGCTACTGCGTCAACAGTTTTCTATGGCAGCAGCAGCAAGGTGGTGTGACTCTGCTGCTGACCCTCGGACCTGCTGAAGTTGCCCACGCTCTCTCCCGTTGCACATGTTGTGCTCTCTCTGCTGCCACACTTTCCCTTGGTCTTTCAGCCAGGGAGACTTTACAGCAACAAACCCAATCTCCAGAGGTTGTTTTGGGCTCACCTTTTAGCATCAGTGCATCCACCACAAGAATTTTGCAGCCAAATAAATTGACAGATTATCTGTGGGGTGAAGAGCCATTTGGCCACAACTGTATTGCTCGGAGCTTTTTAGTTATTTATTATTTTATGTATTTCTAGTATTTTTAACCTGCCCCCTCAGCCAAAAAGGCTCCCAGAGCAGTTTACAATTGATCGGTAGAGAAGACAGTCCCTGCCCCTCTGGCTTACATTTTAAAAAAATAAAAGACATGACACACAAGGAAAAGGCGATGGGGAGGGAAGAGGGGGCCTGCACCCCCCTCTCATCTCCCAAAGGAGGGGGAGACCAACAGTTCCTTCTTCTTCCCCACAGGGTCATGTTGCCAGGTAGCCCTCTGTGGGTGGGTGGGGGAGTCCAACTGGAGCAGGCCCTGAGGGTCTCTCCACCTGCTCATGTCACTCACTTCTTCCCCACAGGGTCAAGATGACCATTAGCCCTTGGGGGGATTATTATTTGTAATAACATGTATTGGCTGCATCCTGTAGATACTTAGGGCCCAATGTTTGCACCGTTCCATCTATTGTAGACTGTTGTATGCCTCTTGCAGCATCCCAGCTGATTATATTCTGCTTGCATCTTACAGCTTTTCTCCCTGGAATTCAGCTATACATGATGAAGCTAGAGAGAAGATGTTGACTCAGAAGGTAAAAGGGAACCATTTTCCTTGTTAAAGTAGGACTCTGAATAGTTTGGTTTGGGAAGATTGGGGCAAAAGCTCTGTTGCTTTGAAGGATGCAGGGTTGGAATTGGGGGATGCTGCTCTCGCTGAAGAGTACCACACACAAGATAATCCACACAGCACTTTTGAAACAAGGCGGAGGAGCAAGAACAGGTTGTTTTCCTGTAACTGTTGTTCTTCAAGTGGTCATCTGTGCAGTCACACGTGTGAGGTTCCGCGCAGGCACAGAGCCCATATGTGTGATGCACAGAGACCACGACGCAGACTCTTCTGTGTGTGTGTGTCTTCCTCTCTCATACCTAAATAAGGGAAGATGTGTGTCTGACTGACCGTTACCACTACGACCATGAAATCTAAGCACCTGAAACTTGGCATGCGTACTAAGCAGACCCTAGGGGCGTGCAAAGACATTAATCCATTTAAATGTGTCCATATTTAAATGAATAGCTTCAGCCTCTGGGGGCAGACCTCTCTAGCCAGCACGTAGCTCTGCAGTCCTTGAGTTGGAAGCCTGTGTTCAGAGTGACAGGCCTGCCCCCCACTCCCCTGGGGTGGTGCATCCCCTCCTCAGGGGAATGGGGGTGCCCCAGGGCAGGGATGCCAGCAGACAAACCTTCACTGATGGGATGAGCACAGTGTGTCTGGCTCCAGCAGCTATGGAAGGTTGCTTGAAGGCTTTGCTGTGCAAACCTGGGCCCTTTTGCTCTTGTCTACTTGTCCACATCTTGATACTAGACGTAAAATGTCGGACAGGCACCTGAATTGTCTGAATTTCAAAGAGTGCTGACCAACCAAGATTTTTATCCTGCATTAACCAGCACATTAGCTTGGCCAATCTTCTCACAGGCTGTTTCAGAAGTCTGCAATATTCGTGCTATTGAGGAAGGCACCGGTGAGCATGTTTCTTTACTGCTTCTTGCAGTATTGTTTTACACTTGGCTCAGAAACTTGAGCTGACATGCCCAGCTTCGCTTGCTTTAGGGTTGCCACATAGATTTTCAAAGCTAATTTTCTACGACTATCTGCATGTGAGTCATCCTTCTGATTGCTAGAATTCAGTGGTGTATTGGAGGTAATGCTGAAGTAATGGGTAGCAGTATTTTTTTCTCTTCTTCCACCCCCCTCCCCCAATGTCTTCTCAAATAGGCTCATCCACCAGTCAGGTATTAATATTCTTGTTTATCATTGCTAGGGTTTTATGTATGTCTTTAGAGCTCTGGAATTCTCTCTGGGGCTGGTAGGGCGTTCTTATTCCCCAACTCCCTCAGCAGAGCTGCTTCCACACTCAAAGGCTGGACCCTACTCACTTATCTATTCAGACTGGTGGATGAACATATTATGACCAGACCATGTTCAGGTAAGAATCCGGACTGCTCTCCTTCTTGCAGTGTTATCTGTTTGAGCTGCCTGTAAGCAATCCGTTGGCTAAAACAGTTGCAACCCATCAACATCTTTTGTTTATTTTAAGCATTTTTATCTCATCTACCCGGCAGGGCTCCCAGAAGCAGCTTGCCTATGGTCAGTAAGGCCAATGGATCATTAAAACGGATCTTCAAAAGGGGAGGCACCGATATCCTCTACTTCCTCTCCTGTTTACTAGGAAGCTAGTTCATGGCCCGTGAGGGGAGAAGGGACCCAATCCCAGGTGGTGTTGCAGTAGCACAGTCCCCGATGTGTTGGCCTTCCACTCTCATCAGCCCCAGCCAGCATGGCCAAGCCAGGAGTCCTGGGAATTGTAGTCCCAAACATCTGGAGGGTAGCAGGTTAGGCAAGGCTGATGCAGCCAATGCAAAAAGGCAACCAAGGCAGTTGGCCATGCTGACTGCTGCTTCCAATTTGAAGCCTTGCAGGGATCAGCCTTTCTTTACACACCTGTGGAAGTAAATAGATGCTCTCAGAAAGTCACTCCAAGGAAGGCCCCAGCCCCCTCTTTCTAGAGGCTACCATGCCTCTTGTTTTGGGGGAAGGGACTCCCAGCACACACCTAAGATGCTCATGTTGGCCATTATTCTCAAGGCCTATGGTAGACTGATGTTTAACATGCATGGAGAAGGAATGCTGTGGACGCTTATTTGGATGCCAGCATGGAGTTGGTGCATATGCAGTGCATTTTGCATGATCAGGAAACTAAGCTCAGTGGTAGAGCATTCAGAAGGTTCCAGGTTCCATCCCCAGCACCTCCAGGTAGGACTGGGGGGGGGGGGGGAAACACTGTCTGCAACTAACAGCTGCTGCCAGTCATTGCCCCATTCAGAAGACACTTTAAACCATAGCTAATAAGGCCTTTTACCTTAGTCGCTATGGTTAAAGCTGTGGTTTAAGGTGTCTTCTGAACACAGCCCAGCTTTCTGGTTTAATCATCGTGGGAACTTCTGAACGGGGGCCAGTATCGGCAGTACTGGGCTAGATGGATCAAAGCTCTTACTCAATATAAGGCAGCTTCCTATGTTCCTGTCCCCATGCTTATCCACTCCATCTGGGGTATGTCATGGGAATGGCCTTGTATTTTTGCTGTCTGCTACACCTGTTGTTGAAGCAAGCTGAACCTTGTCCTATGTTTTGGAGTGATGCGGTGCCTTATTCAGAGAGGAAATAGCATGTCATATATCTAGCAGCAAGATACTTTTGATAGGTAACAGTTAATTTGCAGATTGGCAAGAATCAGTCTACCAGTTGCTCAGTGTTTGTCAATGTATTAACCACTGACTAGGTGGAGAAACAGGTCTCCAAACAAGTGCTCAGTGTTGCTGTTGGCAGTTTTCATGCCTGTCTGTGAAGTGTTTCTTATTAATATTTAAGGATAGGAAATGGTTGTTCCCTGTGCACAGACACATCCCTAAATGGTGTCCACACGGTCCTCCAGCAAGAACGAGAGAGCCAGCCAGCAGAGTCTCATGAGGTGTGATGTTGCCATAGAGGGCTCCTTGCTGCATCATACTGATCTTTTTCAAATTTTCACTCTGCCTTTCTATTTTTACTGCTCAATTGGGGATGCAGGAAATTCACATGTAGATATTCCCTAAAGATATATCCTCTAAAGCTACACAGTTCTGTCACTTTTTCTGGAACCAGTAATATGTTGGATGATGAAACTGAATAATGGGAGGTTCTCCTTTCAGATGCGTGTTCCCTTGTGAGACAAAAGTGTGTGAGAGCCCTTGCAAAATGGGTTTGCATTGAGAGTACCAAATTCATCCTAGCAAGCACTCTTAATTCAGGTGTTTTTTTTTCCCTCCCTAGAAGGCAGAGGATCAACAGTGTAAAAGCATGCAAGTGTCTGGGCTGTCATGGGTGAAGCCTGGTTCCGTTCAGCCTTTCAGCAAAGAGGAAAAGACTCTGCCCACTTAGCTCCTGTGAATGATGAAGCACTCAACACTTTCTGCAAGAGGGAATATGTAACAGAGCCAAACAGCAAAGCAGGTGGTTTTCCTTCTTGACTTTGGATTAGTAAAGAGTAAATGCTAGCAATGACTCACGTTAACCTGCTCAATGGGATTGCTTGGACTCTTCTTGATATTTTACACGTGTGTTTTAACTGCAGCCTGCAGGTTGGAAGTAGTTCTTAACAAGGCTGGACACTTGCTAGCGAAGTCCACTGTGGGTGGGTAATGCCTCAGGGTTCTAATATAGCCTGAGGTTCTTTATTGGGTTACCTTTAAAGCTTTTTTTTAAATGTAAAGCGCAGGCAGGAAAAACTTGTTCCAGAGGTAATCTGTGTTTATGTAAACTAATATAGCAGAGTAAAATACTATATTTAAAACTTCTAAATGCATTGGTTTCTATTGTAAATACATTAGGATATGGAATTTGTAAATAGTTGGTTCTGATCCCTTCTAGCCCTTTTAGGGGCAGAAAGGCTGAGATTGGCATGTATGATGTGTATCTAATTTTCCCCTCCCCCAATAGAGGTTGTCGCTACAGGCTGTTCCTAATATAACTTGCTCCACAATCTTTAGACCTACAACCCAATTGCCTGCAAGTATCATATAGGAGAAAAATTAAACTGACATTTTTTTCATTACGACAACGCACAACTGGCAAATCACAAAAGATTGTCAGGAGAATGCATATATAACCCTTCATGATGTTTGTACGCATCTTAACCCAGGGGCCTTAAGATGTGTCAAAGTAATATTAGAGGCAGCTTTGCATAGCACATTAGTCAGGAAAGCAGGGCCATTTTACCAGCAGAACAAAAAGCAAAGCTCTTAATAATGGTGTACAGTTCTTGGTTGAATAAAATCTTTAAGAGGACCCTGGTAGACTGTAGCAGTGATCATTCTAGAGGATGACATGACTAATGTGTTTATAGTGGCGTCTTAAAAAAATAAAAGACCAATCATGGTAAAACATCTGTCTTGTCGTTCTTCTTCCTTGGAAGTATTTATTTCTATGAACTTCAGAATTGGATATAATGGCTTCTTTAAAATTCCAGACTATTATGATTATGCCTAGTTGTCCAAGGGGATTGAACAGCCCTTTTTCCCTGTCGGGGAGCTACCAGCAATGGAAGGGGTTAAAGCCAGTAGTGACTGGCTTCTCTCTTTGTCCCTGCCCGGTGGGCTGCTGGGATAGGGATAATTGCTCTTCTAGTGGTCTGCATTGCTTGCTTGCCAAGGACTTTTGCAATGAGGCCTGGGGTTACAAGTTATCCATCCCTATCCTAAGACAAGACCTTGCCAGGTGGTGCAAAGACTCCTTTGTCTCCTGAAAGCAATATTATGCAGTTTGTTTGGGTGTGGCAGCCTATAACATCGCCAAGCATGAAGATGTGCTATTTTTAAGAGTGTAGGCCTGCCTGGTCCTGCAGGCTGATGCAACACCTCCCTCATGACACATCACCTGAATTTAGTTACATGAAAAGGTGTGCCTATTTTGGTGTTAGAGCAATCCCCCCCTCCAACTTTTATTTTTAAAGGGTGTGTTCTGATCACTCTTACTGATTTGAAAAACTCAAAGGCACAAGGAATTCTACCTATTGAAGAGGACTGGGAACATTTTCTTCCGTTTAATCATCTTGTAGCCTAACATCCTTCTCTGGTACAAGCAGATGTTGAATCCTCCCTATATAGCTTTAAGTGGATGGGAAAATACCACACCATTGGTTGGTAACATCTGAATGAACAGTAAAGCAGGCGTGCTTGTTTGTGGCAAGCCACTGTTTACCAATTTGCCTCAAACCTGGAAAGGAAGAGAAACTTCTATGTGCTATTGTAGGAAGGAGCACAGGTGCCTGATGCTCCCCAAGTTTCACTTAACTAAAAATGCCAGAGGGCTTGTTCATGTAGCACCATGGCAGATGATAAGGCTGCTTCATAGTTCTTTTTCCAACCTTCCCCAACCTGATTGTTTTTTCCCCTAAGTATTGTAAGACCTGAAGTTACTGACTTCGTGGCATCTTCCAGAACATAGTCACTGTACGTATTCAGCCTGAAAACAGCTGTGCTCAATGCACTCTCAGAACCACTGTCTATTATCTTCGCGAAATCATGTAAGTTGGATGACGTGCCGGATGACTGGAGGTGGGCTAATGTTGTCCCTATCTTCAAAAAGGAGGAACTTGGGAACTACCGACCAGTCAGTATGATATCCCAGGGACATTTTTGGAGCAGATTATAAAGAAGTCAATCTGTAAGCACCTTGAAAACAATGCAGTGATTACTAGAAGAACAAATCCTGTCAGACCAATCTGATCTCATTTTTTGATCGGGTAACCTCGTGGAATGTGGGAATGCTGTGGACATAATATATCTTGACTTCAGCAAAGCTTTTGACCAAGTGCCCCATGACATTCTGATTCACAAACTAAAAGTGGGCTAGATGGAACAACTATTACGTGGATCCACAGTTGGCTACAGATCGGACTCAAAGAATGCTTATCAATGGTACCTTCTCAAATTGAGGGGAGGTAACGAGCAGGGTACCACAGGGCTCAGGGCTCATCAACATTTTTATGTATGATTTGGATGAGGTGGTGCAGGGAATGCTTATCAAATTTGCAGATGACACAAAATTGGGTGGGATAGCTAACACCCTGGAGGGTTCTGAAAACAACAGAATGAAATTTAGTATTGATAAATGCCAAGTTCTACAACTAGGAAAAAGAAACCAAATGCACAGTTACAAGATGGGGGATACTTGGCTAAGCAATACGACAAGCGAGAAAGATCTTGGAATTGTTATAGATCACAAGCTGAATATGAGCCAACAGTATGATATGACTGCAAAAAAAGCAAATGCTATTTTGGGCTGCATTAATAGAAGTATAGCTTTCAAATCACACAAGGTACTGGCTCCCCTCTATTCAGCACTGGTTAGGTCTCATCTTGAGTATTGCGTCCAATTCTGGGCACCACACTTCAAGAAGGGTGCAGACAAGCTGGAGCATGTTCAGAGGAGGGCAATAAGAATTGATCAGGGGTCTAGAAACAAAGCCCTATGAGGAGTGACTTAAAGATCTGGGGATGTTTAGCCTGGAGAAGAGAAGATTGAGGGGAGACATGATAGCACTCTTCAAATACTTGAAAGGTTGCCACACAGAGGAGGGCCAGGATCTCTTCTCGATCATCCCAGAGTGCAGGATCTGGAATAATGGGCTCAAATGACAGGAAGCCAGATTCCAGCTGGACATCAGAAAAAAACTTCCTGACTGTTAGAGCAGTACAACAATGGAATCAATGACCTAGGGAGGTTGTGGGCTCTCCCACCCTAGAGGCATTCAAGAGGCAGCTGGACAGCTGTCAGCTATGCTTTAAGATGGATTCCCACATTGAGCATGGGGTTGGACTCCATGGCCTTATAGGCCCCTTCCAACTCTACAATTCTATGATTCATTTAAAGATGATTGTGGAAGCGCAAATTCAACGTTTTCCATTTGCCCTGTAACCCAGGCCTAAACGTGGAAGAGCAGTGGATAAGCCTCTTAAGGCTGCAATTTTAGGTGCTGTCTTCATACTGCTGCTACTTACTTGGACAGAGGTAATATGGAAAGAGGCCTTCTGTAATTTTAATACGAGAAGGACTGTTAGAGACATACAACCTACTGCTAATATATAGACACTAATGTCTACAAGTTGAATATTACCAAAATAAATAAAATCAAGCAATTAAACACATTGTCTGGCTGTTTAAAATATATATTTCAAAAGTGCCATTGCAAAGTAGTCAACTCTCTAATCTGCAATTCAAAATAACGCTTTAGAGCTGTTGAAGTGCTACCTTCTGGGTAGAGTTCACTCAAAACATTGCACAGCTAAAAAAACCTGAAAGTGTTGTATGTACATAAGTGTACCCACATTAATACATTGAAGGGCACATGAAGGAAAACTGGGAAAGAGTGTACTTAATTGCTCCTGATAGTTTGCTAAAATGCTGCTTCGCTTCTATCCACAATATAGTATTAACTACTTTGTGCTGCAGCCTTTAGCACTCCCAGTTAAAAATGGGTACAATATCTGTTCCCTGCAGTGAGTAGCCAAGATCAAAGCATAAATTCCATCATTGCTGCTTGACTTATTTCCAAATATATTTTTTTTCAATGCTATCAATTCCAAGCATTACACTGATAAGTTACTAAATAGCTAAAAAAAATTAATGCTGTCTGAACTAATGTACGGATACTACTCATCACCAGTTTCTTACTGGACTAAGTATTTATCAATCACTTCTGCCAAATAAGTTAAAAATGCTGTCATCTGAAAACTGCAGCTGCCTGTGCTCCTTTGGAATACACCCAAGCGAGAGCTGTGTGGCATTTCTGTTCTAGCATCAAGATGAAGGAAATAGGTGCCACTCTTTTCAACAAACTAGAATTACACGGCTGCTGCAGTCCCCTGCTACAAGGTTAAAAAAACCTTCATTTCTCCATGGAAACTGGCTCAAGGATGTGGAGGGTGTAAGGTCCATCACTACTGGCCAAATTCCAGATAGCAAAACACAAACAAAAAAACAAATGGACCGGAAGGGAGCCTATTTGAGTCAATGGGAGCCTCGGTCGTTCGCCACATCTTGTAACCTCCTCAGGAGGGCGGTGTGATTTTCTGGGCACATACGCTTGGCTGGCGATTCAGACCCTTCCTCCAGGACGATGCCCCTCTTCTTTGCTGATGACTCCCCAGTTCTGATCATACTATTAATCTCTTGAAGCCTCTGGAACATGCCATGAACAAGGAAAACAGTGAGCACTACAGTTTCCTACTCATTCAAGTCAAATAGAGCATTTTCTCCCTTGAGAACCTGGCTCCAAAGACAAAACTACATATGAAGCTTCCACAGTAGAGCTGAACTGTCCCTTAGTATATATCCTAAACCTGCTGGTTTTAAGACCAGCTCACCTGCAGGCCACACTTAAAATAATATTTTAAAACAGGCAGCACACAGCTAAATTTGTCCCTTATAGCACTCCATAGTCCCATTTTGTTTGTTTAAAAAAAGTTTTTAAAATTTGGGGATGCGGCAGGGGAAGCCGGGCCATTTTGGTTTTCTGTTGTTGTTTCATGTGTCAACACATGCAAAAGGAAAAACCCACAAGCCGTCTCAAGGCAAGAATATTTACAAAGAAAATCATTTATAGCAATCTTGGGAAATTATATAACTATTATTTGACTTTAACTTCCTCAACACTTGACGGGTAATGGCAGATTTTAAGAGATCAACAGTCATCTCTTACCTTTGACGGGCTGCTGCTGAAGTAGTAGAATATTTTCTCACGTGGAGAAAGTGCAGACTCATTTTTGTGAGGGGATATGTAAACTTTGCGGTTCTGACACAGCTGTATTCTGCGGGGAGAGCCGCTTCTTACAAAAGGGTATGGAGACAGGGGAGGTGCTTCAGCCTATCATGAAAAGGCAATACGATTAATATTTATTTGTTTATTTATTACATTTGTATACCGCCCCTTAGCCGAAGCTCTCTGGGCTGTTTACATAGATTCCCTGTGGTTATTAACCAAACAAGGAATCTATGGTGTCATGCATTTATACTGTGGTAATGAAAATAGTTCTGGGCATCAGTAGGAGAGCATTTTGCATTCTGCCTGAGCATATTTTGCTTCTGCTCCAATAAGGCTGACCTACTGCTTTTCGGGCCGTATATTATAACTTATTTTCAAATGAATTCAGGATTCCTGCTGTAACAGAACTATATTTCATAAACTTCTTAGGACAAAATATCTTACCACCTCAAATACAAAGTGAGTGCTGTGTTCTAATTTTAACCATTTCCAGAGGGGCAGCTATGTTAGTTTGCTGCAATAAAAACACACCTTAAAGACTAATGGATGGATTACAGCATAAGTTTTCATGGACTTCAATCTGCTTCCTTCCACCCAGAACACACCACAAAGTCCATTATCCAATTGTATCTGTTCAAACTCTGATAGACTCACAACATTGGGCATTTCTCAAATTACAGTACCCATCCAATGGAAGGGGAAAAAATATCTACAAGGGCACACTTTATACCCATGAATAATTTAGTACAGTACAGGTCTAGAAGAGCACATGACAGACCACCAATTTATCACCTACAGCTTCCACCTAAAATCACTCAAATGTATCATCAACCCATCTTGGATAATGACACTTCCCTCTCACAGTCCTTGGGTTGTAGACCTGTATTTGCTTACAGGCCCTCGCCTCCACCTAGTCAGCTACTCACTAGCAATAGCAGACCATATAACAAGGATACAACCATGGGACAGACCCTGCAACAAACCAAGATGTTAATTCTGTCTCCATATCTACTCAGGCAACACTATTACAGGACACGCAACATCAAGCGTTCATTCACCAGCTCATCTTCCAATGTTATCTATGCTAGCAACGTAGGGTTGCCATACATCCCGGAAAACCGGGAATGTCACGGATTCCAAGACATTCTGAAATGTCCTGGCCGGTCAGTCACAAATCCCGGATTCCTGGTCCGGCTGGGCAAGACAGAGAGAGAGAGAGAGGAGAGCAGAAAGTACTGGGGCACTAGGACCCAGACAAAGAGAAGCGGGGACGGTGCACGGCTTCCTCAGCCACCCGACTCATGAGGAGGAGCCATGGCCGCAACCAGCACGCCTTCTTCCACAGCCGCCTTTTCCCAAAGCAATAGGTGCATGCTGGGTTCCCGCACGCCTCGTCCAGAGGTTTGGCATGAGATTCCCGCCTCCTCCTCCCTCGGTTCAGGTTGGTTGAGTTTTTCCCTTCCTTCCTTCGCTCTGGGACAATGTGGCCGACATGTTTAAAAGGCATTTCCTTCCTCCCTTTCCCCCCTCCCAGATGGATAGCCCTCCCGTAGTTTGTCGTAGCTAAACAACAACAAAAATAAACCTGTTAATCTTCACAATAACAAGGCTCTTGTGGCATCTTAGGCTACACATACTTGGGAGTAAAACCCATTAAACTCAAAGGCACTTATTTATGAGTAGGTGTGCATAGGGTTGTACTTCTAAAAACAAAAGGTGCAATCCTGTGCATGTTTAGATAAAAAAAAGTCCTACATCTCCTAGCTTCCACCAGCCAGCATGACTGGCTAGGGCATACTGGGAGTTGTAGGACTTTTTTCTGTCTAAACATGCATAGGATTGCGCCCCAATAGATTTATGTTGGTATAAGCTTTTGGGAACTTAAGCATTCTAGTGACCACAAAAGCATATACCACAATACCATTCAGGTAGCCGGATTTTATGCAGGTTTGCTTGTTAATTCAGTGGGGCTTACACCCAAGTTAGGGGTGCCAAGGGCCTATATGGTAACTGTTTTTAGTTAATAGGTAGATGGATTTTATATTTTCAAAAACGGAGAGACAACAATTGTCTATTTTCGTGTTCTCTGTAGTCCTGTGGGCACTGAAGCCATCACATCACCAGGCAGAGGCCAAGCTGAATGTCTGCACACCCTCCTCTTCCATGCACTGAGCAGGGGGTTGGACTCGATGGCCTTGTAGGTCCCTTCCAACTCTACTATTTTATGATTCTATATCATTTTATGATTAACAGCACATACATCCTGACTATAACATCCAGTTAGCCCCCCCACTACCATTCATATTACCACCACCACCCTGCTTTTTGTCACATCTTGCCTGATGAAGAGATCTGAAGATCTCAAAAACTTGTACATTTTTGTGATTTTTGAATTGGACTAATGAAAGTATTATATGGATTTCGATCTTTTCCCCTTATGGTCAACATGGCTGCCTTTGTTTTTGTTCTTTAGGGCACAATCCTATGCATGTTTAGATAGAAAAAACATGTATTTTAAATGCAAATATAAATAAATTTTGTCCTGGTTTTGTGAATGCAGAATATAGCAAACCTAATGTGCAGGAAAAAGCAGGCATTTAACATTCTCCCATTGAAGCCAATGAGATCGTAGAACCCTATGCATGTTTGCTCAGACATAAGTCTTACTCCCAAGTAGGTATGCATGGCATTGCAGGCTTAAAAGTACTTAACTTTGGTTGGATCATGCCTTAAGTTTAATTTGGGCTGTGTGTGTGTGTGTGTGGGGGGGGGGGGTGTTGCCTTTTAAATATGTCTAAGAAAATCAACATTATTATCATTGTTGTTGTTTAGGCTGACCATCTGAAAAGGAGGACAGGACTCCTGTAACTTTAACAGTTGTAGCGAAAAGGGAATTTCAGCCAGTGTTATTTGTATGCAATTAGTTCCTGGTGAAATTCCCTCTTCATCAGAACAGTTAAAGGTGCAGGCACTATACTAGAGTGATCAGATACAAAAGAAGGCAGGGCCCCTGCACCTTTAACTGTTGTGATGAAGAGGGAATTTCACCAGGAACTAATTGCCTACAAATGACACTGGCTGAAATTCCCTTTTCTCTACAACTGTTAAAGTTACAGGAGTCCTGTCCTCCTTTTCAGATGGTCAGCCTATTGTTGTTATTTACAATTCATTTTGATCTTGTCAGCTAGTGGCACAGAACAGTCCATATTCTGCTAGAGTAACCACTTGAACACGAAGTAGATGGCTGCTTTGGGGTTAAACAATATCTTTTAATATTAATATAGGGCAGTTATGGTGGGGGTAAGTCTACATATTGAATTCTCCTCTAACTTTTGAGAACTAGTGGAGAAATAAAATTTAGTGTCATTTTTCTGTTTGATTGCTTAAATTGTTCTTTGCCTATTATTTATTTACAGATGCTTAAGTACTTTAGGACTGTTTGTCATTTAAGGCCTAAAAGCCTGGAAATCTGTTTGGGGAGAGGGAGAGAATGAGTTTCTGTGTGTAAAGGAAAAAGAGCGGGAAGTTTGTAAGTTAGAAAGAGCGGGAAGTTTAAAATGAGAAAAGAGCGGGAAATCTAACCTATAAAAGAGCAGCACAAACATTACCATAGAGAGGAGGGAACAAGATTAAAGTTGCAGGGGCCCTGCCTTCTTTTGTATATGGTCACTCTAGTATAGTGCCTGCAACTTTAACTGTTGTGATGAAGAGGGAATTTCACCAGGAACTAATTGCATACAAATGACACTGGCTGAAATTCCCTTTTCTCTACAACTGTTAAAGTTACATGAGCCCTGACCTGGATTTTATCAGGTCAGCCTACTGCATGAGTCCCATGCACTGCGAAGGAATTTGTGGTCAGAGCTTTGGGGTTAGCACTGGAGCCGCTGTGTTGTTTGTGGGGGAAGAAAGAGAGTTTTGTGGAGTGTGTGAGGGAGGGGGAGGGAGGGAGGGAGGGAGGGAGAGAGAGAAAGAAAAGTCCATCCCCCAAAAATCATCCTTCAAATATCCATTTCCTTGGATTTGGGTTGCAAGCCTCAAAACTGTTACTTGGAAGTAAATTGCAGTGAATTGAAGATGTCTGGATTTACAATTGTTGATGTTTTAATTTAAAATTCCGCTTTGCAAAAACGTGAAGTAGCTTTCCTTGTATACAGTTGTGTTATGTGTGTAGAAAAATATTTCTCAATTAAAAAGAAAGAAAACAACAGAAACATTACTTTGCAACAAAGCACAAAAGCAAACTTTCATTTTAAAAACAAAAAATATACACGTAACGGCAGGATCCAGTTACTATAAACACTTTTAGCTACCTAAACTTATGCATGTTTAATTAGAAATAATTTCCATAGAACTCACTGGAACTTACTTCTGAGTAGACATGCAGTAAGTCCCATTGTCTGCAGTGGGGCTTGCTCCTAGGTACATGTGCAGGGAAAAGCAGGCATTTAACATACTCCTATTGAAGCCAATGAGATCGCAGAACCCTATGCATGTTTGCTCAGACATAAGCCCCACTGTGTTCAATGAGTCTTACTCCCAAGTAGGCCTGCATGGAATTGCAACCTTAAAAGTACTTAACTTTCATTGGATTATGCCTTAAGTTTAATTTGGGCTGTGTGTGTGTGTGTGTGGGGGGGGGGTGTTGCCTTTTAAATATGTCTAAGAAAATCAACATTATTATCGTTGTTGTTATTTACAATTCATTTTGATCTTGTCAGCCAGTGGCACCGAACAGTCCATATTCTGCTAGAGCCACTACTTGAACACGAAGTAGATGGCTACTTTGGGGTTAAATTTAGGGTGACCAGATAAAATCCAGGTCAGGGCTCATGTAACTTTCACAGTTGTAGAGAAAAGGGAAGTTCAGCCAGTGTCATTTGTATGCAATTAGTTCCTGGTGAAATTCCCTCTTCATCACAACAGTTAAAGGTGCAGGCACTATACTAGAGTGACCATATACAAAAGAAGGCAGGGCCCCTGCAACTTTAACTGTTGTGATGAAGAGGGAATATCACCAGGAACTAATTGCATACAAATGACACTGGCTGAAATTCCCTTTTCTCTACAACTGTTAAAGTTACATGAGCCTTGACCTGGATTTTATCTGGTCACCCTAGTTAAATTATATCTTTTAATATTAATATGCTGTAGTAGCTACTTGGGCAATTGGGGTGGGGATAAGTTTCCATATTGAATTCTCCTCTAGCTTTTGAGAACTAGTGGAGAAATGTAATCTAGTGTCATTTTTCTTTTGATTGCTTAAATTGTTCTTTGCTTATTATTTATTTGCAGATGCTTAAGTACTTTAGGCTGCAATCCTATACATACTTACCTGGGAATAAGTCCTATTGAACTCAATATAATTTATTTCTGAGTAGACACGCATAGGATTGTGCTGTTAGATAACTAAAGCTTAGATAGCTTTCTTCCTTTCCTTTCCCTAGACCTTTACATGCTCAGTTTTTAAAGAATCCTAGCCCCCCCCCCCCAAAAAAAAACATTGTCCCGGTTTTGTGGTTCCAGAATATGGCAATCCTATAGCAACGCGACTTCTAAGGATGGATGTAGACCATTTTAATACAAGGATCTGACTACGGGATTAATACACCGGTTGCACCCCACTCCCACCCCTTTTTATGTAAAGAGGAACTCCCTGCCAATGGGTTTCAGGCGAGCTCCATTTCTATTATCCTTCCATTGGTGGGAAAAGATTTTGGCATCTAGGGTTCTGATGCAATTTAGCTGTTTCACCAGCAGAACAGGGGCTTCCTCACCCTCCCTTCCCTCTGCAGCTCCACTGCACGTGCCCAAAAATCTACTCTGAAAGGCCTACCAATAAAAACTCACCAACACACACCAAGAGCATTGATGTTTCACAGCTAAGTGCGTTATTTGTGAAGCAACCCTGGATTTCGCTTCAAGGACCTTGGTGACATGAATGCTTTTTGGCAGGAGACAGCAAGGCAGGAGCTTAATGGTTATGGAGAATAAGGTTACTTACTCCACTGGTTGGGGAGTATTTCAGGGCGAACCCTTTAATTTGGTCATGGTAGACATTATTATAAAACTGAATCAGGTCCCCACGCTCTTCTTCCTCAATGTCGCTGTTGGCTCCAGTCAGGCGTGTTGGAGTAGGGGGGGCACTGCTGGGCTGCGGTACTGGCAGGGTGCTACTCGATCTCATCACTGGACTGGAGTCTCTGCTAGCTATGAAGGCAGAATCCAAGGTTTCAACAAAGCTCACGGACTCAGTTTGCTTAAGAATCAACTGAGCAAATATATCACAAGATCTTTTATTCTACTTTTTGGGGGGGCATTGGAAGATCCCCAGAAGCATTCCAGCACAGACTTGGCCTTTTTCACATTAGCCACAAACTGGGTTGACAGTTTCACCAAGCTATCCACCACAACCCCAAGGTTCCTTTCCTGGCCAGTCAGAACCAGCTCAGACTCCACCAGCATATACATAATTAGGACTTACATTTCCTTACGTTGAACTGCACTTGCCATTTTAATACCTATTCCTGTAGTTTGGAGAGCTCTTAAGAATCTCCTTTTCTTATTTTAATTACCCTAATTAATTTGGGGTCATCGAATAAAACCCTGGTCTCAATACAGATTCTTGGGGGACCCCAGTTCTCCATTGCAAGAAATTATCATTTATTCCTGTTCTGCTTTCTGTTTTTTAACCAGTTGCCTATCCAAAAGAGAATCTCTCATCGCAAGACTGCTAAGTTTGCTCAGGAGTCTTCAGTGAGGGATTTTTTCCCCCAGAAGTACAAGTAAACAGCTCAAGAATGTGCTTCCCCATTCACTTTAATTATCTAACGTTTTCCTATCTTCCATACATTTCTGGAATTTTTAAAATTGGATCAGTAAGCTTTTTGTTTGTTTTTTGAGAGGAGGAATAAAGACATTTTAAAACAATTGCATGTTCCCCATATTAATGTAAACATCAAACCTGGAAGATGTGCTTGCGTTAACTTTTTCTATCATTTTTTGAAAACAAACAAATGTTGCAGCCACTTACTTCTCTCCCTATTTCTTTCAGTTGGGGAATTTCGTTGGGTGTTGCTTTCACTACTGCCTGAATGCCTTCGCCTTCTGCCTTTAATCAAGACACTTCGATACACCTTCAAAAAGCCAAAGTCGTGGTAGATTTTAGAAGACTACCTCCTCATATAAAAAAGACTCTAAATGTAAAATGCTACTCTTAATTACTTTTATAGGAAGTTTACACATGCCCTGCTACATGGAGCAGTTGCAAGTCTAAGGTGTGCCATTCATTCCAATGGAGGTCCATAAATGAATGGGGCATTCCAAATGAGCAATGTTCCATTTCACATGTTTTGTATACATGGATTTTCTAAAAAAAATTTTTTTAAAAAGAGTTGAAAAGATCTCGAATGCCTTAATTTGACTGGGGTTTGATGTTTGACTTCTATTTAGAAAACAAAACGAAAGAACAATGCCATGTTAAATTAATACTCTATAAATATCACCCCCCCAAAATCCAATAACCAAAATTTGAACCGAAATATCCATTTATGGGGAAAAAACCATAAAGCACTCTGAACAGAACATTGCTCACTTACTGTGAAGTTTCCTTCTGGTTTGGCAATGGAGGCAATCCAAGAATGGGTTAACTCCTCCTGTCAGGAAAGGCAGGGATCATGCGCTAGGAAAACTTTGCATAAGGCTGACAACCTCTGCCCCAGTTCTGTCCTGTGGCCAAGCTTAAGACAGATAAACTGAGGACAACAGTGTTACAAAAGACCCTGCAGAAGTTAAAGAAGCAGACTCTTCCTCTGTGGAAGCTACGTAGTTAAAAGACAGAGATACCACTAAGGGGAGAAGTCTATAGAATTGAGTAAAAGGTATGAGGCCAATCAAAAAAGGAGTAAGCACTCTATCCTGGGTGAAAGGCATGAAAGAAGTTGGGGCAGAACCAGAGAGAAGTCAACATAATTAAAAGTTGTTCTAGCAAGTGATCTTTGCCTTTCCTGAGCAAGAGATGAGAAAGCATTCTTGAGAGTCTTCCCATCCCAAACTGAGAATGTGGCTTAAATCTTATATTCAAACAAAATGTGCTTACATGGCTCTTAGCTTGAGGTTGGGTCCGATAGCAGCGCATGATGTTCTGAAAGGAAGTGTCTTTTTTTGTAACCTAGGATACAAGAGGGGAAATCATTTGGTTTTATAAGCATTATCTGTTACTTACACTATTACTTCTCTTGCCTTTCGAGTGGTTTAGCTCAACCTATATACTTTTTGTGAAGCTTTACCTTTGCTATTACATAAATAGCACACATTAAGAGCTGGTCTAAATGTCGCTCCATCATGAGTTCAGAGCGCTGTACCAGTGAGAACTCAAAACATGTCCAGATTTTCTTCCTCAGCTCATCTGAAATATCCAGTTTGAGACAGAGATCCCGTAGACGGACACTTGCTAAATGAAACACCTATTGGAGGGAGAAGACACAGTCAGAACTAGCCTATAACAAGGTGTTTTTAAAATGTTCTGCTTTTCATATTATTTATTTTATTTTAGTTAAAGCATTTATATACCACTCCAGATCTTAACAGGTTCTGAAGCGGTGAACAATAAAAGCTAAAATGATAAAAAGAGAAATTATTTTAAAAATTATATTTTTAAAAACAGAGTACTGATAAAAACCATGGCTGGTCAGTCAAGGAAGGTGTCCTGGAATAACGCGTTCAGGAGATGCCAGAAACAACACACCTGTCTGACCTTCAGTGGCAGAGAGTTCCGTAGAAAGGAGGCCACCACACTTTGGGTGGACTCCAATCAAGCCACAGGTCCATGTGGAACCACCAGGAGCATGCCTTCTGATGACCTCAGTGACTGGGCAGGTTGATACGGAGGTGTCCTGGTCTCAGATTGTTTAAGGCTTTATATACTTGTATCAAAACCTTTAACCTGATCCAATAGCAAATAGGCAGCCAGTGCAGTTCCCTCAGCAAAAGAGTTACATTCTTAAAAGGGGAAGCTCCTGTCAACAGCAGAGCTGCTGCATTCTGCACTAGCTACAGTTTCCAGAGTATCCCCACATGGAGTGCATTGGAGACTTGAGGTTAGTAGCACCTGTACTACATATCAATCATAAAAACCCTTTTATTTTGATTACAAACCTAATACGTATGTCTTACTCAGCAGACGTGCCTTATTTTATTGACAAAATTCCATTTCTGATCCTCAAGAGGTTTGTACAAAAATGGCTTTTCCTTTTAACCTGGTCTAAAGTTTGAGCCATCCCATCGTATAGCAGCTATTCTCAAATAGCCAATACTTATTCAGTATCACAGCCACAAAAAAAAAAATTCCATTAATCGAGGGCATCCTTTTTGCTCCAATTTCAATTCCGCTATCGAGTATTTCTCAAGAAGGTGGCTGGACCGGCCTCTATGATGCTAAAAGAGCATGGGGTTAAAAAGAGGTGGGGGCGGGGAGAAGAAACCTTCTTGGGGGGGGGGGGACACAGGCTAGGGTGCTCTTTGTGAATTCAGAAAGGCACAATGAAGCTGTGAGACAGCACTTGGTACACACATGAAGAGGAACAAAACTTCCTTCTAAAACAGCGTCAAGGAAGGTTGGAGTTTATACAGAGATCAACTCAAGTATCCTTTTATGTCTGAACGTATTTGACTCAGCGCAGCCTTCTCCAACGTAGCGTCCTCCACATGTATTGGACTATAACACCAATCACCCCCAGCCAGGATGAACATTGGCTTGCTGGATGATGGCTGTTCTAGTACAACGTAATAACTGGAAGGCACTGGTTTGGGGAAGGCTCGCTTCAGAGGAATAGGGATTGAAGTTCAGATCTGGGAATATTCATTCATCCCATGCTATAGTTCACAATGTTACCATCAAATCAGCCAGAACAATGTGAATTCTGAACTCCCGTTAAAGTAGGCAGAGTATTCCAGAAAAAAAATGGTCTGAGCGTATCATTCAGTTCTCCTGGAACGTTACACCTTTCTGACCTGATTATTCCCCAAAGAGGAAAGGGTTGCTTGTCTTTCCAGTCAAGCCCACAATGCAGTGACAGATGAGATCTTCCACACTGGTGGATATACCTTTCTAAAGAAAAGCGAGAGGGAGCCAGCCTTCCGGGATCTACCGCCACCACTGCCCATTGGCTGCCTTTGCTGTTGTTCTCCAGGAAGAGCAATCTGTTGGAACTGGCCCTGTAACGGAAGAGCTGTGCCCGCCACCTGCTGAGTACTCAGAGTCCCAGCAAGGGTCTGTGCGCTGAGAGGCTGCATGGAACTGGACAGGGGTTGGCCCTGCCCACTCACATTGACCTGGACTGGAATGAACGTGATTCCTCCATTTTCATTGGCAATGCCTGAAAAGTAAGAGGAAAGTAGTAAATACAATGCTGCAAATGGATGGGGGGCGGGGGAGGGATCCAGAAATGCTTTCTAACAAAAAATCTTCACTTTAGGAACAAGTATTATGCCGAGCTGCCTGCTGCAAAGCCCAAATCTACCAGTGTTTCAGTAAGCCTTCCTTCCAAACAAGGATGCTTTGGATAACATCTTAAATGGATTTCTAGTCACGTTAGGCAAAAATAAATATGACTGCTTTAAGACATTTAAAGTGGAATCCGAGGCAGGTTTTCTCAGAAGTAATTTGCAATCCAGAGTATCAGAGTTTAAGAGTCTAGCATAGAAGCCATGATTAATTTCTAACTTCTGTATTTTCTCCAAGCCTCAGTCCTGAGCAGCTTTTAAAAGAAAGCAAGTTTCAATAGCAGAGGGCAGGGAGCTGCTCTCAGGATTCCACCCCCACCCCCCCTACAAACACATTACATTTTCCCTCTGCTTTAATACGAAACTACAAGAAGGGGGAAATGGGACAGATACTTTTTTCTTTCTCTCCTTCCATCTTCTAAACCAATTCCGTCTATACAAATAATTACATGGTAGCAAAGAGTGAAAGAAATCCTGATTGCGCTTCTAGTGCTGGGCGAGTATTTCTGAGCAGGCAAACCTCTGGAGACACGCACACGCCTCCTTGGCCTTAACATTCTTTGAGGTTCATTCAGAATTCAGGTGAGGGACAGAGCTGGCTAACGGGGGTTGGGATGGAAGGATGCCATTCTTTCACAACCCTAACCCCCTTGGCCAAAAAGCTACACCACAGGGCTGCACCCTTGCTCCACTTAGGGAAGGGCCACAGCTCAGTGGAAGAGCACCTGCTTCGCATGCAGAAGGTCCCGGGTTCAATCCCCGACATCTCCAGGTCAGAGGCGGAAAGTACCTTGCCTGAAATCCTGGGAGCCGTTGCTGCCAGTGTTGACAATACTGGGCCAGATGGACCAATGGTCTGACTCCGTATAAGGCAGCTTTTTAATGTTGCTACGACATCCAGCCCCAGGGCATTTTTACTAGCCAAGGCCAACGTCTCTCTCCCTCCTGGCTTGCTGGTCAGTGGGTTTTGTGGGAGGCTGTTTACAACACTCACATACCTTTTGAACAACAGCTGCTTATTTAACTTCAAAAGAAGAAAATAAAAAAAGCCCATTTCCCCTCAGACTGGAAGCAGCTTGCATACCAGAAAGCCTGAATAGCAGTGACAGAATTATTTAGAGAGCAATCCTATGGCCTAGAGACAGCACCTGGGGTGGGGGGTGGGAATAGGATAGTTCAGATTCCTGGATCCGAGCTTGGAGACAGCACTCCGGCCATGGACCCACGAGTCTGAGCTCCCCGCTCCTTCACAGCCTGTGTAGAGAGAACCACGTCAGCTGCCTGTCCAACATCACAAAAGCAACCTCAGAAGGCAGGCAAAGGGGGCCTTCCCGTGAGCAGGGAGGGGACTTGGGAGGCCGCTGTAGGAGGAATCCTCCCGCCTCCCCAACCTCCTTCCCTCCCCGACACCTCATCTAGATGGGCAAAAAAGCTCCATCTAGCTGAAATGCAGAGCAGGAGGAGCACAGAGGCGAAGATCATCTGCGTTGCTCCTCCCGCTCTGCATCAGATGGCCGGAAGCCACTACTGAGTTTGGAGGCTGAATACCATCCCCATCGGATTGCACCCTCACCCACTTATTCATGCTCCTTGGCATTATAGCCAATGCCTCAGAGAAGACAAAGGAAAGATAGCAAAAGTATGTATATTTTATGAATGAACCACTGTTGCTGTGGTTGGGTCCAACAGGAGTGTTTTGTATGTCACAAGTCAAGATTCGCACAGGCTCCGCCCCAACTTTGTCCTGCTTTGTTACACACATTTACTCTGCCATTTTCCTTTGGGCCCACATCCCCATAAGCCTGAGAGCCGTCATAGTGGAATATTTCTTATCATTCACAAACGCCAGGTATTCCTCATCAAACTCCCTTCTCACCTTGTACGGGAATGGTAACTGTCTGCCCATTATTTGCAGTTACAGTGGCCGTTGCTACAGTTACTAAAGTCTGTCCAGGTACCGGAGTGACAGGTATGGTTTCTGGGGAGACATTCTGTACAGGCATCGCACTGATCACAGGCTGCTGGGAGATCCTCACAGGGGTCCGAGTGGCTTCCACTGGTGCGTCATTATCAACGAACAACCTTCTCTTAGTAGTGTTACTTGTTGGGGAGCTGTATCTCTCATAAAGTGTGGTTGGAGAAGACGAAAGGCCTGCAGATATTATAGAAGGAGAAAAAGAAGGGGTGGGAATTACATGTAATCTTTCAATGGCTTTTTGTTAAAGGTTAATCCCACTCAAGAGACCAAAATAAAGGCTAATTGTGTGTGAGGTGAGGCTGACAGTTAATTTTACTATGTCAATTTCATTGAGGATAATATTTCTTATGAATGTGTCCTTACAAGGTGACAAGTGGTATTTATATTAGGAGATCAACTCTCATTCCTCCTCCTTCACCCCCGATACGATAAATACTACCTACTGTCTCTTAGTGTTGACTTAAGGTGTAATAACTTCCATGTGAAAACACTAACACAAGACTCTCCTTGTGATAAGATGTGTCAAAAAGTAAACCATGAATCAACCCCTCAGACTAATGGAACTTATTTCTTTGCTGGGTCAACTGCACTTATGGTGTACAAAAGCTTTACTGATGTGACACAAGACACCACAGTCAATTTGCATCTTCTACTACTGCCCAACATTGATTTTGTACCATGTGGTACTGATAAAGCATTTCATCAATTACGGATGTTAATTTGGCAATATACTTCGCTCTCCAGGATGTGAACTCCCATCCTCTAAATCTCAACTTTTGTTTGAAGATGAAATGGGTATCTAGACATAAAAATCATAGGACTAAAATATCAATACCAACTGTCTTGAAGACCCAGCTTCTTGATCTATTATACATGTTTGATAGAGTTGCACAAATTGGAGGCTTGCCCTGGGGATCAAGAGGTAGGGTGAACTACTGAGATTCCATCACCCTGACCAAATGCCCCAATCCAGCCTTTGATGATGATGATATTATTATTATTATTATTATTATTATTATTATTATTATTATATTATTATTATATTATTTTATATAGCGCTTTCTAACAAAGTGCTGTACATGAGATAAAATAGGCCAAGAGCTTACAAAAATGGAATAAATACAATGATTCTAATACAAGACCTTAACTGAATTTAAAGGAATATAACAATAAAATCTTAAAAACCCATATCAAATGTGTCGTGGCCACCACAAAAGCCATCACCGTGCTCTTATCTCAGGAACAACCACCCAACTCCCTTTATTCAAAACTTTCTTGAACACCTCTAAACTCTCGGTCAACCGCAGTGCCAGGGGGAGTGAATTCCACACCTGAGGGAAAAAGTTCTGGAATGCACGATACCGGAATACCGCAATCCGTGAGGGCCACTGGGTGGTGTGTGCTCAAGACAGGATGGGGATTCTGTTAGCGTACCATCCCCCTGCCCCACTGCCCAACAATCTCCCAGGCTGCCTGATTCCCTGGTGGTAGTAGGGTGTCCCTGGTTTGCTAGGCACGGTGGTGGCAGAGGGCTCTTTACACACAATGAACCCAGAGGTTGGTTCAGGACACACCTATGTGGCTGCTTGTTCCAACTCTTAAGATTTCTTGGAAATGTGAGCTCAGCACATATTGTGCTGGAGGCTGGATTGAGTCTTTGTATTATTATTGAGCGAGATAAGAGGAACGAAGAGGAGACAGGGTGCAATTCATGTGGTAGAACAGGGATACTGAATGGGACAAAGATACATACTGTTTTTTTAGATTTGTCACTGCTTTCAAACTTATCTCCATATTTACCAGAGCCTACAAAGCAATTGAAGCTTTTAATAATCTATATCTCTGAAAGCCTGAGATTTTAAAAAGATATTGTATTTGAAACATTTTTCTCAATGTTGGAGTTCAACATTCAGAGCTTGTCATTTCTGCCCAACGGACAACCTTCCGTCCCCTGTAGACTTGCAAACTCTTACCCATTCCCAGTGTTCCAGTTTCAGCACGAACCTCATTTAGTCTCCTTGGGGTTAAAGGGGAACCTGCCACACTGTTCCCATTTGACCTTTCAAAACACTGAGACGGCATTACCTAAAAATATAACAAGATTTATGCAGTTTTATGGCTCGCAAAATCTAGTTGTATAGACATTGTTGTCCATAGTTACAAGAGGATTCTTCCTACCCACTGCCCGTTTGTGGATTCCTCACCCTTTTCCACTGTTTGAAATTATGTCCAAACTAGAGCTAGCACTTACTAAGACTTTTTTTTTTTTTTAAACTTAACATTTTCAGATTTTCTTATTATTGGTACAGTATTTTTTACAGGTCACATTAAGGACACTGAACTAGATCTCCAGGAAAGGGAGACTTCACCTATGTGGCTAGCCTGCTTGGTAAGTACTCCCCTTAGCTATGCTCACTTATCTTTTACAACCCTGGTCTCATTCTGCAGTATCTCCTCTTTGCCCAATCAACTGCTGGCTGAAAGTAAATGGGGACCGTTTCTGATGAATAGCAGGGCATGAGGGGTAAAATGCAGGTCGAAGGAACTGCTGTCTAAAAACTCCTTATAGGTTCCTTTACTGCTTCTCAAGATTATAAAAGCAGATGAATACATGGGAGTGCTAAAAGAGAAACAGTTCCACAGATTTCCATACAAGCCTGACCAGTAAGAAAAGACTCTACTGGCTGGAGACTTAAGCTTCAAACACCAAACACCTAACATCTAAAGAAAATCTGAAGATGCATTATTAAGTGAAAAGAAGAAACACTCCTTGCCTCATAGAAGAAAGGAGGGAAATGAGCATCATCCTCCGGTAGCAACTAAGGATAATAGGGAAAGGTCAGGATTTAGGACGTTGCAACACTCCGCAGCCTAGACTTAATTGCTGACTAGCTAGTAAAGCAACTAGGTTAGAATTTCTTTCATCTTACCTTTAGAAATATTAGTTTCTAAATGTAAGAGGCAGCTTATACAGAATAAGTTACTAAGGACTAAAAAAAGAAGCTTACCTCCTCACAGGTTGGAACTTTATTTTCATTTTCTCTGATTTTGCCCCACAAAGGAGATTCCTCTTTCCATGCCAGGCTTTCTAAAATCTGCTCTTCAATATGATTGAGGTGCTTTACCACCTCTCTGCAAAGGCCATCTTCTGCTCTAATCAGAATCTCAATCACCTGTAAAATATTTTACAAGTTTAGATGTTGAACATGTATGTTTTCAACAAGTGTAAAATTCAACAGCAATTCAAAGTTGTCCGTTAGTCAAAAGAATTTACCTTATAAAAGTGAAAGGCAGGCACATCAAATATATCAGTGATGAATGGGAAATTGTCAGCTGCCTTGTAAGAGTAAATAATTACCTCCAGGCAGCAGGCCATGAGAGACCTGTGAAACACATCATGCTCCAAGATCGCCTAGAATAAATATATGTTCATTTATTTTATTTATTGCATTTTTATACTGCCCAAAATCCGAGGCTCTCTGGGCAGTTTACAATTAAAACTATAACATACAACAAGTCATAATTTAAAACTTTAAAGGTTAAAAATACCCTATAAAACCCAAATAAGTGTAGTCCAGGGAAGCCTGTCTGAAAAGATATGTTTTCAGGCAGCGTTTAAAGGATGTTACATTTTCTGCCTCCTAAACTGCACGAGGGAGGTTTTTTCAGATGGTGGGTACCGTTACAGAGAAGGCCTGTGCTGATATATCAGCAAAATACAGAATCAGTTCAGTTTAGCATAAAAATGCAAATAGGATTTCTCTATTTTGAAAAAAAGTTAGCACATTGTCTTCCTTGCACATTGGACAGATAAATCATTTCAAATGTCTCATGCATGCAATGCTGGTTGCCCACTAGCTAATCACACAAGTAGAGAGCAGAAGCCCTGACTGGGCAAGGCTTAGGAGTACATCCTGACTGTGGTCACAAATCTCTCATTCCTAAACCTCACATTCATGGATGATCACTATGATAGGGAGACTCCTGCACATATGGACTTTCCAACTAACTTCCATTGAGGGAGGGAGCATGATCAGGATGAGCAGAACAATACACATGAATCATGCCTCTTCTACTAAGATGACTCCTTCTGAGCAGTGGAACCATCATGCTTGCAAGAATGGGTGTTTATTTGCACCACAGTTTCTCGTACTGGTTTGTGCACATTTGTCTGGTCACATGCTCTTCTGGTGCTTTTGTATTAGACGTGGCCAACATCGGTTCAATCATTCTGGGACAACTAGGTCAAAAATACCTGCTAACATGGTTAGGTGTTTGTAATCCTGCTCAAGATTCTGTTTGTAAATCTGCAGGTTGCATGTGTCAAGTCAGCTTGGAAAATACCTGCCTATAGCTTGTTAATTCATTTCATATTAGAACTTTTCCACATATTTTTGTATATACTATTTTGCCCAATTAGTTAATTGAATTTGAACATTTTTGCAAACCGCTACGTTGAACTCACTTACAGATAAATCAGCTTCTCCTAGTCTTTTCTTTTCTTTCTCAATGACAGATTCTAATACCTTATAGTAAAGGACCTCAGCAAGGCAAAAGTGTTTTCCAACAATATCTGCAGTAATTATAAAACAAACAAAAAAAA
Source organism: Anniella stebbinsi (assembly GCA_029215795.1). Taxonomy (NCBI): domain Eukaryota; kingdom Metazoa; phylum Chordata; class Lepidosauria; order Squamata; family Anniellidae; genus Anniella; species Anniella stebbinsi. Next base: position 10,425,985 of record JARDYH010000007.1, read on the forward strand.
ACATTGGCTACCCATATAAAATAAATAAATTCAAGAGCTAGACTCTGGGTTAGGTTTAATCAACTGCCATTAAATAGCTATTAAGGAAAAAAGGCGCGCACACAAAACCCATGATTTTTGCTCCCTCTGATTCCAAATACCAATAATTAATTTTAAGTCCTTTAAAACAACAGACTAAAGACCACTGAGCATTTCCAGAGGAAACCATTTTTATTCAGAACGTCATATATCCAAAGATATAGTGCATTTCAAAACTTGTTGTACTTTCTATAGGACTTACTGTGAACATCAACATACAATGAACATTGTCTTACACATGAACGTAGTGTGGCCTTACCCTTGCAGAAGCTACCAGGTTCTCCCTGAGACTGTGTCCTCTTATAATAAATTTCATGCATTTCTTTCATTCTGTTCGCAATTGACATCGAAGGATCCCTAGAACATTTACTGACAAAGAACAAATGAATGTAGAGATTGGTGAATTAAATAAAGGGTGATATAGTTCCTCATATAAAAAAGTATACTTTTTTCATAAAGTGGTAATACTGTTTTTATCCAAACATATTTCATATAAACACTTATTATTATTGTTGCTGTTGTTATTATTATTATTACATTTCTATACCGCCCCATAGCCGAAGCTCTCTGGGCAGTTTACAAAAGATTAAAACATTAAACATTAAAAATCAATATACAAAATTTTAAACCATAAAAACAGACAACATACAAAATATATCATTTTTTTTTAAAAAAACTTTGAGCTCTCAGCCATAATAGAATTTACTGAGAACAGAGTAATACTTGCATGTTATTTTTTTTTCAAGTTTGCTTCATATTGTTGTGTTGTATTGTTCACAAATAAATTGATTTGCTATTATCACACAGTACGTTAAACGCCAGCTATACTCAGGAGCTCACCACTTGATCCAAGAGCTGTGCGGCCATCCAGAGCAACCCTCCATGCATGCAATCAATGGGACTACTTGGGGCTGAAAAGAGTGAGCCTCATGCACCAAAGTAATTTCTTTCTATTGCATTGCATTATATTCATTTATTTTTATTTATATCCTGCCCTTCTTCGCAAGGAGTACAAGGCGGCTGTAACTGACACACAACTTGTCAAAGCTACATGCAAACGATTTGACTCACCTGAGGATTTTCTCCAGATTTTCACTAGGAGCATTTTTCAGGCCCGTAAGCATTGTATGAAGTCGTGTCAAGCTGTATGTGGCTATGGAAATGGGGCTCACACAAGAGTCGCTCTCCTTTACATATTTTCGGCCGGTGAGAGGTGTAGAAATTCTAAAGGGTTTTGCCTAATCAAAACAAGAAAAATGTTTATAGTAGTGAAGTTGCTACAATCTATTACATTGAAAAGTTTAAAATAGCCTACAGTTGGAGATTCTATTGATCTAGTTGTAAGAACACACAACAATTCGTCCAATACTCACCCGTTCAAAGTGCTCCTGCAGGTTGCATTTCACTTGTACTCTTTCAGCGGTTTCTATTCCTGAGGTTGTGTTTAAACATCTTCGCAGGGTTCCTATTTCCTCATCTGCATCATCCCCAAGAAAAATCCGTTCATCTAGATTTCCAACTGACAATATGTATTCCTCATAGGCCTTGTTGATGGCTTTGCTACAGAACAAAGGGGGAAAAGACAAGTGCTGAACACTGAAAACATAAATGACTGCAGAATGAATAGTGAGAGTGGGTGTAATCCAAAGCAGCTGTAGCCTCTACTGCAGCGAAAAGCCCTTCCTTAGGTCCTTTTGCCGAAAAATGTGGCAGTGGATTAAAATCTCTTCAAAGTCTTAAACAAAAACAGTTAAAGCTTTCATTCCCTCTATGAGATCTTTTACAAAGAATTACTGGCAAGGTAACGCATCCTCCCTCAAAGTAATAAAAAAGTGGCTTGTGCCAATCCAACTAGCTTGCAAGCATTGTAACATACAAACGAACACAAAAATGAAAGATTGCTATTCCAAAGCAAAATAAAAGGTAACTGGCAGGTATCTAGCAATATAAGCTGAAACAGCTAAAGTAAGCTGCTCCTCTGTTCATGTAAGAGGGAGTTGGGATTTCTTCCAATTTCCCATCCATTTGCAGCCCTCCTAACTGTAAACCACACCATTCCCAAGGCTTCCCAACCCACAGGAATAGAATTGGGGAGGGCACAGGTGGCTACAGAGGAAAAGGGGAGGTGGGAAAACCCTATTCCAGTTGCAGAACTTAAGTTAGGATTCAAGTCAGTAAATTGTTATTAGGACGGCCAGACAATCCTCTCTTGCTCTTTGTCAAGCTTATATAATCTACCTTTGAGGTTTCTGATGCATGTTCAAAAGGACAATAAACAGTGCAGGTAAAAAAAACCAAATCTAGGTATTTCCATCAAGGAAGACTACAATAATGCTCCTGTTAAGATACCTCAAACTGGTATAATCAATGGCAAGAGGCTGACAATCCATAATCTAGAATTTCAAGTAGTAATTAAAAGTAGTTTATAAGGTATCACTCAGTTGTGCAAGATAAATACTACATGTAACCTTCCCATTGCCCCAGCTGTTCAAAACAAAACAAAACATCAATAAAATGCTGATTTACTATTGCAAGTCTTTATAATGTGCATAGAAAAGACTATGGAAATGGCAGTATACATTTATCCATTTCGAGGATTTAGTGGTTTGAGAATAGTCTTGAGGTTTGTGTGAAAAAAGGGGTCAGAAAGGCTTCAGTCTGGCTGGAATGGCCAGCGTTGGCCTACCTTGCAGGAATAGGACCTTGGAGTGGGAGAATTTCAAGCTACTGGTTCCCAGCACCCACATCTGGCCCTCTCACTCTTATCGTGGGAGGCTCGAGCTTCAAGGTCAGAGTTAATTGGAAGTGAGCTGCAAGAGCTTCAGCTGTGGGAAACGGCTATTCGCATGGAGGGGGCTGGCGGCATGAGCGGAACGGTCGAGTATTGGTTTTGGCTGGTCACGGTACCAGCTAAACCAAAAAGGGATAAAGGGAATACCCACTGGGTGGAAGCCATCTTCTCCTGGACTGGTGAATGGAAGGAGGGATCCCTACTCAGCAAGGTGATGCTGGGGAATAGATAGATTTATTGATTTCAGGTCTGGCACATTCCAGGGAAAGACTTGTCACCCTTTAGGTGTGATTTAGAGTGGGTTTTATTGCTAACTTCGACCCCAAACCTCATCCTCCCCCCTCCCTTTCTTTCCCAGCTTGCATTTTAACGGCTTATCAGACCAACTGGAGCATTACGTGGTTAGATATTAGGATCTCAATAAATTGCTTCAGTCCTTAACTTGTGTGGTTATTTCTAACAGCTGGCTTCGGGCTACTTGGGATAGAGAGGTGGGCTTGGGGGGAACTCGACTAAAGAGTTCTGCGCCTATCTGGAAGGAAATGTGTCTCTTTCCTTCACAGTTTGCATCTGCAGTGATGTTAAGGCTGCAGTGCGCAGTGCTGTTAGGTGCAGTGAATGGTGAGGGGCAGAACAATGCAATCTCTGTAATCGGCAAATTCTGGAATTACAGATGTCATTGTTTCACAATACTCACAAGTTTTCTCCGAAGTTTCCAGGATCTAGAAACCCTGTCAGATTGTCTTCTTTTCCCTTTAGAATCTAAAGAGAACAAAACTGATGCTAAGAGCAAGCAACGGAACATTTCCAAATTGTTTATGGAGTATAAAAGGGGTTTGGTGTGTGTGTTTTTAAACAAAAGAATTAGTTGCATACCTTTTTCTCAAAAAGTTTTCTCACATACGGTTTCCAGAAATGTTCTTTTATGCCCTTGGCTTCCAATACCAACCCATCATGTAAGGAGCAGAGTTTTTCAATGATGCAGGGAGGTTCAGACAACAGCTTAAAATCCTTACTATGAAAATCTTCAGGCAGCCCTGTGATGTTAATAACAGAGGGATGGTGATGAGGGAGATAGAAGTAAAAATATTTTGAATGTGTTCTTCCTCTCCCAAATGTAAACATGAAAAAGCATCTGGCAAACAGCTATCAACAAACACCTGGGCTTTTGCTATATGTGGCTCAATAAGAGCCATTTCTTCAACAGAAGAACTGTTTCACGTAGGGATTTTCGTTTCTTGAAAATGACAACACGCCACGTTCCCTCCCTTCATTTTTTATTAGTCCAGTTCAATGCTTTTATTTTCTCTTACTTAAACCTAAATATGGATAAACAATTTGTTCTCATGGCTGCTGTGGTTTCCTATGGCAAAGTTAGAGAACAATTAAATGTACAAATAAAACAAAACAGTGAACCCCACCACACTCTCAAAATGTAATCCTTTTTTGAGTTCTTTCCCATGTGTTACACCCGATCTTTCAAAGCATTACTTCACACTCACAGCCAAAATTAATTAATAGGCAAATGTTGATTAGTTAATTAGAGCAGTACTTGGAGCAGCATCACAAAAGGTTATTCTTTAGCATACCTCTAAAATTAGGATTCAGAAGCTCCTTACGATTTGGGCACTGTAGAGAATTCCCATAGACCAGATCAAGGACACATAACAAGAGATCGTAGGAATTGACCAAGTCATCGCTGATCATAGGGAAATTGCCTGTGAGATTACAATCAGGTTTTGAGTAACATTTAAGTAATCTTCAGAATTCTGGGGGGAAATTGCTTTTAAATTTCTAAATTTGTTAGAAACAAATGCAATATTTGCATACTATAGAGCCAAATATTATACCAGTATCCAGTGTAAAAAAAATCAATTATAAAATAATAAAGAAGCAAAATGCAGATAAATATGTATATGCATTCCAATGCATTTTGTTTTCTTTTGAGGGAATATGTTCCAAGAGTAATATAAACATATTAATTCTTCGTACATTTACTGCACCTATTTTCTGCCGTTTGATCTAATGTTTCTAGCACCTATAGATACTAAAACAGCCTTCAAAAGTTGACTTAAAAGTGCTCCAAAGATTAACAAAATAGGCACAATCTTGAGTATGCATGCTTAAATCTCCTATAGCATAAATTTAGTGTGTGTGAATGTGCAATACTGGGAGTTGTTATGGAAATACTTTATGGACAAATGTATGGATCTGATATGTGCTGAGCTTGGAATTCCAACCACTGATTTGTAAATGACAGGTAAACAGCAATTTCAAGTATTTCATACACACACACGAATTTGAATGAAGCTATACTCACTAGCAACAATATTTACTCACTAGCAAAGTTAATAAGTCCATTTAAGAAATGAGAGAACAGTCAGTCAAAACTTGGAAATATCACTCATTTCTTAAACGGACTTATTTTCCTTCAAAAATGTTAAACAGGGAAAAGCAAGATTATTGCAACCATTTGATGACGAACTTAAATAAGAAGTGTTCCAGTTTTAAATAAACCACAAATAATGCTGCATTATTTAAAATGTGAAAACCAGGATAGAAATTAATCTCCAACCATTATGCTAATATTGTGCTAGTTTACAATATCTTAATACTGGTCTTACCATTCACATTTGGCAGCAAGCTAATTCATCTGCACCAGAAGTAGTAAGCAATAAATCTGCAGGACTTTCTGTGCAGAGAAAGGAAATTGCAAATGCTGTTCTTAAAGCTAGGAAGCCTGTTGCACAGACATGCCCAAACTTGTCCTTGGGAGTCTGGTTGCCATGATAAACGTAGCAGAAACCTTCAAAAATAGAGCCAACAAAATCCCGCTTCCCCTAATGGTCAAGACCAAATGAATGCATGTCAGATTCTGAGTTTCAGAATTTACAAGTAGTACAAACCACCTTCCTCCTTTTAAAGCCTTGTATATATCGTGGGATGTGTCTGTGGCATTCTAGTCAACAAGAAGTAGCGATTCATTTCAGTGCTTCTCACTGGTAGAAGCATCAGCTAGAAGAGCGCAGTTCCCTATCAGCACTCAGCAAATGGGAAGTTTGAACACTGCAGAAAAGGGGGAAATGCTGACTTTGCAGAAAAGCTGTCTTTTTTTGTATTTTGCAGTTGAGGTTAAGTCCTATAATCCTAGTCCATTTCCTCTCACCCATCTCCCATTTTATATACATTTTGTTTGAGCAAATAATTGTATATTCTGCTGACAGGAATCTAAGCAACAACATCATTCTACATAGTTATTTCATTGAAAGGATGTGGTAGGTTTGAACAGGAAATCACCATATTGATTAAATCTTCTAGGAAACATTGTATCTCACAAGCTGTGACAAGTTCACATTCTTTTCATACATTGTAACAGATTAAGCAGGTTGTCAAAGAGTTTACTTAAGCATCCAAGTGCTATGCATTGTGTGAACCAGGTTAATGGGGCTTACTTCCGAATAAACATGAATAAAACAATGCATACTTACTTGAACAGTCCCACTGAAATAAGTGGGATTTACTTCTGAGTAAATATGCACATGATTGGGCTGCAAGGATACAATCCTATACACAGAGTGGGAGAACATTTCACTAAATGAAATTAGACTTACTTATGAGTAAACATGCTTAGCACTGAACACTTAGTTTCCTCTTAAATGTATAATGGGCATTATCTAATTTTATAAATCTAGGATATGAACTTAACATTCAATTAAGTGTCAGAATATTTTGGCTTCAGAACAAGCAACACATCAGAAAGCTCTGGAATGCTGTGCAATTTCAGAGGCCATAAAACCATAGTTGCCAGAGAATATAGGCTCCACTATATCCAATAAAAAGAAATAGAACCGTGAATTTTGCATGTGATTGTAAGAGAAAAGTTTATGAGGGTAAATCCAACTGATTATTAAAAACAAGTTCATGCTACCTTCCAAAGTTCTAGGTGATTAGGGAAAAACAACAACGAAAATCACAACATAACAAAACCACTATCCCCCCAAATACAGCACCCCTTATTAACCTAACAAGTCTTCTAAGAGATTAGCCAGCCAAACCAAAATCCAAATGAAAAAGGCGAGCAAATGCAACCTTTCTTCACAGCAAGTAAGACAGAGGAAGTACAATCGCCCCCAGGGCAATTACTCTGGTGTGCTGCTGTCTTTATACCTCTTAAATAAGGAAAGCTAAGTAATAAAAAATTTGACTCATCAATTCTTACCTTTTGCATAAACAAACAGCACCCAGCAAAACTGGAAAACCTCAGAGACTGTACAGGGTTGTCTCCTTTTTAGAATGAAGCCATAAAAACACAAAAGTATTGTATTTTAATTTATATGACAAAGTGCCTCAATATATATATACACATACACCCCATTGAAAATTCAGTAAGACATGCTCAGGGCTGTGCCATGGAAGCTCCACACATAGTTTTTCTTTCTTTTTTTCCCTTCTAGGCTGACAGCTTGGGAACTCTCAGGCTAAAAAGGAGAATGGGCTGCACATGCAGCTTTCATAGCTCTTCCTTTTGTTAAACAGAGCAATGATACCGAGGCTGCGCATAAGTACCTAATTCCTATATCAACTGCAAGCCTCAATAGACACCTGGAAAGGTAGCTGGAGATGGTAGGAACAGAGAAAGGTGAACCAGTATAGGTGAGCAGAGCAAAGGGTGGGAGAACCACTTCCTAAGCAGTTATTTACAAGGCTGACGCAAACGACTAGTAATAGTTACTTAAAAGTAGGTTACAATTAAACTAATATGCCAGTTACTTTCAAGGAACTATGGTCAGAATACAGATTAATTTAAAGTAAGGTAAAACAAAAGTTACAGATGAATATGTTAAAATCTTAGTATACACAATGAATTCATACCTTTGTTTTCTTCCTCTCTGCTGGCGTGGCTGATCATCTTGAGGGTACTTAAAAATGTCCTGAAAAATGGGTTCATACTTCTTAAAAATTACAGCAGAAACTGTAAAGTTTCTTTCTAATCTTGTGGTGCGGTCTCTGAACTGGGAGGGTAGATTTGCCATATCTTCCCATTTCTTCATCTTGTTAAAAAACTCTATCAAACTGAAGACATTTAGAAGATCAGAAATTTATCCTTATTAAATACCAACATTTTAAAACATCTTGCTGAAAACTGACCATAGTTCATGTAACCTTGCATGCCATAATAGAAAGTATGCAAGAAATATTAAGTTGCATTAAGATCAGAAATATTAGTATTTCTATCATTCCTGTTTTATATATCAAATTTCAGGTAGCTATGGCCACTGATGTGTCATGCTGTCTGTACCTTTGAGTGTTCTTTTTCTAAGATATCCTTTCCTTATTACTCCCATAAAATGTGTGCGGTGTTTCTGCTTCCAACTCCACTACACTATGGTGTAGTCATGTATTTTGTAATTCTGTACTGGTATGGATATTGATACAACATATCCTAAGAGCTTCTTTGTTAGTCAGCCCTATGAAAGCCTTTGTAACATATTATAATATTAAGGCTATTTGAGAGGAATTTGATGCAAGAAGGTTTCCAATTTAAACAAAGTAGCCCAGGACAAGCTGCGCTTGACAACTATGTCAATGGAAGTGAATCGCTTTTTCAGTACAAAGTCTATTACCACCAACATTTAAGGAAGCTGATACGTTCATTAATTATTTGCTGGTACAATGCACTTAAATAGGCATTAATCAAATGTCTTTGACAGGAAATAAAAATGTACTATTGTTACAAAGGATCAACATTGCAAGGGGAGTTCTTATTGTCCTCCCCCCCCCAAAAATAAGGAATCTATTAAAGTGCCTTGTAATATTCTAATAAACAGCTCATCCCCAATTTCCATGCAGCTAAATCCCAGAAAGCACGCATATGGTAATAGTATCACAAGTTACTATAGCAACTCACACACTAGTATCAAAACACAAGATTTCTTCAGAAATTGTTCTGAAACTTAAACATTCTAATACTTTCTGAAATGTTAAAAGAACAGTTACCTTTGTCCTGAGCAGCGTAATATTCTGATTAAGGATACATAGTTTCCCTCAACAGTTCCTCTACTAACTGTTGGGACGGCTTTTCTGCAAGCCACATATAAGGAACATGCTAGCCAATGTAGATCATTTCCCTGTTATAGTAAAAAGAAAAAAGAAAGAAGCTGACCCATCTCCAATGTCTACAACAGAAAGTTTCTTTCTTCTACTATATCTAGAATGCAGGAATAGGAATTACAATCATGATCCCATCCGTGCCATATAACTGACAAGTTTTTAAAGTTCCCTCAGTTCAATATAATTTGTCATGTAGTATTGGGAACAGGGGAAGCGGCTGTTGGCAAAACACAAGCTGAAAGCCTCCTTCAGCACACAGAATTTTAAAGTGTTTTATTGGTGTTTTATTGGTGTTTTAATGATGTACTGGTTTTATCTGCTTTTAATCAGTTTTTGTATTTTGTGTTTGGTGTTGTTCCCCGCCTCGATCCGTTGGGAGAGGCGGGTGATAAATAAATATATTATTATTATTATCTTATATGTTGGGAAGCACTTACAAATCAAAGTGCGTATGTTAACAAACCATGTACCAGAAGTGGTATTCAGTGATATGAAATTGCTATGAACCCACAGGATCAGACATGGAAGCAATTGCAAGGCTTTATTTTTTGAAAGCAAAGAAAGTGGCTTCAATATTTCTGAAAAGCACACACACAGCCCAAGAGCTTTCTTGGATACCTATCTTGCTCACCTCGTATTTCCGCCTATCCTAGTTTTGCCAGACAATCTTCACTGGCCGAGGCTGTGTCAGCTGTATTCAGATTTGTTTTAAACCTGACCTAGCTCCGCTGATGTACAGGACTGCTCTAAATTATTATTTTTTAAATGTGTGAGATGACAACCTCAAAAAGTAACCTTATTTATAGAAGCCAGAATAAAACTTGTTGCAATTGGCCTTGTATATAAAGATTAAACTTTGAAGTCATAAGCACTGTAATCACATTTCTGATTGTCCTTTATTTTCCGAAGCCAGATTTCATTTAAATACAGTTGCCTTGGGGACTCAAACACACTTTTCCCCACTGCCCAACTGATGAGCAGAGCTGGGACAGTAATTTTTAGCAGCATCATAGGACAAGGAAGCTTTAACCTCACTATGCAGCTGAGATCACTGTTTCCTGCTGGCTAATAGCAGCAGGGAAACAGCTATCAGGATCGCTTGGAGTGGGGGCAGGCGGAGGCTGAAAAATCTCAGTGGGCAGGGAAGAGATATTTAAAACACTCCATCCCTGTTCTGAGATGTGGGTGGAAGAGTGTAGTATACGTGCAGATCCTGGATCTGCCACCTGGTACTGCATAAAGCCATTAGGGCAGAAATGGTTGCCTGACACTGCTATAGTGCTTTTCCAATCATATATATAGTTTTATTTTTACTCTTCCACATTGAACATTTCTTCTACTCTCTATCAAAAATATCATCTCTAGTTTTATTATCATAAAAGTCTAAAATAATTAACACAGGGACACAAGAGTGCTGCATTCATACATACAAGGTGAAATATGGATGGGAAGGAAGGAAGGTTAGGAAATAACAGAGAGAAAATTCCAACAAATGATATATTACTACAGTGGGCATGCAGGCACTTGCAATTGTCCCGCTAAGCAATGCAAAGAAGGTTACCACATCCTCCGTAGATGGCTGAATTCAGATAGCCGTTTACTGAATAGTAACTTAACCATATAGCAAGTCTATCTTGCCAAGTGGGGAAGAAACTCATACCACCACCCCAGAATCTGATGAGGAATTCAGAGGTACAGAACAAAAGGTAAATTGCTGAATGCTGACCTGGCAGACAAATGTTTTCAGATTTTTAACACAACTTCAGAACAATACAGGCAAGTGGGCTTATCAAGTGAATCCATACACACTGTATTAAGTTACCACTTTGAGCAAGAAGTCACATATATTCCCCTAACGAATACCTGGGCTGTGTGTATGCACAAGAGAGAGGCAAGTAAAGTGACCTTGCTAGATTGACTGTTCAGGGCTCACCTAAACTTTGTAAGCCACTATGGGCATTTTTTGTGGCTAAAGGGTAGAATATATTTTAAATAAATAAATAAATAAACAAACCTCCATTCCCTCTCACTACAGGTTGTCCTCTTTTGCACTTCTGGAACTTCTCAATGGTATAGTTCTGCATCATAACCCATCCCTATCTTCTTAAGATGCCCCCCCCTCATTCAGTATAGCTGGCTTTACCCTTTTAGCACGCTTGGTCTTGCCCCCCTGCCCTGCCACAGTCCTTTCCTGAAGCCTTAGTGCAGCCTTCCTCAACCTGGTACTCTCTGGAATGCATACGACAAGCCATACTGGATCAGACCAAGGTCTGTTCAGTCCACCATTCTGTTCACATAGTAGCCAACCAGCTATTCGCAGGAAGCCGACAAGCAGTACACGAGTGTAGCAGCCCCCTCTCACCCATGTTCCCCAGGAACTGACGCACATAAGCATACTGCCTCTGATCCTGGAACTAGCATAGAGCCATCAGGACTAGCGGCCATTAATAGCTTCATCCTAGATTGCTGGTGACAACAGAAGCTGCAGCCCAGAGGCCACCAGGTTGAAGGAGACTACATCATCGAGCCAGTGTGGTGTAGTGGCTAGAGCGTTGGGCTGGGAGTCTGGATATCCTCACTGGGTGACTTTGAGTCAGTCACAGGCTCTCAGCCCAACCTACCTTGCAGGGTTGTGGTTGTGAGGATAAAAATGGAGAGGAGGATTATGCACGCTGCTTTGGGTTCCTTGGATGAAAAAAGGTGGGACACGAATGTAATAAGTGAGATTTCACCTGGCCTCCTTCCCCCTTCATAGCTGCCAACCCCCCCCCCCCCGCAGTATCCAAGCCAGCCCCTCCCAAACCCGCCCTTCCCTCCCCCCCCCAACCAGGCGCAGTGCCAAACCACCTTATACCCCAGCCCTCCACCCCAAGGTCTGCAGCCCCCTCCCCTCCCCTCCCACTGCCCCTCCCCCACCAGTCCTGGCCACGCCCCTCCCCCACCTCCAGCGTGTAATTCCGCCTCATGCTCTGGTAGTTCAGCCAGGCCTCGGCTCGGGCGCGCTCGTCCATGTTGAGGCTGCTGCACAGCTCCTCGTAGCGCTGCCGGATGTCCCGCTCCGCCTCGGCTGCGGCCTCTTCCTCCTCCTCCTCCTCCTCGTCGTCGTCGGCCAGGTCTTCCTGGGGGCGGGCAGCGGTGATGGCGGCCCCCGCCTCCTCAGTAGGTGAGGGTGAGGCGGCGGCGGGGCTGGGCGAAGGCGCGCCCCCGGTGGCGGCGGCGGCGGCAGCAGCAGCCCCCGGCCCTTCCCCTCCTGCCCCTTCGTCGCCGCCCAGCATTGGCCCTGAGGGGGGAAAGAGGCGGATGAGGAGACGGGCGAGACCGGCGCCGCGCTCGAGAGACGCGGCTCGCGCGCAGGCACCGACTGCGCCTGCGCCGCGGATTGTTTTTGTGCGCTTGAAGGGAGAAAGGGCGGACGGCCGCCGCGTTCGAATCTAACCCCCTCGCCTCTCCGGGCTCCGCCCCTCGTGCCTCTCTGCTCATTGGATTCGAGGCGCAGCGCCGTTTACCAATTAGCGCGCGGCTTCTGCGCCGCCACCAATCAGAAGCCTTAAGCGGCTAAGGCGTACTACAATTCCCATAAAGCCTCGGGTTCGCAGACGGTGCCGTCAACGGAGGCAAGGCAGTTCGGTTTCTCTGTTTTTTTGTCAAGCTGGTGGTTTTAAGAACCATAGAGCTTGAAATAACCTGTACTTCTATTTTCTTATTTTTCTCCGGTTGCTTGAAGTCTTTGCCACAGAACATCTTAACTACCTTTTAAGTGATAGAATCATAGAATAGTAGAGTTGGAAGGGCCCTATAAGGCCATCGAGTCCAACTCCCTGCTCAGTGCAGGAATCCCTGGAATACATAGTGTATTTCTCTACAAAATGTAACCATGATTGCATACTGCTTCTGTATCTGTTTAGAAGCAGAAGGAAGTGAACTTAACATAAAACGACCTAATAACATAAGAACCACCATGCTGGATCAGACCAAGAGGCAGTCTAGTCCAACACTGTACACAGTGGCCAACCATCTGTCCACCAGGAGGAACCCACAAGCAGGACATGGAGCAACTGCGCCCTCCCGTGCATGTTCCCCAGCAACTAGTATATATAGGCTTACTGCTATAGTTATTTCAGAGACATAAGCTCCACTAAGCTTAAGCCTGGAACTTTATACATACAATTAGAATCTGAGTAATTATAGTTACCATTTCAGATTCTATTTAAAGGCTTCTCTCATAGCATGTTACATTATGGTTTTCTAAACTGTAGCACTCTGCCCCTGCTCAGAACCAAGAAAAACACGTATTACCAAAGCCAGTTTAATAGTACACAGTATTTGCATGTTCATAACTGAGACATGAGGTTTATTAAGTCTGTCCATTTTTAAAAAATACATCTGGGCTCATTCAGCTACTGTTTAGAACATGTGCTAAGAAGTATAGCCATCATGACTTTGAATTATACGCCTACCTAAAACCAACTCTTCCACTAGGGCCAAGATAGTGGGAGTTTGAATATACCTCTAGACCAGCTCTCAACAATAATCTCCCCTCCCACTTTTAAAAATAAATTCCATGGGGTCTGCATTAGTTAAGACAATGGTAAAATATACTCAAAATTGTATCTATTCACTATCAGATATAGTAAAAATATAGTCAAAAGTTTAAATCAACAGCTTAAGCAGTATGGAACAATTGCTTAGAACATAAGTATCATGCTGGATGAGAACAAGGGTCCATCTAGTCCAGCATTTTGTTCACAGTGGCCAACCAAATGCTTATGGAAAACCCAAAAGCAGGACATGAGTGCAGCAGCAACTGGTATACATAGGCATACTGCCTCAGATATTGGAGGTAGCATATAGCCATCAGGACTAGTAGCCACTGATAGCTCCATGAATTTGTCTAACCCCCTTTTAAAGCTAACCCAAGCTATTTATTTCACTTTTTTCCTAACATGATTAGGAAAAAATGCAGGTTGCTTACCTGTAACTGTAGTTCTTCGAGTGGTCATCTGTGCAGTCACACATATGGGCTCGCGCCGGCGCCGAGCTCGCTTCGGGAAACTTCTATCTAGCTAGGATTCTTGGCGGGAACCCCTCCCCCCACCGTCCTACTGAGCATGCTCGGGGTCCCGCCTACCTCAGTTCCCTGAGACCGCAAGGCCTCGCGACCAAGGTAAAGATAAGGTATGCAATATAAATAAGCTATTTGAGCATGCCAGAGTCAACTTGACAACAGAACAGCGATGCCAAGAGGGGACGGCGGGTGGGTTGTGTGACTGCACAGATGACCACTCGAAGAACTACAGTTACAGGTAAGCAACCTGCATTTCTTCTTCGTGGTCTCTGTGCATCACACATATGGGCGAGTAATAAGCCAACTTACCGGAGGTGGGAGAGGCACGCTGCGTGGTCATTGGCATATTGAAGATAGGACTGCTCTGCCAAAGGAAGAGTCCTGGCGTGCTCTAACGTCCAGGCGGTAGTGCTTCACAAAGGTAGAGGCATTGGCCCACGTGGCCGCCTTACACAGGTCTGGGATCGTTGCGCCATGAAGGAGTGCCGTTGAGGCCGCTTGTCCTCTGGTGGAATGGGCAGTTAGCCCCGTGGGTATTTCCTGGCGCATGAGTTGATACGAGAGCACAATAGTGCCTACAATCCATTGGGAGAGACGCTGCGAGGATACAGGTAAGCCCTTATTCTTTCCTCCAAAGCAGACGAAGAGTTGACGTGACTTTCGGAACTCCTCTGAGCGCGATTTGTAGAAGGCTAGAGCTCTTCTAACGTCCAGAGCGTGCAGTGTGGATCCCAACGGATCAGAAGATGCCTTGAAGAAAGTAGGCAGTACAATGTCCTGGTTGATGTGAAAGTCGGAGGCAACCTTGGGGACAAAGGATGGCGAAGGACGAAGGACGACTTTGTCGCGAAAAAACTGCATGTATGGAGGATCGACAAGTAATGCCGCAAGCTCTGACGCACGCCTTGCGGACGTGATGGCAACGAGAAAAACTGTCTTCAGTGTCAACAGGCGAAGATTAGTTGTAGCTAACGGTTCAAAGGGTTTGGTAGTCAGCGCAGCCAATACGAGAGACAGACTCCACTGTGGGAGCAATGGGCGAGTGGGTGGAAAGAGGTTGTGCAGACCTTTAAGGAAAGCCTTGGCCAGAGGGTGCGTGAATGCCGAAAATCCGTCGATGGGGGGATGGTGGACTGTGATGGCCGCTAAGTAGACCCTGATAGACGAGAGCCGTAAGCCTGCAGTATGCAAGGAGTGAAGGAAGGCAATGACGTCGGTAATAGCAGCCGAATTACTATCGAAGCCCTTGTGTGCTGCAAAAACTTGAAAACGTTTCCATTTAGCCAAATAAGATGATCTAGTCGCAGGTTTTCGTGACGCGTCGAGGATAGACAGTATAGTTTGAGGAATGGCTATTCCACGCCAGAGGGCAGGAGTCTCCATGCTGTGAGACGTAGAGTTTGTACGTCCGGGTGTAATATTCTGCCGTTGTCTCTGGACAGGAGATCCGGAGCGACCGGGAGACGCCACACTCGGTGGGCGGCTAGTCTGCGTAGAGGCGTGAACCACGCTTGGCGTGGCCACCATGGTGCAATCAGGATAGCGTTGGTCGGGTGCTGTTGCAGTCGTGTGACCGTTTTTGTTAACAGGGGAATAGGGGGGAACATGTAGAGGAGACCTTGTGCCCAGTCCAACAGAAAGGCGTCTCCTAGGGAGTCGTGACCTAGTCCCGCTCTTGAGCAATACGCCCGGCAAACTCGGTTGTGTGGGGTTGCAAAGAGGTCGATCTCTGGGGTGCCCCACCGTGAGAAGATGCGCTGTAGGATACGGGGGGCTAGTTCCCATTCGTGCGTGTCCTTGAAAGATCGGCTTAATT
Organism: Anniella stebbinsi; assembly: GCA_029215795.1. Taxonomy (NCBI): domain Eukaryota; kingdom Metazoa; phylum Chordata; class Lepidosauria; order Squamata; family Anniellidae; genus Anniella; species Anniella stebbinsi. Next base: position 10,441,846 of record JARDYH010000007.1, read on the forward strand.
CGTCGGCTTTGACGTTGGATGTTCCCGCTATGTGCAGAGCCGAGAGTCGAATGTTTCTTGCGATAGCCCAGTGTAAGATGTCCAAGGTGAGGTGGAGTAGTCGCGGGGAGCGGGTGCCGCCTTCCTTGTTGATATACCAAACCACGGACGTGTTGTCTGAGAGAACTCGCACGTGGTGTCCGTTGAGCTGGGGGAGGAACGCCCTCAGAGCTTTCTGCACCGCGAGGAGTTCCAATTTGTTTATATGGAGGGAACTCTCTAAAGGTGACCACCTTCCTTGTACGAACAGGTTCTCCAGGTGTGCCCCCCAGCCTTGAAGCGATGCGTCGGTCGTGACAACCCTGGACGGCCCGGGATCGACGAAGGGCAGGCCCCGAGAGAGATTGCTGGGATCTGCCCACCACAGGAGCGAGCGTTTTACGTGATGCGGAATGGTAAGTACCAGCTTTCGTGGGTTCTGGAGCGGTGTATAGTGGCTCAATAAGAGTTGTTGGAGAGGACGCATTCTTAGGCGTGCCCATCTGACTACGAAGATAGTCGCCGCCATAAGGCCTAGGAGCCGTAGTATAGTGAAGGCTGTTGCCCTCGTGCGGGTACGTAATCTGTCTGCTAAGGCCTGTAGGGTCTCCATTCTGTCCTGAGGGAGGAAGGCTCTTGTGGCGGTGGAGTCGAGACGCACACCTATAAATTGAAGTGTTGTGGCGGGTTGAAAGACTGATTTTTCGTAATTTATTTGCAGGCCCAAGGAGGAGAGGATGGACTCTACGATATGGACGTCGGCGATGGCTTGGTGGCGAGATGGAGAGACGATTAGCCAATCGTCCAGGTAGGGGTAAACTTCGATGTCGATGGACCGAAGGTGTGCACACACCACTGCCATACACTTGGTAAAGACCCTTGGGGCTGTCTTTAGCCCGAATGGGAGGACCACAAATTGGTAGAGTTGGGGACCAATGGCGAAACGGAGATATTTCTGGTGGTCCTCGAGGATGGCTACATGGAAGTATGCATCCTTGAGGTCGATCAGTGTGAACCAGCTGCCTCGCTTGAGGAGTGGCAGGATGGTAGAAAGAGTGATCATTCGAAACTTCCGTTGTCTGATGAATTTGTTCAGGCTCCGGAGATCCATAATAGGACGAAGTCCCCCGTCCTTCTTGTGCACTGTAAAATAGCGGGAGTAGAACCCGTTGTTTGACTGATGTGCCGGAACAGGTACGATTGCGCCCTTTTCCAACAAAACCTTTGTTTCTTGGCGTAGGGTTTCTGATGGGGGTGTGATCTTTACAGTGCCTAGCGGAGGAAGGACTTCGAAGTCTATTGCGTAGCCCCGTCGAACTACTTGAAGAACCCACTGGTCGGTGGTGATGGATGCCCAAGAATGGAAAAAGGGCTGGAGCCTGTTCAGTGACAGAGAGGGGTGTCGTAGAGGTAAGTCAAAGGCGACGTTTTTGCTGTGGTTGTTTCGAACGGGCCTGGGAGTAGCGGGGAGCAGGTTTGTGTTGGTAAGAGGTCGACGCGCTCGGTTGCTGGTAACGGTGACCACGGTCCTGGCCCTGTCTGGGCTGATAGGGTATGGGTCGATACCACTTACGGGCCCGAAAAGTCTGCGCAGGGGGTTGGCTGAACCCCATCTTTTTAGCGGTCATCTTCGCCTTGTGGATAGTATCCATGGTCGAATCGGTTTGGGTGTTGAACAGACCTTCCCCGTCAAAGGGCAAATCTTCGATGCGGTTCTTGGTCTCGATGGGTAGGTTAGCAGACCGCAGCCACGCGTGACGCCTGAGGGCAACCGCTCCGATCATGGCCTTAGAGCCTGAGTCCACTTGATGTCTGGCGGTGGTCATCTGCTGTTTCGATAGGCGAATGGCCTCCGCCTGGAAGACACGTGCTAGCTCTCGCTGATCGTCCGGTAGGTAATCAGTTAGGTTGGAAATCTTTTGCCATAGAAACAACTGATACCTCGCCATCATGGCCTGGTAATTAGATGTTTTCATCACCAGTGCCGCTGATGCGTATATTCTTCTCCCAAACGAGTCGAGTTTCCGGCCCTCCTTGTCGACAGGGGCTGCGTGAGATCGGCCAGATTTACCCTGGGAGGCCTCCACCACAATAGAGTTTGGCTTTGGGTGGGTAGCCAGGAACGGTGCTTCCGTCTCTTTCACCTTATAAAGGGCGTCGAGCCGTTTCGAAGTGGGAGGCAGAGTCGCTGGGTTCGACCAGGATTGCTTGGCTGTCTTAAGCAACCAGAGGGAGCGTCAATTGTGGGGTTGGTTCCGTCCTCATGACGTCGTAGATATCCCCCTCCTCTTCCTCAGGTTGTTGGATGTCAATCCCCAGTGATTGAGCGAGCCGTAGCATCTGTTCATTAAAACCCCCTAACTCCATTGTAGGAGATGCCCCCTCCTCAGTAGCGACTTGTTCAGTTGGGGATGGCACTGAAGGCGCAGGTGACAAAATTGAGGACGGGTCAGACTCGTAGTCTTCTATGGATGGTGATGGTAGCGAGTGTCGGTACCGAGGAACGAGGGATTGCTCCGGTACCGAGGAGTGCGATTGATCGCGTCGACTCGTCGGTGTGGGGAGTAACGACGTCGTGCGTCGGGGTGGTACTGGGGGAGGCATGCTGTGGGAGAGATCCGAGCTGCGGTCCCAGTCCTGGGAGGCGGAGCGTGATCGTTGATAGGGCATCGGTACCGAAGCCTCGGTACCGATGGGATCAGAATACTCCTCGTCGACGACGATGATGTCGGAGGCGAAGGGGAGGATGTCTGGTGATGGC